>OY796661.1:28878870-29517912 GCA_963680705.1 Rhagium mordax | reverse complement strand
TTCAAATATTAAAAAGGGTTAGTTAGTTATTGAAAAAATCATGTATGTTTTTGAGGTCGCTGATTACGAAGCTGGAGGCAGAATTTTGAAAATTCGCGATTGCACCCCGAATATGGCCGATGTAATACTTAGGGGTACAATGGAAAAATATATTTTGTTTTGAACAAGTACAAGTTCTTGTTTGCAAGTTCTTATATTTTAGGACATAAAACTTATTCCTAATAAGAAAATTTATTGCTCTTACCCCTAAGAGGTGAAAACCACCCCTAAAGTAAAAAAATCAATAATAACGAAGTACTGAGAATAAATTAATGGAACTTATATTATTTATGTTTTTGAGATCACTGATCACGAATATGAAGTCAAAAATTAAAAATTTTATGTTGCACCTGAATATGGATGAATGAATTATTTTTTATTTATTTTGAGAAATTAGGAATTTCTTAGGAGATTGTTACATTTTGACACATAAAACTCATCCCCTAATAAGAAAAATAATTGCTCTTACACCTAAAAGGGTGAAAACCACCCCTAAAGTAAAAAAATCAATTATTAACGAAGTACTGAGAATAAATTACCGTCAAATGAGCATTATGAGCAATATCGTAATTTGCCAAAACGAGGCGCGCTTCTTATATTTTGGTCATATCTCCTTTGCCATAATTAACGCTAAAAATCATCCAAAAAAGCATTTTGAAGATCTTTTAGTCCTCTTTAAGGTCAGGTAGGTCAAAAAAGTACAGAGGTTGTCAGTTTTTTATATTCATTTTAAATGCGTCAATTAAAAAAAAACGTTAACTTCAAACACTTCTATCTCGTAAGCTATTATCTTTATCCTCGTCTTTATCAAAAAAATAAAAAAAGCATTATTTTCCTCAGTTTATTGCCATAATTTTTTGTCTGTAGTAACATTCAGCTAAAATTCTTCCCTGCTTAGTTATTTAACCTTAAAGTAAAAAAAAATTATTTTTTCAAATTTTAAAATATATTAAGTGTAAAATCTTTTAGATAATGCATCCATCACGGTCAAAAAAAATTTTAGAGTACCTATTCATAATAGTTAGGACTAACAAAAATATGATTTGGAATTTTTTTCAATTCGGAATTTACTGGAACTAAACATAACGGACACTTTTTTGTGTAAAAAATCAAAAAACCTTTTCGAAAATTTGAGTAATTTGCTTAAAACCTTTGAAAAATCAGAGTTTTTTGCTTAAAAATCAAAGTTTTCAACCCCTGTAACTCGGCGGGTATTAAAGCAAAAATAACGTAATAGGGAGTTTTTTGGGGTAGAATTCTAAGATTTACACGTTCGAATAATCATTTTGTTCTTTTCTTCGAAATTTCGAAACCCCTGAGTTGGGGTGAAACTCATTCTCAACAAAAAGGCACCCTTATTCTTTTTTAAATAATGCCAATAATAAGGAATGTGATAAGTATGTATGATACATGTTTGATATTATCAATTATCTGAAACAAAAATTCAATATCAAAGAAGCGAACGTCTCATAGTTAACATGTAAGAAGTGAAGTAAAAAGTTAGCTAGTAATAAAATTGTTTAATATACCATATACCAAACTCTTGTTAAATGCAAAATTTTAACATTCCTTATCCCATGTATATTTCCATAATTTAATTAAAACATTGCTGTATCGGTTTCAGAGTTGTTTAACCCGTGCATACTGGAAGAAAAGTTCACATCATACGCAGCTTGCAGTAAGATAAAAGATGCCTTTGTTGAAAACAGAAATAAACTGCCATCTAAAGTTTTAATATGCAAGTAAGTACATACTACATACTATACAGGGTGTCCCGAATTGTATGGTCCAAATTTTATGGTAGGTATGATAGAACTTCACAAAATATATAAATAATAGTTTTTATAAACATGGCGCGAGAAACTCTTAGTTTCCGAGATACAGGGTGTTAAAGTTACAATTCTGAAAGTGTTTCTTTTTGCATGATTTTAAAACGACTGAAGATACACTAATATAATTTTGCACAATAATTCAGATTTGTATGTTTGATAAACTGAAGAAACATTTTCTACCTAAATCATTCTTAACACCCTGTCCGTACAATCCGGGACATCGGGACACCCCGTATGATAAAATAATGGTTTATGATGATTAACTTCGAAATGTTTCTAGTTTGATGTTGAAACTTTAAAGTTGTACCCTTGAAATAGATATATTTTTTAAAGTAAACACTTGATAAAAGTAGCTACTTTTGGAACGATTCAATCGTTCCAAAAGAAGGTATATTCGGTACAATTTTTTGTACCGAAAGTAGCGTATTCTAGTATTAGCCCCAAAAATAGCTATTACGGGTACTTGTACTGTAAAGTGACAGATCATCTAAACGTCAATGTCAATTTGCAGGTTATATTTACTTACTCGACGCTAAACAGTCGTGTTACTATATTGTCTTATTCTGATACTACAATTAATATCCCAAATGTTTCAAACCAGTCTTATCCACTAAACATAAGCCATAATAATAATTGTACAATTAATAATAATATTTATAAATAGTCAAGTAGGTATATCAATTTTTGGTTTCATTAAAGAGACGATTGAAGAAAATTATTGTACGTAACACGCCCCGAAAGTGCTTTTACTGAACTCACAAGCTTCCAGGCTTACTTACTCGTCCAGTAAAAGACCACTTTCGGAACTTGTTACGTAAATAATTATTTCCGAACTTGTTACATAATAGTTATTTATGTAATAAGGATCATAAAGACAAGCATTATGGTACTAACCGTGAATATCATCAGACGAGGCGTTAGCCGAGTCTAATGACACGGCGTGTACCATAATGCGTGTTTTATGATCCAAATTACATACAAAATTTTATCTGGTGTGGCATATCAATGTAAAATTATATTTTTCTAAAAATTTAAAATTTTGTATTTTTGAATCGATGACAGGTGCATTAAGTTATTTATTTAAAAAATAGTAAGTGACCTGTGCCTTACCGTTTCCTTGACAACGCATCAACAAATTATTTATTTAGCTGTCAAACACTGCTATAAGTTGCAAATTGAATATGTATTGAACGAATTAAAACATTATATGGCGATTATGATGAAAGTTTACCCTCCGATTTGGAAGAAATTGCAGGAAATGTCGTGGACTCTCTTTTGCCTGAAAAATCACGTCTTGTATATTGTATATGAACCTATGTGTGCTCGTAATGAGGAATGGTGTACCAGTAAGAACACGAAGAATGTAATGATAAATGAAGGTTCAGTTTTAATTGCTCTTTTGCAATTTATAATAATTCGTTAAGTTAAATTGTAAATTAAATTAAAATGTTTTGATCTAGCACATATATTTTCTTCTAAACTTATTTTATTGATGGTAAAGATATAGAATTTTTACACAAGTCAAATAAAATTATTGTAATAGTACTTTTTGAATCTCATTATGGCACTAGTGTTTTCTGGAATTTCATTATATGATACTAGTATCATAATGAACTTACTTATGTCACTATAAACAAATGACATAATGATGTCATTATGACGTGCCACCAGATAAATTACTATTTTCAAAACCGTCAAGAAAGCGTCTACTTAATAAGTGACGCATTTGCAGCACGAAAGTAGACAGGAAAATAATCTTACCAGCCGCGGCAGTCAATTATTTTCCTACCTAGTTAAACAACTAATAATTACCGTGGCCCGTGAGGCAGTTTTTGGATAAGTCTACTCTAGATGTAATTGTTCTATTCATAGCAAGAATTTGACGTTCAGGGTTCTAGAGTTGCATCTCTGAGAGAACTTAAAAATCTGTTTGGTTAGTTACATTTCTTTAAATTGACATTTCTGCAAATAATGGAAAAGTTTGTCTGTCTGACAATAGTTTTGTACCAATATAATTTTATTTTATAGAATGTTGCCTCAGCTGAAACAGTGTGCCAAGGATCATCAAGACGCTTCTTGTAAGAACCCCGTGACAAAACATGCTTTACTTCAATTCCATGAAGCAGTCGACAAGGCCACTTCCGAAGATTGTCAAGCGATTAATAAAACATAATCATATACAATAGATGTGGCTATTACAAACTAGATTTAGAAATGAGGTTATGAAAAATTAATGAATTAAATACAATCATTATCTAATAAATGACTTTATTTAGGTTTTATTCAAGCATAATAATAAAAATATTCAAAATTTGTATATACCAGTGAACGCAAAACAACGAAAAAATTGAATATACAAAGAACTAGCGGATAAAATACAACAAAACCCAAACTGTAAAATTAAACACGCTCCCATGTCACTAAATTCATTTTTTCTACTAGCCACGAATGATAAAGAAGTAAATAGCGTAATATCATCTTTGAAAAATAAGAAATCAGCCGGAATAGATGGACTGAAAACAGAAGTATTAAAAATAATAGCACCAATAATAGCAGGGCCCTTAGCATGTATCATAAACAAATGTTTTGAAAAAGGGTATTATCCTTCTGCGTTTAAAAAATCGGTTGTACTACCGATTTATAAAAGCGGAGATCGGCAGGTAGTTACTAACTATAGACCAATTTCTCTGATTACTATTTATTCAAAAGTATTTGAAAAAATCTTGAAAAAAAGATTGAATGAATATCTCAGTAAATATAAAATTATTTCAAATAGACAATATGGTTTTAGAGAAGGTTATTCTACTCAATATGCCATTTTACATCTAGTAACTAATATGTATACCGCTTTAGATAATAATAAGCCTGCGTTATGTGTCTTCATTGATCTGTCAAAAGCATTTGACACTGTTAGCCATACTCTACTTCTGGAATCACTGGAACATATTGGAATTAGAGGCGTATCACTTGATTTCATCAAAAGCTATCTCTCTGATAGATATCAGTGCGTTAAAATAAGTAATAATGGTGTACCTCAAGGCTCAGTGCTAGGTCCTATCTTATTTAATATTTATTTAAATGAATTATTTTCAGTAGAAACAAAAGGAGAGGTAGTGACATACGCGGACGATACGGCTATATTTTACAAGGATGAAACTTGGGAATCTTTAAAGACACTCGTTGAAACAGACTTAAGAAATATAAATGAATGGTTTAAACATAAATTACTAACGATTAATTTCACTAAAACGTTTTTCCTACCAATTTGTACAAATAAAAACTCAATGCCACCATTTCAGAATCTCTTCATATCCCATAAATTTGAAATAAGTAGTACCACACAAATAACATATCTAGGAATTAAGATGATAGTCACTTAAAATGGGACAAACATGTAAATTATGTTATTAAAAAAATTCAATACCTGATATATAAATTTAAAACCCGAGATATTCTTGATATTCAATCACTTAAAACAGTATATTACTCTTTAGTTGAGTCGCATATAATCTATGGAATTTTAGCCTGGGGTGGCGTAGGTAAAACAATATTAAATAACTTAATTATTGTACAAAAAAAAATCTTAAAAATAATGCTGAACAAAGATATAACCTATCCTTCAAACAACTTGTATACAGAGACAGGGATAATGGACCCCCGCCAACTATTTTTTTATCATTCAAACTTGCATCAACATAAAACAAGGGCCAACCTAAAAAAGAATGAATACATATTATGTACAATACAAGAAACAGGAATTACTTACCTCCCCGTATGAATAAAACCATTGGTCAAAAAAGCTACTCATATATGAGCTCTTTGCTATATAATCATTTACCAAATGAGATGCAAAACATGGCTAACCAATTATTTTATAAAAAACAATTAAAAAAATTTGTATTGTCAATGTCTAGAGAAATAATTCATGACATAATCAACTTAAAATTATAACTACCGATCATGCCTATCAAAATATTAAATTAAGATATGTACGTTATATTGAAGTGAAATGTGTAGGTATATAATATGTAATATGTGTGTTATGTGAAGGTATGTATGTGCATACCTGGATTATTTTTTTATGTTTTTTTTTCTATTGTCATTATATTAGTTGTCATGGTATTTTATTATATAGTATCACGCACAGGTTAAGCCTTTAGTGATCATAAATTTATTTATTTATTTGTCTGTTTGTTTACAATGTACTATATTATAAGTTTTTCATATTGAGTATTTCTTCATGCACAGTGTTTTATTACACTTTTATGAAGTAGGTATCTATGTTTATTTACGTCCACATATCTTAAGTATTGTTAATATAAGAAGATTGTTTGTTTGTTTGTATACTTAAATAAACTTATTATTATTATTATTATTATTATTATTACTTTATGTTCTTTTTTAAATTTAAACAAATTAATTCAATTTCATAATTTCAGATTAGTGCATTGAAAAAATATATACCTTTTTAATTAAATTCAGTCACCTTTGATAATTATTTAATTTGTTCCAGAATCCTATAGCCTGCTAAAAATAATTGTTAATATGTGCCTGCCATTTTCATTATTTTCAAAACCATTTACGATTCGATTTTAAAATAGGAAAATTCCAGCTTCATAAGAATCGTCGACTTAAATACTAAATAGTCAAAATTTAGAACGTTCCGTGTTGGGGTAATTTCGGTTATATTGAGAGAGACATTGTTGACACTGCTCCAAACATGACCAATTTCAACTCCGCTTCAGTGTCATATACAGCCAGTTGTATTTCCAAAGAAATATTTATCCTTGGTAATATTGTTTTTCATCATGAAATTAAGTTTACAAATTTTAATCTTCAAACATCAAACCAACATAGTTGTTAAATGAATTATGAATTTCCATCCCGTTTTTGTGGCCGGATGGCTTACTCTGGTTGTTCTTTTATGTTTTCTATTTATAAGAAGAATATGACTAATACGCCACCGGGGTGTGGAAAAACGAGAGATAATCGTCTGAGACAAATAAAAATGTATTAGTTAGTGCAGGAATAAAGTAAACTCCAAGAGCCCCAAGAGGCAGTCACTACTGAAGATTGCCAGGTGATTAACAAAGCATACAGACTAATACAAAGTGAAACTGAATATTTACAAACTAGGTTTAGAAATCATAATTATGAAAATTCCATGAATGAAATGAAATGATTATTAACCGTTTTATTGCATACAGCACCGCAAAAGGCGCAGTGAAGGAACTATTAAGACAGAAACACAACTTGCATTGGAGAGCGGCACCAGGAATGAGACAATCACGCATATTCTTAGGTGACCCATCCAAATCAAAGACTAACGAATTGCTGAAGCTGAGCAGAAGCCAGCTAAGATGTGCAGTGGGTATCCTAACAGGACACTGCACGCTAAACAAACATCTCACCAACATAAAGGTGAAGGATGATCCAGATTGTAGAATGTGTGGTGAAGAGGAGGAAACACCTCACCACATCATATGTGAATGCCCGACCCTAGCGACGAGAAGGATTGCACATTTCGGTGAACCATCGACCGTATACTCGCCTTCATGGGAGGAACGGGAATCATGGAATAGGGAGACTATGGGGGTACAATAAGCTCTAGCTTCAATACAGCGTGCCAAAGAACCGCAACCCATAAGGAAAAAAAATAAAAACCATTTCATTTTCTTCTCCAGTTACATTATTTCCATTCCATTGTACCTACATCAAATTCCTGTATATGTGATAATGAATGCACCTGCATCGGTATAAAATGTATGTTCCTACTTTCTACATAATTTCTTGAGATCAAGATCAAAACCTTATTAAGCTAAACTGAACATTATTTTCACAACAATCATTGAATGGAAGGTACCTACCTAGGCTTTATCCTATTGTCACTATTGTCAGTTGAGAACAGAATGTGGATGTTTGTTGCTAAGCGAATGAAAAGACGCATTAGAAAAATTAAAAACTTTTATTTTTTCTAGTGTAATGTATAATATAATTTAATTCCTGGAGGTTTCTTTATATTTTGTGAGTCGATGCATTGGAATACAAAAATTTCGAGCATTAAATGTATGGTTACGTGTTTACACCCCTTAGTAAACGTAAACACCCCAAGGCGCGGATTCAATAATTGCAACAAGCAACAAGACTATAACACTAAACCACTAATCACTATCACTAATTATGTACAGGGTGTTCACGAGAGAATTGACCCCCCCCCCCGCCTAGATCCTTCCCCTTGACGCAATTTGAAAAATAAAAATTCGTTCCTATACGATTTTTTCCGTAGTTTTCAAATATGTCCGTCATAATTTCCTATATCTCGTCATATACAGAGTGTTGCATAATTCTTTTTCTACGTCACTGGTTAAAGCTGGGGCAGTCTTTCAGCGTATGGTGCGTAATTATCAATGATCAAAAAATAATCGGCCCAATATATTACGATGGCGCTTTAACAGCCCATCGTTATTTTAACTTTCTAAGAAATTAAATATACCAGTTACTGCAAGATATTCGCTTTCCAAGAAGATATGGCAACGTAATCTGGCAACAAAGACGGAGCACTCCCCACAATATCTTTACCGGTGGTTAATTATTTAAACAATACCTATGGTCAATGGATGGGTAACCGCGGTCCTATAGCTTGGCCAGTTCGAAGTCCGGACTTGAGTCCGTTAGATTTTTTTCTTTTATTTGTGTTCAGAATGAAAAACTGTCCCAACTACGATAATTCGATACAGGGTGTCACACAAGTTGAAAACAAATATGCAACACTCTGTATATGACGAGATATAGGAAATTATGATGGACATATTTGAAAACTACGGAAAAAATCGTATAGGAACGAATTTTTATTTTTCAAATTGTGTCAAAGCGGAGGGCTCTAGGCGGGGGTTCAATTCTCGCGTGAACACCCTGTACAATAATTAGTCACTTAAACTATAACATTAATTACTATTTTTAACTACTATTAGTCACTATTCCTTTTCTCTGTTGCATTCAGTTCACTTACCCATATTCTACTGCCTGTCTAGTGAATCATCTTGGTTCTTATACCCACAGATATACCTTCTAGCCTAGTATAATCAAAGCGCTCTCTAAAACATTTTATAGCTGGATGGTTGCTGAACCACCACACTTAGGAACCTGCTATGAAAGGGCATACTACAGACTTCTGTAAAGTGAGTGTAAATTCATAACAGTATTGGAGTCATGATTAATAGTATATTATTCTACAAGTGGTAACATACTAAATAACTCACACCGATGAATTTTGCAGCGCGAGCCGAAGACGAGAGCTGTAATTCATCAAGTGAGTTATTTAGCATTACCACGAGTTGAATACTATATACTTTATCTACGATTATAACAATAAATACTAACCCTTGCAAGTCCGAATGCATCATTTTTGGCACAATTATTATTTAACTTAGGCATGTCCACAAAATTTTAATTTCAATTGGAAATGATAGATTTATTGGTGTTATGAACTAATGTAACAATAAAAAAATTTGTATATTTTAATTTTGCCAGTTATTCGCAATAGAAATCACCTAAAAGCAAAGAGGCTAAGAAACGTTCCCAAGGAGGCTAGTAACATGACGTCACATCCTCGCAGGCACGTTGCCGCGCGCCGGCCGGCTTGTACGGGTTCGTCATGCAGTGAGCATTCTCTGTGTTAATGAGCAGTATTATAAAAGAAATATGGTGGCACGAAAATGATGTTTTGTTCCTTGCTGCAATAATACAACTACTAAGACGCCAACGAAAATATTTGTAAGCGTCCCAAAGCCAACAATAAACAAGAAAAAATGGTTTGAGGCAGTAAGACGTGATATTAAAAACGTTTAATCTACATCTACTTTGTACTGCTGCGAGGATCATTTTAATGCAAGTTAATTTACTATAATAATAAATGCTATACGATTAGTTCTCCTCAGTTTAAACCCGAATTTAATGACCTACATTAAAACACAGTTTTTTTTTCGTGATTTCCTGTGGGGCTGGTTAAAATCACTGTTTGTTATCAGAAAATCGGATACCATAATTACGCTTACATTTGGCAAATTATGTGAATTTCCATATTTACTAATAAGACGATGCAATAAACCAACACCACAACGTCGTAAATAATAGAGCTACTGCAAATGTGGACTGCATTCTGACACTTCTGACAGCTCAGCGCGCGCCGTGCGAAAATTAATCACGCCAGTGTGTTAAATTTATGTATCGTGCCAGTGTGTATATTCTTGAAACTGGGGAATGTGTTCCTATGAGCGAATGACGTCAATATGACGTAAATTGACATTTACTATTGGTTGACATACTATTACAGAGAGAAAATGACGTCATTTTCTCAGGAGAATAAATTCCCTTGTTTCAAGAATAGGGACCCAGGCTAGCGAGCTTGTTACGTCAAAACAATCAGCAGGCGTTTATTTAATTCAAACGGAGCAAAAGATTTCTTCGGTCGCTGTTATGGTTAGGATGAATTTTTTTCAAAAGAAATTTCAGATATAGGTACCAGGGGCTCCGATGTACGATTTTAACTAATATTAATGTATATTAATTTTTTTGTGGACATGCCTATTAAACGTCAAAACTATTCAAATGTCAAATCACTTTCTTCAATAATAATGGACCATTCTATTTCACCGTATCAGAAAAGAATTTCTATTGGACAGGCTATATAGGCATGAAGTTAAAGGAGATTGGTGTAAACAAAGATTCACCGGTGTCTTTTTACGACTTATAACTCAACGCTATTTGTTTATGGATACTATTAATTGTTCAAAACGAGTTGATTAATTAATATATAACCTAATAAGGCCCGGTTTTTTCATCTTTCCTTTAACTTTAACCGGCAGTTAAAGTTATCGATTTTCATTGTTGTAACAATTATATGCTAGGTAAATAACTGCCGGATAAAGTTAGCTGGAGGCGAAAAGACCGGCCCTTAAGAGTAGTTAATACTGATAATAGTATATTATTTGACAAGTGATAAGGTACTAAATAACTTAACGCCGATGAATTCATCAAGTGAGTTGTTTAGCATTATCACGAGGCGAGGAATACTATACTTTATCTACGATTATAACAATAAATACTAACCTTTACAAGTCCAAATCCATCATTTTCGACACAATTATTACTTTATCGGTTTCAGGATATTAATCCTTTGTTTACATATGCAAAAGTAGGCTGGTAAACAAGTCATAACTAAAGTTGTACAGTTATATTTAAAACTTGTACGGTAATAATATTACAAATACAGATCTGTCAATAACTGTCAACAGATGAAATAATAAATAATGAAACTATAATATAGGGCTATTTATTAATACAAACAGACAGAAAACTCCAAACAATAATAATTAAGTACTGAAATCCAACTGAAATGTATTTTCAGGCAATTCAAGGTCCATATTTATGTAGCCGTTGTGACATTAAAAATGTAAACATTTTAATATGAGAAAGGTAACAAATAAAAACAAACAAAAATATAACTGTAACCATGGCGACAAATCAACCCATACAGACTTGACCAACTAATGAAATGAAAACGTTATTAATAAGAGAATATCAAAAGGTAATATCTATTAATAATGTCTTTATTTTCTGAAACCGATAAACTATTGAACATATCACGGATGTTATGAATCATAACAGCCTTAGATGTCTTAAAATCCTCGCTCTACGAGCTCGGATTTCAAACCGACATTTGCGGCAGTTATGATAGTCATAACATTCCTAGATATGTTAATAGCTATAACTTAATAAACGTCAAAATAACTGTTCAAATATCAAATGACTTATTCCTCCCCTCAATAATAATGGACCATTCTATATTACCGTATCGGAAAAGAATTTCTATTGGACAGGCTAGGCATACAGTTAAAAGAGATTGGTGTAAACAAAAACTCACCTGTGACTTTTTAATTATACTATAACTCGACGCCGCTATCTGTTTATGGATATACCTACTATTAATTATGCAAAACCATGTTGGTTAATTAATATATAACCTAATAACAGTAGATCAAGTCATAAATTATACTTCATACGAAACAAAAATCGTTGCAAGTCATCAAATGACGCGTTTAGTTGAAAAAGTAATTCACAATTAACCTCAAAAATCTGCATTTTTTAAAATTTTCCTATATTAAATAGGTTTTATCAAAATCTCTGCTTGGTTCCAGTACTATCGACTAAAATCTTAGACAGTGCATTATTAATGAAGTTTGAATTGCCTTAATTTAATAAAATAAGATGCATTTGTTGGTTGGAAATTCCAACCTATAATTAGCAGTCTATTTTTAACAATCTACATTATTAAAACTTTATATATTTTCTGTCTGCAAGAGTTTCTAAATGTTATAATGGCTCCAAGTTAAAACTACAAAGACTTAAATTAAAATTGAAAATATTAAATCTAAAAATTTAAGGTTATGTGAGTTATCCCACACTCCCACAGCATTTGACGTTCTATGGATAAGCAAAATTGATACATAATGTCCAATATACAGGGTGTGCGATTTAACGCCCCATTATTTCGGAACGCGTTGACCGATATTAATATATATTTTTTTTGGGACATATAGTGCTCGATGAGCTCTATTTGACTATGTGGAAAAATATTAAATTTTAATTTTTTCAAGGCCTGCTAAGACCCGCTAAATGGGTCGAAATTTAGAGATCGACCACTAGGCAATTTTTTTTCGAAAAAATGGAGAGCGCAATCGATTCAGACGTGCCTCAAATACCTTTATACAAAGTTTGAGCTCAATACCTTATATAGGGTGTTTGTCACATCGTAGCGAATTTTAAAATTTTTCACTTTTCGACTGACCCTGTATAAAAGTCTATTATGCATACAAAAACGGTAAAGTATTCATTCGACATGTCAGATATCTAGGAACGAAGTCTTATCGCTGTAACTTCTACAGGTAGATGTCTGGATTTCAACAATGAAGTAGGTATCTACTAAATAAAAAAAAAATTTTTAAATCCAGACATCTACCTATATGTCCCATTCATGTACTTGTAGCATATTTATGTCTACAGTAGAAGATTGACCGAAGTCTTGTCTATATAAAGTATGCCGAATTTCAATTTGATATCCTAAAGAACAACTTTGCTATGATTTTTTAAAAGGTAGGTCTGCAAGCTCAAATTTTTTCATAAAAAATTGAATAACTTGGCAACGGAGCAAGCAAATATCAACAACGTGACACGTATACAGGGGATCCCATTTGAAAAACATAAAGTTGAATACGCCCCTGTAAAAATGGACCGCAGTATACTTCAAAATAATTTCTTAATAAGCACCAAGTCCCTGTGGGCTATGACGTTTAGATCATTTCAATATCTTAAACGGTAAGGGCGCAATTGTATACAGGGTGAATACCAATAACTCATTTTAATTTTAAGAGGGGGTTTCTGTTGATGTTTATAACACAAATGACCAATAAAAAAAATATAAAAAAGAAAGTTGAAAAACTGACCTACCCTACGTAAAATTCTGGTAAACTTTTGAGTACCGCTTCGTCGCTCTACTGACCCACTATGGGGTGAACAACATGCCTTGTATCCAAGTCACAGACTCCAAGTTCTAACGTAAAATACGTGACAAAAAACGTCTAATAAAGTTAAGCCGCCGTTCGACGGTCTTTCATAAATTTGCGGTCGGAGACAAGTTAATTGAGTAACAGCAAAAACTAGTGAATTTATGATTGCAAAAAGCAGGGCGAATGCCAGAGGCAACGACCTATCCTGATTTATTTTCTGTTGAGATAGGTCAGTTACGAAGTTCTGAAAATGTTGACGTATTTTAATTTATTGTCGTTCTCGAAAACTACAGGGTATATATTTTTTATTTTTGGTACATGGCCTAACCATTAAGGGACCTACCATCCCTTAAAATTAAAATGAGTTATTGGTATTCACCCTGTACATAGGTGGTCCTCAGGATGTACATACATCAATACATATATGGATGTTCCTCGGATCTCTGTGGAACCTGAAAAGTTGTGGCAAATAGGAGATACTATGTATATATGTACAGGGTGATTGGTTATAAATGCCCCCCCCTTAACTCCCTTATTTTTGAATTTAGAAAAAAAAGTTTAAATAAAAGTTGTACAAGCTGATCTGAGGGTTGTAAGGGTGCTACACAAATTTATACAGAGTGTTCGAAGAAAACGTGACCGACCAATATTATGGTTTTTTATTGGAACACCCTGTATATTATTGGATTTTCGAAATCTACGACTTATTGCGCTTCTAGCAATATAACTATGTTGTATACTGAATCCAAATCTTTCCAAGATGCTATAAATGAGCCATAAGTTGGCATACTCACGCTGAGCTTCGTGCATGTTGTACCTGCTCTTACATAATATATTTCATAAATTTTTCGTTCCTTTTCGTCAGACAAGCCCATTTTCAACTTAATATGACACACATTGCACTGACAACAAATGATGCGCAATCGTTGTTATTTTTTCATGCTAACTTAATTCTACTTATGATTAGGGGTGGGAACTTTTTTCGATATATCGATAAAAATATCGATATATCGACTATATCGATAAATTTCAGATATCGATATTTTCGATATCTTTCTTAATATCGCCCACCCCTACTTATGACTCATTTATAGCAATATATCTTGGAAAGAATTGTATTCAGTATACAACATATTTATATTGCTAGAAGCGCAATAAGTCGTAGATTTCGAAAATCCAATAATATACAGGGTGTTCCAATAAAAAAACATAACATTGGTCGGTCACGCTTTCTTCGAACACCCTGTATAAATTTGTGTAGCACCCTTACAAACCTCAGATCAGCTTGTACAACTTTTATTTGAAACTTGTTTTTCTAAATTCAAAAATAAAGGAGTTAAGGGGGGTGGCATTTATAACCAATCACCCTGTACAGTGTACAGGGATATCCAACGAAAATGACCACCCCTAATAACTTTTTTATTTTTGATGCTATAAAAAATTTTTCTATAAATGCTATAGGGTTTATTGAAAGCATTTAGAATATGTATTCAGAAAAATAAATGAAAGTCGTTTAGAGGAGATATGGTGTTAACTTGCATTTTTTCACATGGAGCACCCCATTTTTTTTGCATTTTTGAAATCAAGGTACTTTTCTCATTTCGAATATACAGGGTGTCCCAGAAATAAGTGCACAAAAAGAAACCACATATTCCCGAGGTCAAAATAAATCGATTGGGCCAAACTTACCTCTATACCAAAATGCTTCATAAGGGAGCTACAGGGAAGAGGACTAATTTTTTCCTTTTCGCGTCGAAACAAAATTTAAGCATTTTGAGCAGTTGTTAAAATAAATAAGAAAATCTTGGTTTGATCTGGCTCTTAAATTTTGTTTTGACGAGAAAAGAGAAAAATTAGTCCACAAAACGGTGCCTCCGATCGAAGTTACACAAGAGGACGTTTTCTTCGTAAAATACTCTGAGAATTCATAATTTAAAGTCAAAACTCAAAAAAATTTACAAATAAAAAAGTTGCGGTAATTTTTACCCCCCACCCCTACCGCTTGACCCACCCTTGGTAAAAATTTTGAGATGATATTTACCTCATTTTATTAGGCTTAGAAAGTTTAGTGGATGTGCAAAATTTCATTACTTTAACTTGAACAGTTTCGGAGATAATAAATAAAAACCGTCTTCAGGGGCCCACATTTAGGGGCCTGTAGCTTCCTTAGGAAGCATTTTGGTATAGAGGTAAGTTTGGTCCAATCGATTTATTTTGACCTCGGGAATATGTGGTTTCTTTTTGTGCACTTTTGCACTTATTTCTGGGACACCCTGTATAGATATACAGGGTGAGTTCACTTTGAATGCGGAAACTTCGAGAATCGATTCTTTATTGAAAAATAAGTGCGAGTTCTCAAAAAGAGTTGGACCCATATTTTTCAATATAAACTCAAACTTTA
The DNA here is from genome assembly GCA_963680705.1 of Rhagium mordax. Lineage (NCBI taxonomy): Eukaryota > Metazoa > Arthropoda > Insecta > Coleoptera > Cerambycidae > Rhagium > Rhagium mordax. The sequence goes on along the minus strand of OY796661.1, from coordinate 29,502,076 downwards.
TTTTAAACAGTTTTTCAATAACTGGACGCCTCATTCACTGCATGTTGATATAAATTTTAAATATTTCACATAGCTAACCACATATCGAGGTTTTTCATTCATTTTAGAAGTTTTGAACTTTACGTAACTTTTTAGTAATATGTGTACTATCAAAAAAAGGTTTATACCATTCAAAGTGCTCAAATGCGCAAGTGTTTAAAATTTCAGGACGGTAAGTCTAATAGCCGTTTTTTTTTAATGGCGATGTGGATGTATATGTATATGTAGGTACGAAAACACGTTTTCGAATTGTGCAGATAACGCACTCCTGGCCATTTAAAAAAATGTCCTAATAAAAAAAGTTGTAAATCACACCACATATGCCCCAAAACATGATCTACAAAATGGTATAGGTCAGGCGCGTTTTTAAGCTATTCAGTGGTTCGGTGCAAGTTTTATAAGGGCCCGCAGCTGTGTACACGGGGCAAGAGCTGCAGGAGGTAGCTTCCCCACCAAGCGCCGCAGGTGAAAAATTTTCAGGAGTTTCAAGGTCATTGTGTTTTACAAGTTCAAGGTCAAGTCATACTTAGTGATTTTCTAGTACTTACCCCAAAATTTCACGGAACAATCGATCGACATTGACATTATTTAATTAAGAAAAATACAGCAAACAATAAAATATATATTTTTTAAACAAATAAAACATAACACAAAACAGACAAAAATAAACACAAATTAAATCAGTAAAAAAAATAAAAATTATAATCGACCTAACTTAAGCCGATATAAATTTCTTCACAATATCTTCTAAATTCAAATTGTTAAGTGTATCTCACTCGATTGAAAGCATTGCCAAATCTGAAGTTCTCACTTAAGTCATTGTGCTTCTGAAGTGAGTTTTCAATCTACGCAATACACTAAAAGATCTCTGAGCACTTGCTATATGCCTCTATGGGTAGCGTTATAAACAATCTAAAAACCAATTCAAGATTGGGAAAAATTTAAAAAATTCTTACCATTGAAAAATATTATAAAACACAAAATACGAAACAAAACTTTGAGCACAAACTTTAGTTATCCACAGTTTAGATAATACACTATAATATACAGGCACAGGGATGGTACAATTCTTTGAGGAAATGAATTGAAATGATTCCAGTTAAAAAATAAAATATTTCTTAACTATAGTAGTGCGCTTTGTTTATTTTTATTAAATACTTTGACTTTTTGTGGTGGACCGTCGCCGTGAATCATGAAGCAGGTGCACGTGCAGTGTGCACTTGCGTGCTCGTGGGCCCGTACTAGTTTTAGGAACCGAGTCGGCGAGTTTTTAACTTTTTACTATTTTACTCTGGCTCAGATATAGAAATAAATAAAATAAATATTTTCTTATGGATAAAAAGATTTTGTTTCCAAATACACACACGACCACAGGGGCCCGCTAGCCCTAGGCCCGTCGGTGCAATGCACAATGCACCGATAGACCGATCCTGGCGAGATGAGGTAAATACGTCACACAGTATGGTGCGTGCGCAACAGGAAGGGCAATAGCGTGAACGAGAGAATAAATAGATTTTTGTGCACGTTCTTATATTTTTTCCATTTTCATGAAAACGGTTAACTTTATAAAAAATCTAGAATGACTTTTTTTATAGCAGACAAAATTTTCTTTCCAACGATGTATAACGCAACCTATATTCTTTTTGTATAACGACCCGGATACGTTTCAATTAAGGGGCTAATTTAAAAATTAATTAATTTTTTTACGACTCTTTAACCTTTGAACGGCTCTCACGTATAAACTATTGAATATATATATGCCATCACGGACTTTTTTATAGGAAATTTGATTCTCTATAAAATTGTTTATATGCATTTTGCCATAACTGTAATGGTTTCGGCAGCGTTTCGAGTCCAATTCTCAGCTGCAAGTCTGGACCATTGTATTTCAATAGAATCAGGCAGCCACGGTAAGCGTGTGTCTCTTCAGGTGCTTAGAACGAACCACGCATCGATGTACTGCGGCATGTTTGACTCGAAACGCTGCCAAAACCGTTACAAATATGATGAAAATGTATATAAACAAATTTATAGAGAATTAAATTTTCTATAAGAAAGTCAGTGATGGCATATATCTATCTTTAATAGTTTAGACGTAAGAGTGGTTCAAAATTTAAGGAATCTTAATACTCATTCATTTTTAAATTTGTCCGTAATTGAAACGTATCTGGGGCCGTTATACAAAAAGCATATGGTTTGTGCTATACATTGTTCGAAAGGAAATTTTGTCTGATATAAAAAAGTCTTTCTATGATTTTTTAATAAAGTTAACCGTTTCCATGAAAATGGATTAGATATAAAAACATGCACAAATACATGCAAGGGTTCTCGGCTGCACAGTTGCCCTTGTGTTGCGCAGAACGAACTACGCACGGCTCTACTGCTTTACTTAACACTTAGTACGCTGTATTTATCTTTCTCGCTTGCCCTACCTGGATAGGTCTATTGCACCGACGTTAAAAACGCGCCTGGTATAGGTTTCATCCGGTTCTACCAAGTAGTCACCCCTAGAAAGCGAGTTAGACCGGCGATTTTACTCCATTATTTTTTAAATCACTCCAACTGTAGCTTCTGTTTCTTGTAAAAATATATATATTTTTTAATGTTTTCAATTCGTCAGTTGTTAATTCATCTTTAATATCCTGTTACTTTTATGGCTTTGCTTTTATACAAATTTTTTTAATTCTGTTGCTTTGGTAATTTTTTGTGTAAGCTTTTTCTCTGTGGTTCTTATAATTTTCTCCTGCCTTTATTGTCGTAACTGCACCCTCATTCGCTGTTTCATATTTTTAATTATGGTAATATCAACTTCCCAAATTGCCTTCTTAGTTTTTTTGTTTCACGTTTTATAACAACAATAACTACCTACCTACTTCACTGGATGCAGTATTTCGAGCTACGTTGGCACATTTTCTAATCATTCCTTTGATCTTTGCAGCTTTTGTTCAATACAGTATACTCTGGTTTAACGTACCCTCTAGGGGCTAATTTTTGAGTACACTATTACCGGAAGTATGTTATAACAGAAAAACGTCGAAGCCAAAATCAAAGTTGCGGGAACTGCGTGAACAACCTTTAAACCTGAATGCACGTTATATCTTGGGTGAATTATAACCAGAGCACACTGTATATGTAATTTGGAGTGAATTTAACTCAGACGTAACATGAGACTTTATCTGTTCAATTTCGTTATATATATTCAATATAAATTCTATTTGTAACAAATATGAATTTCAAAACCATTTTACATTTTTACAATCCTGAAAGTTTGAAAACCCTTATTTATTAGTGAATATTTACAGGGAAACACTTTTTAGAATACTCCCAGAACTAAATGTGACAATCATTATTATTTATTTTATTTTTCCAAGTTCCACCGCTACGGTAAGGTAATCTATGGACTTTAATCACTACACTCATATGAATTGTGCTAGGCTCACTTTTATTGTTTAGTTTACTGAAGTATCTAATGCACAAGGAGTTATAAATCTTAAGTTATAGCTGTTTTTGAACTCCTTACAAAAGACTGTTGTTACCATAGAGATAGAATATATTCTATCTCTATGGTTGTTACACAAGAGACTATTTTAAGTAGGGACCTGTGGCATCATTTTTATAAAAAAAGTTATTTTACTTATTTTGAACAATGTTTTAACATTTTTCTGTACCTATTAAGAATCGAGTTGCAAGGATAATTGCCCATTGCCTGAAACCTTGAGGGTCGAAAAGTAAGAGCAAATATTAATAGGAAATTCTTTATAATCTAGAAAAAGGTATAATGCTTGAAGAAAAAAACGTTTTCAGCTTAACCAGCCAATAATAATCTCACAGTAATTTCCCTGGAAGAAACTTTGAACAAGATTCTTTTAACATCCACAAAACTAAATTGTTTGAAAAAATTATCAATTGAAAAGAATTTTAAAACTTGATTGTATAGTTTTTTTATCTAGAATTTTAAAAATAGTAGCAAACACTTTAATGCCCTAAAACAAAATTTTACTTGCCCAAAACCCTCTGAAACACTTTTTACGGATATCATTTTCATAAGTCGGAGGAGAAAAATGTATATTAAGTAAGTGTAAAGTAGAATATATAAAAAATTAAACAAATCTCGATTGAAGTCTATGACAAATGATTTCCGATATATAAAAGATAAAGTAAGGCACAATAGTCAATTTTCGATCAGTACAACCATGTTTCTAACTTAATTTTTATGTATCGTATAGAATTCATTAAATGTTTACCAAAGCATAATGAATAAAATACGATATACGGTTGTAAGACCTACCAGCATTTACCTGCACTGCGAGTACTTTTTCCATTCATGGGGTGTTGAAGTGTCCTTACCTTATTTCTGACCAGCCATAAATTTAATTGTTTTTTTTAAATTTAATTTTAATTTAATTTAATTCAGATCGTTTATGAAATTGTAAGCGACTAACTATGAAAAATGCACACAAAATAACCAATATATTTTTTTCACATTTATCTGCGGTAAGCGGCTTCTCCATAATTGGCGATTATAGTACGGATTTTTTTATTCAGAGTATGATTTCCTACCGTCAAACTAAGTCTCCAAAACATAACCCAGCCGTAGATTTTTTTATTGGTCTCATCATTTCACCCCGCAGACTGGCACTCTAAGTGCTCAGTGGGGAACAATAACTATGATGTATTACTGAAGTGGCCCTCAAGCTAGGAAAATACACTCAACATTCTCCAACTTGCAAAATAAAACAAGTAGAATATTAGAAAAAAACTATTTTAATGAGATTGTATATTTACAACAACTGAATTTGAAATAAATACCTAAAGTGTTGGCTTAAGAATTAAGTTCACATAAAAGTTACATTTGGAATAAAAAGAACCTCACAAATACGCTGAACAATGCAACATAATTAATCTTACTAGAATTGTTCTGAGTCCTTACTTATAAAAAAACCGAATACAATTCCAGCATTACATTAAAAAAACTAAATGATAAAAACATCAAAAATATTTTACTTTTTTGCCTTAGCATTGTTCTTAACAGGAGTCTTTCCTTTTGTGTTATTCGTAGTTTTAGCTTTTTTGGTTTTGGGTTCATCTTCTTCTTCCTCTTCTTCCTGTAAATAAACAATTTATTAGAAAAACAGTTAGTTGTCACTGCGTTTATTTATTTGCACACCTTTGATTTTCCATTTGAAATTTTTCGTTTTCTAATACTTCCCTCCTCCTAAAAACGGGAATTTTGTCAATAAATTGAAGTCAAGTATCAAGCAGGATGTCCATAAGTGAAGAAAATTTAGCTGTTTTCTTTCATATGAACATCCTAGTTACGTAAATTTTGAATATATTTTAAAACTCCAATAAAACCTTTTCAAAATGCAATAAGAAGGTTGTTTAAATTGCATCATTTATAAAAACATTTACTAAAACTTACGAAAAATACCAAATGAGAAAATGAAACAAAGTTCTTGGATAATCTTCACATAGTTGCATTTCTTAAACCTGCTTGGCTTATTTGCTTCATGAAATCGTTAATTTCAAAGATTACACAGGTTATAATTTTAAATATTATATTATATAACAGATATAATAATAAAATATTATACAACTTCAATTTAGAACATATGGGGCAAAATTTTAAATAAATGCAACCCACTGATTTTTGGGGTGTTAAACGAAAATAATTCTAAAACTTGAAATGTTTAGGACAGTTTAGGTAACTTTTCAGCATCCAAAAGTCTACAGGAATCACCTATAAAAGTTTTAGATGCTTGTTAATGGTAAATACAAAGCATATCAGGAACTTTAAATAAGAACGAACGGAATAAAAAACATTTTCAGTAATTTATATTTGACATGTGTTTTTTATAGAATATAAAAATAAAAGAACCTAACATTAAATCAAATTTGTCAATTTTACGTAAAAACAAATAAACTGGTCAACAAAAAGTTCGGCAAAGGCAATTTTTAGCACCATTTTCAATTAGCTGTAACTTTTTCAAAAGTTGCCATTTTTTTGTGCTTTTTGACTGTGCAAAATATCATTTGTTCCTGATTACATAAAAGAATAAATTTTTTTGAAAAAGTTTAAATACCTATAGTAGGGCCAAAAAGAGTAATCAGTAAATCAAAACATTCACCGGCAATTCTTCAAAGTATTTAGCTGTTATGGAATACAGAAGCGGCAGCTTTTTTTACCATATAATCCCATATAATTGAGAAAAATATATCAAGTTTTATCCGCCTACCAGAGATGAAAACCACAACTAGTTCCCCCTGACTTTACTGACTACTCTTTTTGGCCTTACTATACTCTTATTATATAGGGTGTAAAACAAAGTACTGCAAAAATTGCAAAATTTTAATGGTCTGTAGATGGTCATTTTGTTAAAACAACATTTTTCATCTCCCAGTATGGATGGCAAATGAGTTAATATCAATATCTCCAGATGTTTTCACCAGTTTTTTTATTAAGGCCATTTGGCATGTTACAGAGCGAAACAAGGTAAGTCAAAGCCAAAAGGCCTTAATAAAAAAAACTGACGAAAACGTCTGGAGATATTGATATTAACTCATTCATGCCATTCATAATGGGAGATGAAAAATGTTGTTTTAACAAAATGGCACACTATAAAAATTTTGCAATTTTTGCACTACTTTGTTTTACCCTATATATAAGAGTATTTAAACTTTTTCAAAAAAATTTATTCTTTTATGTAATCTGGAACAAATGATATTTTGCACAGTGCAAACCGTACAAAAAAAGTCAACTTTTAAAAAAGTTACAGCTAATTGAAAATGGTGCTAAAAATTGCCTTAGCCGAACTTTTTGTTAACCAGTTTATTAAGGCAGATATTAATTTTTCATTACATCTATGACATAAGGTTTTTCCTAACATTGTTACTGTAACCTGTCAATTTTTAAAATGTTCAAATCAAATTGGAAATAATTCTTTTGAGACAACTCCATTTATGTCACGTCCGATGTGTTCCAGAAGGAAATTATCTAATTTTTTTAATGGAACACCCTGGATATTTCACATCCTTTATATCTATGTCATATTCTGAATGCATCACCAGTATTTTGGAAAATTGAAAAGGATCTGTTTCTGTACGCGGGGAAAATATACAGGGTGATTCAGAATTATGATGCAAAAAAGTAATCACAGATAGCGGTCTTAAAATAAAAAGACACGTGTATTTTCGTTTTGGTCAATTTCGATTTTTAAGGCCCATACGGACCCATAAATGGGACGTTGGGAGAAAAGTTTTTTTGAGATATCTCGATAAGTACTTGATCGATTTCAATGAAATTTGGAGGGTAGTCTCAAAATAACCTTTCCAATAGAACCCTTAAAATATTTTTAGACCTGCCTCAAGGGGGCGCTACATATAGTCACTACATCGCAGTTTTTCGCTTCTATTTTTTTATACAATTATCTTTTATTATGTTTTTCTTTTTTTATTCTGATGCAGAATTCATTTTTACACCAAAAATGTCCTCTTATCTATTTTTCATATCATGCACCCATTTCGAGAAAAATGCGAAAAACTGTTTCAATGATCTGACTTACAATACTGCGAAACTACAAATTATCACAATTGCCATGGAAATAATTGAACAAATTAAAACATCAACAATGACATTTTGACGTTTACTATCCTTATTTACCATTATAATGACTGAGCGTTTTACGTTTCCTGAAACATTGAAACAGTTTTTCGCAGTTTTCTCAAAATGGGTGCATGATATAAAAAATAGACAAGAGGACATTTTTGGTGTAAAAATGAATTCTGCATCAGAATAAAAAAAGAAAAACATAATAGATAATTGTATAAAAAAAATAGAAGCGAAAAACAGCGATGTAGTGACTCTATGTAGCGCCCCCTTGCGGCAGGTCTAAACACATTTTAAGGGTTCTATTGGAAAGGTTATTTTGAAACTACCCTCCAACTTTCATTGAAATCGATCAAGTACTTATCGAGATATCGCAAAAAACCATAAATGGGCCGTTGGGAAAACGGGCCTTAAAAATCGAAATTGACCAAAACGAAAATACACGTGTCTCTTTACTTTAAGACCTCTATCTGTGATTACTTTTTTGCACCATAATTCTGAATCACCCTGTATATAAAAAAACATCTACATGCCTCAAACATCAAAATTGGCAAAAACATATTTTCTCATTAGATACTTTCTTAAATACAACTATAAAGGGCCACCAAAAATACATTTGAATATGTTAATATTTTGTATGTATGACTATTCACAATGAATGTTGACATGTACTTATAATAATAATAATAAACACACCAACAGAAATTAGACAACCCCCAGATCTAAAGCCAAAGCTTTTCGGAAGCGTGTTACACATTAGAACAACACAGACAAACATCCATATCCATCGACATTGCCAGTGCCGATGCTGGGGTTCGAACCCAGTCACGATAGGCAGTGAGACCAGAGCCACGCCGGGCACTAATGCTTTAGCCCGCTGTGCTACCTAGTCGGTTTTCATTTCATTTAAACACAAATGTAATAACACTTAGAGCAACGGTCAGCCACTGGCGGAAGGTAAAAAACTGGACCGCCAAAAAAATCTTCTTAAACTTTAGTTAACCCAATCCAATTTAAATAAATGATTTAAAAATGTGAGACCCACTCGCGGTATGGTGCATCATGTTTCCATATAAATTTATATCAGCAAGTTAATTTCTCACAACAATTCGTAAGAACAAATATATGTTTATTATTTTTAAGAGTAAAAATAAATAAAAATTACAAACTAATAATATGAGTTTTTATAAGCCGCGTTCCTTTTTGAGAAACAAAAAATGTCTTGGCTGAATGGACGTGTATCAGAAGATAAAAAAAATCCTGGTATCCATTTGAAGTTTTTTCTCAGGATCTCGAAAAATTTTTTCAATAGTATCCAGATCCTCTAAAAATTACTTGCCGACCGCTGACTCGGAGGATTATAAAGAGATGAAAAATAATTTCAAATTTCCAAAAAAATTTCATTACATTCATTAACGATTACAGAAAATATAATTGTGGATCCCTTTCAAGTGGGATATTTTGAATAAAACCTAAAATATTATAGAAAATGTGTTTACTGATGACTTTTCTCGCACGGGTTTTAAACACGTTTATTGCGGGAGCCAGGTGTTGACGACTATATGCAATGATATCTGCGGACGCATAAGTAGGATTTTACGATTGTGCACATGTGGCTGCTCTGTAGTGTCATTATAAAAGAAGATAATGTAAAAAAATCACTTTCACAACTAAAAGTTTAACCTAGCAGAAGGCAGGTATACCCGTCCGTATCCTTTGAGTTAACGGAAGACAGTCATTGATGTTAGTTTACTAGTAATCACATGCTACCCCATGAGTAATAACAGGCAGTCGAGTTATTACGCTAGTACTCAATACAAAATACTTTCTCGACAAATACCTGATAGTTCTCGCCTTGTCAATAAATGGCACTTTATAACGACTAGTTGAAATATCAAGACCATTAGTGAATTTTGAATGCAACTCAAAAATCAGTGTTATAGAACCGTGTGATAATTAATGAATATACAGTAGAGTAGCAATTTAGTGAACTCCGCTTCGAGTGAACACTAAATTTTATCATTGCATTACGATAAAGTGAACAGTGAACACGTATCTTCCATAAAAATGTTATGTTTTAAGAGTTATTTTATATTTTTTTTATAAACCTTTATTTAGTACGTAATTACATACATAGTACCATTATTTTTTGCAGAATAAACATTATTTCTTTGAATAGGTGCCCTTAATTTCAAACCTCGTAAAAATGAACATCCCCGAAATAGTGGAATCGCTTTGTCGGAATTAATTTACTAAATCGCGACTCTACTGCATCTTTCTTTCACAATATAGATTATAGTTTTTGAAGTCTCACAATAATACAAATGAGATGAACTTTATAAAAGTAAGGTAGTACTTACAGCACCCTCTTCTCCTTCTTCATCGTCAATCATTTCATCTTCTAGTTCATCCATTTCATCAAATTCTTCCATCGGGCTACCGATTAAATGATGCCCAATAATGTGGACAGGTCCATTACCTTGCACAAGTGTGAAAGTTACAGGGGGGTCTGGGAAGGAAAGATCTAACAGTACTTGATTGTTTGGCCCACCGGCCTTTAATGTGGCGACTGGTATCTTCACAGAATCCTTCCATGTCATGGCCTCAACTTGCACTACATTTACTTCACCTAAAATTCAGAATGTTAATATGGTCACTAGGTATTATTATATAAATAACAGTAAGTATTTTTATTGCGCCACAATTTCATTAGTCATGGTCGTAGCATCTAACATAATGGGCGGTTTTTGAGGTTAGAATTCTTAGAAACAAACTACTCAAACACAAAGAAAAAAGCAAACACCGATAGTAAAAAATCGTTAAAAGTTTAAAACGCGAAAACTATCAAACAAAAAAAACTACAACAAACCTTCCGTGGCTTCGGGTCCTAACAAAGCTTGTTTGATAATTAATTTATGGCCCCCTTGGTAATCTTCGGCCCCCTTTGCTTCGGGGTCCCAAACTTCACTGGTTTTTCCTTTAAGTGTAAGTGCTGCAAATAAAACAGGAAAACTTGTAAACAATCATCCACCATAATGGCGCGCAAATACCGGCTTCCCTAGCAGTTTAACATTTATCAAAATATCTTGGAGTAAATACTAAGGGTATTACAAAAATACCACTGGAAATATGTTAAATAAACATTTAAAAAGAATTACTTACCGAAAAAATATTCATCAGCCATTTTTTAAAAGAGATGTTTGCAGATAATTACACAAATGCACGTGACTAGATGCCGGCAAAGCAAACGGGTCGAAGGCGAAAAGAGAGTTGCCGTGCTGATTTTCTAATGGCGGTAGACAAGCCGTAAAACTACAGGAAGGGGGAGCCACTTGTCTTCCTTGTATACAGTGTCTAAAGTCACCAATATATTTAAAAATACTTTTATAAAATACTCTTAACACAGGATTAGCTGGTTAAAATATTTTTATAAATCAATATTATAAATTGATAAAATTTAGTATACGGCATATTTTTTAATGTTAAAATTTAAGTCATTCTGAAAAAAAAATTGGCGCCGATAAGTTATTTTTGACACCAACCCGGTAAAATTTCAAGTAGGGATAGCAATTTTGAGGTCCTTTACTCCATCCGTCATTAGCCTCTAATAAAATAATGCTCTCTAAAACTTGATATAAACTAATAATTGTAAATATAAATTTATAATGTAAATATTTTACACATGTCGCCCTTTATTTTCTCATTTAAAATCTGTACATTTAACGTGATAATTTCTAATAATTAAGTAAATTGTAGACTGCAGTCAGTGCACTTTTGGGCAGTAGCTGTGGTGTAAAAAAAAGCTTACTCTTTATATCTAGTGCCTACCTATGAATTTGTTTGGCTTGCCGTTAAATTAAGATATTTTTTTGTTTCGTAGGTAATGTGTGGTACAGTTATTTCGAAATCATCACTCCATTTGATTCGTGAGAATTGTTGGAGAGGCTATTTTCTTTAGAATAACGCACAACTCGAAGTCTCGAAATTACTTTCTTTTTATTATTAGGCAACCAGTTATACGGGAGAGTCTCCCATTTGACTGACGCATGACGCGACGATTTGAAAAGAGTCTCATCGTAAAAATAAATAACATTAATAAAATCAATAACTATATTTGTACATTGCATTAAATGAATGAGTTTATTGTGGTACCATATATAGTTTAGTAATTCTTGGGTATATCAGTCATTCAGGGCCGCTGCTTGAGCTTAGTGCGCCGCGTGCAACCAAATTTTTGGCACCCTAAATAAATATAAATATTTCCTTCCTTTGAATGAAAAATATATCATGATTGCATGCGGTTCCGGCTTGTGCCGTTGTTGCCAGAGTGGTTCCTTTATGGGTGATGGACAAAAAACTTTCTGGTATAAAAATATTACCTACACTATGTAATTGGTAATTCCAGCGCCCCTTAAAAAGGGCTCCCGCATACCCTGCACGGATTGCACACCCGCTTGCAGCGGCCCTGTATCTAACATTTTGGTTTATTAACCATCATCAGAAACTACAATTATTACAAAATATTAATTGTGGACACTTTTTAATAATTATTTTAAATGAAGTATAAGTACTTATGAATCTGTTATTTATTTTTGATGTGATGTATTGAGTATCTTAATGACAACTAAAATGTTTTACTGGCCATTTTACAATCTGAAGGTAGGTGTGTTAATGTTGGGATTTGTTTGTTAGAAACTATACAGGGTGGTCCGGAGTTTACCTGACAAACTTCGTCAGTTGATAGAGGGGGTTAAAATAAGTAGAAAATTTCTTATCAACTTATGTCGTTAGGTGATTACTAACAAAGATACAGGATGTTAAAGTTTTGTGAAAAACAATCCATTTTTTTAACAACTCTAAAATTATGAGAGCTATTGGTTGAAGTTTTAGGGGCGGTGATGCTTTTTAAGCCTCTATTGTTGTATGGAATCTTGCCTTTCACCATAGGCAACTAGGTTCATTAATTTTATTATTAATGCAGTACAAGTTTCATCGTTATAGAAGAGATATAAAGCAGAAACATCCGTTTTACTTGAAAAGTAAACGTTGTAGGAATAAATTAAAAGACGCCTTTTTCTTCCAAATTGAACACAGATTTGAACAATCTCAAAATCAACTGCGCAAAGCAGTGGAGTTACATAGTTTCGGCAAAAAGTTTAACTCCCCCCACCTGAGACGGCACTACAAAGGCAAGATTCCGTAAAACAATAGAGGCCTAAAAAGCATCACCGCCCCTAAAACTTCAAGTCAATACCTTTCACAATTTTAGTTATTTTAAAAAATGGTTTGTTTTTCACAAAACTTGAACATCCTGTATCTTTGTTAGCAATCACCTAAGGACATAAGTTGATAGGAACTTTTCTACTTATTTTAAGTCGCTCTATCACCTGCCGAAGTTTGTCAGGTAAACTTTGGACCACCCTGTATAAGGGCTGACAGGTATACATTATAAACAGGCATTTTTTTTTTCAGAATGATTGTAAAAATTGCTATTTATATCAATTTTAACGTTATTTTTGGTTTTGGTTAATTGGAAAATGTAAAAACTTAGTTATGTTTCACCCCATTTGAATTATTTTAAGAGACTGAAGTAAGTATTACTTAAATTCTCTGTCAGTTTGGCTATTTATTGAATTAAAATGTCTTTTTATTTATGTTTATATATTTATGCCCGATATACCCAAGAAAGAATTACTAAATTAATATTTGATCATCAATGATCAAGAAAACACGAAAAATATATATATACCTCTATGTGAAACATTAAGGGCACAATTTTATATGTAAAAAATTTAACTCAATCAATCTTACTTTACAATTTTTCTTTTTTTTAAAGGTACTATCGCGGCCGAAAAAAAGTAATCGACTGATTTTCCCGTTATAACTATGGTTCTATTCAGTGTCGCATCAATCCCAATATTTTTTTTATTAGTGTCAACGTCATTGCCATATTAAGCAAAATAAATTTTGTATTACTTAACCATGCCTTATCATGTTTTGAGTGAAGAAGAAAAAGGCTACATCATCGCCAAACTTGGAGAAAGGTGGTCTCAACAACGCACAGCAAGTGAAATTAATTGCAGCAAAAGCACGATTCAAAAACTAAACAAAAAGTGGATAGAAACTCATGATCTGAGCATGGCAGTGTGTTCTGGGCGGCCAACAAAGAGTACTCTAGAAAACGACAATACCTTGGTTAACTATGTGAATTTAAACCCATTTTCTAATTCTATTGAAGCCAAAGAGCAAACCAACTTCCCAGCGTCTGTTAGGACAGCAAGAAAACGGTTGCAAGAGCTGATCTATTTAACTGTGCCAGTGCTAAAAGGCCCCGACCAACAGATGTTAATAAAGAAGCAAGAATGCAGTTTGCAAATACTTTTATTAATGAAAACGATCGTTACTGGGAGCGAGTGGTCTCTTCCGACGAAAAAATATTTCAGTCCTGCTACAATGGTCAACTGCGAGTTTACCGTCCCAGGGGTCATAAGTTTGATGAAGAATATTAGCACAAAACAGATAATAGCGGAAGGTATTCTGTCTTTTTGTTTAGTTTTTGAATTGTGCCTTTGCTGCAATTAATTTCACTTGCTAAGACCACCCTTCTCCAAGTTTGGCGATGATGTAGCCTTTTTCTGCTTCTCTCAAAACCATACTAATTAATTGTTTTCTTATAATTAAAATATATTAACAACTTATTTCTTATTAGTTTTTTTTAATAAATACGACCCCACCAATGATTTCATGTCAAAATAATTTAATTGACCTAACTGATGTAAAAACTCCAATTTACAAAGGCACATTTTCCGAAAAAAAAAGGAAAGAAATAACATACTACTTGATAAAAAATCGATTACTTTTTTTTGGCCGCGATAGTACATTAAGGACGATTTCAACTAAATCCATTTCATTCTTATTTTAGAACGATATAAATAAAAACAAGACTTTCTTGAAATGTTTAGTGAGAAAAACATTTAATATAAACAAATACTTAATTGTAAAAAATTAATATAAAATAGGTCAAGTCAAATATAAGTAACTTTTTATGTCTAACAAGCCTTAACAATTACTGGACATAAGCTGTAACCTGCGCTATAATGTTTTTCAATTTATCAGCCTTAAAAATTAAAACTCTTCTATATGGCACAACCTGCTTATCTTCAGATAACCATTTGCCACCTAAGCCTGTATCAGATTCATCAGCTACGCTAAATTCAAAATTGACTTCAGCTTCATTAGAAAAAATCGTTTCTTCATCATTGGAAAATATTTCTTCAGAATCTATAAAAAAAAAATACCAAAAAATATCACTGAAAAATCTTTTTTCCGTGTCAGGGGGTGAAAATCTCGGTTTCTATGGTGCCGAAATTGAAACAAAAGTGAAACATTTTACTCCTAGCGAAATAAAGTGGCCAAAATTTGCTCTCGGGAGTTTTTATTATTTTTCATCATGCCTTCCTCGTAAGTATACATTAATTCTATTGCTTTGTCGATTGTAAGTGACACTTTATGTACCAAATACTTGTTACCATTGATACATCTTACTCAAGCAATTATAGTTTTCCACTAGTTTTCCTCAAGTTCCTTTCTAGTTTATGACGTATGTATGACGAAAAATATAATATGCACCGCGAGTCGTACAGTGTGGATTTTTGGTCTCGAATAGTTGCAAACCTTGGCCCTATGGCTCTCAGATTGCAAACTATATTCTCGACAAAAAAAGTGCACTCTTGCGGCACATAAATAACTACTAATAATAATAAATAACTACCTGTAGCCCTCGGGCTTCAAACTACACCTCGAAAAAATAAAGATATATAGTGTACTATGTACTATAGTACAATGTATAATAAGAGTATAAGAGGACAGTTATGAGATAACAAAATTAAAATATAGTACCAAAAGCCTACCTTTGTTTTCTTTTGGCCTGCAAGTCTTGCAGATCATAATATAGTGCTCAAAGTTATAGGAAGCATCTTTCTTTTTCATCCTTTCTATTTCTTCATATAGTGAATTCAGCATGACAACTGAAATTTTTGCAGGTATATTCACAAACCTTTCATTTATAAGGAAACCTAATTTCTTTGATTGGTTTAAAACTTTCTTTATGTCATCTTGAGTAGCAGAATCAGCATGTTTTAGACTTATTTCATCTAGTAAGGAATATAACTGTTGCACACATGGACTTTCCTAAAAGTAAAGAAGAATCGTACACCTTGAAATACTTTTATTTATAATCATCTTATATTTTTTAGTTAATTGATATTGGACATTTGATTTTACACATTTAGTAGGCACTGAGCCGTCATCTTTATTACCTATCCTTACCTTATGTGAGGTTAAATTAACAACACTGGTAATTCCGAAAACGTCACGTTCCTCACTCATATCTGCATCTTCATCATCACTATCATTATAACTCTGTTTCAGAACTGATCCAATTCCATGCTGGGCAATCAACAAGTCACTCATTTGGGTAAGATCTATATGTGCCTTGAGAAATAATTGCTTCAATAATTGTTTTATACCATGAAAGTCTTCACCTTCCGGATTACGTCCTTCAAATGTAGCTTGAATTTCCTAAATACATATTAAAATTTCAATAAAATATAAAATATATTTATAGCGACAAGATATTAAATTAAGAGTGTGTTGTAATACAGAAAAAGCAAAAACACGTGTCGTTTTATTCATCATAACCTTACTTGTTGCCCATGATATGTACCAGATTCACTTTCTTCGCTCATGGAATCATTGTCCGAATCTACCTCTACTGGTTTTCTGGTTTTTTTCGTTGGACCTGCCATTAACTTAACTTGCTGCTTAACCAAATTATCGAAGAAAAATTTTTGCTGAAATTGTCGAAATTGACTACTTGAAATTGAGGTTAGGATTGTTAGGAATGTTACGATCACTTTGTGGATCACACCATTCACACCACAGAACATAAAGGTAGATCCACACCACAAATATCACACTAGGCATTTACGATAATTGGAGCGGGTAATGTATCCTGGTACATTGCGGTAATCAGCTGTTTTATGTCAATACATCTACCGAGCTAAGAATTACCGAACGCAAAATTTCAAATGTAACCCAAAGCATCACTTGACTAATTAATAAATAATTGAAAATTGAATTACTTTTTTATTTTATGCTTATTCAAGTCCATACTGCTCGCCATATCAAAATGGAAAGTAAAAAAACATTTATTTGTATTGCATATTTAGGTATACCTACTTACTTACTTAATTGACTTAATTCATTATACATATACATAAATGTTTCCGTCCTCATCTAAAATTACTTCATTATTTTCGTCAGTGATGGGTTTAATTTTTCTCAAATACTCACAAAATGTAAAAAATTAAGTTTTTTTAATCATATTTTAAGATTATACCGCATTTACCAACCGATGTAGTCGATCCATAAATTTTGGATCGGGTAGATGTAGCGAATACATTCGATACATTTACCGAACGCGGTTCGGTAGATATGTTCTTATTATCGAACGCTCTGATACATTGCGGTATGTAGCGCTCCAATTATCGTAAATGCCTACTGATTTTCCTCTTATCTATGACACTGATCACAGTCACAGATTAACTATACCAGATGCGAAAGTAATAGCGTTTTCTACTTGACGAAAACTGAGCACTGAGTGCGCACCGAGTGCAACTAACATGTTCCACTTAGTTGCACTTCCACAGTTTCGAGTGTTCTACTTAGGCACTTGCACTCATATTGTCGCACTGAGTGCAGTTTTTTAGCACCGTACTTCGATGACGGTGCTAGTGCCAGTGCAATAAAAATATGGCGTCTGATTTGAAACAAATAGTTATTGAGAACTTTTTAGCAACGTCTTCCTCATCAAGTGATGACGATTTTTGGAACAAGTTATGAATTATAGTTTAGTTATATAATTTGCAGCATATTCGTCGTCGGCTGAAAATGAATTCCTGCATGTTATTTTATAAAATATATTAAAGTATACATATTTGTTAGCCGGGAGAAAAGATTTCTGTCCCCTTCAGTATTTATTGTTATTAGCTCCTCATTAATTAAAAAACAAATATTGAAATTAGCTGAACCGGCCATGATTAGGTTAGGATTATTGTTGATAAGATGAATTAAAATCAGTGCACACTTCAGAACGTGTTCTATTTACCTCGCACTAATGCAGCACTGGCTGAGTACTAATTGCACTTAGTGCGCCCTCGGCACTTGCCGAGTTTTTGCAAGTAGAAAACGCTATAAGCGTGGCGGCCTGTCCAACGATCCCCACTACTTCCATCCTCATATATGCGGAGGGTTTAGTACGAGAGCATTATCGTGACAGCGTGTAGCAGAGTTTACGGCGATATATTGTTAGTCCGAGCGTTCGGATTATAAATGTCAAAATAGTGTCATACGAGTTTGTTGGTGTATACAAATAGAGATCTAAAAACATCAAAAAAACCTGATAAAACAAATAGAAAACTTACAATATTATCCCATTTGTAAACATACAATTTCATATTTGTTTTAATAAAAAATATTTTATAATATATTTTTATTGTTTTTCTCGAGCGCTCAAGTGGTGCAACTAACTCGCATCCACAAAAATAAATATTAAAGTCTTGTGGTGCAAAAAGCATGCAACGTTACGAGTAGCCGACGGGCCTTTGTCTAATACGTGTGTCGCGGACATGAAAGGCACCGCGCGAAGCTTTCGCATCTGATATAGTTAATCTGTGTCACAGTCACAGAACACAGAACATAAAGGACAAGAATAATAGTATAACCGTAGCCATCCAAGGCTTATAGACTTTGTACAGGTTACATCAATGAGCAGCATTAAGGCGAGGAAAATGCGGGGTGAGGAAGAGCTGGCGACCGCGGTTCTATATGCTTAAAAAGAGACACTAATACTGCTCTGCTGTTGCAGAACAGAGAACGACGATCCCGGCCTGCGGTCGCCGAGTGTCGTATGTTGAGTAGGTCAGGTTCAGATGGGGTAACCTTTAGAGTTTACCAGCCTTGGTAGCCATCGGGAATACTGCGATGGCCGATGGCTACGGTATAAGGTATAACCAAAGACGATATGTATTCGTCTTTGGTATAACTAACTTGCATAAAGGATACCACGCACGAAACCACAGAACATAAAGGATACCAGAAACCACAGAACCTGAAGGTACACAAACCACAGTCATATATTTCACAAGTTACCATAGATCAAATAAGTATAAAGATATATACTTCAAATCACGAGAGATGACCGTTACGTCACAAATTAATTTCTAATCTTCAACGAATGCTTCAAGCGTTCTTTGTTTACAAAATAGTAAAACGAGAGAGACAGGGAAAGGGAGTCCATTATATGTGATTGTTAATATCTCCGACTGACGTTGTTGATAACTAACGCAGTACTTCATTGATTCTTACGAATTATAATGATGACGTAACGGTCTTCTTTCGTGATTTGAACTTATACTATCAGAGACTTGTCTCTGTAGTGGGGTCGGATAGCTGAAAATTATACCAAAATATTTCACATCTGGCAACCAATGCGCCCCTTTGGATTCAGATAGCACATGGGTAGACGAGTCTAAAAAGCCCGGGACACAAATTTTCCTGGCCCTCTAGCGGTGCTAATGACGTAATCATTAATCAATATGGCCGCCAAAGTTTTGCGACACGCTTCTACATTTCCCTATTTTCCCTATATAACACGGGTTTGTATTTTGATATTAACGTATATTATTAGTGATTATTAATCAGAAAAAAGGCGCTTTCCAATGGTATATTTGATACCATTGTTTAGGTTCATAATACTAGAAATATTTGTAACTTTATTAAAATGTTTGTTTTTTATTTTGATTTTTTCGAAACATTTTGCTAAATAACTTGGAATTCGTTACATCCATAGTTACATCATTGTTTATAAAAAGGCGGATTTAGCCAACTTCATAAACGTATATTTATGCATATGGATATTTTTAATTAAAGTGCGCATGCTCAGTAAACAATAGTGTTTTGTGGTTCAACATTGTAACCTAAAACCCAAGTTTTCTCAGCGTAATTTGATTGTTTTGGTACTTTTCATAATACGTATATATTTTTTGTTTGCTGTAAACTTAAAAATGAGTCTATTTGGTACCTCAAAAATGACAAACAGACCATCATTTTAGGCGTCTTTCTTATAAATACGCTTATAGTTAAGAAGTTGTATAAATCAATGATAAAGTTATTCATGTGCTTATCCATACGCTTAAAAATACGACTATGCTTATAATTATGAAAATGTTGGCTAAATCCGCCTTAAATAAACAATGGTTACTTGTAGCTGAAATAAGTGTCCTATACTTGTTTGTTCGTAAAAAAATTGCCTTTCGAACAGTATGTACTTAGCTATAACTTCTATTTTATCGCAAACAGTTGCTGAAAATTTGACAAAACAATGTAGCGTTGCACAGCGAGTTGCTATGGCGATAATGTAATTTATACGAGTTCCGAAAAGTAATAGAGCGGCTTTATAACTGTTTAAGTAGCAAATGTAATCATTGTAATTTTTGATGTATATGTAAATAAATTCTAGCTATTTACAATAAATCGTAGCCTCCCTCGAAATTGAAATTTTGGGGGAAACTTCAAAAAGGTAATAATAAATAAAATAGATTAAATAAATAAGATTCTATTCAATAATATAGTTCTCCACATATTTATTTGGCACATAAAAATGCCGCACTTACAAAGCAGAAATGCGGCCTCTTTACCGATTCAATGGAACCACCGTCGCACGTGCTCATTTGTCGGAAATTTTTATGTGCCAAATAAATATGTGGAGAACTAAGTATACTAAATGTGTGTTTCTTTTTCAGGCAGACGTTGTGTGAGGAACTTCACCGTGTAAAGAAGATATTGCTTTCGTCTACCTCATAGAAAGACAGAAATTACTCAATGATGTCAACGAAGAGGAAACATGAATTGGTTGATGCTATGACTGACCCAGTGGTGGCTCCGTTTGTATGGGACCTGTGTTTGTTAAGCAGAAGTATTTAAAAGAGCACTTAATAATTCCGAAGTATGAAGGTTATTTAACAATGAAGAATCTTACAATTTTTGCTGAACATGGTGAGCTTCCAAGTGCTATAAGAAATTTGGATCAGTTGAACGATGGAAGTGGTCTTTCAAAATATCACAAATCTTGCAAGAACAAATATCACAGTCAAAAGGCGGAAAGACTATCTGGTGACAAGAGCTGCTGAACGTTCTCGAAGAGAAGATTAACATAATCCCGAAGAAGTTGTTTATGATACAGTTATAACGAAATTGGCTGAATACATGCAGGTTTTGTACTCATTCAGCAGTACTTCGCCAGTGTTTAAACTTTCTTATATTACAATATTAGTGTCCCAACGCATGATTGACATGGAAATACAAACCGACGAGAAGAATACAATAGAACACGTCTCAAGGAACATAAGATAAGAAATGTAACAGTTACCCAAATACGCAGCAATTTGCACAACTCCAAAACTTACCAAAAGAGCTGTACAGAAATAACGACAACTAGTTTTTTTTCTATGTTTATTACAAATATTCAGTGTACAATGCAAGAGTAGTAGTTGCCTAATTATATACTATATATATACTCAGTCTAAATGAGTGATTAGGGTAAACAACCCCAATTGAAATATTAATAAACTCCCTAAATACCTATTTATATATGATACAAAAAAAATATAACCCGTGACTCAGTTAGGGGAAGAGAGCGCAAAAAAAAAAGGAAAACGTTGAAATTGATCGCCTAAAATGTATGGTGTTATCGTAGGCTTTAAATAAATGTAGTGGCGGGGCTTAAGCTTAAGCGCAACCGTATTGGTACTTTACTATTCGCAGTACACCCCGTATAATAAAATAAAATAATATCAAACGCAATTAATACTTCTCACCAAGCTCCTAACTAGGTCACTATTACAACTAATAAAATATGACTTAACTTTAAAATTTTTTTGACATGTTTTATATCGTTGGAATGAGAAAAAATAAACGGAATTAATGGTGTCATGGCCTACTTTGAGATTTGTTTTTTTAATTTTTGCACAAGAGCGTATGTCAAAGCTAACTGCGTTTTTCGAATTTTTTGATACATATTATTCTTATGGTCTTTGCCGTCAACTATCGTCCCTTTAACTTTTTTCGTATCTCCTCAAATAAGGAAGCTATGACCGTTTGTAGTTTTCCTACTTTTCAGGTTTTTGTAATATATCTCACAAAGTAGGCTATAGATTTCAAATTTCTTTTTACTGAAATATAGCTCACAAAAAATGGGATTACTATTTCTAAAACTTTATTCTTCAACAATAGATATTAAGCGAGATATTTGGTGTGGCCCTCGTAAAATAGACAGCCTGTATGTATCATATCAAAATTAACTTCTAAGGTCCTTAAGAATTATCGTTCAGTTATTTTCAGAATTTTATTTTAATTTGATCCTTATAGAAAACTATTTTATGTTTATGTTTTTCAAGAATTATACTTTTAATTTTCTGGTAGTGTTAAGGAATAGTTTGATTTTATTTAAAAAGAATGACCTTTTAGTTTTATCCTTAATTATTATAAACGTTAGAAGCAATAGCCTAAGATAAAATAAGATAGTTAATAAGTTATCACACTTGCGTGAATCCTTGGGCTACCAACAGCTACGGTGGAGGAATGTCCTGGATGTTCGGATACCTTGAGAAGGACAGCCTAGATCACCCCACAATCAGTTGGATAACGTAGATAACCGCAATACCTCCAAGTGGACTGAACGAATCGCCACGGACCTCTTGTCCCAGCAACGTACAGGACCAGCGTAGGCCTCTTGCCCCCAACAGCGTACAGGAAAAGTGTACCGTTCCACAAAACAATAGGCTCCACAGAGAAAAGTAATGGCTAGTGGATGAAATATTATCACCCCAAAAAAAAAACCCTATAACATATATAGAAAGACAAATTACCACTTAAATCTAACGATAAACAAAGACACATACCTTGAGAAGGGTTTTTGGTCGATCACTGATAACAGTTGGATGGAAAACTCACGAAAATCGTGACAACACGTGGTCGACGTTAAATGGCAAATTACTCCTCGAACGAGATATATTTTCATTAAATACTCAGAAATATCCAATAATCTATTCCTCTCACAATGAAAATAATAAATAGAATCGCACAAAAGCTAATCCCTGAACGGATGAATAAAAATTCGTAAATCTTTAGTGCGACCCTTACCACTAGCACGTCGAAAAAAGAATGTGAAATTTCCGAAATTTGTCAGCTCTTATCAGCTTCCCTCATAAGAATTCAAAAATCCTATAATGAAAAAAAGCCGCCTTAGCGAATATCGAAACCAAAACAGAGAACTACTGCAAATATCCTACGAGAGTTCAGTAAGAGTTCAACCAACTCCACGTGGATGTCGCCACTCGTCAAATTAGTCGATCAATATTATAGAGTTGTTAAATTTATAATAATATTGCCTATTAACGGCGGCGGTCCCCGTCGCTAACCTTATAAATTCCAACAGATGGAACTATATGTAGCTTTTGCCAATATAACCGTATTGAATTATTGTAATTTATCTACTATGAGATAGGTGGAGTGATGTGTTATAATTTATCTACCCTTTGATAGATGGTGTCATTATACTCACGTCTTTTACATTATTATGACGCGCAATCTAAATTAATTCGTTTTTATAACTACATTTACAAACGTTCATACAAATCTAATTACTAGTGACTTTTGTTCTGATAATGTTTTTAGATTTGACAGCTTGTTTTATCTAGTCAATATATTTATATTATTTTGTGATTTGGATATTGTAGATTTTTTTGCGTACTATTGTAACTGTTTGGACTTATATAATTATAAATATTTATTTGTGCCTTGGACAATTGTGTTTTTTATGGGTAGTGTTGTGTATTGTAGTCTAACTGTTTGAGCAATATCATTTTTTTTACTACGACCATATGATTAACATAACCTTAAATTTTTAGTTTTTGCAAATTTATTTTCAATTTTAATTTTAATTTTTGTAGTTCTAGCTTATTAGATCCACTATACAATTTAAAAGCTCATTTAGATAATAGATATATAAAGTTTCAATATTGTATAGATTATTAAAAATAGACTGCAAATTATAGGTTGGATTTCCAACCAACAAAAAGCATCTTATTTTATTAGATCAAGCTGTTAAAACTTTAATAATTATGCACTGAACAAGATTTTAGTTGATAGTACAAGAACCCAGCAGAAATTTTTTGATAAAAGCGACATAATATTCCAAAAACTTAGAAAATGCATAATTTTGAGGTTAGTTGTTACCCCGGAACAGCTGTTTGTATACTTTTCTTGGCGTACCTGCCATACCTACCATTTTCCTGAGAAACAGAAATCATTTTCTTTCAGATATATTTAAGGTAGGAGTAATGAAACATAAAACAAAAAGACATTATTTAATAATATATTTATTATATTTAATAGAATGATTGCATTATTAAAAATAATAAGAATTGTTTTACAATCGTATATCAAACTAGTGCTATAGGATCTTAACATATTCTGAACAACTTGCTGTAGAAATCTGTTTCAATTTGGGTGGTTGTACTTCCTTTTCTAATACAGCTGAAATACACACATTTTACTTTTTCCCACTTTTTGCCAAACTAGCTCATTTCCAGTAACATGCCATAGATTATAAAGATTTTTCCATTTGTTGGTGCAGTCATGTTTAGGTGTTATGAACTTCGGCACTTAAAAATTTCACGTTCGCAATAAAGAAATCGTTTACCATATCGTTGTCTACAACTCGTAAATGTCAAATTCCTTTTCAATTTTACTCATCTTTTTAAATAAAACTAATAATAAATAACACATTTCCAATGTTCACAGTTGTTAACACATTTTCTTCTGTCAGCTGTCATTACTTGTCATTCACGTGCGCTTATGCGCAGCCTCAAAATTCCGCATCATGAAAATACATCAACCAAGCGTTAACTCTTTACGATATTCTATTGGTGGTGCCTCATAAATGTACTTCAGGCACCAATAGGAATGTTAGGTACGGAAAGCAAAATGCAAACGAAAATGGTTGAGAATGCCCCTTTATATCAAACTGCTGCTTCGATTATAATTCATCCTGAAATTGATTTCAGTATTTTTACGACCTTCAATAAATTAAAAGATTGACAGAATATTCAATTTATAATTTTGATTTTGCCGCCATCTACGAGACAGTAGCCAAAGTTCTATATGTCATTCTTTAGTATAATTTCGAACCAAAAAACTTGTTTCCTGCACTATATAACGTATTTATTTCCAGTGATATTGGTTTAGTAGTTCGACATTTTTTCAATAAATACTTAATAAAAACTAAAAATTTAAACATGTATGTGTTTAATATAGCATAGCGGATTGGACCAGTACTATTTTATTGAGATCACGACTTTTTTAATTATTTTAAAATTAGGTTAAAAGTTTACGAAGTTTAACAGCTTGGTAAGAAAAGAATCGTAATTTTCTCGAGTTTTTTAATAGTCCAGTACTATTCTACCGAGTTTTTTCTAAAAACCAGTCAAAGAATATTTTGAATCGGTTCAGGGATGCGGCAGAAATTGTCGAACTACGAAGTGCTTATTTTAGTCAAATCTAACCTATTTTTCCGCCCACCTTAATGCTATTTAAATGTAAATAAAGTATTAATAATCCAAGAGTTTCTGAAAATCTATTTATTCCATAATTTATCTAAAGTTATAAAAGTCCGTCCCCGTCAGTAATATGCGCCGAACAGTTGGCTGCCCTGCTTCAAATCTCCCACTATTAGCTTTCTACTCGCAGATTTCTATCTTCTATGCTAACAGTGACAGATGACTGTCAGAATTTAAAAAAAACATAATTGTTGATATAATATAAACAATAAACAATAATTATTACACTTGAAATGAAAAGAACTAAGTTGCATATGCACTTAAAAGGATTATTACCGTACCCAGGTACGTAAAATACAACATTCATGCTCTGCTTGATTTAATAAAAATACTTTAAAATGAGGTGCTAACATAACATTGAATTACATTTTCTTTAGATATATAAAAGTTTTATACTGAGTGGATAGAGATAATCTTTACTAAGGAAAAGCCTGAATTATATTTTGAAACAAGACAAAAGTTGGAATACTTTATTTACCAAGAAATTGAAGTTAAATAAAATTACGATCTGTACGTTATAGGCAACATTACTATGGAAGGCACTACACTCATCCTAGCCTTTACTTAGGACAAACAGAGTACAAAAAAGTGACCAGACAAGGTCATTCTGGATACTAATTAAACAACTGAACTAACTTGACGAGAGGTGTGTGTCCTAGATATTTAAATTTTGCAATTGAACCTCGTAAGCTCCAACCTCACCTCTCAAGGTACACCAACCAGGGACATTAACAACTATTACTAAAACATAGATTATTTACAATTAGGTACGAGTGCTTATATTTCGCCTCAGAAGCAGTGGTGAGATTTTATACCGTCACAAGTTTAAACACTGCAGAAGTAGTGCTAGATAAGTACAAATCCTGCATGTATTCAACCAACTCCGTCATAACTGTATCATAAAAAACTTCTTCGGGATTATGGTAATCTTCTCTTCGAGAACGTTCAGCAGCTCTTGCACGTGTTAGAAAGCGAGTATAGCATAGTTTGTGGTATTTGCCTTCTAATGCTACCAAATCTGTTGACGATAAATTCTTCAACAGTTTTTCATCTTGTACAGCATGACTATGAATTGTATGCCCAATACCCAGCGTGGATGCAGTCACAAGTCTCTACCTTCTCCTTCATCACAAAACAGACACACCTTTTTCACATCTGAACAAAATAATAATGATCTTGTTAATTTTGATGTAGATGAAGTCTGGTCCTAGCAATGGGGTTGACCTTTCTGTTTCTTTTCACCAGATAGTCTATCAGTCTTTTGACTGTCATATTTGTTCTTGCAAGATTTGTGATATTTTACTGCATGGGCTACTAGTGTTTGTGAAAGACCACTTCCATCGTCCAATTGATCCAAATTTCTTATAACACTTGGAAGCACCATGTTCAGCAAAAATTACAAGATTCTTCGCCATTGTTAAATTACTCAATCATGTTTCCTCTTCGTTGACATGATTGAGTAATTTCTGTCTTTCTATGAGGTAGACGAAAGCCAATATCTTCTTTACACGGTGAAGTTCCTCACACAACGTCTGCCTGAAAAAGAAACACACGTTTAGAATAGTTCTCCACATATTTATTTGGCAAGTAAAAAATTGCCGACAAAGAAGCACGTGCGGCGGTTCCATTGAATCGGTAAAAAAGCCGCCTTTCTGCTTTGTAAGTGCGGCATTTTTATGTGCCAAATAAATATGTGGAGAACTAAATCATTGAATGGAATCTTATTTATTTAATCTATTTTATTTACATTTTTGAAGTTGCCACAAAAATCTCAATTTCGAGGGAGGCTATGATTTTAAAAAATACCCTCTAAAAGAGCTAGAATTTATTTACATATACATAAAAAATTACAATGATTACATTTGCTACTTAAACAGTTATAAAGCCGCTCTATTACTTTTCTCAAATAAATTACATTATTGCCATAACGACTCGCTGTGCAACTCTACATTGTTTTGGCAAATTTTTTGCAACTGTTTGTAATAAAATAGAAGTCATATATACTGTTCGAAAGGTATGAATACAAAAGTATAGAACACTTTTTCAGCTACATGTAACGGATTCCAAGTTATTTAGCAAAATGTTTCGAAAAAATCAAAATAAAAAAGAAACATTTTAAGAAAGTTACAAATATTTCTAGTATTATGAACCTAAACAATGGTATCAAATATACCATTGGAAAGCGCCTTTTTTCTGATTAATAATCACTAATAATATACGTTAATATCAAAATACAAACCCGAGTTATATAGGGAAATGTAGAAGTGTGTCGCAAAACTTTGGCGGCCATATTGATTACGTCATTAGCACCGCTAGAGGGCCAGGAAAATTTGTGTCCCGGGCTTTTTAGACTCGTCTACCCATATGCTATCGAATCCAAAGGGGCGCATTGGTTGCCAGATGTGAAGTTTTTTTCAGCTATCCGACCCCGCTACTGATACTATCCTGTTCTTAGAATACAAATGGATATTATAAGGATTTTGTACTCAAAAAGTAGATGGCGCATCTGAAAGTGTATTTTTCTATGTTCAGTTTATACCGGGTGACCTCGATTTTTGAGCTATTCAAATGAAATTTTGCAGCAGTAATGTACGTCCAAAACGACTCATTTTGGCCCATCCGATTTTTTGGAATACTGAGAAAATTCTGAGTACGATAGAACTATATTGGGGGCTCTTTAAGCCCACTTGATTTTTTTAGAGTCAATTTTGTATTCTAGAGTGCCATGATTGGTCTAATTTGGTTCAAATGTACTGGTATAACTCCCAAAGAATTAAATCGACAAAAAATATATAAAAATGGCACCTTGGCATGCATTCAAATTTGACCAAATGACTTTTTGTCCATTTTGACCTTTTTCACAAAAGATATAATGGTAAACCGATACCATAAAATAATGCATTTTGTATGGAATCCATTTTGTATGGAATCCATTGCAAAAATGCAATAATATACAGGGTGTTCCATTTAAAATTCCAAAGTTGAGGTCACGTCCGTCGAAACCGAACGTTGAAAAAAAAAAATCGGACGGGCCAAAATGAGTCTTTTTGGAAGTACATTACTGCTGCAAAATTTCATTTGGATGGCTCAAAAATTGTGGAAATGGCGGGGGTTTACCATGATCCGTGGTCACCCGGTATAGTCATAGATTAAACAAGTATAAGATATACCATCCTATTCTTGTTAGAATGCAAGTGGACATTATGCGGAACTTGTGCATTCGATTGGTAGATGGCGCACCCAAAACTACCAAAAATCTAATCTTTTCTGACTATTTTGATATCATTTGTTGAAGAATCATGTTTAAAACATAATGAAAAACACGCCCAAAGCTCTAACAATAAATGTTTAGCTATAACTACAAGAAAAATACACTTTAAGATGCGCCATCTACTATTCGAATGCACAAGTTCCGTATATTAATATCCACTTACATTCTAACAATAGAATGCATAGACTTAATATACGTTAGTATTATCAAAGATAATTTCATATACTAGATAGTCAAAGCCATTGTTTATTTCATCGCCCCATCTTCTCTCTCTAACACATGCAAAATTGGATGCCAAATAAAAGAGAAGTATTGCAGTATCATGAGTTAAAGTGAGATGAAGCTTAAGTTGAGGTCCATTTATGAGCGATAAAATTAAACAATAGGTCTGACTATCTAGTGTATACATGATCTTTGGTATTATTAGGTCTATGATAGAATGGATTATCTTATACTTATTTAATCTATGATATAGCCAAAGATTTATTGTTAGTGCTTGGGCCGCTTGGACGTTAGGTCATAAAATAATGACCATAAGGTCCGTATAATAGGATAGGTATCCATTTGTATTATAACAATAATTGTATGGTAGAAGATAGAACTTATATGACTTATATGATAAGGCGGTCGCGGGAGGAAAGGTTCCTACGATGGCGCACCTAGAGGCCGGATTGTAAAGTTTAAGTTAGTTGTCAATGAACCTATTCTTGCCTTACTCGCAACTTGTCAGTGGTGTGATGGCCTAGCGGAAACGAGCTCGGCTGGCAAGCAGAAGATTCCGGGTTCAAATCCCACATGTTCTTGTTTTTTTTTTCAAATGCATCAGGCATGACATGAGGTCTATTAATTGCGAGTTAGAAGGCGGAGGCAGGTTAGATATGTGCGTTATTTCCCTGATAAAGGAATTTTTTTTTATTAGATTAAAGGAATTTTTTTTTATTAGGAGGTCTATTGCGAGTTAGAAGCCGGAGGCAGGTTAGATATGTGTGTTACTCCCCTGATAAAGGAATTTTTTTTATTAGATTAAAGGAATTTTTTTTTATTAAATGCATGGTCTATTGCGAGTGTTTTTTGGTGTTTTTAGAATATTTATTTAGGGATAAACTAATGTTCCTTCTTTAACATAAAAGGATACTGCATCTGCCCGCACAGAACGTGTTTTACGTGTTTTTTTTGGTGTTTTTATGCCCGCGCGCAACTAACTTAAACTTTACAATCCGGCCGCTAGGTGCGCCACCGTAGGAACCTTTCCTCCCGCGACCGTCTCCTCTTATATGTACTTATTTAATCACCATAGAAAACGTGATTACACCTTTTGTTTGTGGTTTGTTCATAAAGTAAATGAAAAATATGGCCACTATAGATGTCACTAATTTTACAACTACATTATTTTCAAAAAGTAATGAAAAATTTTTATAAATACATGTAGCTGTCAATACAACACGCATTTATTAAAATAAATATGTATAATATAAATATGTATTTGAATTAAAAAAAAAACCTTATTAAAGAATTCTAAATATTTAACTGTGGTGCCAAAACTGCCATCTCCTGTTTAACATAATTTCTGCTTTGATTCATACGTTGAAATATCATGATTTCTACCTAGATGGCACTATATTGACTAGTGGCAGGGTTCAAATTATTTTATCTACGCTCGTTATACAGGGTGTAAACACAAAACATATCCGAAAATTTTTAACCATAAAAGTCGATTTGTTAAAAAAAAATAATAATAAACGTCCAACGAGAGAAAAATTGTTAAGTTAATTCATGAAAATGTTTAAAATGACTTAGGTAACTATTTTTTCAAAAGCTTTTCATTGCTCATTGACTTGTAAGTACACTTGGGCCCGTCTAATCCAATGTTATCGCACTAGCTGAAATGTTCCTCCTTCCTGCTGTTCCCAAAGACGCAGATTATTGACAGCCGTTGTGATGCGTTCACGTAATACACTGATATTGTCTACTTCGCTTTTTAAATATCCCCTCAAATAGATGTCAAGCAGTGGCGGCTCCTGGTCTGTAACGTAGAGGAGGCAGAGAGGTAAAAAGCTGTGTACACGCAAGACCTGCGGGGGGTGCGGGGGGCGGCGAAATTTTTCAAGAATTTCAAGGTCATTGTGTTTAAGTATAAATATATATATCTACTAGAAGGACCTCTACTTGGTCAATAAAATATATTATATTTGTACAAACACAACTAATATGCTCCTGGCTTTTTAAATGCCTGTTCATTCCGCGAGATAAATTTTTAAGATCGTCATATCCAGATTTTGACCAAACATCTTCTCGAATTGAAAATAATAGACAGGGCCAACAAAATAATTTTTTTAAAGTTAAACTACCAGTTAACCAATTGCATTTATCATACCATGTATTAATGAAACCACGAGATTGTTTACCTTGATTAATTAAAGTTTTACTTAGATCTGGTCGTGGTACTCCTAAGTCTTTAATGAATAATTTATCGTCATAAGAAAGTCGACTAAATTTATATTTTCTAAGATAGGCAACAATATCATTGCATGTTCGAATACCTACTTATGTTATTGTCAATATTGTCAATACTTCTACTGTTACACTCAAACTCGCCAGTTATCTCCATTTTATAATAATTTTGATAATTAATTAGGTAACGAATAAACAATTTAAATAATTAAATAATAATGACTTACACGTATTATGGTCGATTCAATGTTTATTACCATGGTATAAGGAGAATGGTATGCCCGCGCGCAGGTACGCGTGACGTCACTCAGTTTAAAAAGCGGCAGGGTGACGTCACAATTAACCTCAAAAATATGTATTTTCTAAAATTTTCGAATATAATGTCAATTTTATCAAAATTTCTGCTTAGTTCCTGTACTATTAACTAAAATCTTGTTCAGTGCATTATTAATTAAGTTTTATTTGGCTAATCTAATAAAATAAGATGCTCTCTGTTAGTTGGAATTCTAACCTAAAATTAGTAGTCTATTTTTTTAATTTTTTCCAACCTAAGCGATCTATCACAATTTATTTTCCTTTTACAACAGTCAAGAAACAGCCCCAGACATATTAACAGTTGGAACTGCATCAGATCTTAAGTTTCTACTGTTTCTGAGGGGAATATAACAACATCTGGCTGTATTAAAGAAATTTCAAAATCTGTTGATTCTGTTGGGTTGAAATCAATAAAAGAAATACGTGCTATAAACAGACAATAGGCAATGAAAAGGATAAACCGGCGAAATAAAAAATTAACCTGCTAGGATTTTCCAAATTAATTTCATCGTTGATCCATATACTTTCGCGAGCTTTTCAGCGCGAAGAAATGTAAAATACTTGATGCCAGTACCTTTTTGTCTTCGTGTAATAATTGTTACACCTAGCCACAGCACAAGCAGGCATGTTACTATTCGTTAACACTATTAAAAATATTAAAATAAAAATTAAACGTGCGAGATTACAACTGACTTTCGACGTTTTTTAAACTGAGTGACGTAATGAGCAGTAGATACACAAATTGAACGGCAACCTGACATACCATTCTCCTTATACTATGTTTATTACTTAGCTTAGCAGTAAAAACTGCAAAAATAAATAAAATCTCGACACGACACGACACGGGAATGTTTGTTTGTTTGTATCCAAGTATCCACGCAACGAGACAGGTGGGCGTGTCTGCCTCAAATTTAGGTTTTTCAAGCGACTTTCAACACTATGTACTGCCATTGAGTAAAAAATGATAAAGAGATGCAACTGTCAAGGTTTCGAGATTTTAGTGTTGTATTTTTTTACTAATAGCTTCATGATTTTCTTCAATTTTAAGGGCTACACAGCCACATTACAAATACCTTCCCATAGCACTAAAAATTGATGACACTCATGAAGTTATTGGCAAAAAAATACAATTCTAAAATCTCGAAACCTTGACAGTTGCGCCTCTTTATTATTTTATATACTCAATGGTACTGCGCTTTGTTGTGCGACATTGACAGTATGTCTTTGCGAATTATTAACTATTCTAAAAACATCTCGTTCC
Source organism: Rhagium mordax (assembly GCA_963680705.1). Taxonomy (NCBI): domain Eukaryota; kingdom Metazoa; phylum Arthropoda; class Insecta; order Coleoptera; family Cerambycidae; genus Rhagium; species Rhagium mordax. Next base: position 29,469,395 of record OY796661.1, on the reverse strand, counting down.
CGGAGGCATGCCTCCGTTGAAACACGCAGGCGTCGAGCAAATAAGCTTTCATCGGCCGGTAAATAAACATATACTAGGCGCTTGGTTTTTTATGAGGGCTTATATGGGCTTATAGGAAATAATAGTACAGGACCTTCGACAGTTATATATAATATATTTATATTTATTAATATTTTTATAATTTTCTTTCGAACCAGCATGATATATGGATTTAAAAATGAAAGACATATTTATTTAAAAAAATTCTTTTTTGTAATTTCTACAGGGGAGGCACTGCCTCCCCTGCCTCCCCTGACGAGCCGCCACTGATGTCAAGAGATCCAGGAACCGCGGAGGCCAAGCTACTGGTCCACCCGTCCGATCCAACGTTTCCCTTGTACTTGATCCAAATAATGATACGATAATGAGGGGGTGCACTATCGTGTAAAAACCATATCCGCCGTCGGACGTCCAAGGTCGACACATCTTCAAGTAGCACAAGTGGATCATTACGGAGAAATCGCAGATATTGCAGATCATGCATCCGATTAGGCAATATGAACGGACAATTAGGCGTTCATCGACAATATCTGCATAAACGATTAAAAAGAACCAATATATGCTGAAAGTGATCTCGAACTATTTTTATTGCATGAGGATTCTCAAGGGCTCAATCGAACGTATTAAGCGGAGAACACATACGCGCGATCTCGACCACGATCGCGATGGCGATGGCGGTGATCGCTGCAAACAAATATGTGCGGGTTCATTTGTTTCCTTAGGACGCGTTCAGCCGCCACCGCCATCGCCATCGCGATCGTGGTCGCAATCGCGCGTATGTGTTCTCCGCTTTATGTAGATTGGTTTTCCCATTACGCGTTAAAATAGTTATCTGTGACCAAAACATCGACTGTACATCTGACATTTCGTCGAGAATTTTTTTGCAACAACCATTCACGCAATATCGTATTCTTGGTTTCTCGGCAACATAATGGTCCAAGACCTTCTGGACATGATAAGGATACAATTGAGCGTACCATTTTTATTGATTAATATATTCTTACCATTGAATATTCAGTGATGAATAGGTACTTAATTTTTTATGATTTTTAAACATTTTATTTATAGAATTTTATTTTTAGATGTTTAAAATTAGAAAAAATCTTGTATGTAACACGTTACGAAAGACCATTTTGTGTAACTCGTATAATTTTGCGGGAACACGCTTCGCTCGTCCCGCAAACATCCACTCGTTACACAAAATAAAGTGTTTTGTAACTGGTTATATAAATAGCTATATTTTCTACTACCGAAATGGAGCTAAATTCTTTAATAATAATGTGAAACGTCAAAACTTACCTGTTACGTTAAAATTAAATATGTCATTTAAAAATCACAATACTGTTATAGCCCACTTAATTTTAAAAGAGTGAAACCACAGCCCCTATAGTTACAAGCCATGAAGTATGAAATCGGGCAACGCGGCAGGTAGTATTCGCTATGTGCAAGGGTTCTAGTAGCGCCGCTCGTGGTCAATTTTTTAATATTTGTACCCCTAAATTGTCAATGTCAGTACATGATTGTCAATGTCACGAGTCACGACATGACAGAATTCGCGAAAATCACGGAGTGGGCGACATCTATATTTTTTGGCGTAATCTCTTTGGCGGGTTTTCTTAAATTTATCTTGTGATTTTTTAAATTAAAAGTGCGTTTAAAGTATTGTTATTATATTCAACTAGTTTATAAACAATATAGCAATGCAATCAATTAATAAAACGGTTGACACGATACTTTAATAAAAAAAGATTGTTACTACAATTAACCTCTAAATTTATCGTAAATGTCAAAACACTGTCAAAGGTTTGTTGTTCACCACTTGGTTCATACACACACTAGATTTTCAGCGCCATCTCGCGGTACGTGATTTTCGCGAATAACATAAAATAATGACGAGTATAATTTTGTGTACCAAATTTAAACAAATTACGTGTTCCAATAAATTTACCAAAGGTGAGAGAGAGAGATGTATTAGAAAAAAGAAAGAAATTGACATTTTGTCATGTGAAACGTGTAGAAGAATATGTTGATATCAGCCGCAATAATAAAACTACAGCAAAGTGCGTTCAACAAACGGCTGTAATAGATACGCCTTATAAACTTAATTTATAGAGGTAAATACATTCTTTTACTTGACTCTTTTCAAAGCTTTGATCCATTTCACGCGTTATTTAAGGTTTCCGCACAGGAAATCTGTAATATTCGGTAAAACTTTATTTTATGGAAAGTGTCACTAACACGACAGCAGAACACAACATTTATTTGCAGGTGGCTTAATTTTTCCCATGCATGTTTCGTTTATAACCGAAAAACACTATTTTAATTACGACTCTTCTCGTTCAAACAACAATTATTATTATTTGACACTTTTGACACCACAAAACATATGATCTTGACAAATGGGAAATGGGAAAATTGGGGGTTCAAAATTTACAATTATGGCCACCGCAAACGCTCGCGTCGGATTTAGTAATAGCTCCGCCCCCTTGCATATAGTCAATAGAGACAGAGACGACAATAAGGCCACGCCCACCAATATGAGGCTAAATTTTAAGAAAAATGAATGGCGCTTTTAAATTTATAAGATGATGCAAGCATATTTTAATAGTTTAATTTTAGATTGGTTTTATTTAGTTCACTATTGAAACATTCGTATTATAATGTTATAATTATTAATGTAATTTAAGGAAACTCTAGAATATTTTAATTTATTATGATAACGAAGAAAATTAATTATGTAATTTAACGTTCATAACTAACCTCTAAAATATGCATTTTCTAAAATTTTCAGATGTTATGTAAATTTTTCTAAAATTTCTGCTTGATTCCTGTACTATCAACTAAAATTTTTTTCAGTGCATACTATGAACTTTTAATTGCCTTATAAATAAATAAAATACACCACATGTAATTACGACCCCCTTTATCCCAGAAGGCTGAGCCTTGTGCGGGAGGGGGCTACACATTTAAAGACAAGGGACACACATCCAATATCCGTGTATAATGGAAAAATCCCTCTCACAGTATTCTCCATTGCCACGACCGGGATTCGAACCCGGGACTTTTGGGTGAGAGGCAGATACTCTACCATCTCGACCATCAGACCTTAATCTAATATAATAAGATGCTTTTTGTTGGTTATAAATCCAACCTATAATTAGTAGTCTATTTTCAATAATCTTCAATATTGAAACTTTATATATAGATATCTACTATCTGAGCGAGTTTTTAAATGTTATAATATAATAATGGATCCATACTAAAACTGCCGAAATTAAAATTGAAAATAAATCTACAAAAACTAAAAATTTAAGGTTATGTTATATTCTGTACCACCAACAAAAAGCAGTAGACTCCTCCCCAAAAATGCCCACTAAATTTGAATGGAATTTCTCTATTGGTCGAATTTATAGAACCCGAGTTACAAAGCAACCACTAAATTTGACAAAGGCCGACTCTACAATACTGGCGTCACACATTAAAACTTTTATGTATTTTGGCAATAGACCAATCAGCTATGTTATCATTGTCGCGAAACGTGTAAACGCTAAACATGTGCTGTCAACTGTAAACCTGTGCTGTCAACTGTCATATTCATTCGTCTATGTGAATTATTTCAAATTTATATATTTGTTTTTGTGAAGGTACGTATAAGGATTAACCTTATTTGTGTATTAAGTATTAAGGTAAGTAGGTAATGCAAACGATTAATATTGATTAAATGTTAAAACATCCTTGTTTTTTAAGGTCAAATCGAAAACTCAATAGAAGGGGGCCCAATTTCTCCACCGAAAAAACGAATCTCCAGGCATTTTTTGAGGATAAGGAAAACGTGTTGAACATCTTTAAGGCGAAAACGTATGAAAAACGCGAATAAATGGGGCGCCGGCGTGGCTGTCAACTGTGTTAATCGTTTTTGTGACATTTCACATTTCATCTGGGAGTTAAAGTAATAAGGTACGTAAATGCAAACGATTAATATTGATTAAATGTTAAAACGGGTTTTCTTAAGGTTTATGATGGCTGAAGGAGGTATAATTTCTCCACCCAAAAAACGATTATCCAGACATTTTTCGGTGGAAGATAAGGAAAAGGTTCTGAACATTTTTAAGGCCTACGATGGGGAGAATCCGGAGAAACCAAAGATGGAATGCATGGAGTTCACTGCAAAGGCAGCAGGTGTGAGTGTTCCATGTGTTTCTAATATTCTTCATGAATACAAACAAACACACCAACATCAGCCACCAACAGTGTACCACCGACAACGGGCAGTTTTGGACAATATTGATGAAGGAACTAAAAGTGCTCTCAAGCGTATAATCCATTCCTTTTTTGAAAGAAATGAACCACCAACTGCAAACAAAATTTTAGCAGCGGTGCATGAAGATGATTATTTGCCTCATCTTAAACGGAGTACTTTGTGACGATTACTTTCGGACTTTTTATTTCTTTGTGTTGTAATGTAATTGTGTTTGGCATTATAGGTTCTCAAAAAGGTCACGTAATAGTGCCCTAAGGGAAGAACATAGAAGTTGTAGTTTTTAGATGAGACTTGGGTGAACGCTGGCCTTACTGTAAGTAAATTATGGTTTTTTTTTCAAAGGAGAAATAGGAACTGCTCGCCGGTTCTGACTGTTCAGTGTAAAAAATAAAAGTGACATCATATATTATTTTTCCAATTATATTATATACGTTTATCTTATTATCGTTGTTTTAATATTATTTACAAATTTATGTATATGTAGGGCTTTTAAAGTCTATTTTTTTCTACTGATTTAAGTACCAAATGTATTGTAATGATGAATAAAGCCATTCTATTATTATATTATATTGATATCATTCATAACTTTCTTATACCAAAGTTTACTGAATACTATTAGTAAACTTTGCTTATACGTAGGAGCTGTAATAGATAGAAAACCTTGTGAAAATTAAGAAGAAGTAGGTAGCAGTGGCGGCTCGTGGTGTTAAAGGCTGGTAGGGCAAAACGCTGTGTACACGGGGCAAGAAAATTTTTCAGGATTTTCAAGGTCATTGTGTTTTACCTCAAAATTTATGTACTAAACTTGATATTTAAATATTTTCAAGATTGCTTTGTTTTTCCCACTTTCGTTTGACGCAATTGTTTTATTAAAATTTTTTAATCCTTTGAAAAAATTCTGTTACGTTATTCATTTTATTTATATATTTGTATACCTACCTACCTAGTTTTTTTTTAAATTTGAACAGTATAATAAAAATTCACTTTCAGTCCTTTGGTAATTTCATTCAAATAGAACTAGAACTAGGTACGATTTTTGATAACAAAAAAAAGTTTTATATAAGTGGGTAGTGGTCGTAATACCTAGTTCCTTAAAACATACGTACAAAAAAAGGATATACATACTACACTAATTTGTTTTAATGTCGAAAACCATGAAAATTGCACCATGCGAATCAGATCAGCTGGTCTAGACAGACGACCGGAAATCAGAAATAAATGTCTCTGATAAAGTAACTTGAGTTTGCGCAATGCGGACTAACTTCGTTTAAATTTTCGCGGGAATAAGTATTATTTTTAAAAATCCAAAATTGATAATGTATAATAGAAAATTTAATGGGAATAAACATTATAAAAATACAGTATAGCTGTAGTATAAAATATAACACGTATAATAAACAAATTTTGTTGAAGCTATCTCAACTTTCTTTAATTTCATCGTGTAAAACTGACTATTGCGCACACCGTTCTGCGCAACCATAAAATTAATGGGGCGGAGTCTATTGTTTTTTGATGATGGTATAGCATGATACTAAAACAATACAGATAAGCTCAAGCGCATGACATGTAATCGCTGACGTCACTTCGTGACAAATTTTTTAATTTTGCGAGGGCTGTCATAGTTTAATGTCTAAATGTACGCATTTTAGTTTGTGTACTTCGATTATTGTGTTTTAATTCGGTGTGAATACGTTATATTAGTTAATTTGACCAGTTGTGGCTGTGTGTTTTGGTTTATTTAATATAGCATAAACAATGGTTTACTGTGCAGTGTTGGATTGCACTAGTAACAATAATAGAAGAAGTAAAAGCTATTCGTCTAGTTGCGATACTTTAGTTTTCCTGCTGCTACAGAAATTTGTTTATGGATTCAAAAGTGCTATCAAATGTACGATTTTAATATTAATAACGGTAAAATATGTTCAAAGCATTTTTTGGATGATGATTTTTATATTAAGGAAAAACTATTCCAATTGCCTAAAAATAAGAGGAAGTTTGCCGCTTTTAATATTTGCCTTATGTAGCCTGCCTGTTTTAAGTTTCCTGTATATGCCTGTGCTTTACTTAACCGTAGCCAAAATTGATTTATTGTGTTAAATTGTTAACAATTCCTGAATAAAACCTGTTATAAAGTCTTAATCCGAAACTCCTGAGTTTTACTTATAGGTTAATATAGACCTCTGTCTTAACAGTTTCTTCACTAACCTAAGCGTCTATTATCCTGCTAATAGAAAAAATGGTGTTTCTGCATTCTAAAATAGAAACTGGCGCTCGAGATACACCGTCCAGATAACACCGCCGCGCCGCCGTTCAGGCGTCAAAATAACCATCTAAGAACCTCCGCGGAACGAGGGAAAGTTACAATACATAGTACCTAGATAAATTGGAACGAATTAATATAATTTATTTTTCTATAAATATATTATATTGAGGCGTGTAAATGCAGAACCTGCTTTTAGGACAAAGACAAAGTTACGAAAAATTAGTTATTGGTACCACCCTCTCCCGTTTTTTTTAAGGACTTATTTATATTAACGTCCTGGCGAAGTTTAGCTTAGAGCTATTACTACCACTCAACCATGACACACTATAAGCAATTTGGTAGGGTTTTTGTTTAGAAGCATATCCAGCTTTATAACACCGAAATTACGGTTTAAAATCTGAAAGTAGACACAAAATATATACTTTATGTATACAAGACCGTGATTATGGCAATTACTTGTATACAAGTTTTTTGTTTCTAGCTCAAAATAAGATCACATGCGTAAAGCATCTTCTGCATGCATGCAAAATGTCTTATTTTCTATTTTGTATATTCAAATAATATCCAAAACAGTTATAACAGTCGAATACAACGAAAATTTCAATAACTTTAAACTAAAAATACATTAAAAATTAGCTTCCCCATATATCGGCATACATTTTTGTCACAGGTTGACGTCATGCGCGAATTGGTTCAAAATTCGTTCAGCAAGTGATCATATCTGTGGGTTTTAGTATCATGATGGTATAGGGTATAACAGAATTCAGATTTTCCAAGGCCTCCCCTCATGTAAATAAAATGTGAATAGCATATAGGTACGATTTTTGATAACAAAAGAAAGTTTTATTAGGTAGGTAGTGGTCGTAGCGTAGTGTAATACCTTGTTTCTTAAAACATACGTACAAAAAAAAATCTACACACTACACAACATAATTAACATAAAAATGATTTTGTATATATACCTACTATAGGTTTATACAAAATCAACTCTTCTGTCTTTTTGGGAAATAAAATGTTCTTTGAGATTTAAATAGTGTGAATATTTTGTCTGCCGAATAACTTTATTTTCAGTGAATCCAGGGATTGTTTGATTTTTCGTTAAACAACAGACAGTACCTATACCAACAATATGATTATTAGTTGCTTCACATCCTGGTTAACAATTAGTATTTTTGATACCAATTTGTATTAAAACCTCTGCTTTTATTACCGCGATTATCTTTTAATTTGGACATGGTTTTAATGCAGAAATAAAAATCTTGTCATCTACACATAATAAACTAAATTGTTTTTGCAACTGTACTGTGTACTATAATCTTGTTTATTTCGTACCACTAACTGGATTTGACTTTGACCGTGATTTTCATCCTTATCCAATATACCACTTAGAAGCCATAATAAAAAAATTTTGAATTTGTTTTAATGTCAAAAACCATGAAAATTACACCATGCGATTGTAAGGGAACTAAACTAGAACCCCACCATAGATTAAACCCCACGGGCCACGATATACCAAGGCTTATAGACTTTGTACAGGTTGCCTCAATGAGCAACATTAGGGCGAGGAAAATGCGGGTTGCGGCAGGGCTGGAGACCGCGGTCTGTCATTTATTTTACATACTAAAAAGAGACACTAAACACTGCTCTGCTGTTGTAGAACAGAGATGGATATACCGACGGTCGCCTAGTGACGTATGATATATTGAGATAGGTCAGGTTCAGATTGGGTAACCTTTAGAGTTTACCAGCCTTGACGATATACTGCACACAGCACAGATCATATACTGCTAGAACCCCTTCTGCCTTCTCAAGATAAGAGAAACCGAGAATTTCCGGAGGGTCCCGAGGGCCGGCCCATACATTCTAAATTTACCTCTCCTTGGGCGGGTCCTTCCGCGAGTTCCGCGCTATTTTAAATTATAACAATACCTATGGGCTAAGAAGTAATAATAAATGTTACCTATGTTATTTATTGTTTCACACAGATTTAACATTTCCATATTTAAAGTTAGTAAGTATATTATCTATAATTTCGCATTTTGCATTAGTGATTAGTGATTACGCGTGTTGGCTGGATTGTTATTTTCTAGAACGAGAACTTTCTTCCGTTTGATCGCGCCCGCTCATTCACGCTGAGGCAGAATAGGTACGCGACATACGCTTGGGTACTTAGATGGCAAATCTAACATCAATGAAGTGAGCGTGCTGCCTAGCTATTACGGACGTTTAGGAAGGAGCATGGGCCAAGCCCAATTCATATAATAGCGGATTAGAACGTATAGTATTAAGCGGGATTTTAAATTTGGAAAGCGGGGGATATTAGGCATTATCTCGAATAGTTTCTAAACTCAAATTTTAATATTCTTCAACATTTCATTGTTCTATATAAATAGAAAGCAAATGTACACCAATTTAAATCACAAAAAGAAAATAAAAAAAATATATTTCGATAGAGTGCGAAACAGTTCTTAATTTTTTTTTGGGTGGGCCCTGCCCAACCTGCCCACCCTGACCAGCCGCCACTGGTCGTCTAGCATAAGCGTATCATCATAATATTTTTAAAATCTGTTATTCGCAGCGTTGAGTTTGATAAATGCACGTCACTAATTACTTTGTATACTATGTACCACCAACACATGAATAGACTCCTCCCCAAAAATGTCCGCTAAATTTGAATGGAATTTCTCTATTGGTCGTATTTATAGAACCCGAATTACAAAGCAACTGCTAAATTTGACTGACTAAGGCCGACTCTACAAGTACTCGCGTAACGTATTAAACTTTTACACATTTTGCATTAACAGACCAATCAAAACGCATAAACTCTAAACGCGAAAAACGCGAATAAATGGGGGAGCCGGGACGTGACTGTCAAACTGTGTTATTCGTATTCGTTTTTGCGACATTTCACATTTTATCTGCGAGTGCGAGTTAAAGTAATAAGGTATGGCTGAAGGAGGTAAACGATTATCCAGACATTTTTCGGTGGAAGATAAGGAAAATGTGCTGAACATCTTTAAGGCCTACGATGGGGAGAATCCGGAGAAACCAAAGATGGAATTCATGGAGTTCACTGCAAAGGCAGCAGGTGTGAGTGTTCCAAGTGTTTCTAAAATTCTTCGTGAATACAAACAAACACACCAACTTCAGCCAAGGAATCTTACGATAGATATTAATAAATAAACATGTACAGTGGTGGAAACCAAGTAAACGACTCAGCAGATTTGGCTATTTTTGGAGTAGTGTGCATTGGGGTCATTGGGGCTTATCCAGTAGAGTAATGTGAAATTGTTACAGTAAATCACAAACTAATCTTTTTTGCCTGAAATAACCACATACTTTCTTTTAAATATGTGGAAATAACTCGCGAAAGCACCAAACCTAAAAACTACAAATGTCAACAAACCATCAATCAGATCAGCTGGTCTAGATCACCGGTAATCGGAAATAAGTTGTCTCTGATAAAGTAACGTGAGTTTGCGCAATGCGGACTAACATCGTTTAAATTTTATAAGTAACGTACGTTTTACTAAAACCTCTGTATCTTTTTTTACAAAAAAGATAGGAGCAAAATTCAAAAAATGTTTTAAAGCAGACACATAAGACCAACAAATTTTATAAAATTCTAATATACAGGGTGTTCGGTTAACGCTGTGCTCAAGATAAAAATTGACTGAAAAAACAGGCATTCGTTTGACACCCTGTATAAACATGTTTTTGTAACTTTATCTTAGAGTTAAAAAGGTAAGATGAAAGCCAATTAAATTTTCCTTGAAACGCTAAAAACCCGGCATAAATCCATACATTTTTGACAGTTTTACAGCGTTATAAATCTTGGTCAATTTTAAGGTGTCCCGAAGCAAATTTTGACGTGTATAGTATATTATGTATCAAGTTTTATAAACGTCATTTTAGTCACGAATTTTATCAATCACGAGTTTATAAAACGAGTTGCATACTATACTTTCTCTACGACAGCATATATCTAAATAAAATTTTGGAAATTATTTTTTTATTTCATTTATTATCATATCAATAAGCATGGTAACAGTACAGTCGAGTTATTTTGTCAGATTGATGACAAGGGACACGGACAACTAACTTGATTTTTGCCATTGCAAAATCTAGAACTAAATTCACCCCGTGACGTGACTAAAACGCACGAAGCCACAGCTTGTCAAGGTGTATTTAAAACCCGTGACTAAAACGCACGAAGCTACGGCTTGTCAAGGTGTATTCTAGTATTTAAAAGATCACTTAGCATCATGGAGTCATATACAATAAATGGCATTTTAAAGATGGGAGTAGAAAAAATTGTTTTTATTTAAATATATATGACCGAAAACCTGCAAATACCTACAAATCAAATTAATTGATATCAAGAAACAAGAAATTTTTACAATTTTATTTCTTTGCTTGATACGTATTGTTTATAAATGATATTTAGGTTTTATACAAGCATAATAATAACAATAATTTCCAATTTGGTATATTTATATTGATGCTCCACTTTTGAACATACAAATCCAAAATCTATTTGATATAAAAATCATTGAAACCACGCTATTATTGTCGAATACTATAAAAATGAGTACTTTTTTATAACTTTTTTTTCGAAATATTTGCTTTTAAACATAAATTACACACTATCGCATATTTGATTCAATTTTAAAAACATATTAATTTATCTATTTAAAAGCAAATATTTCGAAAACTAAAAATAAGTATTATACAGGGTGTTCCAAAATTATGCGGCCAAACTCTTACAGCATGTAGAGGGGCTCAAAACAAAACGAAAATGTTCTATACATATTTGGTCAATACTGCATATTAAAGGAGTGATGACCTTCCAAAGATGAAGAGAATCAATTTTTTTTATGCTATAATTCAGTATCCCAAAAAGATAGGTACATCAAAATTTGGACGTTACCTTTTATTTAGGTTTTCGACCATATCCTAAATTCATTTTTGAAAAAACTGTTCAGGAACGGCGCGTATGGAGTTTAGGTTAGGTATATTAATAAATATTTTTGAATCCGTTCGCGTTATTAAAAGTTTTACTTTAAAATTTGATCATTATTACACAAAAATGGATTACCTTTCACATTTTGATAGGATACGCCGTTTTCGAGAAAATCCACTTTTAAATTTTGATTGCACTTGCTTCAAGTAGTGTATTAGAATAATATTATAATAATAATTATAGTAGGTTTCAATCAATCAATTTTTTATCATTTTGCGTAATAATGATTGAAAAATCAAATTTTAAAATTAAACTTTTAATAACGCCAACAGATTTAAAATTATTTATTATTATACCTAACCTAGGCCCCAAAAGCGCCGCCCCTGAGCAGTTCTTTCAAAAATGAATGTTGGACACGGTTGAGCATCTAAATAAAAAGTAGCATCTAAATTTTGATGTGCCTACCTTTTTTGGATTCTGAGTTACAGCCTCGGTTAGAGCAGAAAAAAATTGATTCTCTTCGTCTTTGGAAGGTTATAGCTCCTTTAAAATGCAGTATTGACCAAATGTTTATAGATGATTTTCGTTTTGTTTTGAGCCCCTCTATACGCTCTAAGAGTTTGGCAGCGTAATTTTGGAACACCCTGCATACAGGGTGTCCACTTTTTCAATGGGATTGTATAGGTAATTCCTAAACCGTAAGAGATAGAAGGTCGGTTAAATTAGGGAAAAGTTGTGAATTTTAAAGCTTGTTAAGATGCATTTTTCAGACTTGAAAAATGTTCAGTAGAGTCAGAGATATCTTGAAAATAGTGCTAATCGCCATATTTAATTGCCAATAAAACGCAAATGATAAGGTTTAGAAAAAAAAGTTTTAAATAAAAGTTGTATGATGTTCAGTTGCCTATTTAAAATTCTCAAATTTGTAATTTTATCGTTTCAACTGACGGCGCCGCGACGCCCAATTTTTTTTTTATGGACGCCTAACTTTTTTTTTGAAGAAATTTGTTTGTAATCATCGTCCTAAACCAAATCTAATTTTTTTTTAGTAAGTGGGTCTGTTAAAGTGTTGTTATCACTCTTGAGTATTTGAATTCATAGGTACAACAAAGTATGCCATGATAAACGATTAACTATTCTACATTTGAAGCAATTGAACCTGAGACAATTTAAGTAGCTATTCACCAAATGGACCTCCGAACATCAACATGTATTGAACAAAACGGAGCACATTTTGAATAATAATTTATGTAACGTGTTTTATTGTTTGTTACATATTTAATAATTATTGTGTTGTTATCAAATAAAGAAGTGCACTTATTAAGACTAAAGCAATCTTTTATTTGATTTGGTTTCATTATTCCAATATTAAAGTAAATACAAGATAGTTTAAAAACAAAAAACAAAAGTTGGCCGTCGCGGCGCCTACAGTTGAAATGATAAAAATACAAATTTTAGAATTTTAAATTATTAATTTATAAATGTATGGTTTACGTTTTTGTGGAAGAAAGGCTTTTATTACTTTTATTACAAAATGAATTTCTATAGCCTTTAATGTAGACTCGAACATCTCTTTTCTGGTCTAGTGTATACCTCACTATAACTCAATTAATCGAAATAGTTTGTATAATTTTAATAACAGTTTAAATTACTTGAACAAGTTGAATTTTAAATAAGACAACTTGACAGTTCTACGAGCGATGACACTTCTAGGTATAATAGAACAATTAATTGTTTATCATGGCATACTTTGCTGTACCTACGAATTTAAATGCTCAAGAATGATATTAGCACTTGTACAGGCCCATCTACTAAAGAAAATTTTTAGATTTGGCTTAATAAGATGATGCCAAACCAATTTCCGTAAATAAAAAGTTAGGTGTCTATAAGAAAAACAAAAGTTGGGCGTCGCGGCGCCTACAGTTGAAATGATAAAAATTCAAAGAATTTTAAATAGGCAACTGAACGCCATTCAACTTTTATTTAAAACTATTTTTTCTAAACCTTATCATTTGCGTGTTTATTGGCAATTATTAAAAATGGCGATTTGCACTATTTTCAGGATATCTCTGAAATTACTGAACATATTTCAAGTCCGAAAAATGCATCTTAATAAGCTTTAAAATGCACAACTTTTCTCTAATTTAACCGACCTTCTATCTCTTACGGTTTAGGAATTACCTATACAATCCCATTGAAAAGTGTATATCAATATTGTTGAAATCAGACTGACATTCTACGTCGAAAAAGGCAATAAAATACAGAGTGCTCCATTTAAAAAAATACAATTTATATAAGATAGAACTTCGGCATTTATTCTACAATTGTTCTTTTGATGTCATATTTAAAAACTTTAGGAAAAGTCCTACAACTTTTGTCAGAATAATTTTTTTGTAACTACAGAAATAATAGAGAAGAGTGGTTAGGGAAAGTTAAGTGGATCACCCTGTATGTACAGTGTCGTCGCTTTTAAATGATCGCGACTATCAACTTTAAATATAGATTTCTGATTCCGTCGTAAGTCCAAGGTTATAAATAAACACTAATAAACAGGTAAGAGCAAAGCAAAAACAATTGACTTGCTCATTATCTATTTAATTATAATATTGTAGTTACGACAGAATCAGAAATCCACATGTTAAGTTGATAACGCGATCATTTAATAGCGACGATACTGTACATGTATTTTATAATAAAATAAATGATACGTACCAATTTGTAGATTTTTTTCTGATCGATGGAGCCATAACATTTCGGTTGGTAGGTGTATGGTTGGCAGGAAGTAAAGTTGCATACTTAGTCTTAATGAAATCGGTTACAGTTTGATTCTTTTTGCGGGCTAAAGGTCTACCTCATTATATAAATATATTTTCTTCTACGATGTAATAATAATAATAGTAATAATATTAATAAACTGCTTTTATTGGAGTTTACCGGGGCACTTAACCCCAACCCTCAAAGTTAAGGATTGAAAATTAGGTATCTTAATTTTGTACAAAACATTATTTTCTTGATTGTAACTGGATGAAAATGTAAGTACCTACCAAGTAGTAATCTGAATGGGTATATTTGATTTATTTGAACGAAAGAAATGGGCCAACCACATTTTGTAATAAGGCAAACATTTTTTTCTTTCTGTTCTTACTTGGGATTTACTTCCACACTTCTGTGTGGTAGTAAATCCCAAATAAGAACAGAAAGAAAAAACTGAATGATACCACAAATAACTTTTAGACAATATTTATAAGGCAAACATTTGTTAACTATTTTTATTTTATAGACAATTAAAAATATAATAACATTTAAAACAATGTTTGTCTATTCTAAGGTATATACATAAGAAATTATTTATTACTTTCAACACTTATGGTTTAAGAATACATATCTAAAACCTAAACATTAAACATTTACATAACAAGGTAAAAATACTTGATTTAAATAAATAAATAGAATAATTATTTTCAGACAATCGAAAAAATTTATATAAAATTAGGGATAGCCATTGATAGGTGTATTATTTTAAAGATAGAGAAACACACTTCCGTGATTAAAAGATATGATTACAAAAATTGTATTAGGTCACAACATGACTTAACTGATGATATACATATTCACTAAAACACGTTCACTAAATTTATTAGGCTAAACAAAGAAATATACAGTGTGGTTTTGAAAATTTGTAGGAAAATTTTCACTCAAAGTATTGGCTTCCATTGGACTATGGCCCTTTGGTCTTCAGGAGCTAGCCCAAAAGGCTTTGTATTATCACTTGCAATGTATTGGTTAACCTGATAGTTTAACATTGTTTCATATTTGTACACATCACTGCCCAGTTGCTAAAATAATAAAAAAAAAATGTATCTGAAATGTTTGGTTGTTACGTGATTATTCACCATTTTTCAAGTCAAGGAAAAATATAAGAGCTTAAACTTGAACTGAGTAAAGAAAGGAGATGGAGCTATACAATTTGTAATGCAATTTGAGCCACTTCACTAGTGTAAGTATGTTATCCATTGTAGTAACATTGAGCTTCTTATAAAATACTTTTGTATAAGTGTTACAATGATAATAAATTAGGTATAAATGCATTATAAATTACCTACGTGATTTTAAAATTCATTCAGCCGTATAAAATCGTATCCTTAAATTTTCTTTTTTGTAATATTTTTGCTCTATAGAAATATAGTATGCTATTCCAATTTGGACAGTTGGTATTAAACGCATTGTAGAATAGTAATTTCTAGAAATGTTTATACGAAACCTTGGGTTAAAACTTAATTTTATCGTGCTGGCATGAATGATGATGCCCATACATCGTAAATACCCTTCTACTAGAAAAATGTTTTTTTTTTATACCTGTATGAAATGCACTTCTAAATAAATATTATCTATAATCGAATTGTAATTTTCATGATTTAATTACATGCGCTTCGTTTTGCGGTAGTTCAATAACGCAGTAGGCTGACAGTAAAGTAACAGAATCAAAACAAAAAACAGTCATGGTTAGCCGCCATCAGTTCGCGAATCGTCCTAAGCCTTGTTTTCACAGTCGCGAAATTGCGAAAAGCGAAATGCAAAACGTGTTGCTATTGGTCAATTTTGGTCAACTTCAAATTTTAATGTGAAAAGAGCCAATAGCACCACGTTTCGCATTCCGTGAGTGTGAAAACAAGGCTTAAGGGTGTAATTTAGTAAATATTTTATAATAATTGGACAATAAATATTAATTTTGAGTGTATTAACTTCGTGGTTTATGTGCATTAACTTCCTAATTAGAGTTATTGCTGAAGGAGAAGCTTTTTAATAAGTGGATTTAGGTAAGTGGCTAAATTCGATATACTTAGGTACCTAGTTAATTTTTTATTGAAGCCTAAAGTCATTGCGAAAAGCGAAATGCGAAACGTGTTGCTATTGGTCAATTCCAAATTTTAATGTGAAGTGAACCAATAGCAGCAACACGTTGAGCATTTCGCTTTTCGCAATTTCACGACTGTGAAAATAAGGTTTTAGTCTGTTTTGTTAACGTTAACCCTATATACAGGATGATTCATAAGAAATGGGTAATATTTTACCTGCAGATTCTATAGCGGAAAATATTTATTTTTTGCTTAATAACTGGGGGTCAAATATTAATACTTAGGGAGATACAGGGTGTTAAAGTTATGAAAATAATTCAGTATGTTGTTATATTTCAATTTTTCACACATAAACATAAAAGTCGGTACAATTAGGTTCTTTGACGTGAGAAAATTGAATATGTTATCATTAGAGGGCGCTACGTAAGTGATCTTGGTTTAACTAAATCCGTCATAACTTTTTTGTACTTAATTCATTTATAATTTAATTGCAAATTTTTGATTTAACCATTATATTTAAACAATAAAGCGATACTTGTTTTATCTCCATAAAATGCACCCTTATCGAGATATTTACATTTTCGTTCAATGCATGAATCGACGTACTGAATTTAGCGATAATGAATAAATAGTAATAATTTTTAAAAAGTTTATCGCCCTGTATCTTGAAAATTAAGTGTTTTAGAGAAAAATGTTATAGGTACGCCTCCTATTATTTTTACATGTTCTATTGTTTACAAAGGATGGACGAAAAAACGGGAACACCCTGTATACCGAAGTTGCATCCCTGAAGAGATATAAGCCCACGAAGTGGGCTTTAAATCTCAAAAAAATAATATATCTTTACAGCACTAAACGTGGAAGAACCAAATTTGGTGCACGACGGAAGTACTGCAAGAGGTAGTTTGGAGTTGACTTGCCTCTAAAATTATTCATTGCTTGGCTTAAAATAATTTATTTCAGCTTATGCGGAATTTTATTTTACAACTTTTTTTACTGTTAATTTTTGATAAACTTATGGTTTTCAAGAAAAATAGAATGAACTGGTGCAAGGGGTGGATAGGTTTAATTAGAAAATAATAAAAAACTCAATAGTAGGTAGCCTATGGTTCTGTCATTTGAATTTTTGTAGAAGAAATGTTAAAAAGTATTGGATTTCTTCCAACGAAAAAAAAAAAAAAAACGTGAACGAGAGTTGATAAATAAAAATTATGAAATTGTTGTTCATATTGATTGGTAGTCGTTTCAATAAAAATTATTTAATAAATTTAATTAATTCATTTGAAATTGAAAGAAATATTTTTATAGACTCCTACTAGTTTTTAAATATTTTCTAATTAAAACGAGTCTTGGGGAAACAGCCTATCTCCGAAATATGCGTTTTTGTTACATTATTTTATTTATTTCGTAAATTGCTATTGTTAATAACCTATTGTAACTTTTATTTTACCACTTCAAACCACAAATCGTATCAACTATCAATGCTAAAGTTCATAACAAAAAATACTGAATTAAAATTACCTGCGTGAGCGGACTGGTATTTGTAGTAAATATTCCAGTAAAGTTTCTACTTCTGGCAAGGTTTAATACTTCATCCTCCATGAATTGCATAACAGCTACGTTTTCCTTGGGAGAAAGAGATGAATGAGTGGCCATCATAAACGAGTGTAGAACTGTGCCCTTTCCAGGAGGCAACTGCATGTCTCTACAAAGGAATTACATCAATAACAACCTGAATTTTTGATAAATGTTCAATATTTTGTTACAAATTACTTTATCATGATCATGAGTTTTTAAATTTTTCATAATTTAAAATTTTAAATTGTGTAATAATTTAATTAAAATTCACATTCCAGTTCCAAATACTTATTCCTTTAATTATTTCTATAATACTTAACACATTCATATATTATATCCTTACCGTACGGGGCCCTCAATGCTTTCCAAAAACTCAAATATCACAGTTAATTTTGATTGTATTTCCACTTCGGGTTCATCCCTAGCATCAAAGTTTAGGGCAACTCCTACAATTTTTCCAGTTTCTGATTTGACAGCAAAACTTAAATTTTTCTCCAATAAAGGTTCCCAGAGAGCATCCACAAGTTCTATGTAATCAGATTCGGAAATGTCGGAAATAATCCATTGTTCCAAATCCGCCTTCTGATAAAAACTGGTTGTTATCATACTGAAATAATAAATAGATATTACATCATAATTATAATGTGGAATTTTATATTTGTAAAAAAAAAAATAGGTAAAAGCCCACCTATTTATACACCTAACAAAAAATTACGTATATAGTACGAGCACCTGGGTTATGTTGGGTTATTAGTTGAACCGTTGCGTTGATTGAATTATTACATTCAATCAACGCAACAGTCGAACAAAATAAATTCATTATCACAAATTTGGGTGGATGAAGTCTCAGTGGAAAACTTTCTTGTAACAGGAATCGGTTTCAAAAGTTCGAAAATAATTCAGAAGTGGATACTTCCCTTGTCCTTTATTATAAAACTTTTATTAAAATAATTCTTTTGCAAATAGTTTAATAAGATAATTAGCAACCAGTGCTAAAAGAAAAGCACCACTTTCGAGAACAATTCTGTATATGTATAAGAAAATAAATGAGTGGCTCATCCAGTGAAATTAAAGGAAGAGCAGCATGTATTTCTGTGTTTTTAAATTTTTACACGTACCTACTCAGCAATTTCTTTAATTTCTTTTGTCAATTATTACAAATAGTAACTAGTAAGGAAAAGAGCCGTCCATTACGTTTAAATTATATTCATCACTTACTTAACATCGTTAATTCGTTAATGAATAATCTCCGTGAAACTACTTACGAGTAAACCATCTGTAATTACAACGATATTTTATTTCGATATGTTTGTTGCGCCTTTGTCTGTGCAACTGAATATTAAAATGTGTCTTGACTTATATTGATGATTTTTACATGAAGTAATGTCTGTCATATTTTGTTTAATAACATTTGATATATGATAGAACTATGACATAGTAACATCAGGATTTGGTTATTATCCAATAAAACATCTTTGTATGATGGATTATTGTAATTAAGGCTACGTTTCAAATTGTTCCTTTTTGTAATCTTAAAACGATTAATAATGGCAGGGGTTTTTCACACAAGTATTACCATGTATATAATGATCCTGGGAGACAAAATGTGTTGTTTTACTTTTACACGCATCGAGATCTGAAAACACTGCTGGTTTTTACCCTACTTAATACATGATAAGAGTTTGCTTGGATAATGATTAAATTTAAGTAAAATACTTACTCCAAAGCGCTGCTCTTGTATCCTGGTTTTAATAATTCTGCTGAGAAACTGGGTGGCCGTGTATTAATTTTGGTGTCCGAAGTCATTCTTAAAAGTATCTCCCCTAAATCCATAGCAGAAATAAAGTCGCCAATATCTAAAATTATTCACATTTTCCATCAGTCAATAATAATGTTCATTGTTCAATACAAAAAACATTTTTATATTTATTCTGGGTAATATTTATTTTTCGCCTTGCGAAACGCTTCTCATCAAATATTTTCAACGATTTATAGTTTAAAACCAAAACAATTCACAATACAATAAATATTCATTTGTTCGCTTACTTATATGGTATCCTTTATCAGATAATCTAGAAATGGTAAATATGGAGTTGAGAGAATTTCCACCGATTTCGTAAAAATTGGCATTAACCGAAATCGCCGATCTGGCCGCCCTGTTTAGAACAGCTGCCACAGTTTCAAACAGTACTTTAGCGGCTTCCATTTGATTAGCACTAACCCCTTCGTAGTTTATTTCAATCTCTGGGTTGGTGTCATCTAAAACATGTTAAATAATAGAAGCAGTGATCGTTTTTATAGATCAATCAAATAAAGCAGTTTAAATTATAGGATCGATAAAGTATGAGCCATTCAATAGGAGAAAAGAATTAAATAAAATAAAAAATCTTACATTTAAAATTACCGGGACGATTTGCGGACAAAATTAAAAACACTGGAAAATAAGTCAGTGGCGGCTCGTGCCCTCTACATTTGGGTACGCGACAGCGAGAAAATTGTAAAGGACGGGCCCTGTTAAATGACCTAACTTCCTCACTCATAAAATTTGCCGCAGGAGAACATTTTTATATTTTTCAAGGTCAAACGCTCTAGACTGAAGGTCACGAATTCAAACTCATTTTCTCTTTGGAAAGTAGGTTTCGTGTTCTGTCAAACAATTTTTTTTTTAATATTCATACAGTGTGACACTCTTAAGATGAAGACAACCTTGTATTTAATTTATTTTTAGAAGTAGAGATTTGAATTTCAGTACAGAAGTAGAACTTCAGGAGCTGCATTTCTTACATTACTCAACTCAAATGTCAGGTGTAACCCCAGCCTACTGCGACCTCGTGAATAGGACACATTCTCATTATTTTGCGTCGCGTTGGAGATATCGAAAAAAGTTACTAAAAAAAGATTCTGAACAACTTTTTTTAGTAACTTTTTTCGATATCTCCAACGCGACGCAAAATAATGAGAATGTGTCCTATTCACGAGGTCGCAGTAGGCTGGGGTTACACCTGACATTTGAGTTGAGTAATGTAAGAAATGCAGCTCCTGAAGTTCTACTTCTGTACTGAAATTCAAATCTCTACTTCTAAAAATAAATTAAATACAAGGTTGTCTTCATCTTAAGTGTGTCACACTGTATATCACACTCAATTTTTATTGAAGCAAAACAAAAACAATAATTTTTAAAAAAATGTTTGAACGAAACTTTTGTTTACATAAAAAAATTGAGAATTCATTTAAAAATCGACGTGTCAGCAAATTTTTGTCATTTGCTTTGTAACGATTTCAAGCAATTTATTCCAACCTTTACCTGCTCACTGTGTAACAATAACGTCAATAACTGAAATTATTCCATTCGGGCGTTCGGGCTATTACCTACGCATCAGCAATTTTACAGCAAAAGGCGCGAAGGCGGCCGAAGGTTCCGCCTCATGTTTTTTGTCAGGTTTTAAAATATAAAATATAAAATATTAAAGGTGGCGTAGAACGGCCTTTATTTATAATGTCGGTGTTCTGTGCTGAAACTATACCGTTACGTTCAGCATCGATACTTCACGGAGGCGGTCGAAGATTTCGCCTAACGAGCGTTACCTGTACCATGCTGAAGAAGGCTAATAAGCGAGAAACCGGTCCATGGGATGTTGACGTGCGCTGCCTGATAACAAAGGAGTCCTTTTGGATTAATCCATCTGGTGGGGCTTATTGCAATATTAAATTATTTACTTTCTACATTCGTAGTACTTGATTTTCATCAGTTAAATGTAGAATTTGCAAATAAGCTCTGTAAAGAGTTTAATGTCTTTTTAAGACGTTATTTAGAGGATACAGACTCACATTTTGACGCAAATAGTAAAATTTACTTTTACTATTTTATTTTATTAAATATTTAATATCTAAAAAGAATTTGTCTAAAAAAATAATTTAGTTGTATCCCAAACTTTTAAGAATATTAATTATTTGAATAACTAAGTTATTTGAAGATGAAATATATGTATAACAATTATATGTATTTATAAAGGGGATGAAAAGGGCTATCCAAATATGTAAAAATATGGGTGTGCCGTTAAAAAAACAGTGACTATGTGACGCTCCCTGTATATTCATTAAGATAGATGCAGACTCATAACATATACAAAAACTTAAAAATATGCTACAGATCTGTTTTTTATTTTTTTTTCTAGCTATATTTTTAAGCGAAGTAAAAGGGTTTAAAAAGTAGAATTTTCAAATGATCACCCTGTACAAGTTAGAATTAGTTTATTTTATTAATTTATCGCATTTTGTTTCTCGAAAACTACTAAAGATAATGGACAAAATTTTGTTGAATGTTAGCTATTTCCGGCCAAACCGGAAGTTAGATGTATGAATGACATATGCCTTTATAACTACAATAATACGTCATATTGATTTCCGTGATACTCGTAATATGCGAAAAAAATTTTGAAAATTGTTTTTTTGACACTACCTTATATATTTAATAAATAATAATAATAAATAAATACACCACATGTAATTACGACCCCCTTTATCCCAGAAGGCTGAGCCTTGTGCGGGAGGGGGCTACACATTTAAAGACAAGGGACACACATCCAATATCCGTGTATAATGGAAAAATCCCTCTCACAGTATTTTCCATTGCCACGACCGGGATTCGAACCCGGGACTTTTGGGTGAGAGGCAGGTACTCTACCATCTCGACCATCAGTCATACATTAGAGGTTATATTCCTATATCGAACTTACAATCGGATTCCTCATAAAAAAATACATGAGAATAGACTTTGGTTTTCCATTTTAGCCCAATAATAAAGCCAGGAAATCGAGTGAGTCTCTTGATCGCGTAGCCTGGCTGATAGTAGGTACTTGGAGCTCGTACCAAATCGGGATTTAATCCGTTTTTCCTTCTTTAAGGCGATAGCATAGATCATCTATTATTATTATTATTATTGTTATAAAAATAGGCCAATTTCCATGTTTCCGAGAAACTATCTATATATTTTTATATAAACAAATTTCGAGATACCAATATCAATATTTATTAATAACACTTTTGTTGCCCAGAAAAAAAATTACTTATTTTTAAAGGAACTTTTCTGCTCAATACTAATAATTTCCGTGTTTATCACTTATTTTTTTATTTTCAAATTATTATCAACAGTCATGGGAAATCTAGGAACTTTTTCTTGACACTGATTTATAAAAACAATGTTTTAATACTGGATAATTAATAGATAGTGGTTAAATTTTTAAAGCGAAGGATAAAATTTACGATAGCATCTGCAAATAAATTTATATGTATATAATTAAACGTCCAATTAAATGAAATTTGATGTAATACTGTACGTGATATATTAAAGTTCGACCTTTGATATTCAATGATAAAATAAATGAATTTTTTGGGGTAGGTCGTACAGTTCATTATGAAAAATTGTTTTAAATAATACAAAATTCAGTTTTGAATTTAACACACTAAAATTTTTATTGAACAATCTCGTGAGAAATTACTAAACTAAGACGCAACTTTGGGCACCTTTTACGTCTAAACAATTCCAGATGAACATAAGTACACGGTTTTTGATTTTTCTTAGGAAATTCTATTCGGTACAACTTTGTTTACGTCTAAAATTCTGATATCATTTACGAAGAATTCCTTACGTGTTTTGCCATTTTCAATGTGTTAAATAAAAATATTGCATTGAATTGGAAAAACAAACAAGCAATTCTACAACCATAAAATTCACTGTGAAAAAAATAAAAGTAAATTTGAATCAACGGGCAAGTTGCTTTATTCACCGGTGGATCCATCAGATGTGTTTTATCTCGTTCTATCTCCGAGGTTAGAACGAGATAAAACACATCTGGTGGATCAACCGGTGAATAAAGCAACTCGCCTAACCTGTGTACTGTAAACAGAGAAAGAAATAGACCTGTACCTAGGTCTATTTTCGAATATTTGCAAATAGTTCATTGATATTTGTGTCACCGTATTATTCAGGTGATGCAATCTAATTATTTGCTTTGTTTCTTGCAATCGCGCACTTCCATTTTTATCTGTAATACAAATTATTTTACTTTCTTTGCTTGATTACGCATTGTTTACAACCTTAACTGGGTTTTTCAGAGACTGTATCGTTTCTCAGAGCAAAATGAGTAATAACTCTGACGAAACTGGATAGTATTTTTATTTCTACTTATACTCGGGCCAAAAAGAGTAGTAGCCAGGGGCGTACGGATTTACGAATTTCATAAATTCCATAATTCGAACAAATGAAAGCGGATTGTGTTAATTATGCATGAGTATGAGTTACCATGTCTTAAATTTTAAATAATATGCTTACATCTGGCAACATTATCTCCACGAATTAGGTATAGCAACGCAGTTGAACAATGCACATCCTTTGCGTTGCAGCATATGTGACGCCACTGAATGCGCTATCTAAGCCCTCTCGACGACCTTTATAATAGTCGAACAAATTATTGGGTATAAGGGCGGCACGTTCAAGCATGTACTTTATTTGGTTGACTATACCAATTAAACATAATGACCTAGTTGTGGTTTTCATCTCTGGTAGGCGGAGAAAACTGGATATATTTCTCTGAATTATATGGGATTATATGGTAAAACGAGCTGCCGCTTCTGTATTCCATAACAGCTAAATCCTTTGAAGAATTGCCGGTAAGTTTTTTGCTCTACTGACTACTCTTTTTGGCCCGAGTTATAGACAGGCCGATCTTTATATAGTATAGTATTTCGGATGAAAGGACGCACTTTCTTTTAATTTTTTTTGCTGTTGGAGTATTTTTTCTTGTAAGGTGAATGAATTTAATTCTTTTTTCCAATTAACGATTGATATTTAATCGTCTCCCCTCCCAAGTCTTTCATTTCATAACCTAATTTTTTCCCCCATTACATAGTTATCATTTATGAAACAAATTGTGACTTAAAAATAATATTGCCTGAATAATTAGTCTTGGGATAGTTGATATCACTTTGTACATTCACTTACCATTATTGTTCGTCTTTTCGTAACTCTTTAGTAGTGTTTGTCTGTCTATCTTCCCATTTACTAACAACGGAATGTTTTCGATCAATATCACTTGTGGAATCATGTACGCGGTCAATTTGTCTTTAAGTGTAGCTTCTATTTGATGTTCGCTCATGAGACTTTGTCCGATAACAAATGCTAAGAGAGCTTGATTTATCTCTCCGGGTTTATAGCACAGAACAACTGCTTTATCCACCTAAAACAAAAATAGTTCAATTTATGGCTAACCAACGATCTAGTCCGCGAAAAAATAACTGAACAATAATGTCTTCAGTTTGCTTACTTTTGGTATTTATGCTCAAAATGAATTATTAGTCACCGAATTTAACTAATTTGAATTTATTACTTGGCTCCTCAGTTTGATTCCATTAAATAATTATTACCTACAGTGGCTTAACAATCTCTCGAAATCCGATAAAGCCTTGAGACACGTAACATGGCCTTTTTTAAATTATACCCCATACTTTATATTCAAATTATATTCATTGTCTCATTATAAGCATGTGAAATGTGAAATGTGTACACAGTATCCTTGGGCGGAGTTAATAAGTATAATAAATTAAAATTTTATATGCAAGCGATGCAAATAACCACCTTGAACTTACCCCATCGAGCGAGTTCACTGCCTTCTCAACTTCTGCCAGATCCACCCGGTGTCCCCGGATTTTTACTTGGGAATCAGTCCGCCCTTCGTACACCAAGATGCCTTTTTCTATGCGTGCGAAGTCTCCGGTGCGATATAATTTCGCGTAAGAGGGATCGATTGCTAATGGATTGTCTAGGAATTTTTCTGGATCCCTCCCGTTAACGTAGCCAGCGGCCAGATTGAGACCCGACACGAATAGTTCGCCCACATCCCCAGCTTTTACCGGCCGGAAATCTCTGTCCAGTAAGTAAATGATCGTGTTGTCCACGGGTAGACCTGCGAAAAGAGGTTTTCGTTTTACTGACGTTCTGGGCGTAAAATATATGTTCTCTGGGAATTTGTAACAATTAATGTGGCTTTGGTTTTGGCTGATACGGATATTTTTTTGGAACTAGTAAAAACGTTTTAGTGTTACTGGGTTGCGACATTTTAAATTAACAAGTATCAAAAATGTTATAATCAAATTATTTTTATAAAATAACAATGTAGTAAAAGTTTTGAAAGTACATATTATAATTTTTGTTTGTTCATTTAATTTTACGTTCACTTAAAGGTCAAATGTATGATAGTTATAAAGTACTCAATAATTTAGACTTTCAATATCATACACTTTGTAGTTGCCACTTATTGACAACCGATAAGAACATGGATGAGATCATATCGCAGCAAAATTCGAAAAATCCGATATCCTCAAGAGTTGGAGAAAGGTCAGGAGGCGTTTTCATATTTTCAGAAAATTGTATTAAAACTTCCTAGCAGATTAACAATTTTTTGTAAAAATTGCGCAAGAATTAGGAAAAATAAATATACAATGTGACCCATTAGAAAGCGGGACACCTCTGTAAAGTGGCTATTTTTGGTCCGATTTTGATCAATTTTTTTTTAAATTGTTGCTCATGGAAAATTGCATTGTGTGGCAAATCGAATGATTTCTATCATAAAAATCAAGGCCTACTTTACAATTTTCTTGGAGCGAAAATTCGAGAAATCGTATTAGCGATTTTTTTACATGAAAACTAAGTAGTACGCCACTGTATTCACCGTCTCCTAAAATGGGTCTGTACCAAATTTCATCCAAAAATACCGCGTGTTAAAAACTGATATTAATTTTAAAAATTAATTTATACCCGGAAATGCATCAAGTAACTCATAAAATAAGTGAGTAAAAACAACTGAAAAACACATTATTTTATTGAGAAGATTATTTGAACATTTCCATGTATAAATTAATTTTTAAAAGTAATAATATCGATTTTTAACACGTGGTACTTTTGGATGAAATTTGGTACAGACCAATTTTAGGAGACGCTGAATACAGTGGCGTACTTAGTTTTCATGTAAAAAAATGCTAATACGACTTCTTGAATTTTCATCCCAAGAAAATTGCAAAGTAGGCCTTGATTTTTATGATAGAACTCTATCGATTTGCCACAAAATGCAGTTTTCCATGACCAACAATCTAAAAAAAAGATCAAAATCGGACCAAAAATAGCCACTTTACAGATGTGTCCCGCTTTCAAATGGGTCACACTGTAGTGTAAATAATACTGTTTAGAACCGGTAACTATCTTGGGAGAGCGAGGCTAGAAGTTACAATAACGCGGTTGCCATATAAATGAATTTTTTCCAATTCTTTCACAATCTTTTATTAAAAAAATAATAAAGTCAAACTCAATGCCTTGTGGGCCATCCTCTTACCGATGGGAACTTTATCTTGATGCCTTAGCTGTTGCGGCCCCGTAATCACGTGATAGGTTACATCGCCCATAATTTCTGTACTTCCATAAAAATTGCAGAGTTTATGCTCGTTTTCGGGGAAATACTTGAAAAATTCCTCCGCCAAAGAAACCGCAAGTGTCTCCCCTGAACAGATCCATAATTTTAGATTCCTTAAAGCTGCTTTATTCTTCTGCAAAGAGAAAAGTAGTCCTTATTGTACCAGAGGAGCTATAAATTCAAGACTTATATCTATTACTTTCTTTAATACACATGCTGCGCTTTATGAGGGTCGAAAATTATTCGAGTCATAAATTTTTATGTTTGAACCTATATCAAATGAGTTTGCCTGGAGATGATGGGAATTGTCTACCTTTCGTTTACAAATGGACGATGGAACTAAGTTTAATTCTTATTAAATTTATGATTTATAATTTTAGTGATACTGATTGCCCAAGATGATGAGTGAATGATCACTTAACAGGCGATATGACTATAGAACACAAATCATACACAGTTGAGTGTTCTCCATTAAAACTTAAATCTACAAAATAATTAGATACCTACTCGTTGAAAAAACAGTGAAATGTAAAAAAAGACAGTAAAATGTAAAAGAGGCAATTGAAATTACAACGGTTATAAACAACTTGTAGTATATTACGTAATGAGAGTTGTAAGAACCGTATTACGCAGAATGAAAAAATTGCCTCGAATTTATATATTATACTTTACCTACGATCGTATTTATTGAAATTAAATAGTTATTTACATTCCTAGATGCGAACGTTTACTTATATAGGTGTGAGGTGTGAGGTGATTTTCGAAATGCCGAGGTGAAGCCGAGACTTTTAAAAAACACCGAAACAAGGGCTTTCGCATCGTGTAATGCATTATATTTTTTCTACTACCGAAAGATATTATGGGATTTAATAAATTAAAACTAATAATTATTTCATGAAATTATTTGCCGTTTTTAATACATTTTTTCTACGAGCGTGCGTACTAACTTTACGCATGCTTTATAGTGCGAAAAGATAAAATTTACACATTAGTGCGTAAAGTGTTTTTACTATACGCACTAGGCTACTAGGTTATATCAATATTTTGATTTTTAAATGACATATGAAGTTTTGACGTAATAGATAGGTTTTGACGTCTCTTAGGTCCATTACGGTCGTAGAAAAAATATTGTATGCAATTCGTGCGTAAAGTGAGCTTTTTTCACTCATGGGATTGTCGACAAAATGCCCGTTCGTAAAAAAAATCCCACCTTACGCACTTGTTGCATAAATAACTATTACGGTTGTCTATGAAAATTGTTTCCATGGCAACGAAATAAATTACTATCTGTCATCGAGATTTATGTTAAACATTTTAATTTCTGGTGGTTTCAAACTAAAATAAACAAATATGTTTGATGGCGATAAAATTGGATACAAGAAGCTGCCAATATCGCTTGTGCCTCGGAGAAATCCAAAACAAGGTATATGCAAACATGAATGGTTTTTAAAATGGTGTGCGATAAAAATGTTGCGGAAATCGGCGAAAATGTAATGTTGGCGTACTTCCTTGAAACATCGAAAGTTTTATTTTACTTTTCTGTCCTGGCCGCGAAAGTTTTACTTTCGTAGCTAGCAACGCCTTAGCAACCAGGTAATTCAAACGTTTATTTTCGTTTTCGCACGTGTTGCTAGGGTTACAAAGTTCATTTATATAGACGGTAGTAGAAAAATAGTATATTATGTATCAAGTTTTATAAACGTCATTTTAGTCATGAGTTTTATTAATCACGAACGAAGCGTAGCGGAGCGAGCGTTTAATAAAATGAGGGGGGACTTGCTCTTTCCTATCAAAGAGGTATGACTTTAACCACTCTGCTATTTTCCTCCTCAGCTCATATCGCTTAAGTTTTAGAATTAGCAAATTATGATTTATTAAGTCGAATGCTCTACTAAGGTCCATCTTTTATTCTGCTCCAAATTATCATAGATAATCATGTTGCGATTTTGAAAATAAATTGTTTTGAATGGAGAAAAAGATATGAATGAATTTCTCTCAGATTTTTCAAATGTTTGATAAAAGAACTATGGGTCTATGGCATTGTCTATAATTTATAGAGACAATGTCTATGGTTTTCTGATAATAAAATTCTCCCTTTTTTAAAAGCGGAACGAAATGATTTTCGCTGATTTTATAGGACTAGGGGAAATTCCCACTGAAATAGATTGCTACAAGAGATTAGTTGTGATATTATCTAATCCATATGGATTCGACTTTTTAGTTCCATAATGATATTAAATATTTCAGATTCATTTACAGGATCTAGAATAAAACGTACTTTGAAATATATTTAAAACTACTTTTGAATATTAATTATTATCAGATGGGCATGTTTTTGTCTAATTCCTTTGGTTTGCTCATAAAATCAGAATTTAGGTGTTGTGCTATATTAAATGGGTCTTTTTCTCTTGTTATCAATTTTTATTTCTCGCATTCGCTCGCTTCAGAGCAAGAGCACTATGTAAAATATCCTTGGTATCTTAATTGGCGCAGCTCATCTAATCCCATCTTTACATATTCCCATCCAAATTACGTAGACTGATGTACCTTAATATTGCAGAATGATCTGATTTAATTGTTTATTTTATAGCACACGTCTGAAGTTTACAAAGCGAACTGAAGGTGAGTTCTGTAAACAGACGAGTGCTATAAAATACAGATATGGCACGTATAATATAAGATTTTATCTACGTTCGACTTATTAATTTTTGTATACTTACATAAAAAAACTACTAATTAATCAATATTATTTATTACACAATTTTGACAAGTTATGAGATTAAGGTATACTGTATGCGAAACTTAATGTGGAACAAGGCCTAGAATTGCTTCAGATGCACTTTCTTCGATATGTGCAGGCAAGTCTTCGTCAGAAAATCTAATTTTTATATAGAATTTATTTTAATATTAACGTTTTCAACACTTTTTGGTTATAACTAAGTTAATAACAATAGCTGTTTGTTAATCTCCTTGGCAACCGGGTGGTGTCGGTCGCTTCATCGACCAGCCAACTATGCCGCGGGATTTTACGTGATAGTGACGGTGACAGACAATAACTTATGACGTTTGTCAATGTTGGGTGGGAGAATAAAATAATCACCGATTTTATTAGTTTTTTTACATTATAAGTGAAATATTTAGTGAAAGTCTAATTAATTTAATTACTTGCAGTGTAACCAGTACTGATTCCTAAGTCAAAAATGTGTTGATTTAGTTTTATTGAAGCACACAATTGCTTGCTTTTTTTATAAAATGCGTGCGATAAATCTATATCGCACTAGTGCTATAAACAACGTCATTATGACGTTGAAATGAGTGTCATATTACTGTCAATATATGTATAACGAACATAGATAAAATTAATATATCTACTTACTTGCAGTTCCAGGAACATAAGAAGCGACCTCAGGAGTGACGGGACGAGGACAAGCCTTTCAATCTGAAAATGATTTATTTATGGGGTTACAAGATTAAAAACGATTACGGGATAATTTATTAGATAAATTTCTTATAGATTCCACACTTCCAGGGTTTCATAAATTTTTTGCAGAGTGCGGCATATTTTAATATCCACGGCTCCGCTTATTATATTGGAAGATCAAAGTTGACTTCTTAATTTATTATCGTCTTTTTGTAATGTAATTTCTGTCATTAATTTTCAAATATCTGTACTTATCGACACCAAAATTGTTCAGCACATAAATAAGTTAGCACTAAGCAAAGGTCGTTGTGAATCTTCTTTGTACCTACGTGATATATTATTGCCACAGGAGACCGATAAAGAGGAGAGCACAAGATTGCACGTCGGAGGTGATATTATGTACCTTTTATTTGCTATGGCAGGGATTATAAGGTGCAAATTTTATTGGAAAAAAATTGATTTTCGATTTAATTTATATACAAGATGCTTCTGCCGTTCAGTGTAAAAATCTCTGCCTGTTTATTGCCTGAGAAGTTAAAAAAATGGACAAGAAACATTATTACATACGCCCAAAATACCTTATATTCCTCGAGAAGTGCGGTGAGTTTCTCAGGATCTTTAGTAAGTGCTTTGGACACAACGAGAAGAGACAGTCCATTAATTAGAGGACCCCAAATTTCCGACACACTATCCACAAAAGTTAAAGCTGTCTTGAACACGCACATATTTTCGGTGTTGCTGTAGGGAAACCTTTTAAATTGCCATTGTAGACGATTCAAGATGACCTTATGAGGAAGGCGGACACCTAAAGAATGTATAATTATTGATAAATTAGAACACGGTAGAAATAAAACATTGTTAAAAGTTGTTAAGGCAATGAATCAGATCGTTTAAAGGACATGTTATAAAGTCTTGTATAATAAGGATTATTTTAGAGAGTGACTGGGAACGCCAAGTTAAACTGGGCATTTTTTATAACAAACCTTGATGAAATTATCGTCTGTAATTATTTACCCTTTGGTATTCCGGTGCTTCCTGACGTGTAGAGAACTATGGCGAGGTCGTCTTTTATATGGTATATTCTTTCGTTGTCCGTCAAGGCTTCTGCGGGTTGGTTGTTGCTTTGGTTTACAAGATCCTCAAAGGATACTTTGAATGTGTCCATATAGTAGTCGGAATCTGAAGAAAAAAATACGTAGTGTACGTTGTTGTAGTTAGTATTATTCTAAATGTAATTCAAAACTAGTGATCAAAGTCATACTCTTCACTATTGATTAATTGAGGAGAGGAAAGGATACGGTTTGGTTTCATATAAGATAGTATCAGTAAAAATAGGATTGCATCATTTCCCGATGATGTCACTTGATTGTAAGGATTCACTTTTAATATACTCTACACTATTACTTTAGTGTTATTTTCACTTCAGAGATTTCTAGGACCGTTTTTTAAACCTTTTGTGTTTAACTGTTTTATTTACCTTTTAATAAAAAAAACTTTTCGGTTCATTAATATCGACCTACAGTTCAAATTTTAGTACGATTGGACTTTCGGTTTCTGAAATATCATGCTTACAAGAAATGTGACGGATAAACGTACGGACATTTTACGGTTTTAAAGATCCTCCGGAGATCTGCGAATAGTATACAGGGTGTCCGGAAATTAAGTGTTATAAACGTTATAAACATTTCACGCCCGAAGGACCCTAAACCCGACAGAGGACCGTCCGTACTCCATATCATTTGATTATTTAAATAAGTGGGATATTCTTATTCGACATATACCTGTTAAATATAATAACACACTTTCACTGTTACTAAGAGGGTAAAAACCTGAGGTTACCTTCATCGTGAATAATCATCACGGGTTTGGCCTCCCTGATGATGTGTTCAACTCGTGGTCCAGGAAAAGCGTGGTCCAAGGGCAAGTATGCGGCCCCAGATTTCCAAATTGCCAATAGTACAATGACTAGATGATCACTAGGATGCATGTTTACCGCTACTATATAGTCTCCATCTGCATTTCTGGGCAAGTTGCGCGTGACAATTGCCTGCTGAATTGTCCTGGCTAGCTTGTTGGTTATCCTGTTCAGTTCGGAGTACGAGTGTTGTCTGGTTTGATCGTTATCTAAGGCAACAAATAAAGTTAAACTGATTTATAATTTCTTTAGAATGTGGGGGATATTTTATATTTTACATATCGTTTAACAAAATCGTTACATACCATTAAATATAATCGCAGTGTTATTTTCAGCAGTACCGGTGGCAATATTCTCGAAAAGTCTGTTTAAAAGGTTGGGCTGAAGCTGCCTTGTAGGTCCCTTTAGTATTGACAGTTGGGGAATAGTACCCATTTTCTAAAAAAAAAATAGGTTAATTATTTTTTCCTTTAACATGAATAAAGGTACTATTTTATGTTAAATGATAGGAGTATGAAAGGAATTAACATGGAAACTTTCTTAAGATGAACAGGACTGGTCTCAAAATTAAAATATAGGGGGGTCCAGTCTCGGGTCCAGTTAATGATTCATCGGTAGATTGTGCAAAAATGGCTAATTTTATAAAACTCAACGTAAGATTATTTTTAATTATACAAGGTGTCACAAAAACACAAAAAAGTATAATTTTTTTAAACGGAACACCCTGTATTTTTTTGACGCCAGTTAAGCCTCCAAGAGTCCTGTATTACACCCTAAAATATTTTGCCAATCGGACCCAGCGTTGTCAAATTATGATTTTTTTTCCTGCTTTTCTTGGCAACTTACAAACATCTTTTGGACTGCCATGCATCTATGTGATTTATTAATTGTTTTTTCTAAAAATGTAGGATGATATTTGATAATGTATTCACTGAAAAACATTTTCGAAATAAATTATTCTTAGACCAGGTGTTCAAAATATTTGTTCACATTTCTTAATATTTAATCATATTTTCTCATTTTTTTTAAATGGAATGTTTATAATTTTTTTACATGAACGAATAAAGCATACAAATCCCCATATTTTATTATCATGCACTTTATTTTTATTTCAAACGGTTTTTGAGATATGATTATTTCAAATAACTTTTGCGTAAATTAAGGTGCTCTTTCGTTTAGCACTAAAATCTAATATGGCTTTTGTTTTGCGTTTGTTTTTCACTTTATGACATACCTGTCGATGTTTAAGATTGTGTGATTAAGTTGAATTTATTGTTAAGTAATATTTAAAAATATGAATTATAATAATTATTGTCAACAAGATTTGATATCGATGGTGTATGTTATAGGTGAATGTGATGGAAATTGTTTATTGGCATCAAGAGTGTATAGTCAAAAATATTTTAGGGTGTAATACAGCCACAGAACCCTTGAAGGCTTAACTGGCGCTAAAAAATACAGGGCGTTCCATTTAAAAAAACCGCTGCCAATTATGGGATCAAAACTTCCTCACCGTGTGGTGGAGTTTATAATAAAAGTAATTTTTGACGTATTTTGATTTTTGACGTATTTTGATTTTTTGACGTATTTTGTTTTTTGGCGTATTCCGTTTATTTATTTCATCTTTCATCACAAATAAATTTTTTTGTCAAGTTAGAAATAAAAATGTTGGGTTCCGGTAGAGCCCATTCCAGTGGACCGATTTTGCTCATCTACGAACTCAATTTTTTCCTTGACCTCTAGAACGTGTGTACCAAATTTGAAAGCTTTATCTCAAAAACTGTAACTGCTATCGATATACACACACACACACACACACCCATAGACAGAAAATTTTTTTTGTCTGAAATTTTGTGCATCGTCATAATTCGTCGAGAATCGTCCAGAAATGCAATAAATATTTTCAAAAATTTTTTCACGAATACATACCTTCCTCACTTTTGGTGAGGAAGTAAAATTACCTATACTTTCTTGTGCAACTCGATTTTGTGACACCTTGTATAATTGAAAATAATTTTACGTTGCCGTACAGAAGAAACATTGAAAATGTTGTTAAGAAATTTTTTTTATAAAGTTAACCGTTTTTGCACAATCTTCCGAGTTCCGAGGGAACACTAACTGGACACCCTGTATATAAGTAAGTAATTCTTTCACAGATTCAATGGTACGTATTATTCAGTCTTAAAATAAATGTTCCGACTGTTGAGAACACTACTATTTTATAAGGGGTGATTTTTTTAGTTTGTCCGATCTTTAAATTCAAATTAAACAACAAATTAAATATCTTGAAACTATTTATTTTATGTGAAACAACATTCAATGGCATTAACGTTTGAAAACAATTTCGGACAATTCTGTCAATCCAATTTCCGATCACTTTTTTAAGCAATTGCGGTCGTATATCAGTAACTGTTCGAGTTATGTTGGCTTCCAAGGCGCCAGTAGTTACAGGTTTATTGGCATATACTAAATATTTAACATAAACATAAAGAAAATAATCTAAAAGGTGTTAAATCACACCACGTTGGGCGCCAGTTAACAGGTCCGTTCCTCGAAATTTTCTCACCGAATTATTCCCTCAATATATTATTTGTTGCGTTGGCTGTGGAGACGTCCTGTTGGCACCACATCTCCTCCAGAAGAGTACCATTCAAATTCGGAATTAAAATAATTATTGATCATCGCTCTGTAATGATCCCCATTAATGGTAACGCGCTCTCTTCGACAATTTGCAAGCGTTGCTCTGATGTTTAACGTTCCAGGATGATTTTCCAGGCTATAATGAATAATTTTGACACTAGAAATTCTCAAACTCACAGTTCGTTTGGCAGCGACTCCTCTTGGAAGTTCGGACACACTAAAAAAATCACCTTTTATAACCAGAAAGTCGTATGCATATCCTCAGTAAATTATAATGTCATTTGAGACTTTTACCAACCCGACTTTATGTCCCTCATTTATGAAGGCATAAAATAATTCAATTAGAGTTATCAACCATCAATTTGATAATTATTGTACTGTAAAAACCATGGAAGTGCGAGAACAAAAGTAAATGGGAGGCATTTAATTTTGTTCACTAATGGAGAGGGATCTTTTGTCATCGAAGCTCTTGATCCTTACGTTGTGACTGTGACTATCTTTCTAAAGCAACCTGCGTTCTTCTATGGAAACTTTTTGATTTATTATTTTATTAATATAATGGCAACGTTTGTGTCGTTTGTAAAAAAAACTGGTATTCTGGTTGAATTTGTTATTATGGAAGTTTATGTAAGGAAGACGGATATTCTTGCTAAAAATAGCAACTGAAATCTGACCTTATCCGAGCCTTGTATATTTAACGCAGTCAATCACGAAATAAAAAATAATCATTTTGTGAAAGAATGTCGAGGTTTTTTCCTGTGTTGTTATAGCACTGTAAATATATAGCGGTAAATATTCTGCAAGATCCAACATTGAAATAATGCTTGGGGGCAAGAACTTTCAAATTTTGGTGAATTATCAATTATTTTACGAAATAAACCTTGGCTTAATTGACTAATAGAGAATTTAATAACCTTTAACTGATTTTATCAGAAGGTCTACATTAAAAATATAATTATTCCTTTGCTAGATCAAACCTCAAAATAATTTATATTTAAGTAACTGCTACCGGTTCTTCCCATAAACTATCCGGGGTATCCACCTAGCGGAAGTCAATATCTTGGTTATTAAAAGAGATACATATATTTTTTTTATAGATACCTAGTTCCTCAAGTTATACAAAATCGAAATAATGCCGATTGAACAGGGTATTTCATTTCTTCTGGGCAGGTAGTAACTTTGTTTTTCTTAGCGGTAACCTATATTTTTTATAATTTTTTCGAAATTTACGCAAAAGGTAGGTACTCTATATAATACTCGAATGAAAATATTGTCAGTTTTCGAAATTGAGCATGGCATGTTTTTTCCTCAATTTTCGTTACTCATAGCATCTGAAATTCTTAGAGTATGCCAATCATCAGTAAAAATATTTATTGGCTGATTGTTGAGTAAGAATTGCTCTTTGAAATGTTATGTCAGAAATTGATTTGTGATATAAAGGGGCGAATAAAATCATGCCAAACATGATAAAAAAAAATTTCAATATCTCCGTAAATTCAAAGGATCTAAGTCAAATTTTTTAAAAAATAGTGTGAGGGCAAGACAATTCTGTTAATAGAATGAATTAAAATAATAATAGATTCAATTCTGATTCTCGTTTTAATATTATATATGCATCCATATACATAATATTATTTATTCGTATTAATTAGATATTAGCAGAATAAAAAATCAAAGAAATAAATAAATACATAAATAAATAAAAAATAACACAAACAAGTAGATATATCTACTTCTGTGTTTCGTTTCCATGTTTATTTATATTCCGTGTTTCTATCAAATTCTTTCAAATTATTTATTAACAAATTTATTATTATATTTTTTTATATCTATGTAATTCGTATTTTAAATAAACATATTATTACATATTATTATTATTAAATAAAGTTCCAAGTTGTTAATGAGAATGAATATACCAAGGAAGAATAATTGTTAAATTTGGTGCATGCATGTAAGCTCTAGGAGAATACCATGATAATTATTATTGTTTATTAGCAGTCCGTATTTACAAGGTTCCAGACACTCAACGATTTCATCGTGTGGGCTGTTTTGAAAACGGTAAGGAAAGATTTTAAAGAACAGCATATGCTAATTATAAAAAAACAATCAAGATACATGAATTATGAGGATAGGATGAAGAAATTATTTTAACGTGCGTTGTTGAAAATCCAAATAGCAGTGTAAGGCAAACCAGTGATGAAACTGGAGTTTCTAAGAGCTTGGTGAGTATTGTACTGAGAAAGAATAAATTTCACCCTTATCAAGTTCAAGTTCATTGCCACCAATCATTATCGGACCTGCAGTTTTGTGATTGGACATTGATAAAAAACCAAGCGGTTCCAGATTGTTTTTATTTACTGATGAATCATCATTTTCGATTACTCACAAAACCAATCAGCACAATTTTCACCAAATTATTACGAGAGGATGATCATAAACATCGTTTTAAAGTGAACGTGTGTGTTGGAATATGCGGAGAATATACCTACTGTTGGACCATACTTTTTAAAGGCCAATTCAACTGGACACATGTATATAGAATTTTTACAAAATGATTTGCATATCCTGCAAAGACATATTCCTACTAATGTTTTGGTTCGGCAATAGTTTCAACACGATGCGCGAATTCTATATAACGGTAATCTTGTTTATGAACTCAGTTACTGTTTGTTTATCCATCATAATTATTATTACTTTGGGTTAGGTCGAGGAGTTCCAGTTCCTTGGCCCGCATGAGCGCTGAACTGAACTTGCTTTAATTTTTTTTGTGAGGTTATATTAAACATAGAGTATACCAAGTGCAACGGACATTGAAGATCTGACACTTAGAATTAGGAATGCGTTTCTTACAATAAACCTAGGAGAGTCGGCCTAATTTTAACACACAATTTAAATCACACTCGAATATTTTTTAAAACATTTTATACAAAGAAATGAATGAATATTCCAAAAAACATTTTTACAGAAGTTTAACAATACATAGGTAGGTACTATAGTTATAACACAAAAATATCACTTGAGTTTATGTTTTATTTCCGCTGTAACATTTATATAAAAATGTTAATTTTTTCTTCTTTTTCGAGTGTTAATTTGTTTCGCATATGGAGCGTACAAGACCAAGAGTGCTAAATACTCGCTCCACTGATACTGTAGAGTGCAGAAGCAACTGCGCACAGAAATCGTTTTAATACCGGTAGTTTTCTGACTTCCGACCACTGATATAAATCGGTGCTTTCGACTCGTCTTTCTGTGCTATCCACCACTGATTTGCACTTATGTTTACTATATTTTTTTCTGAGAATATTATGTTTCTAAGGGGCAACCAATTTTATTGCTAACGACAGCAATCCAGTACTTCCACATATCTTATCAATGGTTCATTTCGTCATCCGTTAACTTATTATTTTTGCTTGGATCAATCAATAGGCTATAAAATGATATGGCGTTAACTCCCGCTCATATCGACGTTGAAATATTTGAGTTTTTGGTAGTGGTAAGTCTAGATTATTCTCGAAGATAAGTTGCAAGCAATCAGCAGCTCTATTCCATCGTACATCACTCGGAAGTACTAATGTCTTGCCATCTGCTTGGTTGAATAATTGTGCTCTAGTCAGATGATTATTACGAAAATACTTGACTATTTGGACTACCTACATTCTCTTTGATGTTCTTGATTTCTAAATCCTTGCACACCCTAGTTTTTCTTCTACGATTTTTCTCATACAAGTCATGTTTGCTACATTATCTGTCACAAAAGACTCCACAGTGCACTAATATTTCCATTCACGTGAAGAAATTCAGTCACAGCATGTTTCTGCCAAATATTTTGAAGTGAGATTTTCCAGAGGTATCGATAGTTTAATAAAGAAACGCTCACCCATCTTCAGTTGATATTGTTATACATATCACTGGTTCTTGCTTTTTCTTCATCATACATTTCTTCCGATAGATTTGTTTCTATAGTTTTTCGAATTGGGGGTTATACCCAGGTCTTAATAATTGGATGGCTTTTTTTACTTACAAATTTTCAATGAATCTGAAGCTACACTTAGTAGTAAATAGGTACTGCCTTTGCTAGTTGCTTGTCAATGTTCCGATTAATTGATTTTCTCCTTCTCTATTTATTTTTTTTTGAACTGACCCAGAAGATGTTGGTATGACAGAGAGTTCGTATGACTTGACATGAAACTTAAGGCATATGATATACTAACAAAAAAATTTCGAGAATGTCTTTGTTTCTAATATTTCTAATGTTTGGTTCTGAAAAAATAAGAGTGCGGAATAATTAGAGAAAATGTGGCCCAATCTTAAATTTTACTGGCTGTTAAATATTTTTGGGTACTTTATCTGCCAATACGAGATAAGATACACACCTACATAATGTGGTTTAATATTTTATAAAAAAATATTATGAAACAGAATGAAAGCGGATAAAAATTTAAATCTTTTTTAGGAATTTTGGATTTACGATAATTTTGTAAACATGTTCCCAAAAATTAAAAATTATAAATAAATCTTAAAATAAACAAAAATTAAATTTGTTGACTTCAAAAATATATATATTGACTCCACACTGTTTTATTATTTCATAAAAAAGTTAGAGCAAATAAATAAACCAAATAATAAAAAAAGTCCTTATTAATGTTACTTCTTGTTGGCTATTGTAAATTTCATGGTGTCCTTTGAGTCTTTGTACTATTTCTTTAATTTCTTTTCTGCAAATTTTACGAGAATTTTTACAAATTGCCCTACTGCCAGTTTTATTTGGATCGTTGTTTTTATACAGGGTGATTCATTGGTAAGTGTACATACTTTACCTGCATATGTAGGTTACTTGTGCCTTGTGCGATTCCATATCACTTATGGTTAGTGGGTCAATAATCCTTAATTACCAAGATACAGGGTGGTTGATTGATTTTGCGTATTTTTGTCTTGGACCATAACTTTAGAACCACTAGGTATAATAAAGTAAAATTTGGTATGTATGTTTTATTCAATCAGCCATATCGATTTGTCAATTTAGCAGAATCAAAATACAGGACCGGAATATTGAATATGGAAGTTTTTATTAATTCGTAGTCAATTATAGAGAAAAAACGCTTTTTGTATGCGATAGTCGGTTCTTAGTTTTGTAAAATTTCCTTTTATCAAAGAAAATAAATAGAAAAAAGAGACGCGCAATTTGAAAATGTACTTTATTTGACTTATTTTTCTATGCTCTTTCCGAATCTTCAAACATATTTTTAAGACTTTCGATACAGGGTGTTGTTTTTGAGATTTAAAAATTCGGCTATTTTTTTCTGTCCGGTCCTGTATTTTGATTCTGCTAAATTGAGAAATCGATATGGCTGATTGAGTAAAACATACATACCAAATTTAACTTTATTATACCTAGTGGTTCTAAAGTTATGGTCCAAGACAAAAATACGGAAAATTAATAAAACACCCTGTATCTTGGCAATTAAGGATTATTGACCCACTAACCATAGGTGATATGGAATCGCCCAAATCTACATATGCAGGTAAAGTATGTACACTTACCAATGAATCACCCTGTATACTTAATATTACCATATATTATCTTTTTTTTTCCAGCTATCATTCACATTTCATCACAAATAAACTAAATACTTACACCTTCTTATTCCACCTTCTTAAGGAACTATTAGCAAAATGCGGCGGAAATGTCGCGTGCGGCTTTTTTTAGTTGGGAAAAGACCAACAAGTTGCCAACAGGAATTAAATTGTTAAGGCACGTTCCGACAGAAATTACTTATTATATTACTGGCATATAGTAGAACCAAAAATCGAATCAAATATATAAGGAAACCAGTCTTAAATTTCTAATGCATGCGACAAATTATTGTAAAATGAAAGTTAAAGCAGAAAAATTGTGTTGAATTAAAATTTTAAAACAATAAGTGCGTTACTTAATAGAAGAACCAAGAAAATAGCTGTGTAAAAATATAAAAAATGAAAGACATACTCTCGTTTTCTTATAGAATTTAAAAAAATCAATAAATAATGTTTTTTTGATTTTTCGACAAATAAATGGTTCTTGCTTTTTTTGTAATTAAAATCAGATTTGCTCAACTCTGAACCCCCAGAAATGTTGAGATACGTATGCAAAAATTTTCAATATAGGATTATGTTATCTAGAGATGATAACGGTGAACATTTTGGGCACTTAATTTGAAAACTGTTAATGTAGCAAACATCTTTAGACATCTCCATGTGAATTTCTGTATCAGCAAATAGTTAATTTAATTATTGAGTGTTTTAACAGAATTTATCAACATCGAATATTTACAGTCTTTATTGCTCTGTGAATATTTGCGGTAAGGATTTACCTTGGAATAATTCATTCTAAACAACTCGGGAACTTCATTTAAATTCGCTTTTAACCGATAGAATTATCTTACTTTCACATCAGGAAATCTCACGTATTAATCTTCTGACAGGTGCTCATTACAATTTTCCGACAAAGAACCCTAGCAATGTTTCCATAAAACTACGTTTTTTACAAAAAATATCAATCAATATTTGGTGTAGAGAAAGGTACAGCGAAGAGTATTAAATGGGGCATTATAATTTACGAATATATTTCAAATTTTCTTTCAGCATGTTTGTTATGATTTTATTTGCACCCTGTATGCCACAGATCAATTTCTGATATAACTATTCAAAGAACCATTCTTGCTCAACAATCAAAAAATATTTTTACTGATCATTAGCATAGTCTAAGAATTTGAGATATTATGAGTAACGAAAATTGAGAAAAAAACATATCGAGCTGAATATTTCGAAACCTGTCAATATTTTCATTTATTATACATAATGCAATATCTTATTTAACGTGTAGATTTAGAAAATATAGGTCGTCATTAAGAAAAACAAAGTTACTACTTCTGTGGTTTGTGGTTTGATTAATTGAGGTAAACCCCACAAAATAGTGACACCGACGAGATTCGAAGAAAATTAGACAGAAAAAAAGTTAAAAAAATTAACTATTTTTAATTTACAGCTCCAGCCTAGTGAGAGGAGAACATTAGCTTTATTAAGCCCAGACATTCAATCCAGCAGTTGAGAACAGCAGTTGATATAAACCAGTTGAAGAGGGTAGAGAAATTTGAAGCAACTTTAGAAAAATTGAAATTGGAACAACTTTAGAAAAATTGAAGATTAGGACAACTTTAGAAAAACCGAAGATTTTATTACTCTTGATATTGTTCAAAATTCAAATCCAGTGAGTAAGTACGTTTCGTATTTCCCCTATTATTGAGATATTATCAATTTATCGAGAAAATCATTGTAACTAGGGATACTCATTGAATAATTAATTGCAGCTTCAACTACAATAAAACTACCACCTTTTTGGATTGCTAAACCCGATATATGGTTCAGCCAAGTAGAGGCTCAATTTAATATGGCAAAAATTATAAATGATCATGTTCTGGCTCACTTACCACTTGAAATTGTCTTAAATATACATATATGATGTCATTGAAAATTCACCAGACACAAATCTTTATTCAAATCTTAAAGAAATAATAATTCGAAGATTAACGCCTAGTAGATTAGATGATTTACTATCGAGTTCTCAAATGGGTGATTGTAAACCATCTGATTTTTATAGGACAATGTTAAATAGCTTAGCCAGGATTTGTTAATTAAGTTATGGAAACGAAGGTTACCAAAAACAATTTTTGTAGCAATAACTTCAGCTTCAAGGAAAAAAGATATTAATGATATTTTAGATATCGCAGATAAAATATGGGAAACTTATCAAAATCCGAATATTTCACAATTTAATTCAGATGTACATGCATCAACAAGGTCAAAGGAAGAGAATTCGGTAGATGATCTATTTAAAGCTTTTACAAATTTGTCAAAATTCATTAGTTGAAAAACGCAAAAGTTACAGGCTATG
Source organism: Rhagium mordax (assembly GCA_963680705.1). NCBI lineage: Eukaryota > Metazoa > Arthropoda > Insecta > Coleoptera > Cerambycidae > Rhagium > Rhagium mordax. The sequence continues at coordinate 29,426,068 of OY796661.1, read as the reverse complement.
GAAGCACGTATGAATACATTACAGACATCTAATCCCAGTTCTACACAATTAAGTTTTTCCAATTCAGATATATATCGATGTGCTGACTGTCAGAGTAGATCACAAGACAGATCAAGGTCTTCCAGTCGTCGTACTAAATTTAAATAATATGACCCTACAAATAAATAATGTTATTGGCATCAATTATTTAAAGATAAAGCTTTTAAATGTGGTGGTTCTTGGTGTATTAATTATTCAAAGAGTGTACATCAACATCATCAATAAAAAAACGAACTAAAACCAATGTTACGACGATGGACAATGATTTATTAGATTGCAATCGTCATCTTTTTATTTCTTTTTTTTACTAATAAATTACGTTTTTTAATTGATACAGATGCTCAATTGTCTATAGTTTCTAGGGATCTATTCGAAAATTATAAGAAAGACAAGGATTTAGTTCTTACCACAGCTAATAATTCCAAAATTTATACATACGATAAAAAATTACTAAAGATCAATTTAGGGCTACGACGTTTTTACTATAGCAGATATTAATTGTCCTATCATTGGAGCAGATTTTTTTAACTCGTTTTGGAATAGTGGTAGACTTAAAGAATACAAGTTTGATTGATAACAAGACAAACCTATCAGTAAATTGTGTCACCCATGAATTATCCTTTCACAGCTCCAAAAATTTTTGCGATAGACGGATACACGAGTATACAAAATTACTTAAAGAATATCCAAATTTAATAATGTCACCAGACTTTTCGTTGCCTGTTAAACATAAAATTATTACAAATGGACATTTACCATTTGTTCGTCCGCGTAGATTAGATGTTCCAAAGTTTGATATTGCGAAAATGAATTTAGGCAAATGGTGGAATTAGGTATAAGTAGACCTTTAGTTTCACCCGTCACGTCTCCGCTACACATGGTAGCAAAGAAAGAGCCGAATGATTGGCGGTCGTGTGGAGATTATAGGCAATTAAATTCAGTTACATTCCCAGATAGGTATCCATTGCCGCACATTCATGACTTCGCACATTTAGTGCGTGTCATCAGTCATGTAATGTCAAAGAATTGGATGCAAACAATTTATGAATTTATAACATCCACTGGTATAAACACGTGTAATTTTGTAACATTATTCAAATAAACTGTATGTATTCATCTATAAATAACCATTTGCAAGGTATGTATGTATAAAAGACTATTTTATTTTTGTTTTATAAGTTTATATCATTATTATATTATATTATAACAGGTTATAAAATACTGGTACTTAAGTCAATCATAGCTTTTTGGTGCTTAAATATTTTTATTTAATTAAATTATTATCGCTTTTCCTAACTTCAAATATTGTTTGCATCCAATTATCTGTCAGAGTTTTCACTAAATGAGCGTATTCGCGATTACATGGATGTAAAATACTTACAAAAAATGGTTTAGTACGTGCATATCATCAGATACCTATCGCAGAAGAAGATATATTCAAATCAACTATTACTACACCTTTTGGTTTATTCGAATGTTTACGAATGCCATTCGGTTTACAGAATGCCGGGCAAACGTTTCAAAGATTTATGAATGAGGCATTTTCAGATTTTATTTTTATTTTTGTTAATTTAGACGATATACTACTAGTAGCAAGTAAGAATGATAAAGAACATCATGAACATTTAAGAACTTTATTTGAAAGACTTGATCATTTTGGTATTAATATTAAACCATCTAAATGCATGTTTGGGGTAAAGGAATTAAATTTCTTGGGACATAATATATCATCAGAAGGTATTCTTCCAACAGAAGAGCGAGTAAAAATTATCAAGAAATTCCCTCGTCCTTCTACTCTCAAACAGCTACAAAGATTTAGTGTTATGGTAAATTTTTATCATAGTTTTATTCCAAATTTTGATAAAGTACGAAAATCATTTATAAACATAATAAAGATATTACGATTAGTTTGGATAGAGTTAAACCCACTTATCCAATTCTGATTCTAACGAAGAAGAGTCACAGAGAACTAAACAATCTTTACAAAACAGCCAGAACCATAGAACCAGAGACCAGAGATTAGAGTAATCTCTGCATTGAACGTCAAAACACCAAAACGCAATGACACACAGATCGAGTTTGTCTTGGAGGCCTTGGAGTACAGTGTGGTTGGTTGTATTCTATTCAAATTTAGCACGAATTTGTGGGGAATGGCTTTGTGGTGGCATTGTTATGTGAAGAAGTCGAAAGATTGGAGGAGGAAAAAATTAGAAACAGGAGCCTTAAATGGAATCATAATATTTCACGCATATTTTTTTATATTGCACTGTATTGTAGACACCGAATATGTGTGAATATTAAAACAATGATCTACGCATATGTACCCTTTCGTTTAAGAATCAATTAATTTCGGTAATAGTCGATGACTTTTTATACAAATTATTCTCTGTTACTATACTAACGACCTACTACATAGTACACGCAAATCAGGAAAAATATAAGAAAAAATTTATAACCAAATTATATTTTCAGGATCGATTGTTTATAGGAGTAACATTAAATATCTAAAGAGTTCCCACAACCCAGGGGTGTACTTCACCCCATTTTCACTCCCAATAGTGACACAACTTTGTAAGTGTAAGAACATTCCTAATAAAATTTTCTATAAAAAATGTCAAATGAGTTGTAAACGAATTTCTATTGGTTTCCGAGGTATTAACGCGCAAAGTAAAAGGGTAGTTAAAAACGCGCATAAAAATGGCTAAAAACTGAGTACCTAGTAGAACACAGACTTTCGACTTATTATTTTAATATAGTGATTTTATTTCTTTTAGTTGTTTTATTCTATAAAGAATTACGATCTTTATATCTACCACCACCTAAGAGGTAGAGTTCACGGCACTTTTTTTTGTGGTCCTCAGTATTATTCAATATCGATTTCGTCACTATTTTTCGAATTAGAACGGCCTTGCCCGTAACAGTTTGTACAGGGTGTCCCAAATTGCTTGATTTTGGCTGGTTTTCCTATTTCCAGACCAGGTAGAGAAAAACTGACATATGAGTCTGGAGCTCGATTTTTCTGAAACGCCGATTGGTGAAAACCACATTTCGATATCTCTAACCGTTTCCAAGATATCGGCAAAAATTGACATTTTACAGATTCCGAAAAACTGTCCACTTTTTTATTTGTGGATATTCTTTCAAACGGTAAAAACTTTCTATAGGCACTTTTTGACGTAGAATAAGATGCATTTGTCAAAAAAAAATATCGCTTTTCGATTGTTTGATATCAAAGCTAACTTTGTTATTTCAAATGGAAACCATAGTTGGCTTTGACTTTAGAAAATAGGAAAAAGAAATAAGCTTTCCAAAAATATATATGCCAAGATATGTCTAGTCATCCGTGCTGCCAATATAACACATTTCTCTTTAAAATTGACATTTTTTAACATTAAAAAAAGTTTTTCGGAATCTGTAAAATGTCAATTTTTGCCGATATCTCGGAAACGGTTAGAGATATCGAAATGTGGTTTTCACCAATCGGCGTTTCAGAAAAATCGAGCTCTAGACTCATATGTCAGTTTTTCTCTACCTGGTCTGGAAATAGGAAAACCAGCCAAAATCAAGCAATTTGGGACACCCTGTACACATAACTGAGCATCTTAAACCAACTTTGATAAATCCGCATCGATTCCTACAACCCATTTTACAACTATATGACATTAATTTTAAATAGAAGTAGGATCTGGTGCTTCATTTGTCAAAATCGGTACCAACATGTTGCTTATTTTCTTCAATGTTCGATCCCGAAAATATAATTTGGTTATACATTTTTTCTTCTATATAGCCTTTTTTTGTCTAATTTCCATGTACTAACAACGTAACAACCTACTATGCTGGAAACGAAGCGCGACAAACGGAAACCTCACCTCACCTCACCGATCATTTCCAAACTCGTGTTGCGGCGCGCTGAGCAGTACTTTCTGCTAAGTGCGCGTTACTCCATAAGAAATCATGGAACATAAAAACTACTATTTTGTCGCTCTGCGTTTATATCTAGTGCGCGAGGGCCTTTACGCAGTGTGCGTGAAGTTGTACTCAATAAGTGTGTCTTGAAGTTAACTTCACCTTGCTCAATATTTTGGTTTAAACACAAAACCGAGCGATTCGAGCGATTGGTGCAATTATTAATAATTAAACAATCTCAGCTCAAATCACAACTTTCATCACTACAACAGAGGCAATAGCCGTGTGCAATATAAAATTCACAAATTAATTTTGGGAGCGTAATTACATAAGCCAAGGTCCCCTCGCCCCCCCCCCCCCTCTGGTTACGCCACTGGGAGAATTGAAACTTTTGACCAACACTGACACTTAAGCATTATTCACAAACATTTTGCCATCATATCGTCTAAAGATAAATAGCAAATTTATTTTACGATTGGTTAGTAGAGTTTTCTCGTTGAATGGAAAATCCATGTTTTACTTATAAGTATGCAACACATTCACAAAATCGTTTTGCCACATTCGTGTGTGTCTGTGGTTTACAAGACATCGCTTTACGCAATTGTTGCATTGTTGGTTTTAAAATAAATATGCAATATTATAATATAGACCAAGGATACACTACAGATGCATCGGACCATAATAAAAAAACTTATGTTTATTTAAACAATTAGAGAGGATATGTGCAGGAATATTTTAACATTTTTATATATCGATAATATATAATGTTATCCACATGTGCGAAATTTATTATATAGGTACTTTCCAATCAGTGGTGTAAGACTTAAGTTCTAATACGTGAGCAGTAACAATTATTGCAACACATAAATAACAAAAACCTTTCAAAATGTAATACAAATTGTATCAAAGTCGATTTAACTTTTTTGTTTTCTTATTATCTACATTGTTGATTAAGGGGCAACTAGATTTTTCATAAAAGTACATTTACGTTTGTATTCAATTTGTAAAAACTAATGCGGGGTATAATGCAATGTTGTTCATAGTGTGTACCTAGAACCAATCCCGGTTTTGATGCAAAAATGGCCTAAAATCTAATAGAACTTAACTTTTTATTTTCTTTTATTCAACTAACAACATATAAATATCGGTTAGATTTGCATATACAGTGCATGGAACTGTCAAAGAATTAGGTATGTATATTTAACCTTTCTATTATTCGGAGTACTTAACCGGGCATACTATAATGAAAGTGAAACCAAGGCTGCCTGTTGGCATACTGCTGTAACTTGAAATATATTTTAATAATTATTTTTATTAATTGACAACAAGACGATTCGAAGTGCTTAAGTGGCCCAGTTTTCAATTTATTTCGGCAAAAGGCCCAGAAGGTTATTTAAAAACTCAGTGTTTTACAGTCGTTTTTAACAAATTTAAATGAATTTTATCAATTCGAATTTTGCAGATCTTTATAGAAACGGAAATGAGTTTTGGCTCCTATTATATCCGTTTCTATTGGTCCTATGGTTAATAATAATTTCTTCATATCTTTTACAAAACAGGTGATATACTTTTTTGTAATAAATTATGCATATGAAACAGAAACTTTGAACGTACGTATTTATGTACCATGCATCATACTACTTCGGACTCCTAGGTACCCTTCAATACCATATTTCAAAAGATGGGGTTGTCATTTAAAACATTTTTCTCCGACGCACCAAATTGTTCAGTGATTACGTCCTGAACACCTTAGTTTATCTAAAAATATCAGCAATACCTTAAGATAAATGTCTAAGTGTTTGTTCGAAAAGGAAATTATGTCGAGATACTGAATGTATTTCGTTCTGTCCACGCAGTATATCTTAGTTTCAAGGAATGAGGAAAATACATAACAAATTTTGAAAAAATAAAATACTATTTTAATAAAAGTTAAGTAGGTAACAATTACCGTTATGCACATTCCTAAGAATGTAATTGCACGACCAAGAATGATTTAATATTGTATAGAAAGTCCTTAAGTTATAATAATATGCAATTAACAGAGTATTGATATTCTAGTTGTTCAAATGGAAAGGTGTAAAAATTTGTAATCATTCATAAATTTTTTAGTTTAAACAGTTTGAGCCTTAAAGATTCGATTTAGATAATGTTTGTGTCGTTCATCTTTATATTTATATTCACCTCTCATTGCCTTGATGAGTTTTCACCGTTAAAAGTGGAAATACTTCACACCAAGATTTTGTGTAAAAAATCCAAATGTGAATCCATAAGATGTAATTTAGAAACAAGTTACTAATAATTAATACTTTGTAATTATAATTTCTTTCTTTCTTATAAAATTTTTACTATTTTTTAAATCCTCATGCGGTTGCTTTAAATTTATTTATTTAAGTTCCTCTTAACTTAAACTTTATGTCCTTCATGAAGTCTGCCCCAACAAAAACTGCTTTTTACAATTTTGCATTGCTGATTCTTGGAAAGTTGCTCTTAATGTAAAGGATATCCGTCCAAGGCTTTTATGAAATTTTCCTTCAAGCTACGCTTCATATGCGAAGTTATACTTTCTCAGGATTCATAATAAGGTCACAAATTAAATTATTTTCTTCAGGAATTACTTTGTTCTTCTTTAGCCACTCTTTTTTGTATATTGTTTTTGTATCCTTGCCAGCTCGCTTAGATAAACACCAACAGACGCCCTACAGTACAGATGTGCCAATAATACTTCATCATACTGTATCGTTCTTAACAGAAATTTTATATTTTCATTGTGAAGAAGATAGAATGGCTTTTAAACATGAAGAATCTATAAGAAGCTTACATAAAAGAGCCTGTGTCATTGTAGTGTAGTAATTATCATGCAAGGATGAAAGTTCCATGTTTCTGCTGTTACTCGATTTGTAGTTCTGTACTGTGAGAGATAGGTCCACTGGCAGATGAATAATTTTATGTGCTAGTGAAATGATTTCACTGATAAATGATTTCACTAATTTTTGTGACACAGTATGTGAAAGTAGTCCTTCTACCCTCTCCATACCATAAAAACTGCAAATGGTATTAGATGATATATTTAGCCCACTGTTAAACAATAAACATAAGGCGTCCAAGATTTGCCTTGGTCACTAATTTTACTCCCAAAACACAGCTTTCGTGTCAAAGGAGTAATATCCTCTCTACATAGTCTTTCCACACACGTAACAATAATTGTTCAGATGGTTTATACAATGAAGTAGGATTCTTATCAGCCTTCAATGGTACGACATCATTATTTCCCTTCATTTAAAGATTCAATATATTGTGGGTCCTATTCGATCGTCGCCTTATACAGGCTGTCTTCTAAAAAACGGCCAAAGCCATAACTCAATGAAAATTTAATTATTATTTTTTTAAATTGGGGAATATATATTGGCCCACGAAACACTCTTTTCAGCATATAAAATATGGAGGTACTACTTCCGGTTTTACCGGAAGTGACTTCATTGTCATTTTTTTAAATAGCACCCTATAAATTTTTTTCGAAATCTCTACTAAGCGTAAAATTTCCTTTCCGATGATGTGTCACAAGTCAATATTTTCCCAGCAATAACCCCCTAACAACTTAATTATTTTCGAGGTAAGACAAATTGAATTGAAGAACAAAAACAAACACAAATATCAACAAATCGACATTAAACATTAGTTTCACAGTTTTTTTGCACTTTGTTTTGTTTTATGATGTTATAACAATAAAATCTCTTTCCATGGTACAACTGATAATTTAATAGCAACTTGCTTTACCTCGGGAAGAATTAAATTGTTAGGAGGTTATTGGTGGGAAAATATTGACTTGTGACACATCATCGGAAAGGAAATTTTACGCTTAGTAGAGATTTCGAAAAAAATGTATACGGTGCTATTTAAAAAAATGACAATGAAGTCACTTCCTGTAAAACCGGAAGTAGTACCTCCATATTTTATATGCTGAAAAGAGCGTTTCGTGGGCCAATATATATTCCCCAATTAAAAAATAAAATAATGAAATTTTCACTGAGTTATGGCTTTGGCCGTTTTTTAGAAGACACCCTGTATATACTAATCAACTAATCTATCTTAGTCCTAGACTCTCCTAAAATTTTTCTAGAAGTTACTTCTCGAATCTTCTGAAAACTTTTCGGGTATTTCGGGTCATATATTGGGAAATGAGTATGTTATTTGAGACTATAAATGATTGCCTTGGGGGATTGTTCCTGAACCCCCTCAGCCGCGATGTTACATCTTCCGCAAGTTCGAGACAAGCAAATTTGGCAGCGAGAAAAAATAGAGAAATGCAATTTAATTCAACACTCAAATCGTTAATAGATGGGAGATGATATTATATTACTTCTTTTAGATGTACCACATTATTATAATACGGATACATTATTTATATTATAATGGCACACGTACAGTACGAAGATTAAATTACATGCATTCACTTACTATTATGTCAACTATTTAGAATGAAATGGAATACGTTTAACACGGATGCGGTTGCAGGAGAACGACATAGAGGAAATTAATCTTCTATTCTGCTACATTTTTATGCCGTTCCATTTGTAACAAAGAAATTGGAATATGATAGGGCAATAACCCGCGATGAAAGCTGAAAAAACTTCGTGCTGCTTCTTCGACTAGTAAAATTGAGCAGCTTTAAGGGCAGGGATAGAGTAATTCTGGAAAGGTAGTTGAAGTTAATAGTTATTGTACTGCAGTTATATACAAGGACTGATGGTCATTTACTGCAAGTCGATTTGTGTCTAAAAAGGGGAAAAATTTCGTTTTTTGATCCTGAATTATATTTTATTTAGATTAAATTAAAATTTTATTGAGACATTTGGTTAGATTTGAGAAAAATGGTTGTTTCGAAATGCATTTGAACGTCTGAAATTTAATGTTTAGGAACCAGAAATGTAAAAATTTTCCGCTTAAAAAATATGATTTGTCAAACATTTTCGTGCGGGAAATACAAGTAAATTACAAATTATTTATTGTATGTGTGGTTACTGAATATAGTGTTAAATTATTTATATACCTACGTAATAAAACAAATGTATTGCGTTATTTAGCACATAAGAATAGAGAAGCTGTCTTTCATAATTACTGTTGTTTATAATAACATGGGTTTTTACATACACGTTATATTATACAGTGGATTTCTAAAGTAGGGTAGGTAAAATTAAAGAAATATGTTTCACTTTGCAAAACTATACTACATCATTGAGTAAAAAATAATAAAGAGGCGCGACTGTCAAGGTTTCGAGATTTTAGTATTGTATTTTTTTGCCAATAACTTCCTGATTATCATCAATTTTTAGTGTTATGGGAAGGTATTTGTAATGTGGCCGTATAGCCCTTAAAATTAAAGATGATCGTAAAGCTATCGATAAAAAAATACAACACTAAAATCTCGAAACCTTGACAGTTGCTTCTCTTTATTATTTTTTACTCAATGACTACATGTAAAGTAGTTCGCTTTGGCTAATAAGTTGATTTGCAAAGAATTTGAAATGTAATATATTTTACTATGTTAATGTTGCAAATTTTTGATTTACTGGTGGGACCCTTAAGGAAATAACTCATTTCCCACATTTGGTACTCCCTCGTGTAAACTGCGTCTACACTTCACATTCAAAATTGAAATATTGGGTTTAATCCCTTCACATTTTCCAATTTTGTTAAAAAAGCTTTTCAGGTAGAAGCGGAGTGAGATTTGAATACCCCTTCTGCAAATTCACCTACTGTTTGGAAATATTTGATCTATAATGATGGTGCGCCATCTTTTTTAAACTAGATACTAAATTTAATTTGGTACGTTCAGAAACAAAATGGTCGATATCAAATATCTCTCCATGGTGAGATTGTATTTAATGAACCCTATTAAGTACTCGATCACGGAAAATCCCAGCCCCATTGACTTGACGACTAGGTAATAAGTTACTTGATGAAAGATGCCAAATACCAGAAACCTAAGTTTAAACAACTAGTTTATAATATCTATATTTTGACATAGATAATCATAAAAAACCATGTTTGTATCATTGAAATTTATCATTTTTATCACAATGTCTTTTATCATTATTTAGTGGCATTTATTTTTATCAGTAAATCAGTTATATCTAAGAAATGATGGGAGATAAAAATCGGTAGAAATTTTATATATTATATTTTCCCACCCCTCAGGATAAATTGGTAATGGAAAATCGAAAATCACCTGCAACTGCAACGGCAATAAATTATGAAACAGAAATGTTTATTTTATTCTTTACTAAGTCAAACCATAACTAAATTTAATAATCATCTGTTCGTCTATTGGTGGTCTATTTATCCTATTATCTACGAGATTATCTACCACGATAACTTGAGAACTTTTCGCGATATTTTGATAAAATTCGAGCTACAAGTACCTTTGCTTCTTTTAGAGTTAGGAGCCAGCAACCCGCAAAATTTGAACTTCCTACGTTCGTCCAGATTTTTTTTACTCTACAAGTAGTGGACGAAGGAGTGAGGTTCGCCATTTATTTCATGGAACTTCAACATATTTTAATGTTTACACGTTTCTGTTTTTAGTACATAAAATTATACCTGTCAGTTTTCTATTAATAATTTATTGGACATTTCTGTAATAATAAAATCATGACAGTAATAATTTTGGAAAACAGTGTAGCACCAGAATACATAAATCATTATACTAAAACCAGTTTACTACAAATAATGTAATTGAAATTAATTTTCTTATGCAGTATCTATATTTTAATTTTGAATTTTCGAACAACTAACTATTTTTTTGCATGAAAATGTAGAGTAATTTTAGGTAATTCTTGACGTTCTTTCTTCCATTTATGTGTTTATACGCTAGACCCGTTAAAAGATAAAAACTTAAAAATTGTATTTTGAGATACCTAGTAAATCTGTTACAAATGCTTAACAAATACAATTAAGTATCGGTAAATAAATAAAAAAAAACTTACTTAAAAAAATGTAATCGTGGAGCACAAAAGAAAATCACTCGTACCCAACAAATTCACTGCGTCAAATAAAACCACACAATACCGAATAAAAAAATTAAACTGTTAAGTAAATTAACAGGAACCACAAACAATGCCACTCTAAAGGCAACAAAGAGACTCCCCAGTTAAAACTAAAAGATTTGTTTACAAGAAGCAAAATATATATTAAGACCTTGCTGGACCGCGAAAAAAAAGGCAGACACAATTAAACGCATTTTCAATAAAGTGGGGAACAATATTAAGCGTATACGATGTGGTCCCCATTTCCCACAGATGCTCCCCACTTGTAAAACCCCGAGTTCTCCGGAACTGCGATGACCAAATTGAACGTTTACTTACGTCGACAGCTCATTCACCGCTCTCAATTCACGGGAGCGTTGTGTTAAGAAATCTGCGGCTTCCTCATTCATAACGTGATTATATTTGTTTTTCCCAGGCGGGATTTTTGTTTATAGCGTTGATTAGTTTCGGCTTTTGCTATTTTGACACGTGCAGTTCTTTTTGCACATTATAAACATATCTAATAGTAAACAATTTCATAATGCACAAAATCAATTTTATTGTAACTGATTTCAACAATTACTCTAGTATACGGTTACATGGTCTGTACAAAGTACAAAGAAAATAAATAAAGGATCAATTGCAGTAATTACATTACACATGTCAACGTAACTCGATGATGTTTCTACAATATGTCTTCAACTTAGTTCATGAGAGTTGCAGTCATTCTTTTCATAAAAAACACTAGGATAGATCGATTTCATTTTTTATTTTCTAACTGGAAAACATGTGTGAAAACTTTAAAAATAAGTACTACCCACATGTTCAAACTAGATGTTTTAAAATTTGTAAATATAGGGAAGATGTCAAACCCAATAAAATAAGCTCAGAAATCATACCGAGGGGCACAAACAAGCGGCGGTGTTATAAGGCTTTTACAATAAGTTTTGCATTTATTTAGTAAACGTAATTTAGGTTTCTCATCTCATTTATAAAATCACAATTTAATCTACAAAAGCAGTAATTTTACTAGTGATATATAACATAAAATAATAGGCATTTGTCTGATTGACTGAAAGAGAAAGAATTGAATGATTCGTACCCAAGATTTTATTCAATGAAAATTATCACAATAGTTTTGAATTAACAGTGAACTGTGATTTAAGAATCTGAACACGTCAGACATCAACTAGAAGGTCGATCACCTTCAATATTATTTATTTGTTATTTTTGTTTATTCGCGGAAAATATGTTAAGTAATTTTTCTAATAACTGGTCCCGTGTCTCAGGTTAATTTTACTAATTTAATTTATTTTTTATTTATTTTTATTTATTTATTTATTACACCATTCAATGGAAAACCATTACAGAATGGGAATTACAAGAACATAATATACTATATTTAAATACTAGGTATATACTAATGTAAAACAATATACAAAAAACAGAAAGACAGGAAACACATAGAGCATTAGATTATCGAAATGTATGGTTGAGATGTAATTTTTGCACTTCTCATTTCACTTTATAATTTTCAAGTTTTTTTTCTTCATATCTTCTGTAGGTAATTCTCCTGTTGTATTGTTTTTATTGTTTTATGTAATTGCATATACACATATATGCATATGTTACGGTTAAACTGTTTACTTGACTAGTTTATAAACTACCTGGATAGTATACAAACTATCCAAATGTCAGGTTATTTTGATGGAAAATCATTTTTCTGCTAAAATAGCTATGAATATTGGCTAGTTTGTATACTATCCAGCTATTCCTGTATTAATGACTAATTTAAATAAAATGCGAATTTTCAAAATTGCAAAAAAAAACGGAACATTAAATTATTTGCTCCTGTCTGACTCTGGGCTCAATTGTTCTAGTATGTTATAACTACAAATATTACTATGCCAGACATTAGTTTCACTGATTTTCCAAAGCCAGAAGGTTTTTATTAATTAATTGTTGAAAATAATATCACATGGATTTTATTGTGCAATTTCTTCTTACAATTTTGAGATACGTATTACTATTAACATATTGGGTGGTCCAAAAAAAACCGGAATTTGGATTTTACCTTATAACTTCGTTATTTCTTTACCGATTTTCAACTTTTTGAACTCGTTTGACAGCTAAAGCTTTCTTCTTAGGAAATGATTCTCTATCAGGAACTAATATGTTCATATAAGTATATCAAGGCAGACGTATTTAATCTTGAACAATTCTTAATAACTGCTGATATTTTATTGAAGTGCCGTATTTACAAAGGGTTTATTTTATCATCATGTCTTGTGGCAATATTAGGTAGTTTTTAAAAATCGGTCAAAGAATTACGGAGCTGTACCAAATAATGTAGAGGCGTGTTATAAACGCGTCGACAGCAATGGTAATTGATTTTTAACAGAGTTAGCAACAAGTATTTTTTTGAGTTATTTATAAATATTTTCCAAAGACAGGGACATATACGTCTGGCATTATATTTTTCTTGTTCTGGGGACAAAAACTAATAAATTAAAAAAACAACACAAAGACGAGCAAATAATTTAATATAGCTTTTGTTTTTTTGCAAATTAACAATTTAAAAAAAAACGCAGCATTCTAGACGTCTGACAAATGTCTTTTTAGTACCTATGTAGTCAATTTAACACAATAACTAAATTGCAGACACGAGCATATAATTTATGAGAGGTTTCATTTTTTGCAATTTTTTTTTCAAAAAAGCATCCTATTCACAAGCCTCAAAACTCAAAACTCTATTACCTATCATTCCTAACGACGAGCAAATACCGAAATTGCCACCACCTCTCTTGCTATAGGATAAGTGGAGACAAACTTATAAAGCCTTCGGTGCTAAATCCTAACGAAAAATGAAAAATAACAGAGGCCCTATACACAGCAGTCATATTTGGTTATCCATTTGAGGGAAAAAATTTGCAGTGATTCGTACAACAATAGGATAATGCAGCGGGCTAGATCGGGCTTGAGTGGCACAAGACGACTAGCCACTGCCTATCTCTCCTGGGTTCGAGTCCTAGTTCCGGCATATGGCAATATTGTAGGGAATGGGTGTATGTGGTGTGTCCTGGTTAAGTGGTAGTATAGCTCTAACCTAAATTTTGCCAGGACGTTAATATAAATAAGTCCATAAAAATTTTTTTTAAAAAAACGAAGAAAAAGAATAAAAAAATTATCTTAATGGTAAGGGGGTCAGACAATATCCAAGGATAACTTACCGGGGCCAAATTGGCTTAAGTCTTTTTATCTAGGAACCACTAGCTGTCACTAAGACTATCAGAGAATATCAAAAGATCCCGTGCAGAAATCACTGCGAATGATATTGGGTATTTCGAAAATCTTAAGAAGACACTGCAAGGTGTGCCCCTCAGAACCTTGTCAATTACGATGAGTACAATCTAAACGATAATCTTGGATAACAACGAGCGTTTGTCAGAAAGGGAACTAAGCGACCAAGTCGCGTTATTGATTCTTCCAAAAGCTCTATATCAGTCCTGTTCGCCTACAGTGGGTTAGGAGAAATATTACCACCTTACGTTGTTTATATGGCTACGAATTTCTACCCCGCATGGGTGCAAAGTGGATCCGATCTGCTAGTGGCGAGTTTGCTAGTTTCTAGAAGAGCCTTGTACGGGAGGGGGCTACACTACACATTTAAGGACAAGGGACACATATCCAATATCCGTCTATAATGGAAAAATCCCTCTCACAGTATTTTCTATTGCCACGACCGGGAATCGAACCCGGAACCCTGACAAAATAGAAATTTAAAAATAAAGGAACAGCTCCCAAAAGTGTATTCCCAACTCCCAAGTCTTCTTAAAAAATTATTGTAAAATTAGAAGAGAATTTATTGACCAAAGTTAAGTCCGGATTTGCAGCTATTGGAATTGTTCCTTTTGACCCATAAAGGGTGCTCAGCCAAATTTTACCCAGGTCTGAAGAAAGTGTTAACAACAATGCACTAACAAATTCCTTCACTGAGTTAATCAGACATCAATTAGGTTTCCAAGAGAAAAGAATCATCCAGAGAAAAAATAATGTTAAAGCAGGTCAATCAGTTACAGAAGCTAATTTCCCAAGTGAGGAAGTTATAGAAACATCCGAACAGATACCAGACCACAGAGAAGAAAGAGAAGACACCTCGTCGGATTCCGAAATAAGAAATATTTCTCCGCCCAAGCGCCAAAAAATCAACTTGAAAATGCCTGTTCTTGAAGATAATATAGCTGTGAATAATTTTTAATTTGGTGAAATTCATTTATGATAAAGGGAAGAAGAAAGAGACTGAAAAAAATTTATTTAAAATTATCAATACAATAAATTATTAAGAATTATGTATAAATCACTTTATCTAACTTTATAATGGTAAAAAAGTAGCTAGTGAAACATTTAAAAAAAATCTTATATATTCCATAAAGATCTCCCTCCCCATGTATTTGAGACAAAAAATGAAAATCTATTGATTTTAACATGTCCCAAAATACCTCAAAGGGGGGTTTTATGGGACAAGCGTTTTATTTAAATAAAAGAGGGTGGGGATGTAATGTCGGTATTTTTCTGATGTTGGTTCCATTTGGAACGAAATAAAAGAGAAGGTGACCAAAATGACCAAAAATATATCATGCAATGGTTTAGTGCTAATTTGTTAACGGCAAATGTCAATAAAATAAAGGTTGTTCTACTCACGTCATATGAGAAGTATTTACCAGTTTATAATCATAATTATATATCTGTAGAAATCCAAAACATGTTAGTTCTATAGTCTTTTAAATACCTTGGCATTTGTATCAATTCTTTTTTAAAATGGAATGTTCATATTCAAAATATGTATAGTTAAAAAATTTATATGTACCATTAAAAGAAATTCAAAACGGAGTATTAAAAATCTTGTATAATAAATCATTAACTTCAGACAATTATACAAACAGTTAAAATTATTGGATTTTAGACAGTTTGCTAAAATCAAATTAGTATTTTGATATAGTAATATAAGTATGTAAGGCCTGACGGTAGGACACTTATTTCTACCTACCGGTGAGTGAAGAATGCATATTATTCTTTACTCAATGGTAGGATACAGAAAGCAAAAGCATTGGGACAAAGCTGTTTATAATTTTGACAGGAGGACTTAATTTTACGAACAAATAATTGAAAATAGTAATAGATAATTAATAAAACAAATCGTATTTTCTGATAGGAAGCTTATAGAACTCTCGAAAATTCAATATATTAATAGGAATTTTAGGTAATCAAATTCTGGGGCTTTATTTTTTTTAAAGAAAATCTTACTGGTCACGTTATCTGTCTGGAATTCTTTAAAATTATTTGCTTTGGTGACTATATTTCCATCTAGGAAATCTATCCCAATAATTCGGTTTAGTTCCAGTAAGATGGAGCTAAATCTCACTAAGCCTCTATACATATAGTTTATACTATTTTTCCCATTAAAAAAATTTTAAGGAAAAAATTGATCTTTCAAGTGCAATTTACGCCCATTTTATAAATTTATGCGATTTATCTTGAACACACTGTCATACTGTATATATTTTATTCAGAGAATACGGTTTTCCCATATTTTTTAATATTTTTAAGTTAATGGGTTTTCGCAAGAATTAGCAAAAACAGAATTTTTATAAAGCAAAAATCGTGTAAACTCCAAGATAAGTTGATGATTAAAATTTACTAATGTTCTAATCGACTTTAAACTGTCTGATAATACTTTAATTTTAATAATTAGCATAGATGACGCAATTATATAAATTTAAAATTTATGAATACGAGATCGGCCATATGTTCGAAATAATGCATGATCTTTTAAATTAAGTATTTGATTATTGGAGAAATGTTTCAAATATGTATTTTCTTAATTTTTTTTGTTTATTGGTACAATATGGGATGAAATATTTGCAATTTTACAACGACCTTCTATGGAAAGATTAGAACTGTATTGAGAATAACTAATTTTTAACATGTAATATCGGCGCTTGGGTGGCGCTTGGTGTGAACGACAAAATTGTATAGTGTAATTTACACTTTAAATCATAGTCGCCGTAAAATTTGATAATATTTGTCAAATATATTTATCATTGAGAGAAAGGTAAAAAAGTAAAAGTAAAGATAACTATGCCAAGACATTTAACTGAAACGCAAAAAAGCGAGGCCTATAGCTAAATTGGAAGAAAATAGGTCGTTGAAATTGGAACGTCTTCTCACCGGGAAACACTATATTCATTGTCTTTATTTGGGTAAGAGTTAATTTGCAAACTGGAGTCAGATAGTTTAATATGTCTTTGTGCTGTTCTTAGAGGCCCTGGCAATAATATGTCTTCTCGAGCTTTCACAGCAGTTTCGAAAAGATTCTGATGGATAAATATGACCAGATCATTGTCTTCATTCGCTTTGGAGATCTTCCCTACCCTTTGCCTGATAGGTCTTTGTAGTCTTTGTTCTTATTGTCAGCGCTTTTTTATATAAAATATACAATTTTATTGACATTTAAATCAGCAACCACTTCACTCAAAAGACCAATTTTCTTCCAATTTAGCTATAGTCATCGCTACTTTGTTTTATTATAAACTGTTAATTTTTAAATATAGAGATAAGTTTTAACCATTTTTATTTTATTAATGTTTTTCTTAATTATAAATTACGGTTGTACGTTGAAATATACTTAATTATTGTTAATATGCTTAGTTTGTGACATTTTATTTCACAATAATCGTCCAACATGAATGAATTAAACGAATAATTAATATTAACCTACTTCCACTAACATGTAGGTAATATTAGTGAATTATTTTTCTAAGTTCTTCTATATTATTCGTGTTGTCCTTCGTCTTTCCAATTATTATTATGGTATAGAAAATAATAAAAGTAATATTATTTTCTGTCAATATACCCTCTCTGTGTTATGCCACTAAACAAAGTCTGACTTACTACAATGAAATTCAAAAGAAATTTCCATGACAACCAAAATCCGTTCACGTTTGGGTGGCGCCGACTGTATAACAAACATTTCAAAGCCACCACAATAAGTAAAATTATTTGCAAAAAATTGTGATTTGAAATATTTCTCAATTTAAACAAATATTTAAAAAGATACAGGCTTAATCCATATAATTTATTTATTTATTTATTTAGTTATTTAGATACAAACCACCCAACAGGTAACCAATTACAGGGTGGGAATATTACCGTAATAATACAATAACATAATATACATAAAGACATACGGTACACAACTATATCTAAACACAATAATGAAATTTATTATTATACGGCAAGTAATTTTTTAACTGACTGAAGGGTACAATTAAATATATCAAGCTCATTTTGCAGTGAATTATAATTTCTGCACATGCAATGTATAGGAGAAAATTTTAATATATTCGTCCTAGGAGTAGTAAGATAAAAAGTTTCACAAAGTCTACTTTCTATACGAGGCACGTGAAAACTTAGTTGCTCCAATATAAATGGACAGTCAAAAATATTGTAAATAATTTTATACAGAAACACTAGAGAGTGCACTATTCTTCTTTTTTCCAGAGTTTGCATATCAAACTTCTCTAACATCATATTTTGTGAATAAACTATTATAGGATAATTACCGTCTTCTACAAAACACAAATACTTAACAAAACGGCGCTGAATGCTTTCAATATTGTTGATGTAAATACCATACCTGGGGGACCATACCAGTGAGCAGTATTCTAATTTTGATCGCACAAAAGAATAGCATAACAACTTAATAATGTCTGTATTCTTAAACCCCTTACAATTCCTTATTACAAATCCCAGGCTTTTTAAAGCTGACGACACAGTTACGTTCACATGTTCATTAAAGCTTAGGCTTTTGTCATAAATGACTCCAAGATCCTAAATTGTATCAGGTCCTTGCAACACTCGGTTCTTTAGCTGGTAATTATAATTAAAAGGGCTGCGGGCTCTCCAAAATGTAAATACACTACATTTAGATATATTAAGCGGTAAATGATTTATTAAACACCAATCATTTACTTTATTTAGGTTGTTTTGCAGCTTCTCGCAATCCTGTTCAGTTTCTATTACACAAAACATTTTTAAGTCATCTGCATATAACAAACTGTGGACGTCAAGATCGGTTACAATGTCATTTATAAACACAATAAACATGAGCGGCCCTAGTACAGATCCCTGGGGGACACCTGAACAGGCCAAGACGTCAAATGACCTGAAACCATGATATTCCACATGCTGCCGCCTGTTTTCTAAATATGAGGTGAAGAATTCTAAATGCGCCATTGATAATCCGAATTTACTCAATTTTTGTATTAGAATACCATGATGGTCCAGGCGATCAAACGCGTTAGAGAAATCGGTATAAATAATGTCAACTTGTTTATTATCATCTAGCTTTTCAGAGACAAACTGCGTGACACAGGCAAGATTTGTTTCAGTAGATCTACCTGATACAAATCCATGTTGCTCAATGCTCAGTAACGATTTGACCCTGTATGCGACTGGATAAACGTAATCTCAAACACTCTCGCGAAATTGCAGATAATGGTTATTGGCCTATAATTTTCCGCATTATATTTATTGTCTTTTTTATGAATGGGACATAAACGGGAATATTTCCATATATCAGGAAATATGCGTGACTTCAAGGATAGATTAAAAATTTTTGTAAGAGGACGGGCAAAGATGTCTGCATAATCTTTGACGATAAACGCTGGTATATCATCTGGTCCTTTGGTAAATTTAGGTTTAATTTTCGTAAGCGATTTAAGCACGTCCATTTCAGAAAATAACGTTAATTATAACTGATACGTTTTGTGGGTAATTTTGGACAAACAGTAAATAAAACACTTTACTTAGATTAACCGGTTTCTCCTGTAATACCAGGCTTCATCAGAATATACAATGTTACACATTATTTAATTCCACAATAACAAAAGAAACTCAAAAATAATTTACCAATCTAACAGTACATAAAACAATTATTACAACACATCATGTTGTTAGTCAAAAATATTTTTACACAAAACATCACAATCACTAACAGTTTTTTCATATAATAAAAAACACTACATACACAAATTGTAAAACATTCAAAAACTAATCAAAAAGATAAAAATATAAAACGTGACTGTTATCAGCGACTAATAGAACAACTTAACCTTACTTGATAAAACTATTAATTAAGTCCACTTCTTCTTCTTTACTATACATGATACTTACAAGCAAATAAATCAAGTGATATAAAATATTTTGGTATTTTTAGTAGGTACCTATATTTAATGCATACAAGTATAGAAGGAGAAGAGATTTCAACCTTAACCTATAATTACTCTATTAATTACATTTTATTTAAAACCTTCTTAGTATGTTTCCATAAATATTGCTCAATCCTTCTATATCCGTTCTTAAATTAACACACTTTTGGTTACAATTAATATGTATCATCTCCAACAACAATCATTTATCTAAATTTATCTCCGACTCTAAAATTGTTACATTGTCAAAACAAAATTATGACCTAAATTAGTTGTATGGGCCGCTAGTGCTGTATTAGTTTTCTTTTTGGCCACATCATACGTATGGGATTTTATTCTAGATTTCAACCACTATTTAGTTTGCCCTATATAACACTGGCCGCATTCACACGTAATCTTATAAACAACATTGCTTTTTATATCTGCTGCTCTGTATCTCGAGCCGATGCTACTCTTTTAGTTGAAGACGCTCATCATCCCGCACTTAATATTATTTCTGAATTTGAGAAATTTAAAAATGAAGCATTTCCTCTTGGTTGCAGTGGTGATTTGAATTACAAAAAATGCAATTTAAATTTACTTTATCATGATATCATGTATACTGATTGGTCTGGACTCTCTAATTTCACAGATGTTGATGAAATGGTTGCTGAATTTTATGCTATATTAAATACACTACTTGATAAACATGTTCCTAAAAAGATACACACTTTTAAGCAATATCCAGCATGGTTTGACAAAAATATAATTAACACTATTAGGCTAAAAAACAAACTGCTTAGCAGGTATAAAGTTTCGAATAGTGCAGAGGATTATCAAAACTTTAAACAAGTTAGATCACAAGTAAAGTCTCTTATTAAGAGTGCTTACAATAATTATATAAATTGTATTGAAAATGAATTATGTAGTAATCCTAAGAGGTTCTGGACGCACATAAATTCTAAAACTAATTCTACCACGGTACCATCTAGTTTGAACTATAATAATATTCATTTAGACAAACCTGTTGATATTGTTAACGCTTTTGCTAATTATTTTTCTGATTCGTTCTTAAAAGTGGGTGTTCCTAGCACCGCGCCAAAGGATGATCTCCACGTTAACCCGAATACCAATACCTTATTTATATCTACAATAAAGGAAAATGATATAACTGCAGCCATCAGGAAAATGAAAGGTAATTTTACTATGGGCCCAGACTTAGTTCCCGCATTTCTAGTAAAAGATTGCGCAGGAATATTTGCCAAACCGCTGTATATTATATTTAATTTTATGTTGAAATCTTGTACGTTTCCCCTGTTGTGGAAAGAATCGAAAATATGCCCCGTTTATAAGAAAGGTAACAAAAACGAAGTTTGTAATCACAGACCAATTTCTATTATTTGCAACTTTTGCAAAGTCTTTGAAATAATTATTCATGATTATTTATCTTTTCACTGTGGAAATTTAATATCTCCCCATCAGCATGGGTTTATGTCTGGGCGTTCCACTACATCGAACCTTGTGGAAATAACACAATACATTTCTGAAGTACTTGATGAGGGAAGTCAGGTCGACGTCGTCTATATTAACTTCTCCAAAGCGTTTGATCGGCTTGACCACGAATTGTTACTATTGAAACTTGATGAAATTGGTATGTCCATACCTTTGTTAGATCTTTTTCGTTCATATTTTAGTTGCAGATTCCAATATGTTCAATACAGGGGTTTTAAATCGGACAAATTTTTACAGTCTTCAGGGGTTCCACAGGGTTCGATTCTTGGACCGCTATTTTTCGTTATTTTTATTAACGACATATCACACCTGTTCGATATAAATTATTTACTATACGCTGATGATCTTAAAATCTATATTGAAATTATATCTGTTGCAGACTGTGTTAAACTGCAAGATAATCTGAATAGATTAAACACTTGGTGTGTTAAAAATCATCTACCCTTGAACATTAGTAAGTGCAATGTCATGTCATACTCTAGGCGCAAAACCACCGTTATGTTTGACTATAAGCTTGACAACACCTCGTTGGGTAGGGTTACGCATTTTAAAGATCTTGGTGTTACTTTTGACTGCAAGTTGTCATTTGAAGAACACATTCGCATAATTACCGCGTCAGCTTATAAAGGCTTAGGTTTTGTACTCCGTAATGCTAAAGAGTTTCACAATGTTAGTACTTTTAATATTCTTTACTCCGCTTTTGTTCGCTGTAAGCTTGAATATGCATCTGTAGTTTGGAGTCCCATTTATATTACTTATACAACCCAGTTAGAAAGTGTGCAGCGTAGGTACCTTAAATATTTACATTTCGTTACATATGGAGTTTATCCTCCTCGAGGTATACCTCAGGAAGCACTTTTAGCCAATTTTGAAGTAAATAGTTTATATTATAGGCGCATATTGTATTCAATTATATTTCTTTACAAAGTCATTTGCAATAAAATCAATTCCGTATCTATTATATCAAGGATCTCTTATCATGTGCCAAGAGTAAATTCCAGGTCCAATACGGCATTTCATTTACCAACAGCTCGTACTAATTTACTTACCGCCTCACCTTTCTTTCAAATGATCCAGAATTACCATATGTACGAAGATAGACTTGATATATTTTTTTGTTCTGTTTCATCTATCAAACAATTGTTTGTCTCACCTGCGTAAATTATTTGTTTTGTGCATTTGTTATTTGCTTTTACACTTATCTGTTATTATATTGTTCTCTCAATTTACTATCCGTATTTATTGTACTATTATATAAATTTTCTTTTTTTTTTGAATATTTAGATTTCAGTTAGTTCTGTTTTTCTTCTTTTTTTTTATGTTGTATTTTTCATATGTTTGTAGGTTGCTTCCAACCTTATCCTGTAATTGGGATTTTTTTTTTCCGTTGGATATTGTATTTATAAATAAATAAATAAATAAATAAATAAATAAATATCTATAGGGAGTTTATCTTTCATCCGGTTAAATAAAGGTGCTAACGTTTTTTTATTATAAAAAACAATATTGTTATTTTCCTTATTTAAAATATTTCTAACACTGTGTGATAACCCTTCTATATATGGTATTTTGAAATAACGTTTATTATTATTATCTCCCAAACCATGATTAATTCTTCTGTTACGGTTATCTTGGTAAAACACAGAATTAATCAAGCTTTCCGGAAACTTATTTACATTAAAATATCTTTTGATATCTCAAAATTATTTTGTTTATAGTTTTCATGACACAGGCTATCTATTTTATGTTTTAGAGATTTAATTATTGCAATTTTTTGTTTCATAGGGTGACTAGAATAAAAATTAAGTAACCTATTGGATAGTTGATTGAGTCGATCTTTACTTGATGGAAATCCATGTTAACATTGAATGAAATAAAACTTAACTGTTTTATGATTTCCACAAATCTTTTATATTTATATATTTCACAAAATATATAAACTACATTAGTCTAGTACTCACATCTGACGAAGCCACTGTGTGGCGAAACAATTGTTATGTAGTTTATATATTTTGTGAAATATATAAATATAAAAGATTTGTGGAAATCATAAAACAGTTAAGTTTTATTTCATTCAATGTTAACCTATTAGAGTTGATATCTTTCCTATACAAATCTGTTAAAATATGATTGTTGTCAATAATTAGTAAGACATCTCTAGGAAAGAAATTTTACCATTGTTTTCCTTTTCTACTGTAAAATTGATGTGCGAATCAAAGTTATTAACTTTATCTAAAATAATTGTTAAGTCATTTTCAGGCACACAAGTAATGATATCATCTACGTACAAGAATAAAAATGGAATATTAAATGGAAGACTATTTACCATAGTATCTAATAATTCTTCCATTACCAAGTTCGCGAATATAGGTGAAGCGGGGTTGCCCATTGCTGTACCAAATTTTTGTTTATAGAATTGATTATTAAACAAAAAATAATTGCAATCAAAACAAAATTTAATCAATTGAACAAATTCTTGTTGAGGAATGTTTGTAAATTCACTAATATAATTCCAATATTTATTTACCGTTCTTAGTACCACTTCTTTAGATATATTCGTGAACAATTTCATTAGATGTTACATCCTTGTTTCGCGAACTTGGTAATGGAAGAATTATTAGATACTATGGTAAATAGTCTTCCATTTAATATTCCATTTTTATTCTTGTACGTAGATGATATCATTACTTGTGTGCCTGAAAATGACTTAACAATTATTTTAGATAAAGTTAATAACTTTGATTCGCACATCAATTTTACAGTAGAAAAGGAAAACAATGGTAAAATTTCTTTCCTAGAGATGTCTTACTAATTAGGGACAACAATCATATTTTAACAGATTTGTATAGGAAAGATATCAACTCTAATAGGTTACTTAATTTTTATTCTAGTCACCCTATGAAACAAAAAATTGCAATAATTAAATCTCTAAAACATAAAATAGATAACCTGTGTCATGAAAACTATAAACAAAATAATTTTGAGATATCAAAAGATATTTTAATGTATAATAAGTTTCCGGAAAGCTTGATTAATTCTGTGTTTTACCAAGATAACCGTAACAGAAGAATTAATCATGGTTTGGGAGATAATAATAATAAACGTTATTTCAAAATATCATATATAGAAGGGTTATCACACAGTGTTAGAAATATTTTAAATAAGGAAAATAACAATATTGTTTTTTATAATAAAAAAACGTTAGCACCTTTATTTAACCGGATGAAAGATAAACTCCCTATAGATATAAAAAGCAATGTTGTTTATAAGATTACGTGTGAATGCGGCCAGTGTTATATAGGGCAAACTAAACAGTGGTTGAAATCTAGAATAAAATTCCATACGTATGATGTGGCCAAAAAGAAAACTAATACAGCACTAGCGGCCCATACAACTAATTTAGGTCATAATTTTGATTTTGACAATGTAACAATTTTAGAGTCGGAGATAAATTTAGATAAATGATTGTTGTTGGAGATGATACATATTAATTGTAAAAAAAAAGTGTGTTAATTTAAGAACGGATATAGAAGGATTGAGCAATATTTATGGAAACATACTAAGAAGGTTTTAAATAAAATGTAATAATTAATAGAGTAATTATAGGTTAAGGTTGAAATCTCTTCTCCTTCTATACTTGTATGCATTAAATATAGGTACCTACTAAAAATACCAAAATATTTTGTATCACTTGATTTATTTGCTTGTAAGTATCATGTATAGTAAAGAAGAAGAAGTGGACTTAATTAATAGTTTTATCAAGTAAGGTTAAGTTGTTCTATTAGTCGCTGACAACAGTCACGTTTTATATTTTTATCTTTTTGATTAGTTTTTGAATGTTTTACAATTTGTGTATGTAGTGTTTTTTATTATATGAAAAAACTGTTTGTGATTGTGATGTTTTGTGTAAAAATAATTTTGACTAACAACATGATGTGTTGTAATAATTGTTTTATGTACTGTTAGATTGGTAAGTTATTTTTGAGTTTCTTTTGTTATTGTGGAATTAAATAATGTGTAACATTGTAGATTCTGATGAAGCCTGGTATTACAGGAGAAACCGGTTAATCTAAGTAAAGTGTTTTATTTACTGTTTGTCCAAAATTACCCACAAAACGTATCAGTTATAAATAATTATAAGTGGACACAAAAAATTCCTTGAAATAACGTTAATGATAAATTATTACTATTGATCTCAGCACTAGAGTGGTGGTTATCATTATGACTAGGTTTTAAGTAAGCAGTTTGGAAGAAAGCAGCAAAAGTATCAACAATATGCTGCGGATTTGTATATTGAACATTATTATATGTGATATTGTCTGGAATAGAGTTACATTTTTTTTACCATTTACGTACGACCAGAATTTCTTTGGATCATTTTTTTATGTTATCTTGTATAGTCAATAAATAATCAATCAATCAATAATAATGACCAGACCCTGTATAATGTCGGTGATGAAAGCTGTTCTCATTCTTAAACATGTAAAATAAATTTACATTAATGGTCTTGCTTGCATTTACTTAAGTATTTATTATATATAAGTCCACTAAAAGTTACTTGCATCATTAACTATGGATATAATCATATAAAAAATTGCGTAATCGAGACAAACTAGCTGTCTCGGTTACCGTTAATATTTGATGAAAATCCATGGGAAAATGTTGTGATAAATTTTGTTAATTATTTCTCAAATAATCATGTTTTTGCAATTAATTTCGAACAAGTAAAAATAGAAACTTTTAACGACAGAATTTTGTCACAGGTTATTGAATTTGTCCGGTCGCAATCAGCAAAAATAATTGCATCTTTAAAACCCTACTATAAATTAGGGAATGATTTGTCTGTTGAATTGGATCGTTTATTGTGGAACAACAGAATAATAATACCAAAAAGTATTCAGCAATCTGTGTTAGATAGATTATACACAGTTCACACATTGGAATTAGGGTTTTCAATCCCGGGACGGTATTATCGGGATTAGAAAGTCAAATCCTGGGATTTTCCGGGATCCCGGGATCTAAATACATTTGTCGAATATCAACATAAAATTAAATAAGAAACGATTTATTGAGCAAGAATAATAATAATACATAAAAAAATAAATAATAAAGCTCTAAAAAAATTTAAAAATTAACAATCTATTGCTACTTTAATCTATTGATTATCTAATCTATAAAAATGAATAGCCTAAAATTTACTTTGAAAAAATAACCTGAGAATGGTCAGTGTGTCTAGAGTGTCGTCCCCTAATCTGGACCGGATCTTTGTACACAGAATACATGTGAGATAAAAAGTAATATGTATTTTATGTAATTTGGTCATATTATAAATACTCGGGATTGATTTTTGAAATCCCGCGATTTCCGGGAGTGAAAACCTGTCAGGGATCCCGGGATTCCGGAATTGGGGATCCCGGGATTGGAAATCCTAATTGGAATAGTAAAAATGAAAAGTTTAGCACGTTCCTATTTTTGGTGGCCTGGATATGATCAAGATATTGAAAATATTAGTAAAACATGTGAAAATTGTTTGTTATACAAAAAAAATACCTAATAAATCAATTCTTAATAGTTGGTCATAGCCGTCTGAAGTTTGGAGTCGGATACATTTAGATTTTTTCGGTTTTTATTTAAATAAACAATTTTTTGACTTATTGGATGCACATTCAAAATAGATAATAAACATTTCCTGTGAATTATATTACATCTAGTTTAATAATTCAAATTTTGAGATCTTGTTTTGCCCGTTGAGATTTACCAAGACAAGTACTTAGTAACAGATAATTCTGCTACTTTCTGTTCTAAAGGACTACAAAATTTTCTAGAAAATAATGGTATTAAACATATTACGTTTCCACCATATCATCCATCGTCAAATGGTACAGATGAAAATTCAGTTAAATCTGTTAAAAATTGTTTTAGAAATGTTTTAGGTAAAGGAAAAAATTTAGATTTAAATGTAGTGTTAGACAATTTTCTATTCAATTATCGAAATACAAATACACCCTCATTGTACAGCAGGATCAAATCCTACTTATTTAATGGTTGGAAGAACTTTACGTACACATTTTGAATTGTTACTACCAGAGTCACTGACTTCAGAAAACTTAGATTTTCCTGTATCTGAGCATATTGTTAAGTCAAAAGATGTAGAAAATCAAGTCCTGTTAAAACAAAATAAACAGAAAATGTATTTTAACGGTATAGTACAGGTGCGATCTCACTTCGAACTCAATTCTATAGCTGTTTAAAATTCAAATATTTTTGGATAGTTTGATTCAAAATGGGTAAAATATCAAATATTAAAAAGGATTAAGGGTGCTTTTTCGTTTAGGGTGAGTTTGAAAAAAGTGACTATTGGAACGTGTAGTTCGTCGAATTCTACCCCAAAGAACCTCCCTATAACGTTATTTTTCCTTTAAAATACCCGCCGAGTTACAGGTGTTGAAAACGTCAATTTTTAAGCAAAAAACACTGATTTTCAAAGGTATTAAGCATATTACTCAGAAAGGAACACATTTTCGAAAAAGTTTGTCATTACAAAAAAGTTAGCAAATGAAATAATAAAAATAATCCATGAAACTCTGGTTTAAAAAACCTTTTGACATGTACCTTGAATCAGATTGAAGCTTATTACAATAGCTTAAAATTGTCTTTTGGCAAATTTTGATATCTGCTAAATCAAAAGTGATACAAGGAAAATAAAGGCAAAATTTGGATTTTTGACAAAAAAGTTCCCGTTTTTTAGATTTAGTAAATTTCATTTCCAAATTGAAAAAAAAATTCCAAATTGCGTTTATTTCTAGTCATTACTATTATGTAAACGGTAAACGCTCAAATATTTTGAAAATTTTTGAAATAATGAGTTTTTTTGACTTTGAGGTTAAATAACTTAGCAGGGAAGAATCTTGATTGAATGTTACCGGAGACAAAAAATTATGGTAATAAACTAAGGAAAAAGCTGTTTTTTTTGTTTTTTTTTTGATAAAGAAGATAATAGGTTAGGAGATAAAGAAGTGTTTGAAGCGAGGTTTGAAGTTAACTCTTAATGTTTTCTTAAATTGACGCATTTAAGATGAATATAGAAAAACTGACAACCTTTGTACTATTTTCACCTACATGACCTTAAAGAGGATTAAGGGACCTTCAAAACGTTTTTTTTTTTGGATAATTTAAGCGCGCCTCGTTTTAGCAAATTACGATATTGCTCGTTTGGTGGTAATTTATTCTCAGTTCTTCCTTAATTATTGATTTTTTAACTTTAGGGGTGGTTTTCATCCTCTTAGGGATAAGAACAATTAGTTTTCTTATTGGGGATCACTTTTATGTCCCAAGATATATCAATCTGCTAAAAAAAGTCCTAATTTCTCAAAATAAACAAAAAATAATTAATTCTCCCATTTTACCACTTTTATGTCGTCCATATTGAGCGTGCAACATAAAATTTTTAATTTCTGACTTCATAATCGTGATCAGCGACCCCAAAAATATGTAATAAAAGTTTCATTAATTTATTCTCAGTACTTCGTTAATTATTGATTTTTTGAATTTAAGGGTGGTTTTCAGCCTCTTAGGGGTAAGAGCAATCATTTTTCTTATTAGGATATAAATTTTATGTCCTAAAATATGCAAAAAAAGTTCTACTTGCACAATAATAAGCAATTAAAAATTCTATATCTCTTTGACGAATACAGATTAAAGAAACAAAATATATTTTTCCATTGCATCCCTATTATATGGGCCATATTAGGAGTGCAATCGCGAATTCTAAAATTTTGGCTTCAGATTCGTAATCAGCGACCTCAAAAATATATGCATACATTTTTTCAATAACTAACTGTAATACTTGAGTCAGTATTACATTTTGAAATTCAGGGGTGGTTTTCACCCTCTTAGGGGTAGAAGCACATCTATTCCTTTTTAATATTTGAAGTTGGTACCCTAAAGTTTAAGAATTCGCAAAAAAGAGTTACAAGCAGCTATTGAGTTAGTTTGGGTACTTTTTGGCATCATATCAATGAAACATCTCTTCCGATTATCACTGACAGCCGGTTTCACAATGGTTGGTTAACTAATAGTTATCGGTTTACAAAGGTTTAATAATAAAATACTGTTTCACAATATCTGGTCAACTTTAAGGTCTTTGTTATCTTGTAGTTAAGCTAACCAATAGATAGGGTATTGGTAAACCAACAATTCGTGGTTAACTATTAATATATTTCAAATGTCAACAAATATAATAGATTATATCATTGTAACTTATTGTCTTTTTATTTTTTCTCTCTGCACTTAAAACATAAATATTTGATTTTTAATAATGGATTTGGCGGATTATGGTGTCAATGCCTTTAGTAGTGATGAGGAGGGCAGGAGGCCTAGGATATTTTGTTACGGGTCAAATTATTTTGAAGAATATGACCAAAAGGATTTTTTAATAGGTTCCGGCTTCCTTCTAGAACAGTAGAAAATTTGTTAGAGAAAATACAGGATGCAATTTCTCATCCTACCCATTTAATATTTTGTCTATTGATATAAGTTTAAGGAATATACTTATTTTGCTGTCAACTTTGTAGGAATGATTGCCTTTCAGCTAGCCAGCAGCTATTTATTATTAACGTTAAATTTCAATGCAAATGGCTTATTTTAAAGAACAACAGGCGACTTTTGTGGGGGTTAGTAAATCTACAGCCTGTAGAGTTGTGTGAAGAGTGAGTATGGCAATAGCAAATGTGCGTCCACTTACCTTTGAACAAGTATAATAATGATGAATATTGAATTATAGGTTAATTCTTCCTCATCTTCTAAAATATGCCTATTAGATAGATGTTGAAAACGTGATAAACTCATGCCAATCAAATAAAACTTAAACTTATTGGTTAGATTATCAAATATAAAATTCATATTGTGAAATGCATATATGTATTTATACCTAATACAAAACAAAATCCCGCACAACTGGTCATCAGTTGGTGAAGAAAAAGAAATGTCTTGCAGCAGCTTTTAAGAAGTACAAGTTAACTACAAGGTGCAGGTTATTAAACCAAAAAGATGACCAACGATTGTGAAACCGACTGTGAGACTGATTTTGCAACAAATGAAACTATTTCAAATAGTAGTAAAACAATTCAGTATGCACGAGTGAAGGTAGTGAAACCTGTATTGAGAACAATACTGTTACTACATTGAGACCTAGACGTATAATTAAACCTGTGGATCGTTACTTATTCAAAAATGTAATTTATATTATTTATAACTATATATATTTTTTTGTTAAGGGGAAATCTCGAGGGAAATCTGGTACATTGTTTCGATTATTATGGAAAGAGAGTTAGATAAATAAAACATGTTGTTCGCATCATAAGTGACTCGCTAGAGACGTACAGGGGTTCTCAAAAGTTCAATATCGGCACTTTTATGTAAGGTAGGTCAGTTTTTCAACTTTCTTTTTTATATTGTGTTGTTCGTATTTCGTGTTACAAATATCAACAGAACCCCCCCCTCTTTAAAAGGAATTAAATAAGTTGGGGTTCAACTTATTTAATTAGTAGTATTGAATATATTATTATTCAGGAGTTTTTTACTGTACAGTGTACAAATATAAGTTTGTACAACAAAATTGTAAAAACTATCTAGCAAACACTTATACTTTTAGTTAGTTTTTATGTGTGTATTTGTTTAATAATAAATATTTATTTGTTTTTTTTCGCCTTCCTTCTAGGTTCAGCATTGGCAAGCTATCTGTTGAAATATTAATAATAAAAACCGCAAATATTCTGACGAGCGGTTTTCGACTAAATAATTGCCTTGAAATAATAGAATGAAACAAGTTGTGGCTCAGCCTTGACGACGCTGTTTGAAACAGCTCAGTTTGGGACCGATTAATCTTACTCGTTGAATACATTTTTTGCATAATCAGTAATCACAGCGTGAACTTAAACCTTAACCTTCAACGTGTATCTATGAATATATATATATATACAGGATAAAAACTCTATGAATATATATAAAGGACAGGGTGAGTCGTCAGTGGACCATCACAGAACAGGTGCACACAGGGAACGCAAAATATGATGATTTTTAACGCAATTTACTGAGGATATATAAGTTCCCAAAGTGAGGCTTTAAATTTTGAAAAAAAATTATATCTTTCCTAAACTTTAACGTGGAAAAACCAAATTTGGCACAAGATTTCGGTTCATTACAGGTTCTAATTAATGGTAAGTTACTGGTAATGGGACTACTGCAAGGGGTTGTTAGGTAGTAACTCACCCTTAAAATTATACAGAACTGTTTCCCATTTTCTTAATACCTTGTATATCTGACGAAAATTTTGAGTAAGTAATTTTATAATTATTATGAATTATAATTTTTATCCAACACAGGCAAACAGGCATGTAATGTGGCTTATTACTATGGCAATATTGGCGATTTTAGCTATGTAATGTGATGTATTACACTAGTGAGAGAATATTCAAAAAGTCACTGGAGAGAGGATGTATAAAATTATAACAATCAAAACCATAGTAACCACTCTATGACCTTCCTAAATACACTGATCTATGAAAAAAACTTATTTCACTTTATGCGAAATTTCATACTCTTATTAATTTTTAATAACATTTTTGGTTTTCAAGAAAAATGTGTCTAACTGAAGTAAGGTGTGAATAGTTTTAATTAGAAAATAATGCAAAACTCAATCTTCTAATTTTGAC
Organism: Rhagium mordax; assembly: GCA_963680705.1. Classification (NCBI taxonomy): domain Eukaryota; kingdom Metazoa; phylum Arthropoda; class Insecta; order Coleoptera; family Cerambycidae; genus Rhagium; species Rhagium mordax. The sequence goes on along the minus strand of OY796661.1, from coordinate 29,393,629 downwards.
AATTGGACACTAATATACGTCAACTTCATTTTCGAGGGGGCATTTTTTGCAAATCGCTTTGTCCCTTCATGCTATAACCACAACCCCTAAAAACTTATGTGGCATAATAGGTCAAGTGATACCTTATTTAAAGGATTTTTATCCCTGCATACTAAACAACAAAGAAATTCATACATACATCCATTTGTATTTTTATCTGTCATTGTGTGTAGCCTTGTCTGTTTTATACACCTTTATTATGACATATATGTTTATTTGGTTGTATGAATGAAAGTTAGATTTAGGTATAATACTAGAATTAACAAAATTTGTGAGTTGATATCCAAACTACTTCCTCAGGGTTAAAGCCGCATCAAATATCCAACTCTCTTCAAGATTGAATTGAAGCTTTTTCGAACTAACTATTTTAATTACCATTGTGCTGCATTTTTGCAAGTTCACATCTTTAGAAAATATTTTTTTTATTTTGTAACATAGTTTGTCCATGCAGTGTAAAGTGTGTGCAGTGCGTGTATTTATACTAATTTATACGATACAGCAAATCTGTTTATAGAAGATTACACAGTCATTACCTTCGCAATTTGCTATCCATTTTTTAAATCTGTTTAATTGTATTTATTTCAATATTAAATTATTGGTAATTATTAGGTATCCAATGCAGTATCGAAACTCGTTTTCGTGCCTGCTGGCAGTTCTCTTTCCATGTTCTTCAATTCATCGTTTATAGAAAAATGATAAGTAATACAGCGGGAGCTGTAATTATTTATATAAATAGCTACTGGTTTAACTTTATAATAGATATTACTCTATATCTATAACTTTGATTAGTTCAGTATTTCTTTCGCATTGTTGAGTTATATACTTTTAAGAATAAACGGCTCTGGATCAAGTAGTTATAACAAAAATGAGACACCATAGATGATCATATGTTAAATAAAAAAAATAGATAAACAAATTTTTTTCACCAAAACAGTTTTATTTTATTAGTATTGGTAATTGTCTCGCAGAAATAAGGTTAACCCCAACACTGATGTTATAAAAATCACAATTCAATAAAACGTGTCGAACAATTTTTCTTGAAATCTATTATATTTATGTTTCATAAAACTTTTTAATTTTATTGAGAAACGATTAAAGTTGATCAAATGAGTTATGGTTTTCCACTTAAAATTTGAACAAGATATTCATTCTAAAAATAATTGACTATTATTTTTTTTTGTAGTTTCTTAATGAGTAGGTATGTAGTTTTGGATAACCCCAACACTCATGTTATAAAAAACACAATTCAATAAAACATGTCAAACAATTTTTCTTGAAATCTACTATACAGTGTGTTACAATTTGATCCGGAACAACCCTGAAAAATCTGACTCAGCAGCGCGATTTTGGTGATATTTTTTTTTCATATAGGACCGTCCTAGATGTACGTGAAAAACATATTATGGTGTCCAGATTACAAAGCCATGGCTTGCTATGATTTTTTTCGACGCCCTTTTTTCAAAAATTATATTAGCGATTTTTTAATTCAAAATCTGACAACGTAGCGTTGTCGCGCTGCTTCTTAAGGGTGTTCCGGATGAAATTGTAACACACACAGTATATATGTTTCATAAAACTTTTTAATTTTATTGAGAAACGATTAAAGTTGATTAAATGAGTTATGGTTTTCCACTTCAAATTTGAACAAGATATTCATTCTAAAAATAATTGACTATTATTGTTTTTGTAGGTTCTTAATGAGTAGGTACGTAGTTTTGGATATGACTGTAAAACTTAAATTTTGGCAACCTCCCTTCAGGAATACATTCACAAGTGTGTATTTTTAGGAAACATATGTCCAATTAATTGCCCAGTGTGGGTCATTGAAAACGAGACAAATGGGTTTTTAAGTAGTTCAAACTGATTTTTAAAACACTCATATCAACTTCATTTTCAATATAATTCACCTGCAAATTGTTCATCCTCTTTTGTTTTGACCAGAGACCTTAAAATTTTATGTGGCACGATATCTCATTTGAAAGGTCTTCCTCTACTGAATACCAAATAACAAACATTTTCAAATTTTATTGATTCGTTTTCAAAACAATCAAAATTCAAGATATAAAGGCGCGCTTTATTTATTCATTTAAAAAATTTCATGTAGTACAACTGTGAAACGTTTAAAATAATTTTATTAAATCAATAAGAAATTTCACGTTACAAATCGACCAACAGGAACAAATCATAATTATTTTATTTTACTAAATTGTTATCCCAACAAATGTAATCCTAAGAAACTAAATTTTATCCATAGCCACTAAGTCCTCATCAAGTCTTATGCGCATTTCAATCCGCTTTCTGTTATTAATAACAACTTTTTGCAATTCTTGTGGCGTTATTTCGCGGTATACTTGGAAGATATTGTTCCAAAGGTATCTGTTTTGATTATTACTTTTATACACTGTTTGTTTTAGCAATACCCACAAGTAAAAATCTGACGTGATATCAGGAGATCTGGATGGCCAAAAATATTGAGGACTATTTCGACCTATCCATCACAAAGGAATATTTTGGTTTAACCAATTGTATTATGGATGGGCGAGATTTTTTCGATCAAATTATGCCTAATATGATTTACGAATTTTCGCATTTATTATTGATTGCAGTAGGCTACTGGCTTGCAGAAAAATTAATCAAAAATTGTAGAAATAATCCTTTTATGGAGTAATATAATTAACCAAAATTGAAAATCGATCCGAAAATAAATAAGGAAGATACAGGGGTGTGAATGTGAGAAGTGTATCTTCTAGCAAACTCGAGACGCATCTCAAGAGATTATTCCACAATTATCTAGTTTTCCTAATTCGCTTTCGTACCACTGACGCCATCTATAAGACGGCTGCTGAACCACCACCTATTTAGGACTCTGCTTTGAGCGGGAATATAGATTTCTGTAAAGTGGGTGTAAATCCCTCACAATGGCAACAGTTATGATGATTAAAACGTACAGTCTACAGTAAAAGGAAACAACACACGTCGCACATTAAAATCATCCTCATTTAATTCGTGCCCTAAATGAAATTTGATAGGGATGAAATTTATAAAGTTTTAGGATTGGGCAAATAGTACTACTGATGGTAGTAACTGATTTCTTCGTAATTTTTGTTAACCACTGATCCAGTAACAAAATGTATTTTCCATTCACATAATCATCCATATGTTGTGAATTAAATCTTGCTGTGGGTTACTGCATTATTTTGTAAAGAAAACGGGTGATTATTTCAGGTTTTTTCCCAATTATGTAAGCCATTTTACAATTCTCTTTCTTTGCTTGATATGCATTATTTTTAAATGACTTTGTTTAGGCTTTATACAAGCATAATAACAGCAAACATATCCAAACTGATATACTTACATTGATATTTCATCTCTAAACACGCTATTATTAAATTCATTGAACTTTCTTTAATAGGTACATGATGAATACTGGATTAAATATCATAAAATTGAAAACGTCTAAAAACAAATTATTAAAAATTTTTTCAACTTACCAAAATTCATTCAAAATGGTCAACAATTAAAAACTGTGGGAGTTGGCGCTTTATTGTTTAGGGCAGCACAGAGGGCCGCAGATGAACTCGGTCTCGTGTTCGACCACAGGCGAGAAGGCCGGCGAGGTGACTCAGTCACTGAGCTTCCGCCTAATCGTCTGACAGCCCACATCAAAGCTGCCGAACAGAGAAATCTGTTCAGGCAGCACGTCGATAAACCCCTGCACGGTGTTTTCTATAACAACATAGAAGCACTGGGTTTATCGACAGAGCTGACCTTCGCATTTTTAAGGTCAGCGGGGCTGAAGTCGGAGACCGAGGGATACATTGTGGCCTGCCAAGATGGTGTTATTAACACATTGGTCTATCGCAGTCGCGTGATGGGTGTAGAGGTACCTGATATCAACTGCAGGACCTGCCGTCAGGCGCCGGAGTCGCTCATGCATTTATTATCTGCATGCCCGATTTATGCGACTTCGGTCTACATCCAACGACATAACGCGGCTTTACGAGTGCTATACTACCATCTACGGCACTCGTACCAGATAGACCAAACACCAGTGCTGCCTTACGTCCCCGGAGATATCGAGTCCGTTGTCGAGAACGAGAAATGCCGGATTTACTGGAACTACTCGTTCCCGACCGTCAGGCGAATTCACGCCAATAAGCCTGACATAGTCCTCCTCGACCATCAGACCAAGGTGATGTATGTCATCGAGTTCTCAGCACCTGCTGAGACAAACATCGCCTTGAAGGAGGAGGAGAAACGGACTAAATACAGAGATCTCCGGTACGAGCTCCAAGTGCTATACCCAGGCTACTCTGTCAAAATGGTCGTCCTGATAATCGGTGTACTCGGAGGTATGAAGCCCACGCTGCTCTCCGCATTGAAGACCATGCCTGCCTGCCAAACATCGGCAGAATGGTTGGCTGGTCAAATGCAGAAAGCGGTCATCCTGGGATCCCTTCGTCTACTTAGGGCACATGAGTCTGGAATCTACAGTGACTAACCCTGCGGGATGTGAGGAGTTGCTGTAGATTATTCGCTGGCGCTCTCTCTGTGTGGTGTCGGAGGCCACAGGGAGACTGTCCAGCAATTTCTTCCGGAAACGGAAAAAAAAAAAATAAAAAAAAATAATAATAATATGCGAAATGCGGACCGGCAACCTCCTCGCGGTGCACCCTGGACAGGGAGGGGCAACCCTCTCTGACAAATGTCGGACGTGGGATTTCAGGGCTAACCACCCTGTAATCCCAAAACCCTCTGGTTCAAGACCAAAACAGAGGACAGGCCCCTCACAATCGACCCCATTCGGATGGGGGTCAGAGACAGGTGGGAGGGGCCTTACCGGACGGTCTCATTAATGACGAACTCGCTATGGAACATGGACGCTTTAGGTGGACGGAGGGATTAAGGGATGACCTGCTTAACTGCTATGAGAGCAGCGAACCTGGGCGCAGGGGATACATGGCGCGATTACACCGGTTGTGGTGCGATATGCACCCGGAGTATCGCGCCTTCTCTCAGCAACATCTGAGAGACCAAGTATCCTTTTTGCGCCGAACAGGTTACGTAAGGGCACCTCGTCGGCGTGAGGAAGTACCAGCCGCACTTCCACCGCGGCAAATTCCAGCTGACGAGGAACTTCCGCTTGAGTACACCGACGTCGCTTTAAGGACGAGGGTTAACCTTAACACCAGGGTTAACCCAAAGCCACAAGACCTGGCACGAATGGATTCGTTGATCAGTGAGGAGCTTCCAGAAGATGCCAACATCTGGCAGACCAACAGCGCGGTGTACGCTGCCGCAAAGCAACTCGTCCCACAACAGCGCCTGGCAAGCGCAGCTGATAGGGTCGAGAAAGCTAAGCGGCGCGTACAGAAGATCGAAGTTAAAATTCGATCAGCAAGGCAACACGCTTCTCGAATCCAGAGTGTGGTGGATTATATAGTCGCAGGTACACCATTTACACCGAAGGTCCGGCGAGTGGCAGCCGGACTGAGACGCCAACACCACACTCTAAATCGCACAGTGCTGCAGACCATCAAGCAGCACTGTCTAGATAGGATTCGAGCGCTTATGGCTATTAAGAAAACTTTGGTCAGGCGAATGCGGAGTTTGGAACAAAACAAATTGTTTCAAACAAACCCGTCTCGCCTGTTCCAAGAGCCACAGCGTGTTGTCGAAAATCCGCCAACTGTTGATAATGTCGAAGCCTTCTGGAAAGGAATCTACGAAGTCGCGAGTCCATTCGATAATGACACTCCAGCTATAGCACACTTCGAGGCTCTCTGTCGTAGAGTCTTAGAAGAGCCAGACGAAGTGTGCCCGGCAATCAGTACGGAAGAGGTTCAACAAGCTCTTGTTGGAACCAAGAACTTCGCTGCCCCGGGTCCAGATGGTATAAACAACTGGTGGTGGAAGAAGTTTCCTTCCACCCACCGCCATCTGGCCCGAGTTTTCAACACATGGTTGAACGAGGGGCAGCAAATTCCGGACTGGTTTGTCGAGGGGCGAACTGTGCTAATCCCCAAAAAGGGGGATCTGTCTGGCCCAAAAAATTATAGGCCGATTACCTGCCTCAACTCCTGCTACAAGTTATTTACTCGTATCTTGTATACCAGGATGTTGAGGTCTATTGATCCGGTCTACCAACAGATAAACGAACAGCGTGGTGCCAAGAAGGGCCTGGCAGGTTGCAAGGAAAACCTGCTGATAGACCGCTGTATTACACAGGATTCTGTGCAGTACAAGCGGAATCTGTCAATGGCCTGGATTGATTATCGCAAGGCATTTGATACAACATCCCACGAGCTTTTGTTACACTTGCTCGGATGTCTTGCGGTGCCAGCACCACTAGTGAGATGCATCGAACAACTGTTGCCGCTTTGGAGAACTCGCTTCACCATAACATCTGGTGCCGAGCGAGTTTCGACAGAGTTGGTGACATTTAAGAGAGGAGTGTTTCAGGGTGACTCTTTGAGTCCGCTCCTCTTCTGCATCTCACTGCTGCCGCTATCTGTTGGACTCCGCCAAACCCGCGGGTATCACTGTGGGCCACCCGGCAACCGGAGGCATAAGGTCACCCATTTATTTTATATGGATGACCTTAAACTCTATACCTCCGGAGAGCGAGAACTTCAAAATGCTCTCAGGGTGGTCGAGGAATACACGCGGGCAATTGGAATGGAGTTTGGGTTGGACAAATGCGCAGTCGTCCACCTCAAGAGAGGACGATGCGGGGAATTCCACGAAGATGCGCAGCTCGCAGACGGAAGCATCCTACGACATTTGGATGCCGGAGAGACCTACACATACCTGGGTGTGGAACAACGCCACATCCAGGATGTGAACCAAGTAAAGGATTCTCTCCGTGGCAAGTACAGACACCGACTCCGAAAGATCTGGTCATCAGAACTTTCGGGGAAGAACAAGGTGTCTGCCACTAATATGCTTGCCGTTCCGATTCTGCTCTACTCCTTTGGCGTAGTCAAATGGGGAGTAGATGAGCTGCGTCAATTGGATAGGAATACCCGCAAGATGATGAATATTCATAGGAGTATTCATCCTAGATCGTCCGTTCCTCGTGTGTACCTCCCACGTCAACGGGGGGGCCGAGGACTCTTGAGTCTGGAGTGCATGCATGGCAGAGTGGCACTGAGTATGGCATGTAATGTCATCAAGAGCTCGGACCCACTCCTACAGTTAGTGAGAGATCATGAAGCTGTGGGAGTTGGCGCTTTATTGTTTAGGGCAGCACAGAGGGCCGCAGATGAACTCGGTCTCGTGTTCGACTACAGGCAAGAAGGCCGGCGAGGTGACTCAGTCACTGAGCTTCCGCCTAATCGTCTGACAGCCCACATCAAAGCTGCCGAACAGAGAAATCTGTTCAGGCAGCACGTCGATAAACCCCTGCACGGTGTTTTCTATAACAACATAGAAGCACTGGGTTTATCGACAGAGCTGACCTTCGCATTTTTAAGGTCAGCGGGGCTGAAGTCGGAGACCGAGGGATACATTGTGGCCTGCCAAGATGGTGTTATTAACACATTGGTCTATCGCAGTCGCGTGATGCGTGTAGAGGTGCCTGATATCAACTGCAGGACCTGCCGTCAGGCGCCGGAGTCGCTCATGCACTTATTATCTGCATGCCCGCTTTATCCGACTTCGGTCTACATCCAACGACATAACGCGGCTTTACGAGTGCTATACTACCATCTACGGCACTCGTACCAGATAGACCAAACACCAGTGCTGCCTTACGTCCCCGGAGATATCGAGTCCGTTGTCGAGAACGAGAAATGCCGGATTTACTGGAACTACTCGTTCCCGACCGTCAGGCGAATTCACGCCAATAAGCCTGACATAGTCCTCCTCGACCATCAGACCAAGGTGATGTATGTCATCGAGTTCTCAGCACCTGCTGAGACAAACATCGCCTTGAAGGAGGAGGAGAAACGGACTAAATACAGAGATCTCCGGTACGAGCTCCAAGTGCTATACCCAGGCTACTCTGTCAAAATGGTCGTCCTGATAATCGGTGTACTCGGAGGTATAAAGCCCACGCTGCTCTCCGCATTGAAGACCATGCCTGCCTGCCAAACATCGGCAGAATGGTTGGCTGGTCAAATGCAGAAAGCGGTCATCCTGGGATCCCTTCGTCTACTTAGGGCACACGAGTCTGGAATCTACAGTAACTAACCCTGCGGGATGTGGGGAGTTGCTGTAGATTATTCGCTGGCGCTCTCTCTGTGTGGTGTCGGAGGCCACAGGGAGACTGTCCAGCATTTTCTTCCGGAAACGGAAAAAAAAAAAAAAAAAATAATAATAATAATTGCATTGAAGACCATGCCTGCCTGCCAAACATCGGCAGAATGGTTGGCTGGTCAAATGCAGAAAGCGGTCATCCTGGGATCCCTTCGTCTACTTACGGCACACGAGTCTGGAATCTACAGTGACTAACCCTGCGGGATGTGGGGAGTTGCTGTAGATTATTCGCTGGCGCTCTCTCTGTGTGGTGTCGGAGGCCACAGGGAGACTGTCCAGCATTAGGTTCGGGAAACCGAAAAAAAAAAAAAAAATAAATAAACTGCCTTTATTTGGAAGCATTGCAATATACAATACTAGAAAAAAAAACACAAGAGCGAAGTCTAGCCGGAGCTACTCTACTTAACCCTGACAAATATTAACAATTTATATCTAGTAGATTTATATACAAATGAAGTTATCTTAAAAATATGATGGTAAAATAATATTTAAATGGAAGAAAAAAAAAACAGATTTAGTTAATAAATAATACCTAATAATAAAGTTAATATAAAGTTAGTGGATCATACTGTGAATGAATATTGATTTTATTGCACAAGCAACAAGGAGTTTTTAATTTTTTTACGAAAGTTGTTTAAAGGTATGTTTTTTAGATCATCATTTAAGTTATTGTAAATTTTAGCTGCATTGTATGTAAATGATCTAGAAAACAAGGCTGAGTAAAATCTGGGCAAGGAAATATAAACATGGCGTGTATTTATGCTATATGTAGATCACGTCTAAACACAATCTTTATATGTTATAATTTATTTATAATAACATCAGCAAACAAAAAAAGTAGTATCTCCGACAGACTATACCGCCATACTCGTATTTTAATACGTTAAATTCGAATTTGACGTACGATTTACTCCATCGGATCACAGTTATTTTTAACCTCAAAAACTAGTAGTTAAATTCCTCATAATTTCATTTCTTTTTTTGAGGCGTTGTTGTCCAGCTTACTGAACACCTGTTATTTTTATGTATTTCGAATCACTGAAACCGAACTAGACGTTGAGGTTGCTCTATTCTGTAAGTTCATTTTACAATTTTACAAAAATGGTTTAAATCCACAAAATTCCATTATACTTGGTGACTTTATTGGCCTTTTAACTGAAAGTGAATGAAACCATGATTCTCTTATGTATTTCGAGTCGCTGAAACCAAATTTGATGTCTCTATGATGTCCTACTTTTATTCTAATCTTAAAAAATACATTGATTGAAAACCATGAATGATAATGATACGAACATGTTTTTTCAAAATTTCAAGTTCGATTTCTTTTTTCCAAAAAAATTAAGGTTGGGTAATGTAAAAGCGACAATACTGAAAAGGATAGTCAAAGTGAAGACAGTGATAATACTACAACAAGTGGTGAAAAAATAGTTCCTCGAAATTTTACGCAGCAGGTATCAAATGATAGTGTTTGATATTTAGGATCACCTAAAGGCGGCATAACATTTTTGTTTCCAACTTTGAAGAAAAAAAATTATTGTCCAAAGAAGCTTTGCCCTTCTTCCACTTTTTCATATGAAAAACTTGGTCAAATTAAGCAGTTTTTAAATGATTCAAAATTGAAGGAAATAATATTCGACGGAAATTCATTCTGTTGTGCACCTGTGTAATTTATAAGCACCTAATTTGCTTTATGAAACCATGTGATTATTGACTATATATACCGTTTTGAAGTAGAACGTAGGTAACAATTTCCATTGTTAAGTTTATTTAATTCGTGTAATTTTTAATATTGCCCTTGAAAATAATACCAATGATTCGCAAGAATTTTGCACAATGATTATTGAAAAGGAACAAAACAGGAAATCAGTGAAGTGAAAAATTTATATAATCAATAATGTACTATAACAACTCAAATGATAATTTAAGAACTTACCTTGATTCGCACCATAGTGTTGGCCTGTTATATTTTACAAACACGTATTTTATCAGCAAAGCACTTCGATACCTACTAAATTTACACTCAGAGGCAGCGTATGAGATTCGACCTTATTATTTCACGACTTACTCTTTTATTTATGACAGTTTGGAATTATTTATAAGGTGATATATTATGTTTTGTTGTGTGTGCTAATGCACTTCTCAACAAAATTAATGCTAATTTAAAATCTACCGTAAATTTGACGTTCAATTATTTCTGAGCCACTTTTCTAATTTAGATAACAATTTGTGTTAGATTTAATTTATGCACACTAGGATTATATTCCAAAGGAAAATAGTAAATTTCCGTACCAGAATGTGCTGTAATTGTTGCCCTTTACGAAGAACTAAGCGGTCTGCATAATCAAGTATTTAAAGACAAGAGTGATATATGTACTTGCTTTTCAAGACCGCTTACCATCACTTTTTATCCAAGGTTCTGGAATGGTATAACTTTTAAGTTATTCAAAATGGTGTTATCAGAAGACTTGCTGAAAATAGTCTACGACCCAGAAAAGGAGCTACTAGTTCCTGCTAGAATTTGCAAGTGAACTTCTTAATTGGAGATTGGGCTCAGACTACTCTACTCTACTAGACAGACAGACAGACTACTCTCAGATGAGTATGGATTTTGCCTTTTTTCTAATAATTAGTGCCCCTTACATAATCTTAAGCGTCATAAATATTGCAGGTAATATAATAACTCATGGATTTATTCAACTTGGAGTGTGTAGAGTCCGGCCGCTATAAGAACAAGCCAGGAGCGTTGCAACGGCTGCGCTAGCTTTGGCGATACCATGCTTCTACAAAGTAAGTAGTGACGTGCATTTATCAAATTCAACGCTGCGAATAACAGATTTTAAAAATATTATGATGATACGCTTATGCTTATCTGTCGAACCCATAAATGTGATTCTGACTACACAATAAAATGTAGGAACCTGGTCGTCTTTAGTCTTACCATTTAAAAATAAGTAATGAGCTATTAAATACGGATATGCCTTATTTAAATTTAGTAAGCCAGATAATACCTCTGTCAGCTAACCAAATTGGCTTTCGACAAGACTTATCTACATCTGACGCAATTGTCAATTATCTGGTCGAATTACGAGCATATGAGGGTTTAAATAGCGAAAAAACGCTCTAGGCACATTTTTGGACCTCAGTAAGGCATTTTACCGAAAATCATGACATTCTTGTATCTAAACTGGTATGCGCTACGTATCCCTCCTGAATCAAAGGTAAAATAATATCTCTCATAGTGCGTTCTCAGTTATAGGATATCGCTGTTTTTTAAATTCAACATCGGAGTAAAAAAACACGTACACCGTATATATAGCGCTTTGGCAAACAATCCACTTGTTCATTTTCCATTTGCTCCTCAACTCCATTAAAGAAATCAAAATAATCGTCTTAATCATCCATCCATATTATAACACGAAGGCTTTTTCACGACAGCTAGATTTAAGTCGCTGTTTTGTTTTGAGCGTCATCTATGATATGATATGTCTTGACTCAAGTCTTAATATGTTAAATAATCACTCAAAGAGGGTGGTGTGCTGGGAGAATATTGGCAATCGTATTAAAATGATCAAATTCTTCATATCTTCTATAACAAATGATATCTCTAGAAATAACAAAAACTTTCAAATTAGTTCTTTAGAATTATTTATAAATCATAATGAACGTATACTAAAAAATCCCAATTTTTTTAGAGATTTGGGAGAACAATAAACTTTAACATAAGTGTAATGGCATGGATAATTACCTTGTAGATAAAAGAAAAACGACAATTTTACTAACAATCACAAAATGCCGTATCAAGATTAATCATCTAATACCAAAAATATTGAGGTTCAAATAATGCCCATATTTCTCCAATATGCACTAATTGTTATGCACCAGTTTAAATCGCAAAACCTGGTATCAAAATTATACAGTTAATTAGAAGACATCGATTGAATAGGTAACGAAAATAATAATAATTATTATTTACAGAACTCAGTATTTTTGAATTTTTGTGCCAAATCTTGGAAATAAGATCCATGCTCGTTTCTTTGCATGTTTTCTAATTACAGATCAAGTCAAATTACTCCTGTACTTTGTCGTTCTATACTTTTTCTTCCCATTAATCTAGTTTTATCCTTCTGCATTCACCTAATTCGTGTTTTGCGAGTAAAACATGTCTTGGAAATTTAAACGACACTTGCTCTTGCTAAAGTACCTGTATGACAAAGATTGTGACGTAAATTAAAGTCTCGTCGGTTGTACGAGCCAATAAACTACCCTCGCAACCCTAGCAGATATTGCCTTTGGTCTCCCTGTAGTTTTGGGGTTAAGAATTAGTGTATTTTTTGTCCCTACGCAATTTCAAACATTATTGCAGTCATGTCTAACTGTGTTTTTAATTTAAAATTTTGATCTTATTATTTAAAAACGCTAACGTAATTAAATTATCTGAAAATTTGAACATTAAGGACAAAAAGAATAATTAATTTATGTTTATATCAAGTTCTTAAAATCCAAATCTAATTCGCGCACAGTTTCGCCTCAATCTGACGGATAGAAGTATGAACGAATTTTGGAAAAATATTTTTAAAATTCAAATTCAGTCAGCTTTTCGGATTTGAAGTGAATGATATTTACTAGGCCAATTGCAATTCGGAAATAATTCCTGGTTTTATCGTTTTAATTACTTTAGTTATGTTCCAACATGATTATTCTAAGTTTTCCTACTAAAACGAGGTGAGCTGACCTAAAGTGTGCTTTTCGTGAGGATTTTTGAAGATCTCTCAGAAATAATCCATCAGATTCAGCAAAATAATATTAGAAAAACTTGTAGAACGTTAATTTCTGAGCAAAATACCAATATGCAGCTGCATAAAAACGGGGATTAAACTCTCGGCAATTTGTAGAAATTCCAAAGGCCATTTATGTAGAAATGCTCCTATTGAAGAGGATGTAGATACTGGAGACGATCACGCTGAGTAGATGCTCAAATTGGATGAGGAAGAAGAACTTTCGACCGAATATGAGGCGCCTAAAAGCAAACCAACGATTCTTAAAAAACGTGTACGATTGGATGAATAAATTAAATTAATTGTAACGTTTTCTTATGGTTGAAACTTTTCTTTTATCCTATATTGTATGCTTTAGTTTTTTGCATACTAAACTTATTAGCAACGTCTCTTGTGTCACAAATCATTGCATAACCCTTTTCCGTGTTATTTTTCTTTAAAAAAACAAATTTTTTCAGTAAGGTGAAAAATTATTGGAACTTTGACAAGAGCTCATACTGTTATAGCTAGAACAACATATTTATATATCATATTGGTAGTCATTTTGCGCAGAATATAACGTTCTACAAGTTTTTCTAATATTACTTTGCTGTTCTGATTGGTTATTTTTGAGAAATCTTCCAAAAATCGCAAGAAAACCTCACTTCAGGTCGCATTTCTTAACCTAGGGTCTAATCCTAAGCTTACATCGGTGGAGGGAAAAAACCTAGAATAGTCATTGGGACATAACTGAACTGATTAAAACGATAAAACCTTTACCAGAAATTTTTTCCAAATTGCACTTTTTTTGTCCCCAGCAATTGGCCTATACTGGGATATTAATTTATTTATAACTTGTTACAACAAAACTATAAAAAACTCATGTTTTGATTTAATTATTAAATGAGAACGCAAATGTAATTAAATTATCCGAAAGTTAATAAAAATATGGACATTAAGGACAAAAAGATAATTGCTTTATGCGAGCAAGGTCGTAAAATCCAAACCTGATTCGCGTAAAATTTTGCCTCAATTTATGTCAACGTTCCTGACAGATTGATCTACCAAAGATATTCTTAAAATTCAAATTCCTTCGAAGTATCTTTAAAGCTTTTCAACTTGTCTAGTATATAAGCATTTTTTAATACACTTTTTTTTCCCTAACTTTTTCCAATAGGTAGGTAGCTGTATTATATTTCAGAAAGAATACTAACCCTATAGTTTCTCATTTAGTATAACCATTGATTAAGGAATGGTATAACCTTGTCCATAGAATTTATATTATATTTCTGCAATTAATTCATTAAAAATATGAAGAAGTAAGAAGTACACATTAGATTATTGTAATCAATTATTTCTTGCATGCTATGATTCGAAATTAACGATATTAACATAGATATTAATCTATTTTAACTGTATAGCAGTACAGCTTTTACTAAATTTCATCAAACACATTTGTCATTTCTACATCTTGTCGAGAAAAAAATGTGAATTCTGTGCTTCGTGTGAATAAAGTATCTGAACAGGATTCAAATTGTCAAGACAAAGTTTTTTAAATCTAATTTCGTAAATGCACCAGCACTGATTTGAACTAATTCGTTAATATGGTTAATTGGGTAAGCACCTCAATTATTTAATCGGATACATCCTTATTGCAAACAATTTGCTTCATTTTATTACTAAATTAATTGTATTAATGAAATTGTATTGAAAGGAAGACCTTTGTTACCATTAAACATGCAACTTTAGCAAGATTACCTTGAAAATGTTTATTAGTTATAAAAGATCTTACTTTAGTTTCTAATAATGGCATAATAAGTTTTAAATCCAGTCAGTTAAAGCTGGCAGCTGTATGAATTTATTAAATATATAATCAATTAATTTTTAGCCACACAACACAGAGACTTAAACCAACCGATCGTTCTGGTGTAAATCCATGTTGTTCCGTTGGTGTTAATTTATTCACTTTTGCAAAAGACCGTATGTTGCCGCATATACTGGATTCCATAATTTAGTGAATTAAATTTGTCGCCTTTATTAATATTGGTTTAACAATTTCAGTTCTCCATTTGGTAGGTATATCACCCGAGGCAAAGGACTTTACCAATCAAATACGAAGAGGTTTACAGGGAAAAAATACTATCTATACCTGGCTTAGATGATACTCCTGTAACTATTTTAGTTGTAGTGTTTCTGCTTGTAAGCTATTTTAACATTTGTTCCAAGGTATTCCAATTACCTTCGATAAGGTTGATTACCGTATCCCAAATTATATTAGACATTACTGTCTTCATTTAGTGACGTAATATCTATGTCTATTATAACTTGTTTGACATATTTTTTGCGAGGAGTCTGGGTGGCGTATACTGAATGGTATAGTTTTTAAGACGTCATGAATAGATCTTCCAGTGGAAGATAGTCTAAATCACCTATAATAGAAGGTTTCTGCAAGATACCATTACCAGCTCTAGGATTGATGGTTGTTGGCTTGTAGGAAGCCTTGTAAGTGCTTTTAATAATTGGGTAACATTAGAATTTACTAGGAAATCTGAGATAAATTGTGAGGTTTCCGTAATATACGGTGAACCAAAAAACAAATGTCAAAGTAATTCTGGCATTTAAAATCTCCCATAATTATAACATTAGTATAAGTGGAAAAGAGACGGAAAAAACAACATAAAGTGATGCGGTCATCTTGCGGGGTAAGTTACGAGGTCTGTATACATATAATGCAAAGTAAAATATTGAAGTTGGAGAATTTCAGAAGTAGGTACTAAACTTTCCGAATCAGGGGTGAGTAAATCTACGGGTGATATGATAAAATCCTTAAACACTAAGTTGCTTAAAAGTAGATAAATACCTACTCCGCCACCGCGTCGATCCATGCGATCATGCCGATAAGAAAAATACCATGGTAATGAAATCAATTAATTGGGAATGGTACTAGAAACCTCAATTAATCAAGAAAATTAAACGGTTTCGTATAATTTTAACAATTAACAAAGAAAATATTTCTAAGGTGAGTTCAAATTAAAAAAATTATGTTATCCTATTAATTAATTTATTTACATTATAATTATTATATTATGATCATCCTTTATTATATGCCCATTCTGCTGAAGACATAGGCGAACGCTGTTGAAACGTAAGATTAAAAAAAATGTTTATTTTAAAAAAAATTTGAATTTTATTACTCACGCAAAAATACGTATTAATAATAATAATAATAGTGATCATCTCTTTGATATACTTAATTTACTTAAGAACAAAGAGTTTTAGTTATCACATTATATTTTTATAGCGGAACTTTGTTAAAGCAAGAACTTAATTAAATTATTGTTAAAACATGTTATTATCATGTATAAATTTATGGAAGTAGATATTAAAATACTAAGTGATGATGTATTGATTATATGATCTCTATACTGCTTGGTTGAGAGGCAAAAACATTTGACTGACTTTCGTCTCGATTTCGGACTGGCACTGAAATTTTTTCGAACGAAGAAATTAACCTTAGTCATTGAATAAAGAAATAGTATACGTTACCAAAGATTCTTTGACGTTACTCAACGCCCAGGGTGGGCAAATATAGTGTTTTTTTTTTATTTTTTACGAGCAAACATGTTTTTTTATTTAAAACTGCTTATTTTGTTACACAAGTTTTAATTGACGTATAAAAAAGCATTTATAAATAAAAGAAAAACTTGCAATCGAGTGTACGTTTCGAAGATTTTAGTACAATTGTATTTTTTTGCCAATAGCTTCAGGACTGTTTTTTAGGTCTATGCAGCCAAATTATAAATACCTTACCGTATCACTAGATATTAACGACAATCCTGCAATTGGTAAAAAAATATAATACCAAAATCTCGAAACCTACTATATTGCACCTCTTTATATTATTCCTTTATACAATGTTACACCATAATATCAGTTTGATCGTGTCAGTTAAACGACAGTGGTGTGAAGAGAGAGACGAAACAAATTTTTGAGTTTTTCATTAAAGGGGTTAAAAATCGAAATATTCATCGAAAATTCTGCCTGTGAGTCTGACAGTCTGTTTATCACAAAAAAGTACCTGAATCCCTTGTCTGATATTTATCAAATTCCCACTAATGAAAGATACATTCCAGTGGCGTAAGTCCTGTTAACGAACGCAGCAGGAGGCGTAGAAGTAGTTTTAAGCAAAAAGATCCCTTTTAGTCATAAGCATACAAGCATAAGGCTTAAATGGTGTGTATGGAACATCCGTTCCATATGCACCATTTTTTTTATCAAAAATATCACAATTTTCACTTCAGTTCCTAAACCCCAAAATTCCATTTTTGCCTGATATGCATGATTTCGTGCATATCAGGATTTTTTTTATAAATAATAAGTCGATTTTCAGTACACTTTCCAAAATTCCGTTTATCTTTTTCGGCCATTATCTCATACTTGAACGAACGCATCCAGGCACGATGCAGCATGTAGAGACGACCAAGGATATGCACTATCCTCTGCCAGTACCGATTCCTCAATGGACGGACTGCGCTTTTAATCACAACAGTAATCATAGCGCAGATGATTATTGTCATAAGCCGGTCTAACGGATCACGAGTGAAGAATCCACATAGGCGCGAGAGTGAATCTACCGTAGATCAATTGGCTCTTGATCAGATCTCACCATAGACTGATCCGCCTTCGTGGTTGCGTTGGTCTACGGAAGAATAGGTTCACTCTACCCTCGCGTTCTGGAATTCCTCGTGAGTCCGTGACCAAAGGCTTCAGCGGCAGGTTGAGCGGGCCTCGCCTTTCCATTGGTCATCGTCTCTACCGGGATCGTGTCTGCTAGCACCATTTTAAATTTTAGGAATTGACTTAAAAAGTGAAATAACTGGAATATGCGATGCCACGTGGCGGTATGAAAGGGTGCCGGGGCACTTTCGTATATATACCAAGTGACCGCCTCGTGAAATCACGTTCGCAGAGAATTCCTTTTCTGAACGATTCACGGACGTCTAACGGTGTATATTATTTTGGAGAGTATTACAATAAATTTCTAGTATCTATTTCAAGCATAAAATAAAACTCTAAGCGCGGCCGTTGCGGTCGCTGACCCTTATGGGGGTAACGTGGCTATGGTGGTAGACCTTGCTTGGTGAAGCTTTATATGTAGATTGATGATTATACAATATATCTTTATATATCTATTTCTTATTTTATTGCATTCTAGTAGTAATTAAGTACTTGTGTTGACCATCTAGTTAACGACCCTCACATTGTTAGCCAGAGACCCTTCGGCTGAAGCCAAAGAGGAGTGAACGAATCCTGTCTGGGCAGGAGTCTAAGGTGAATTGTGTATTGTGCATAGTGTCTCTATAGTGTTATATCTTTAGTTCAGGACGTTGCGAAACCTGTATACGAGGAAGCATTCATTGTCGACGGCTACCGTTAATCTATCGATATCGAGATATGGATATATTAAAAGCTTTTCCCGACCTGCGTTGAATTCAACGGCCAAGAGCTAATTCAGATGTTGTGATAGCGGCTGGTTGACTTAATCGAATATCGGTCGTTCCCTCCAACTATTACTGAATATAGTGAATGGTTAACTGAATCGTTGAGACAGCCTTAATAATTTAGTTATTAAACGTTGATAGTCCCCCCCCCCCTCAGCAAAATCCACATATACCAAATCAAAACAGTGAACACTATACTTTACTTTAGGTGATTAAAATCTATCATCAGAAGCTTAAATCATCTTTCAGTTAGTTTTATCACTTGGCTTTGGCTCCCCCCTCAATTCAGTTCTGGTTACGCCACTGATACACTCACAAATAAACCTTAATTCTGGAGACGAGAAGTTGTCGGCCAACCAGAAATGGAGATAATAGCATTTCAAAATATTCATTAAAACCGTTATAACTCAACGAGACTGCTCCACTAACCGAAAAATGATAAAGACGGAAAGATGCTCGATGACTGATTCCATTAGGAAAATAATGAAATCCATTCTGAAAAAGTAAAAAAAATGCTTTTTTGGAAAATCATAGGCGTAACAATAACTTTCGAAAGTATTTTTCAATTTAGATGAAACTTTGGTACATAGAAAGATCTTGGTGCACAGGTGGAGCTATTGTTGGATGTTAGATCGGATCGAATGGTTCAATTGGAAGTGACTTTCTCATGACCACATTCGATTTTTGAAAAAGCTGAATATTTCACGATTTCAAATCGAAAAAGTTTGTTTAATATATAGATAAAAAAAGTGTATTAGAAACAGACTATTTCGATTTCATAACGGGTGTCTGATGGAAATGGTATCAAGACTGGTTGAAAGCCTGATCATATTCAGAATTAAAATGTTTTTTCGCAATTTAGTTACGAAAAATCATCTTTTTGACACTGATTGTCATTGTCGAAAGTGGTTCATTTTAACACTTGTGCTAAAATGAGTTTAGTCACATAAGCACATATTGCGACAGATCCATTTATTTTTACTAAGAATACAACATAAATATTAAACGTACAATATTTTTATTGAGAAAGCACTTATCTTATTTATTATAAATGTTAAACGTACAGTTTTGAAACGTATTGTCACGGAATACTTCTGCGTTTTGTTCATTAGACCTAGATAATACCCGAGACGATACCTCATCCCCATCATTATTAACAAACTGAGCCATGTTTGATATTTTGACAAATGTATCTTGACATAAGCTCTTTTCATCATTGTTTTCATTGTTATCTCCATAGAAACAAACAGAAATGGCTTTGATACTATCTAAATGAAAAGGAAACGTAACCAAAATTTTATTTTTTTAATTTATTTACGAAAAGTCATCTTTTTGACACTGATTGTCATTGTCAAAAGTGATTCATTTTAGCACAAGTGGTAATATGAGATTTCATTTTAACACTTGTGCTAAAATGAGTTTTCATTTTATCACTTGTGCTAAAATGAGTTTTCATTTTAACACTTGTGCTAAAATGAGTTTAGTCACATAAACAGATATTGCGACAGATCCATTTATTTTTACTAAGAATACAACATAAATATTAAACGTACAACATTTTTATTGAGAAAACACTTATCTTATTTATTATATTATGTTAAACGTAAAGAAAACGTAACAAAAATTTTATTTTTTTCGTAACAACTAAATTGCAAAAAATTTTGTATAAAACACGATGCAAAACTGCGTGTTTTTTGCACACGATGAGTTGGACCACTCGCTACGCTCATGGTCCAATCTTCACATCTAGTGCAAAAAACACGCTCATTTTGCAACTAGTTTTATAAATAGCTATTTAATCACTATAATCGAAAAAATAACCAACACTATTATTATTATTATTTGACAGATTGTCAGCACATATTGCATATTGTTATGTCACCCAAGAATTAATTTGCTCAGAAAAAATTTCTATATCGTGAACTAGCTACTTTATCTGAATAGAATCGGTCAAGTGCCGTAATTTGCTTTTTGATGTTTTATTTAGAAGTATGATGGATAAATACAATATTAGTATGTAGTACATCAAAGTTGATTTTTTCTTTCACACTTTTTTATAGATACCTACCTAATATAATTATAATTTTTCAGAAATTGTATTTGAATACTAAAAATGACCATGTTTTAACACTAGTTTTAAATATGTCAACGTATGTATATGGCTACACGTGTGAATCGATATACGCGGAGTTAATTTAGTTCTATAAGTAGTGATTAAAGTCAAAATAATTTATTAGGAATGTACCAAATGAAGGTTTTTCATTAAGTGAATAACTGTATTAAAGTGTATAAGTGTAAAACAACGTGGGATAACCTGTAATAATTATAAATAATATTATACGAATTCCAAATACCAGCAATACCTACTCAGATAGTGAAATAGTCAGACAATTAAATAGTGAATATATGTGAACGCTGCCGTTGTTAAAAATCGCAAGGTAAGCTATAACTAATAATGAATGAATTATCGAGTGCCGAATTACTGCAAAAACTAGAGAGTATTATCAGCAAAAATAGTTTAGAAATCAAACAGGAGCTAAAAAATATAAGCAACCAGTTGGAAGGAAAATTACGAAACTTAGAAGAAAAATGCAATAGACTGGAAAATTACCACATTGGAAAGAAAAGGTAGAAAAAACAATATAATAATATTTGGTCTAGAGGTGCCGCACGAAAACTTGATTAGCGCAACTATAAATAACTTAAACGAGCTACGTGAAGTAACAATAAACGAGAATGATATAAACAATATTTACAAGACAAACAAAAACAATATTATAGTAGAATTTACCTCTTTTTTAAAAAAATTAATGGTTATAAAAAATACCAAAAAACTTCAAGGATCAAATATATTCATAAAACACGATCTTAGCCCAGAAGATAGGAGGAACAATAAAATTTTGTATCAAAATTTAAAGGTAGCTAAGTTAAATAATTATGAAGCTTATATTAAGAATCATAAATTATATGTTGATGGCACAGCATACAGTCCAGATCAGTTAGAACTTCTGGACTTTCAAAACCTACAAGAAGCTAGCGTACAACCGCAGATTAAGACAAATAGTGCTCCACCCACTCCAACATCCTCTCAACAAAAATATGGAAATGATGATGTTTTTGCTATAGGTACCATCTCCAGTACTCTGATAAAACCGATAGTTGCCACAAGTAAGCTATCCGCAGAAGCTGTACAGCTGAAAGTCAACAACAAGAAAGTGTCAGAATCAACCCCAAAAGCTGCAGTGCAGCTGGAAGCCAACAACAAAAAAGCATCAGAATCAACCCCAAAAGCCGGTGAGACGCAAAAACAAAAAGAAAAAGATGCTCGTGCACTAAGAAGCAATAGGGTGACCTCAGTAAAATAAACTGGGTAATGTTGTTTCCTCGGTTGTTCATTGTTTCATACTAGTTGTGTTATTCATATTTGTTACTACGTTGTGTGTTTTTTGTCTTTTATTTTTTATTATATGTCTACGTACTGCACCATTAGTTAAGATGTTAATTTACCTTTAATTAAAAAATAAATTAAAATAGCTTAAATTGTCCGTTTATTTTCCTTTGTTGCTCTTTTGTTGTACCTTTCCGTGGCCTCCCTTGTGTGTCTTATAAAGTCGTGATCGGCCCCTCGACTAAGAAGATTGTCCCTGTGATTGACTCCTAGTAGTGGCGGCACAATCTGTTAAAAAGAGGCCTAACCTAGACATTTTGACTACCGAGCTGAATTTTTCAGAATATGTAGTTTTTGATATGTATAATAACATACTAAAAGTCCCGAAGAATCCGAATTGAGCGTTAGCCGCCATGTTAAAAAAATGGCTTGCGCGCGCAGTCGAAGAAAATATTTTTTCCTTGCCTTATTTATTAACCGATTTTAATTTTCTAAAAAAGCAATTGTAACCAAAGAATGAAGCTATAATATGTATTTTATGCATTTTACTAAACTCAGTATAAGTGATAAAATATTTACTTCAAATGAAAAAGTTCGTTTTGAAAATTTTTATTTATGCAATTAAAAAGAAAACTGGTGGTTTTATGAAAATATTTGTTAAATAAAAGTTGTAGGCCATAAAAAATTAAACAGAATTGTTCTTTGAATTATTTTGTAGCTCTAAAAATAACGGAGATAGAGCAATTTTATTATATAAAATCATATGTTAGGATCGTTAGAATCGGAATTAAAAAGGTAGAATGTGCATTTCAATCACGACGCAATTAACCACAAACAAAAATGTTATTTCCCAGATAAGTTTTCAGAGGGTGCGTGAGTTAATAATCATAACAATAAAGGAAAAAAATGATAACAAAAAATTATAAAATAATAGTCCTGAGCTTACGATCCTCTCGGCATAGAAGACCAATCCGGCCTGCCGAAAATTGACGAAGTCTCCGTTTACTTATTTACTTAGGGCACATGATTCTAACATCTACAGTCATTAAATCTGCGGTATATGGGAAATACTTGTATACATTTGGAGGCCACGGGAGGAACTATCCAGCATCGTGAAACGGAAAATATTAACCTTTCAAATTCACTCCAAAAATGAAAACAATTGAAATCAACAAATATTTTGTACCTAAATCAATATCACTGGGATTAAGATTGATAAATGGCAATGGTGTTATAAATAATAATAATAATAATAATGCCTTTATTGCCCAACAGGTTACACCCAATAACACGACAATTTATTAATATTACGTAAGAAGATTCATAATAATAATAATATATACAATAAACAATAAATACAAATAGAAAATACAAAAATAAATGCAAATATGCAACTATACAATACAAGCAGTGAGCGATGTTTGGTTAAAGATTATTCACAGCCGTATGTAAAATTTCATTTTTGTACAATTATTTAAATCATACCTGTAGCTATGACATATTTGATTGAAATTACTACACAATGTATATAATATGGGCGATTTTAAAATAATATTACTTCTAACATGAGGACAGTAAAACCGGTAAATATATCTAGAATGATAATTTGGTAGGTACATTAAAACATAACTGCGACTATAGTTCAGGACAGTAAATATTATCATGCAATAAATAATATAAAAAAGAAATAGAATTGCGCTTTCGTCTTAATTCTAAGCTGTTCATTTCAAACCTGGTCAAAAGAGTGTTTTGTTCAATACCTATTTCAGGATAAATAACATCAACTTTAAATGACAGAAATTTTAGAAATCTTCTCTGCACATTTTCTAAGGCAAGTTTGTGATTCGCGTAATAGGGATACCAAATGCATACTCAAGTTTAGACCTTACGTAAGAAAAGTAAAGAACTTTAGTGCTCAAATGTACGTAAATGATTTGCAGTTTCTGATTATGAAGCCAAGCATCTTCGTAGCGTCTTTCACTTTTGAATTAATGTGATCAATAAATGACAGTTGACAATCAAATATGATTCCAAGCTCTTTGGTGGAATTACATCTAAGTATCTAATAGCATTCCATCAATTAAGTATACATTTACAATACTATCCCGCTTTTTTAGTAAACGTTACAACCTTACATTTGAATGCATTAAGGTAATCTATTATTTATGCACCAACTTTGAACCGCATCAATATCATCTTGCAGCAATACGCCATCAACAGAACAAGTTATCTTCCTATATATCTTAAGATCATCCGCAAATAACAATCTATGACTGTTGCTACGGGTTTTTAAAGCTAAATTAAATATAATTAACAAAGGTATGCTTAGAATATTGCTGCAGTCCTTGACCAAGAAAGAAGGTATTAGATCGAGACCAGAGGTCATTTTGTTTTTTAGTTTAGCAGTTGCTTTTTGAATTTCAGTATAAGTCACACTATCAAAATGAATGGAAATACTATTTTAGAGCAGTCACAGTTACATCAGATAAGTTAGGAAAATCTCTCATACTTAGGTAAAGATACACTTATTTATAATATATGTTTTTTGTAATACATACTTTATAGTATAGATAGGAACGTTACCATAGTGGCCCATAACAGCGCAATTCTTTACCCGTGGAATTTTTCAATTGTTTTTATTGTTGGAGTGAATTTGAAAGGTTATCATTATTTTCGAATTCTCGATAATGGATAGTTCTTCCCATAGCCTCCGAATGTATACTCCCCATATATTGTAGGTATAGTGACTGTAGATTCCAGAGTTGTGTGACCTAGGTAGACGGATACTCTGCCTGACTTTCGGCAGGCCAAAGTGGTCTTTGATGTCGAGAGCAGTGCCAGCGTAGGCTATTATTTTATTTTATTAGACTATTATTTTTATAAATTTTTCTTTCATTATTATTATAATTATTAACTCACGCACCCTCTGAAAACTTATCTGGGAAATAACATTTGTTGTGGTTGATTGCGTCGTGATTGAAATGCACAATGCACATCCTACCTTTTTAATTCTGATTTTAACGATCCTATAACATATGAATTTATATAATAAAATTGCTCTATCTCCGTTATTTTTAGAGCTACAAAATAATTCAAAAAACAATTCCGTTTGATTTTTTATGGCCTACAACTTTTATTTAACAAATATTTTCATAAAACCCACAGTTTTCTCTTTAATTGCATAAATAAAAATTTTCAAAACAAACTTTTTCATTTGAAGTAAATTTTTTATCACTTAGACTGAGTTTAGTAAAATGCATAAAATATATATTATAGCCTCATTCTTTGGTTACAATTGTTTTTTTAGAAAATTAAAATCGGTTAATAAATAAGGCAAGGAAAAAATATTTTCTACGACTGCGCGCGCAAGCCATTTTTTTAACATGACGGCTAACGCTCAATTCGGATTCTTCGGGACTTTTAGTATGTTATTATACATATCAAAAACTACATATTCTGAAAAATTCAGCTCGGTAGTCAAAATGTCTAGGTCAAAACAGATTGTGCCGCGACTACTAGCAGCTTATCCTAATATTTTAGCATGGATCCATACTTAAGAGATTTTAACGCCCAATCTATGCAAACTTTTGTATTGGACTCTGCTTCTGAGCTAAGTGAAATTCTGGCTGTAAATAAAGAAAATATACATTTTACTATTTTACACCAAAATATTAGAAGCATACATAAAAATATAGACGAGTTCAAAATATTTTTGCGTCAAATTAACACAAATATAGATTGCGTTGTTCTTACGGAGACATGGACAATAGATAATATAGATATACACAAAATGCAGGGCTACGAAATTATTTATAACAATGGAAGACTTAATAAATCAGATGGAGTAGTAATATATTTAAAAAATAATATCAAATATTCTCATAAAATAGTAGAAGTAAACAAAATAAAAGTAATAGACTTAACATTAAATTTTGAAAATAAAAAAATAAGAATATACTCGATATATAGAAGTCCGGCATCATGTCCATTCTCGTTTATTCAAGACCTCAAAGTTCTACTGGAAACTTCTCAAACTATGCAAGATTACATTATTTTAATAGGAGACCTAAATATAGATATCTTAAATGATAGAGATGTTGCAAATGAGTACTTGAACGTTATGTCTGAAGATTCATTTCTACCAGCTATAAATAATGTAACAAGAATAAACAACCAAACTGGTACTTGCATAGACCATGCGTTTGTGAAAACAAAAACTGATCTTGAATTGGTTATACCGTTTATCATAAAGACGGATATAACAGATCATTTTACTATTGCATTGCAAATAATTCTTCCTGGCAAGTATAATAATATAGCAAAAACGGATACAACTTACAGAAAAAATATAGACATCAACAAATTAAGTAAAGTATTATCACAAATAAATTGGGAAAATTTATATGTTCAGGACAGCAGCGAGTTAGCCACCGACTATTTTGTAAACGTCTTAGATCGGGAAATTGAGAATTGTACAAAAAAAATTAAAATTAATAGTAAAAACAGGAAAAGAAAAGATTGGATAACGCAAGGGTTAATGAAGTCAATAAGTAAAAAAAATGAGCTGAAAAACCAACTACTGAAACACCCAGAAAATAAAGACTTAGAAAATTATTATAAACGTCACAGAAATAAACTAAATAGTCTAATTAAAATAACAAAATCTAACTACTACAAAAAACAAATAGAAAAAAACTTAAATGATTCTAAAAACTTATGGAATGTTGTTAATCAGGCTACTAATAATAATTTATTTTGTGAAAAAAAGCAGATAAATAAAATTAGAGGAAAAACTGGACAAATAATTGATAGTGATCCTGAAATATCGAACAAGATTAACTGTTACTTTACACAGATTGGAGAAACGCTAGCGTCAAAAATTACTAAGAATAATTTAAATAAAATAACATGTAATGATCCATATGAACAAACAATGTTCGTTTTTCCAACTGATGTAAATGAAGTTATAAAAGAAATAAATTCCCTAAAAAGCAAAAAATCTAGTGGATTAGATGGTTTTTCAGCTATAACCTTAAAACACATAAAGAATGAAATTGCTCGTCCACTTGCATTTATAATAAATAAAATCCTGGAAACTGGGGAATGTCCAACTCATTTTAAAATTTCAGTGGTCAAGCCGATATTTAAAAAGGGAGATGAGTTAGATATAGGGAATTACCGACCTATTTCATTAATTTCCAATTTATCGAAAATATTTGAAAACATTGTAAAGACCAGAATAACAAATTATCTCAACAAGAATTCATTGCTATCAAATCGCCAATTTGGCTTCAAGGAGGGACAAAGTACACAAGATGCGATCAACATGTTATCTGAGAATATCTATAAATGCCTAGATAAAAAAACAAAATCATTATGTATTTTCGTCGACATTCAAAAAGCATTTGATACAGTTTCGCATTCTTTGCTCTTACATAAATTAGACAAAATTGGAATTAGAGGCACAAGTCACAAATTGTTGAAAACTTACCTAACGGGAAGAAAGCAGTGTGTTCAAGCAAATGGTACTACAAGCCAGTACAATGACATCACTTGTGGTGTACCGCAAGGTACAGTTTTAGGTCCAGTTTTGTTCAACATTTATATAAATGATTTATTTGGTGTAAAAAACGGAAGGCACGATAATCGCCTTTGCAGATGACACAGCCATCTACTATGAGGATAACTCCTGGACTAACCTGAAAGAGAAAGTAGAAAAGGATATGGAGCAAATACTTAATTGGTACTCTGAAAACCTACTTACCATAAATAGAGATAAAACTGTCTATTTAAATTTCTCTTCTTACTGTAACACTTTACCAGACTTTCAACAATTAAAAGTAAAAATAAATGACCAGGAGCTTATTATCAAACCTAAGGACGAAGTAACTTACCTTGGAGTGGTTATTGACAAACACCTCAGATGGGATATGCATATAAAGTTGTTAAAAAAAAAATTAAGATACGTGTTGTGCAAAATTAGGCTAATAAAAGAATTTTTAGAATGGAAACAGTTAAAAATAGTATATCATGCTTTAGTGGAAAGTCACCTAAATTATGGTATTATCGTTTGGGGAGCTGCCGACAAAACATATATGAATGATATCAGTGTGCTGCAGAGAAGAATATTGAAATGCATGTCGAACAGAAACTACATTTATTCATCAGATGCATTATATAAAGAACTAAATATTCTGGATATTAGACAGCTGTTTTATCTGAGGGTTGCAATAAAAACTCATTCAGAGAAAAATAAATTGAAAGCTATAGAACATAATTATAGCACGCGTATGAAAGAAAAATGTGTAAGTGTTCCGCTAAAATCCACCACGAAAGGACAGCATAGCTATGACTACCTAGCTCCAAAAATTTACAACTCCTTGCCGGAAAGCCTAAAAAAAGTGCAAAATTTGAGAAAATTCAAATATCTGGTAAGGAAGAATCTTCTACAAGAAAATAGAATAAGGATCCATACGCTAATTGGTGACTAAAATGCGTGCCTAAAACATTGATATTAAAAGTATATGTGCATAATAGTGAATCTGCGTTTCGTGTGGACTGCTTGTGTGTGGAGCGGACATGTAGTGGGGATGAGAGGACTATACCTCTGACTATACAATACAATACAAGTAACGAGACTGGACTACTATATTTCTGATTCGTGAACGGGTGGTCTATGCGGGGGGTAGATTGCTGTATATGCACTATTTTAATTATCTATTTATAATACTGGCTAATTAGTGTTTTGATTTTAATCTACTTTTATTCATACGTAGGTAAATAATAGTTGATTATATTAAATTTACATTTTTTATTTATACATACCTGTAGTAGATTATATGTACAGATTTTAGAAGTTTGTTTTTAATATGTTATTATTATCCAAATGTGTTTTCTATGTGTCCATAAAATATTGTCCTTGTTAGTTTACATATGTTTATATCTATTTATATACAATTATCGTATGTTATATTTAGTGTACCATTTATTTATATTTATATGTTTGAAGTATGCTAGCGTTTAAATTTTATTATATATTATTTTATACTTATTGTAGATAGATAATTTGTATATCACACTCAAGTTTTTATAACTTATGTGAGTAGATTGTTTATTATTATTCTTATTTTCTTTCTTGTATTTATATGCTATTTCTGAATAATAAACTATTATTATTATTATTATTAATGCGCAATGCCGGTATACTTTAGATGTGTAAATCCTTCAGGACTAAAAGGGGGTTGTGATGTTTATTATTATTATTTATTATTTATGTTATTCTTGTAGGTAGGTGTTAAAATGAAAACATGAAAATAATTTATTTTATGTTACAACAAAAAATTCGCTGTGTAACAAAAGTATTTAGTATCTTAAGAATATGAGGTGGCAATAAACGTCTCCGTCAAGGTCCATTTCTTAACAGCATTTAACGGTTATACATAAAATATAATTTATTACAATCTCAGCACCTTGAGTAAAAACAATTCACATTGTTAAAAAGAAAAAGTGCACTACAAATCTTGAATAAAGACGACGTTGAGGACAAATTTAATCGATTGCCCTATTATGAAATATATTTATAAAAAAATATAATAACCAAATAAACAGAGTTGTTACCTTGAAATGTATTATTTTTGTCAACTCACTAATCTCAGAAATGTACAAGAGATAGGTGACTTAAGAGTTTTGTAAAAAATGGTCTTTTCTAAACGTTTACATAGATGACTATGCATTATTTATAAATGACTTTGTTTAGGATTTATACAAGCATAATAATAACAAAGATATCCAAATTGATTTACTCATATTTATGTTTCATCTCTAAACATGCTACTATTAAATTCAATGGACTTTCTTTAATACATTAGGAATATTGGATTAAAATTATAAAATTCAAAACGTTTAAAAACAAATTATTAAAACATTTTTTTTTTAAACTCACCACAAAATTCATTCATTATGGTGACCAATTAAAAAACGAAGTCCACAAGAAGATGTACATATTTTTTCGCTATTTAGTAGCTCATCAGGTGGACGATTAATCTCGCAAAACAAAGTTACTTTGTTACTTGTGGACTTCGTTTTTTAATTGGTGACCATAATGAATGAATTTTGTGGTGAGTTAAAAAAAAAATTTTTTAATAATTTGTTTTTAGACGTTTTGAATTTTATAATTTTAATCCAATATTCCTAATGTATTAAAGAAAGTCCAATGAATTTAATAGTAGCATGTTTAGAGATGAAACATAAATATGAGTAAATCAATTTGGATATGTTTGTTATTATTATGCTTGTATAAATCCTACACAAAGTCATTTATAAATAATGCATATCAAGCAAAGAAAGAGAATTGTAAAATAAGACTATGTATTGTGATGTGATGTGCTAGGATATATTGTATTCATAGAAATAGTACACAGTACACCGATTACCTGCTTGTTGTAAGCTTTAGTCACGTTTGGTGTGACAATAGTCAGTTTTAGTGTTTTGGTGTTAGTTGAAACTATGTAGGCGTTACTATTAGGAGTATTTGCGTCTTAAGAACGTTTTCTTCGGACTGATATCCAATATTTCTCATTTGACAAAATATTGTGCATACCTGTAGACCTAGATTTACAACTTCAACTACAACGACCACGTGTGATTCTCGAAAATATGCAAGTAGTTATATTAGTTTCGTTTCGTGTTTTTTTAAATATCACTGCTTTTTCATCTTCTTGAAATAAAAACATAACATAACATAAACATCACAGAAATTAGTCAACATAGTTGTCTAAAATGTCACATAGGTATGTTACTGCTAATTTCATAAATATTTCGTAAAAATTACTTTACTCAGGGTCTTTAAATGAAACTAATTATTTGAAATTTATTAATATACTTATTTTATTAATTAGGTACTTTATCCGGTAAGTAAAGAAAAGTAGAACGAAATTATAATGTAACATCATGCTGGCAACTAGCATAAATCAATTCCTTATTTCAATGTTATGATCTAGTTCATATAAAGCCCATATTCTCGCGTTCTAGATGCACCTCTAGATCATTCCACGATTCTCATCTAGTCTCATAATTCGTTTTCGTACCATTGGCGCCATCTCTTGGATGACTACTGAACCACCACACTTAGGAACCTACTACAGACTTCTCTAAAGTGGGTGTAAATTCATCACAGTATTTAAATGATGATACGTTTAAGTGAGACACAGTGTATATATCCAGATCCTGGACACAAACTGAAATTCGAAAATTACTCTTATCACTCTATTCCGCAGTCGTTCACAAGCAAAATAGAAAACAAATTCAAATTCAAATTTAGCCATAAATTAATTTTGCAAAACTTATATACAAAATATAAGATATGACGATGGTCGAAATGGTAGCGTAGGTACCTACCTCTCACCCAAAAGTCCTGAGTTCGATTCCCGGTCGTGGTAATGGAAAATACTGAGAGGGATTTTTCCATTATACACGGATATTGGATGTGTGTCCCTTGTCTTAAATGTCTAGCACAAGGCTCTTCTAGAGCCTTCTAGGATGAAAAGGGTAGTCATTGCATGTGGTGTTATTTTTATTTATTTATTTATTATAAGATAATTGATTAATAGTGGAAAGAAAAATAAATAAATAAGAATTTAAAAGAGCTGAGCAAATACCGGGATTTATCTGGTAAGTATGATTTTAAATCTTTTTTATTATTACATATTCTTATATTTTATGTTTTAGCTTTTGTGGAATTATCTTATAAAATTGTGGTGCAAGATGAAACAGGAGTCACTGAAGAATGATGGACTTTTTTTAATATAATAATAATAATGTTCGTTTATTTACATAATAATAATACATAAGTACAAAATTACAATTTTTGAATTCCATAGACAAATAAAACCGACCAGGTATCGCTTGAGTCCGAGTTTATTTACTAAATCTAATAAAATGCTACCAATAGTGCCTATCTAACAAAAAGTGTAAATAAGTTAATTAAGTGATAAACAGGGTGGAACAAAAGTATCAAATAATGGCTTTAACTTTGTTATTTGCAAAGTTACAAAAAAATTTTCAATCATTAAGTTTGGAAATACTTAATGTTTCAATTTAAAAGTTGTTTGGTTCTTTACCGTGCATGTTTTGAGTTTTTTAGTTTGTTGATGTCTTCTTCTGGTTTGTTCCTATGGCAACCAACTTTTTGTTTTTAAATGGCACCCAAATTTTTTTTTTTTCAATTTGAAACAAGCATTTTATTTTTCTCTATTCAGTCATAAAATTTTGCAATTTTTTGAAAAAAGTAAGCGCGAGAAAAATATTTATTACGACTAAAATTTAGTTGTTTGTTTGTACAAATTTAATTGTCCAACTTCCATGGCATTCTTTACCAAAAGTAATGTTTGTGTTTTATAACTGCATGACTTTTTCCATGGCATCCTTTATTAAGAGGCGACGAGTGAGTCGTAATAGATGTTTTTTTTCTCGCTTATTTTTTTTTCGGAAAATTGCAAAATTTTGTGACTGAATTGAGAAAAATATGCTTGTTTCAAATTAACAAAAAAAATTATGGGTGCCATTTAAAAAGAAAAAGTTGGTTGCCATAGGAACAAACCAGAAGAAGATATCAACAAACTAAAAAACTCAAAACATGCATGGTAAAGAACCAAACAACTTTTATATAGAACATTTTTTTGTAACTTTGCAAATAACAAAGTTATAGCCATTATTTGATATTTTTGTTCCACCCTGTATAAGAAGTAAACATTACTAGGTAAGTCATGATTAATTGTATTATTAATTAAACTACTGTACATTTATTTATTTATATTTGACATTGCTATCTTATTTAAATACTACATAGTAATAGGTAATTGTTCTAATCCAACGGTTCTAATAATTAAATACGATCTTATAACTGATAGATATTTTTCCTGTCAATTAGTTGATGAATTGACAGTCGTGGTTTTCAATAACCCAATTTTTTTATTTTCTTTTTATAAAGTCTTATAGAATTTAATATTTTTATGTATTATCTGGTAGCATTTTACCCCTGCTAACTTTTTAGTTTTTTTACCTAGAAAAAAATGATACAAACCAAATTTGTAGGAAATGTTCTTGCGATTTCGACGAACTATTCAAAAAGACGATTAAACTTCACATTTCGGAGATACAAATCAAATTTGTGTTTTTTTAAATAGAATATCCTGTATATTACTCATTTTTTAAATTGTGAATGTCGCATAATGGACAAAATCTAAATTGCCATGGAAAAATCAAAATAATTATTGTAATACGTTTTGACAGTTCTAATTAATCTTGAAACACAACTAGAACTGTCAAACCGTATACAACAATTGTTTTGATTTTTCCATGACAATTTAAATTTTGTCCATTATGCAACATGCACAATTTCAAAGCACAATACTGTGCAAACTGTTTCAGCAAACGCATGACATATATACAGGGTGTCCCACTTAAGATGTATCCAACCTCTTAAAATCTTTATTTGTGAACCGATTTTCGATACCTTTTTTTTGCCGGATAGGGCTTGGAAAACTGCATTTAAGCTATACCTTATATTTCTTAAAAAGGTACATCATAACCTACTAAGACGTATTTTTTTAGCGAAATTTCGAGAAAAGCTATTAGCGATTTTTTTAGAGAAAAACTAATACCAGAATTATTCTTCAGGACCTTTTAAAACCTAAGTGGTGTGAATTTTGCGCCATTAGCATACAGGGTGTTAAAGAAAATGGAGAGGAATTATTCTCTCCAAGAGTTAGAAATATGTCTTGTATTGAATCTAGGATATGATTGTACTGCTAAACCTAGAACTTCTACCTCATTTTTCATTGCTGCGCGATTTGTTGGATTTCAACGAAGAAAATGCTCTGATAGAAATATTTTGAAAAGTAGAATGCTTGTCTTTAAAAAACTGCATTTATTGTCGCTCATATAAATATTAATAAAATTTACTCGCATTAAATTCAACGAATTTAAATCTTTTGGCATATCCAGCTTCCACAAAAACTCACCGTAGGGGGCGGTATTGGTGGTATTACAATTTTAGTGTTATATGTTATTGAAAGGACACAAAATGGTGAACATTACCACAACATAATTCTCTCCATTGTTGCACTCGCCAAATGTTGAAAATACGCTCATGCTGGAAAATTCGATATGGTATCGACAGCATGGTGCACCGCCACATTAGTTGCAAACAGTGGGTACTTAATTATCTAAATAACATTTTCCTAATAGATGGGTTGTTAGGCGAAGAATAATAGAGTGGCCAGCTAGACCTTCAGACCTAACCCACGTGACTATTTCTTGTAAGGTTATTCTAAATGCAAAATGTATCTGGGTACCTAATAATATGGAAGAATTAAAGATCAGAATTAGAAAAGAAATAAGATTAATTTGTCCAGAAACTGATTGATAACAAATAAATTGCAGATAATTTGAACACTTTAGTTAATTAGTTTTAGTTGAGATATTATATCGAATTTATTTTGTATAGCTAAAAAACTAATAAGAATTGATATATTTAAAGTATCGTAAAAATTGTGCATAATTTACTGAGTTTAAAGAAGTAGGATAATTTTAACCGTCATGAGATGTTGGCATGCCTGGGTTGAAAGAAGGTTACTGTATCAACGTATAAATACACCATCATTAAATGCATTACAACAAAACTAATAAACTAATAATCTGTACAAAATGTCTCCAAATCAGTTATTATAATGGTCGTATATAATCTTTATCCTCGATCAATAAACTTCATTTTCTACTGCATTTAAAATCGGCCGTCACATCATACGTTTCCTCTGAAAACAAATGTATGTCATTTGTTTTTATTACTTGCATCGTCAGATATAACAATGAAATCAACGGCATGAGACAAAATTCACGTCGTGTATTCGATTCTTATCGCATCTTTTACCGTTTAATGGTGTTGGGGGGGTTGTAAACTGTACTGCTGAGAACGCATAGGGTGCGTGAGGTCCTTCACCCTGAACTGAAGACGCGGTTTTAAGATTGCAGTGCAACGTCTGGTGACCTAAATAGTCCTGCAACAGAAAATCTCCCATCTCCGTTCCGTGTAGGGACGAAAGGTTTCCTTGATATACACAGTATACAGTTAATAGACCGGAAGAGTTGCAATGCAATGAGGAAAGGAATATAACAATCTCCACGATAATATTGGGTGGACCATGCTAGACAATCTTGCTAATTTGAATATAATTGATATGCAAAGTGTAGGAATCTATGTATAACGAGGTTTGTTAAATATCTCGCTAATAAGATTTATCATTAATTTCATAAATCTGTTCCAAAGAATTCGTTAATCTAAACAATTTTTTCCAGCTAAGAATAAATGCTAGTAAATATTACGGATGACCTCCACAAGTTTAGTACTCCCACAAGAAATATATCGCACACAATATTGACTAAAAGAGGGGAAGAATCAATTTTATCACACATATCGCATATCTAAATGGGTATACTGGCACTCGGGAAGTCTACAGGGGGTGGTCAAATTCCACTTTAGCCACATTTATCTTCTTTATTGGAACGATTTAATGTCGATTTTTCTTTTTGAAATGTACGGGTTCAAATATCTCGTCCAGGATATTTTATTAACCACATGAAAAAATAGATTGATTCGTGATTTAATCATCAACATTTCGGTTTGAAGGTAGCTTCTTGGCAAGCATCTCCAAATATTTTATATTTTGTTTTATATTATCCATTTTATCGGGATAACGAAATGTGGTAGATGTTTATTCACGACCGAATCAAGGACCCACTAAAAATTGATGTAGTGAAGTATGTGAAGAATATGGTTGTTTCTTTATTTCATGAGTGTAATTCTCGTCGACGACTTAACCTCGGATTGACCTGCCAGTAGGATTGGCATGTTTAAAACAAATAAATGTTACTGTTGTTTACTTCATATATGTTTAAAACAAGACCTACAACAGCAGTCGTCAGACGTGGTGGCGAGAGGAGGAGGTGCGCAGTTGAGTAATTCCCCTTAACAGTGAAAGAATCGCACCGCGGGCTGT
The DNA here is from genome assembly GCA_963680705.1 of Rhagium mordax. Classification (NCBI taxonomy): domain Eukaryota; kingdom Metazoa; phylum Arthropoda; class Insecta; order Coleoptera; family Cerambycidae; genus Rhagium; species Rhagium mordax. The sequence continues at coordinate 29,357,634 of OY796661.1, read as the reverse complement.
CACCTCACGTTTGACGGCTGCTATATTTTAAACACATTTGTTTTAAACATGTTTAAATGAACATGTTGAATAAGATTACGATTGAATAGACTTTATGAAATGTGAATGAATACAATTCAGAAAGAATGGAATGATTTTATTTTTCCTAAATCACTGTGAATAGTGAAGAATTAATGATGCACATTATGTCTTCTTCACAACTCACTGCAAAATCTAAAAATAAAAAAAAATCATTCATAATGGAAGATACGAAAAAAAATATATTAAAACCATCTAGAGATATCGCGACTCAGTTAATATGTACAACTTACTTTAAAACAATGACTGTTCCCATGGGAAATGCCTTAACGAATTGTGTTTCTCACCTTGTACAATATGAATAATAATTAATCCAAAAAATTCACACAGACGAAACAGATTGTAGTTTTCTAAGTCGCAAACTAATAGAACATTGGACAAACATTTTTCAAGTGAATTAATAAAAAAAAATTCTGTATTAATTATATATAGGTATTATAATATTTCATTATAATATTCATTTAAATTAAATAATTGATTTCACAATGTACGACCCTGTACCTAATGAGAACTGTACGCTTTGGTTATTTTTTACAAGGTTGTGAAATTTCTTATTCTTCCACAATTAAAAGTAAGTGAAAAAAAGTCGTACTTATTAATATTTAAAAACTAACACTTTTAATAATTAACATAATTGGATTTTAATAGATAGTAATTTTACATTGACCGAAATGAATAGGTATTTAACATGCCCTAGATGGAATCAAGGCATACATGATAATAATTATGAATGACATTTAGTCTTGGTACTTCGGTTATTACAATGGGTTCTTCCTTGAAATTTTTCAAATTATACCAAACTATAGTGTTTTTTAAAATAGTACTGACGTATTTTTTCTTTTTGCTAGTATTTTTCATTTAAGGCCAAAAAAAATGTTCAAAGAAATTAATCTATTAAATTTTTGTGACGTCAAAAACGGACAGTGATTGGGATAGGTCGTGTACATCATATAACTCACATAACCTTAAATTTTTTGTTTTTGTAGATTTATTTTCAATTTTAATTTAAATTTTTGTAGTTTTAACATGAATCCATTATAACATTTAGAAACTCTCGCAGACAGTAGATATAGGCATAAAGTTTTAATATTGTAGATGATAGTCGGCTAATTATAGGTTGGATTTCCAACCAAGAAAAATGATTTTATTTTATTAGATCAAGGAAGTTAAAACTTCATTAATAATGCACTGAATAAGATTTTAGTTGATAGTACAGGAACCAAGCAGAAATTTTGATAAAGGCGACATAATATTCAAAAATTGTAAAAAATGCATCTTTTTGAGGTTAATATTGTGACGTTACGTTTACAAATGTGTCTTTGACGTCATTAACGTGTGACGCTATCTTATTCGGACGTCCTTTGTGACGTCCCTTTTCCTAAATAGTGAATTATTGTTACACAAAATGACTGTCGCTAATATTATTGCCTCGGGCGCCAATCCCTTGTTTAACGTGAAGGAATGTCACTTTGACCTATCAACAGTATGATAGGGCCGGATAACTTCAGTGAAGACACGGTATGTCCGGGTTCGAGGTTTGCTGGTCGCCGCTCTACTGGAGCGTCCCGACTGCTGACTGTATAAACTTTGAGAGTTAGAGGCTTATACTGATGTTATTATAAGGTATAGCAATGTTAGTGATATAAAAAGCATAAACTATTTGACAAACCAAATTTATTACAATAAATATCTATTGTACATCGTTTGATAAACGAAAGAAAGCAAATCAACGTGGTAAATATAAGTACGGCTAATTTACCACAAAGCAGTATGTAAGCAACTAAATATGTATTCTAAAACATCTATAAACCAAGCAACAAATATTTACAACAATACTTAAAGTATTTACTACAAAAATAATTTAATAAAAATTATTTCTACTCAGAGAAACTATTTACAATTAACTACTCAAAAGATAACTCTCAAGCGGAGGTGTGTGTAAGCAAAGCGGATGCAAAACTAACTACAAGCGGCAGGTTCTAGTTTTGAAGAAACTAAACGACTAGCAGAGTCTATCGGGCCACCATACAGACAGACGGACTATTAAATTTATTTAATTAAATAAATTACGGAAATGACTAGCTTTAATACCTTCTATCACGTTTCAAAACCTATGAAATATTTTATTCCTTACTTAAACTTAAAACACGCAAATCTACAGCTATTACAATACACAATGATTTATTATAAATCAAGTGTAACACACGGACTGAATTTATAATTAATTCTTTCTACTAATTATTGACTATAAATTTCTCTATCACAATATTGAAATAATTCGCAAATTATTTCTAAGTTGAAAAGCAAATAATTAACGCGGTTTTATCTTTTAACTTCAAGTACCGTAAATATGCCGAATGATTAATATTTACCTAAACAGGACTGCAGGATTTCGATCGTCGATATAGACTGATTTTTAAAATTGATTCCCGGATCCTACTAACAACGGTACGGCCGGAGCGCTTCGCTTCTCGCGCTGATAACGTGAAATGTATATTTCTTGTCGCTATCTAGTTAAGTCGCGTTCTGGCTCATTTATTTATTAATCCCGAACGGAAATTGTTATTAACAATTCTAGTTCGGACTCCTGTATCGGCGGAATAGATTCTACTCATTTTTCTGAGCATTACAGTGAAAGAAACGGAATTAATAACGTACGAATTACTTAACTAGAAAAATAAATAAGTTTATTTATTTATAACACGTTTAAATATATTGAACAACTGTACACGGACCGGTTTTATAACACAGATAATTACCTGAATATGTACTGATATTACTCTACCCCTTTATACAGGGTGTACCCGAATTTAACTATAAATAAACAATAAATAAATTTATTAACTGAAAATAAACAGAACGCGGAATTCTAGGGTTTAATAATTCGTATTTTTACTAAACTGGTTATACAGGGTGAACTCAAAAATACTAGCGGATAAAATAATAATAGTAACGAGTAAATTATTCAACTACCAGCTGAATCTGTAGGCTTAAAAATTTGCTTCGTTACAAACGGAAAACTGGCGGGACTTTTGAAATTGATACAACTTACTAATATTTAAAGCAACTGTAAGAATGATTATTGGCAACTGTAATGCATATTATTGGAATTTATTGCATTAATATAGCATACAGGGTGTCCCGATTTTAAACCGACAAACTTCGGGTACAGAAAGTTCACATGAAATTATGACATACCCCTTCTAACATTTCTTCTCTATCGAGCCTCCTAACGGAGATAGAGGGTGTTGAAAATTCAATTTATTTTTTGTTTTTCTTTAATAACTTCCACAATATTAAAGATAGGGAAACCAAACTTGGTACACATAGTTAGGTTGTGAGGGTCCATCTTTGCTATGGTTCAGAGTTGAACTGAGGCGCGCCAGTGGCGTGCGGTACCGGTCACGTTAACATAATTTTAAGGAAAAAAGTATGTGCACTAATTTTTTTCGCAATTCTGATCAGATTTTCATAATTTACGGTTAATTTTCTAAAAAAACTTGCTCATGTAAAATTTTGACTGAGGCATTAGTTTTCGAGATATTTGCGTCAGAACAAAACGATGCACCAAAAACACAATTAATTAATTAAGATAGCCCTTTCAAAATTATTTTCAATCTGATTTTCGAAGGGATATACTGAACTGAACTGTCAATTTAATGTTTTTAATGTTTTTCTTCTTTTGCAATGAGGCGTTTTTAAGGCCTTTTGCAAGTCAATATTATTTCTGTCAAAAGAAAAATTTGTTTGTTACGAAATTACATAAACAAATTATCAACATCCAAATATCAAAAAAATCAACACCCTGTACTTCCGTTCGGAATGGCTACAGAGAAATTTTAGAAGGGATATGTCGTGATTTCATCAGAACTATTCCCGACATGATAATTGTGTTTTTGGTGCATCGTTTTGTTCAGACGCAAATATCTCGAAAACTAATGCCTCAGTCAAAATTTTATATGAGCAAGTTTTTTTAGAAAATGAACCGTAAATTATGAAAATCTGATCAGAATTGCCAAAAAAATTAGTGCACATACTTTTGTCCTTAAAATTATGTAACGTGACCGGTACCGCACGCCACTGGCGCGCCTCAGTTCAACTCTGAACCATAGCAAAGATGGACCCTCACAACCTAACTATGTGTACCAAGTTTGGTTTCCCTATCTTTAATATTGTGGAAGTTATTTAAGAAAAACAAAAAATAAATTGAATTTTCAACACCCTGTATCTCCGTTAGGAGGCTCGATAGAGAATAAATGTTAGAATGGGTATGTCATAATTTCATGTGAACTTTCTGTACCCGAAGTTTGTCGGTTTAAAATCGGGACACCCTGTATAATATGTATTCAACTTGACGTAAATCTATTAAAAACCCTTATTTTAACTAAGGTGTAAGAACCCCCGTATGCATCGTTAAATAAAATTTGTTTCATTTCTACGTTTAGTGCGCTGAAAATGGAGTGGTCAAACGAAACGACAATGGAATTTTTTTATCTTTTTGAAAATAAACCTGAAATTTCAAATGCGTCTTATTCGCTTCACAAAAACAGGTCTTTGATGGTTGGAAAAGAATTGAACAAAAATTAGGAACAGATTATTCCATCCCAGAACTAAAAAAAAGAAACTTTGATGGCTAGAAGCCGGCAGTGTCTCTCAAAGGTGAAACAAACTTCAAAAAGTGGTATTTTTGCTACAATTAAGCGACACCATTCACCATCTCCTCTTAGATTTCTTAAAAGGTTTTTCTTATTTTCTAACAATAAATAAGCTGAACACATTAGTAAATAGCCGCACCAGCAACCTCTGAAGCATCTTCACTTTCCACTTCCATCTTTACTTTAAACTGTTTGTGTGAATATTTGTGGTTACCGAATCAAATGACCAATTTTGGCAAATATGTGGATGTTGAGTTTGCCAATAAAACAAATACTGGACCAATATAACAAATACTTAAGCCGGCACCACACATTCGGATATTTGGCAAATACACAAAGGTTTGTATATTTGTCAAAATATTTGTTGTATTGACAAGTCACCATCCTCATAAATGCCAATTATTGAATTGGTCGTTTGGTTCGGGAACCACAAATATTCACACAAACAGAAAGATGGACGTCGACGGAGAAGTGGTTGCTGCTGCAGCTTTATAAGTTATGAGTTCCGCATATACACGTCTGGCCACTCAGTTGTTTCGGATACAGTTCAGTAAGTTGCACCAACTCCCCTAACAATTTCGACTCCGCCCCATAATCACGTTAGTACGAGCTGTCCGAGACGGAGCGTCGACCGTCGACCGGTTCCTTTCAGGGGAGATGCGTGCAACTTACTGAACTGTATCCGAAACAACTGAGTGGCCACAAGTGTATGTTAATGTTAATAAAAAATAAGAAAAAACCTACAAAGAAGAGGAGATGGTGGATGGTGTCGCTAAATAGAACTGCGACGGCTCGGCGATTGCGACTAAACAATCGCACGAATATGTGAATCAGAGAGGACTGTGCTTGTTTACAAATATTTGTGCCTTTGATCTGTGTTCATTTACCGATTTCGAGTGGGAAATGCCAAATATATTTGCCAAATATATATTTGCCGAATATTTGTCTTCAAACACCCCATCCACATATTCGCGTATTTGCCGTATTTGTCACAAATACCCGAATATGTGTCGCCGGCTAGACAAATATACAAATATTCGTGTATTTGCCAAATATCCGAATGCGTGGAGCCGGTTTTATAAGTAAATATAATCAAATTATATTTTTATTGAGATAATAGAAAGTTAATAAATAAATACCTATTTAGTTATGTGAGCATAGATTTCTACTTCCTGCTTAATCTTTACAAGGTCTATTATTATAGACAACGTAATTAATTCACGTTTTTAGATAATTTACATAATTAATTAAGTTTATTCACAATAACGCAATCTTCTCGATATATTGCAGAACTAACAGTGTCTATTTTTGAGCTTGTGCACTTGAATGCTAATTATTGTATTAAGTTATTATGAGCGTTGGCTGTTTCTCATTAAACGTAATGTAAAAAAATTCAGAAATTAACAGAAATTTTAATTAGGATTTACGAATAAAGCGGCTAAAGTAAATAAAGAAAAATGTATTCGATCGTAATCAACCCTGATATAGTATGGTATGGGAGGTTACGCATTGCATGTTGCATGGAATGTATTCATAAGTTACTGTTACGTGTATAATATATCACATAAACAATAATACGTACCTATATGGTAGTTTAATATTTCAAATCTTCATAGGTACGCTTTTTCTATCTTCCTCCATCAGTCTGTTCTGTTCAGCTAGCATCGAATTTTTCCCTGTTCTTGTCTAAAGTTGACCAGTTCTCGGTTTCGTTTCTCACTAAGTTCACTGCATGAATACCTTTGGCCATTTGACATTGTCTAATTAAATGATCCGTTCAGCTTGTAACATACAGTCCAGGGCTATTTGGATTTTTTCTTCAAATTTTGGAATAAGATACTTCTACACGGAGGAATATTATGGAGTTGCAGTTTTTGGCATTTAGTTGCAAATTTTATTGACAATAAGCGATTTTGTCTTAAAACCGCTATTGTAAATTCTTGTCGTCAATGAAATTTTCCATTTTTGGACCGGTCTTGCATTAGGCGCTGTATACAATATTTATTGCAAATGCTCGCTCCAACAGATAAAATCGCTTATTGTCAATAAAATTTGCAGCAAAATGCCGAAAACCGCAATAATATTCCTTTGAATTTGAAGAAAAAATCCAAATATGCAGTTTAATTGTCCAGTAGTTTATTTCACCACTAGGACGAACTCCCCCCCCTGATATCCTTGTTCTGCATCCATCAGCTGATTCCCAACGCTGCTTGCTCCATTGAGTTCACTGCGTATAGCATGCAAGATTTTCCGCCTGCGGTTGATCAAGGTTTCGTGACTGAGGTTGATAAAGCCTGTTCATACCTGATCGATTTTCATGGTTGTCTTTCCTCAGTTTGATGTCGACCACTTGTGGTTGCCGTGTGGCGCGGATGTTGCTTCAACTTAATTTTGGAGAATTATTTTAGGGCTCACTAGCTCCTGAAGCTTCCTTGGGTTCACCGTTCATATTCTCTCTGTTACATCAGGTTCTTGAGGACGTCTTTTGATATCAGCATGGTCGAAAATGGTAGCGTACTCAATTATGACACAGTTTAGGTATCTTAAATCCAAATATTAGGCTTAAGTTCATATGAAAGTAATATAGGGGAATATATTGTGTTACTGGAGATAGTACTTTAATATTGTGAAAACAAACTATACGTAATTTTACGCCACTCCCAGGTAATGTGCTTTATTTATTATCGTCTAGTAATTTATACGCATTCTCATTGCTCGTAGTTAATTTTTGCCACTTGTGTGGCAATTTAGATTCGAAATTGTCCGGCGCCTCGTTGAAGCGCAAGTAAACGAAAGGATTTTGCATATTCACTAGAGGATTTCAAAGGTTAAGGTTAGTTAGAGTTTGTTGGCGAAGTAGCATTTTTCCTGACTGTGGTCGAAGTTACCACTGGAATATCAATAGGCAAGTATTTCTCGTATATTTTAACCGCAAAAGTTTCAGCAGAGAGATGGAGATGTATTGGTCCTAAAAGGACGTGTTTGCATTTCTATGCATGATACCGATAGTTTTACTAAGGGTGGAATAAAAACTAGTGGTAATAAACTTAGTTGCGGGTGCTTGACCAGTGTACAAGGTACTGTCGTAAATATTGCCTATATTATAAACGACTTGAATGTTGAATGTGACATTGGATTTTTTTGGTTTTGTTACGGTAATTTCTTAGGCTTTAGTTTCTCACAGAGATTTACGATTTTTTAAATTTAATTAAATAGTCGGTACGAGAGTCGGTAAGTATATCAATATGGCGTCCAGCCGCGGTGTTGAATTCTTCTCTAATATTGGACTAAGGTGTATGATACCGTAAATTAAAGGTAATTATGGTAATTCTATAACGTACAACAAAATGGTGGCATTAAAATAAATTCGATACCTGCACAGCGTGTTTATTTATTTGGCTCAATAATGCCCAATTATTAGTGCCAATACGCATCTAAATTGGAAATAATAAAAAAAATTGTCAATTAAACAAGTAAAATCATTTACAAATGACTTTATTTATGTTTTATACAAGCATAATAACAATATTGAAAACTAAATATATTTAACTCACCACAAAATGCATTCATTACGGTTACCAATAAGAATGAAAGAACATGTACATCTTGGGAATATCAATATTGGTAACCATAATGAATGAATTTTGAAGTTACAAAAAATGCCTGTTTTTTCGGTAAAGTTTTATCTTGTGCACAGTGTTAAACACCCTGTACATTAGAATTTTTTGTTTTATGTGTCTGCTTTAAAACGCTTTTTTGATTTTGCTCCTATCTTTTTTGTAGTGAAAGATTACAAAGGTTTTAGTAAAATATTACATTTTCACAATAAAATAACGGATGGATTTGATTACTAAAATTTCCGTATATCGTGACTGACCACACACAGAGTACGTAGGTATTATATAAACGAGTTTTTTTACCAACAGGGGTATAAACCGCATGCATGTGGTGGCCTGCATTATCATCAGATTTAAACCCCATAGCAAATTTGGGATATTCTACAGAGACGAATATCTAGTCGAAACCGTCAATCTGATTTGCGGGAACTTAGAGAGGCCCTTGTAGAAGAGTGGAACCAAAGCACTTTATCTTAAAGTTAAATAGGTAAGATGAAAGCCAATTAAATTTCCCTCGAAATGCTAAAAACCCGGCGCAAATTCATACATTTTTGACATTATAAATCGTGATCAAATTTAAGGTTTCCCGAAGCATATCTGATGAGTATATCTTAAAATATACAGGGTGATCCGAATTGTACCTTCGATAGTTGGGAGTTAACAGAAAATGTGAAATTAATGTGAGTTTTCTTAAATAAACTATCGAAAACCGTTTCAGGAAAAGGAATATTTCATTGAAATTTTGTGTGTATCTACATGTTCGTGAATAAATACCACGTTTAATCACTATGTTCATTTTCCTACTTCAACCAGAGGCGTATCCACGGGGTTGTGAATCCCTTTGTTTAAGGGAAAAGGGTACACCAATGATCGAAATTATATATTTTATTCCATTTTTTTAAATCTGCAGTCAGTTTATGAATAAAAAGTCCTCTTTTAGTTTTTTCACAACGCGTATGTATCGTTTTATAGTTAAATTGTAATTAGAATTCATTGCATATTCATTATCTTTATGTGTGCGCTACCTGATTTTATTTTTAGTTGGCTTTTTAGTTAGTGGTGCATGAGCATTTTGAACGGCTCATCTAACGATTTGAGTTTATTTTGTGAAATATTTATGTTTAATTACTTTTTTTTAAATAATCCTTATAGTTTATTTACTAAGAAAAAGGTTCTTACTTCGTTGACTCAAAACCGATTTTGATAATTTTTATTTTGAAATTTAGGAAAAAGTTTATCTATAGATAAGTTTCCCATAGGTGAGAAGGTGTGCTTTTTATTTTTTCAATTATTGTTATTAACAAATAAGTGTTTTTTATACTCTCTTAATAAAAAAATGTATAACTTTTTTATTTATTTAAACAATTGCCTGAAATTTGATTACATAATGGTTTTGGAGTCACAGATTACGAAAACAAAATGTCGTCGAATTTTTTATTTTCCTTTTTTTATTATACCTATTTATTAGATATGTGGGTTTTTTGGGGGGTCGCTGATTACGAATTTGGCATTAAAACTACGATAAAATAAAAAATGGCGGATCTAAAATGGCGGAAAAGGGTCCATTTTTTGCATTGGTATTTTATTTCTTATGCCGGGTGGCAACTAATTACAAACCAAAACAAAAGCCATCTATGTGCATCACAGCCACCTAATTCTGTTTTTCAAAATTAAATAAAAAATAGCTCCAAAAAGAAAATAAAAAAGGCACAATTATACGTAAAATGATCCGCTGGTTAAAAAAATGTCAAAAAAAAATAGGATGTTGCACTTGAAAATCAAAAGTTCTGTTCAATTCCGGTCAAAAAAGGTATTTTATTAATGTTTTATAAATAAATAAATAACACTACATGTAAATACAACCCCCTTTATCCCAGAAGGTTCTAGAAGAGCCTTGTACGGGAGGGAGGCTACACATTTAAAGACAAGGGATACACATCCAATATCCGTGTATAATGGAAAAATCCCTCTCACAATCTTTTCCATTGCCACGACCGGGAATTGAACCCGGGACTTTTGAGTGAGAGGCAGGTACGTTACCATCTCGACCATCAGTCATATGTTTGAAATACTTATTCTTATAGTTCGGGCGACGCGGCGCCTGCAAGAACACTCACGTCATCGAGTTAGAGGAATTTGTTGATATTTAGTAAAAGTTGACCATCAGTAGATACAAACAACGTTTGTCGGCTGAGGTTTGTCCTGGAGCGTAAGTGGGAGACACGGTTTACCCACCCTTATTCGGACTCAACTTTTATCGTATGTAATATCATAAGTGCTTAAAATTTTATCGATAAATTTTTTTCGAGAGCGATATTGCCTAGTAATATTAAGAGTGTAAATTGGCCACTTTATTATCTAATTAAATCACGAGCGCTTTAGCGCGAGGGATTTAATTTTTGATAATAAAGTGACCAATTTACACGAGTAATATTACTGTTGGCAATATCGCTCGAGAAAAAATTTATAGGTAAAATTTTCAAGCACGAATGGTATTTGCGGAGAATATTTCACGAATAAATTATTTAAATACAAAAACATATCTTTAACGACGAAATGTCAAAGTAACGTATTAAGTGACAGTTGACATAAAGAATGATTTTATCGCGATAAAACTGTTTCAGGGATTTTATCGATATAATACTGCTGTCATTTGTCCAAATTTAAAAATTGTAGTAGTTTCATTGGTTAATAATTTCTGAGTGAAATAATCTTATTTAATTAATTAATTAAACCTTTTTCATTTAGTAGAACTCGATTAATAAAACATTTGGTCGGCCGCCTTATATCTTGGGGGGTATCGTAGTCCGACCAAATACAGGGGTGGATTAAGAGGTCAACTTTTACCCCATCGAGTTAGAGGATAAATTTAACATCAAGTTAAAGCTCAAACATTCTATTTCAAAAATGTCTTTGTCGGCCAGCTCGCAACCTGGTGGTTTTGTCAGTCCGACCAATTTTATCTTTCAAAGACCTCCAGAAATAAATGTCTTTAAAATACATACATCTCTTTTATATTGCTCCTAAATAATTATTACAACAAAAATAATATTTCTTAAACAAATTATAATAATTTTTAAATATCATATGGAGTAATTACTCAATTAGTAATTAAATTGTAAAAAGAGCATAATGTAAAAATAGAGCATAAAATCAAAATGACATTTCATAGTAGCCCAGTCATTTTAGCTAACGAAACACCCAATCTGCGAAAAAAATCCCAGTTAGCCAAATTTTATTTACACCTTCGTTTAGGTGGTATAATATACAGGTAAAAAGTCACCATCGATATCGTGTCGGCGTTGTGAGATATCGAAGGTCAAAGGTCATGAAAAGCGGGTTTTCGCGAAAATCTCGTTTCCTATGACTCGGGAGGTCAATGAGGTAAAAATTGTAGGACATCAAATGCTCTACTTAAAAGGTTCTATTATTTTTTTTATTTTAGTCAACCATATTTTATAAAATAAATAGGTACGTATCCATTTCCGCACCACCTTGGAGATAGAATGCAATGCGCGTTTTTTTTTTTTACATGAGCTCCCCAATAGGCCTAAATGGGCATATACACGATGAGGCATGCCGTCGCACCTACCTGAACGTTTTGAGGCTCACGAGTAAGTGGGCGTTCATAACGGCGCACCGCACATAAAGGTGCGTATTGACTTGAGCAATTTACTCCGAACGAACCGAACGAGCCGAGCGCGCACAGCCGAATTTGCCTAGTCAATACATCTCCCCGAACCGAATTCTGGAGAACCGAGCGCGCCAAACTTTATCGGCAGCTTGTCGGTAAATGTGATTTGCTCAAAGGGATTTAGATGTTCCCACGTGTTCAGTGGGTACGGACATTCGTCCTGTTCTAATCGTTCGTGCTAATTTTGGTAGGTCATTTATTTGTCTCCGATACTCTGACAAAATGGATAACAACAAAATAAAACTAGCGAATGTGGGAACACAGCAAACAGTACAAACACTACAAATATTGCGAGCTTTTCTTACAAAATGTTTGTTTGGCTCTTTTGTGCGCGCTCGGTTCGTTCGGAGTAAAATGCTCAAGTCAATACGCACCTTAACATGGCACTAAACATCGCAACTAGCATGGACCGGTCGAGGCAAATACACGCATGCATTTAAATGCGCGTGATCATAACGAAGCCTCGCACATAGCATAGCACCTCGCCTGCGTGACTCTGCAAGTAAGGGTACGAGGCTAGGTTAATTCAGCTTAGTATTTTGCCTCGCCTGGAAGTGTACGCATGGTACACAATAATTAATAATATAATAATAAGTAAGTAGTGAGGGATAAGTGCATCCCTCTGGTGGTCAGTTGCTACTACCAGTCGAGACATCGAAAATGTCTCTGTGACCGATAGCGGCTTGCCAAGCAAGCACCAAGAGCGGCGACCTCTAGCCCTGATGGACTAAAACGTGCACGTTTTAGGTCACAGAGACATTTTCGATGTCTCGACTGGTAGTAGCAACTGACCACCAGAGGGATGCACTTATCCCTCACTACTTACTTGTGCTGGGTCTGCCATAGACTAGTTTGGTTTGCCTTTGTTATTTGTCTTTTCAGCTACCTGTGGCACACTGATGAGAACATAAAGAGTTCGAAACCGGTCTGTGTCTGGTGGAGAAAAGACAAATAACAAATTTGGCTACCAATTTGGATTTATAGGTATAATTCAATGGGAGTAGGGGCCTTTGCCCGTCCAGTAGTTGTTTCCTATAAATCCTATTTATCATAATATAATAATAGATAATGAAAAATTATTATTAATCTTTTCAAATCTATCATGAGGTGATGGTATTCATTGAATTCATATCCTTCTTATTTATAGGATGAACAGATTTTTTCGGTTGCACTATTTTTAGGTACCATAGTGTGACTGGCTAAAGGAGAAAAAAATCTTCGTCCGAAGAGCACTCGGATGAACTTGTAGACATTGTTGTTTCCTGTACCAAGTCCAATTCACAACTGACTAGGTGATGCTCCAAGGCATAAAGCAGTGCCCCGACATGAACACAACGTTCCAGCCATGCAACCATACCAAGTGCAATGCTAGGTGCGATGCTTAATGGGCATACACACGATGAGGCATGCTGTCGCACCTACCTGAAGAGGCAAGTCTGCGAGCAAGCGTGTGATACAGTCATTTGAGTACACACGTTCAGTGTAAACTGAGGTGCATCACTTCATTTTTATTTAAAGATTAGTACGGATCACGCTTTATATTTATTTAATATAACATTTCAAAATGTCATTAAATATGAAGGATTTATGTTTAATTAGCACTGCGATTGCTTGTGTGATTATAAGAAAACGTGTCCCAAAAAAAGGGCTAAAATTCTGTTAAAATTGTTTTTTCCGTCGTAGTCATTTTTAATAAGATTACTTTATTATTTTATTAAACATAAAACAATAATAATTAATGTTTTAAAAAAATATCTCGATATTTACTGATAGAAAATGAAGACTTGGCACGCGAGAAGCCTACACACGTTGAAACCTGCCTGTTCGCTCCTCGAAAAATCAAGCATCGCCAGAATGCTTCACATCGCGCCACAGGTCTAGAACGCGCCGTCAGTTCGGCATACACACGTTAGCACTTACTCGCGAGCCTCAAAACGTTCAGGTAGGTGCGATGGCATGCCTCACCGTGTGTATGCCCCATAGACTTAATAATACTAACGTATGGACGGAGCCTTGTGCCGCTTTCCGCTCGCCAGTGTGAGGTCCACATTGAAGAGAGATAGAGCGATATAAATTGTGTGCGTCGAACAAGGATAGTAAGATTTTAGACCACGTGACTATTACTTCAACAGGAACAGTCACGTGGCCAAGTTACTTTTTTACGCGGCGGCGGATGGAAACATTGCCGAGATCCTTTATAAATATATTTTAGCACGTTTGTGATTAGAGGTTTTGATTATAATACGTACAATTTGTCCGTGAAGTATAAAAATAGGTGCATCTCAGATATTTAAGCATAAATAAGTAGGTACCTAAAGAAGGTTAAGGAACAAAATAATAATCAAAGCCACAATCAGCTGATGATTTATCGGCGTCTCTCTCGAGGTCCCGTCCTCATCACCTCTCTCTCTAGGCTCGGTCCATATATTATTAAGTCTATGGTATGCCCATTTAGTGCAGTGCTATGTGCGGTGCGCCGTTATGAACGCCCACTAAGTGCTAACGTGTGTATGCCGAACTGACGGCGCGTTCTAGGCCTGTGGCGCGATGTGAAGCATTCCGGCGATGCTTAAATGGGCATATACACGGTGATGCATGCCGTCGCACCTACCTGAAGAGGCAAGTCTGCGAGCAAGTGTGATACAGTCATTTGAGTACACACGTTCAGTGTAAACTGAGGTGCATCACTTCATTTTTATTTAAAGATTAGGACGGATCACGCTTTATATTTATTTAATATAACATTTCAAAATGTCATTAAATATGAAGGATTTATGTTTAATTAGCACTGCAACTGCTTGTGCGATTATAAGAAAACGTGTCACCAAAAAAAGGGCTAAAATTCTGTTAAAATTGATTTTTCCCTCGTAGTCATTTTTAATAAGATTTTATTATTTTATTGAACATAAAACAATAATAATTAATGTTTTCAAAAAGTATCTTGATATTTCCTGATAGAAAATGAAGGCTTGGTACGCGAGAAGCCTACACACGTTGAAACCTGCCTGTTCGCTCCTCGAAAAATCAAGCATCGCCAGAATGCTTCACATCGCGCCACAGGCCTAGAACGCGCCGTCAGTTCGGCATACACACGTTAGCACTTACTCGCGAGCCACAAAACGTTCAGGTAGGTGCGACGGCATGCCTCATCATGTATATGCCCATTAATTTTTCGAGGAGCGAACACGAGAGCGAACAGGCAGGTTTCAACGTGTGTAGGCTTCTCGCGTGCCAAGTCTTCATTTTCTATCAGTAAATTTATATCGAAATATGTTTTGAAAACATTAATTATTATTGTTTTATGTTTAATAAAATAATAAAGTAATCTTATTAAAAATGACTACGAGGTAAAAAACAATTTTAACAGAATATTAGTCCTTTTTTTGGTGACTCGTTTTCTTATAATCACACAAGCAATTGCAGTGCTAATTAAACATAAATCCTTCATATTTAATGACATTTTGAAATGATATATTAAATAAATATAAAGCGTGATCCGTACTAATCTTTAAATAAAAATCAAGTGATGCACCTCAGTTTACATTGAACGTGTGTACTCAAATGACTGTATCACACTTGCTCGCAGACTTGCCTCTTCAGGTAGGTGCGACAGCATGCCTCGCGTATATGCCCATTAATCCATGGTGTGCAGAATGATAAAACATTTTATTGTGTCATGTACTGAAACTAATTATTTATTAAAAAAATGATGGTTCTTGTTGCTAATTAAAATCTATTTAATTGTTTCATTCTATTCAGTCGTTTGTGTCCTCGTCCTCAGTATCATTTGTGTGAATTAAGGTCGGTGTCTACTTCAATATCATCGATATTTTCAATGATATTGGTATTGAGCGTGACTGGCCATGGCTAGATGGCTTCGTGACTTTTGACCTTCCATATCTCGCAACGCCAGCACGATATCGATAAGGACTTTTTACCCATATATTATAACACCTAAACGAACGTGTAAAAAAAATTGGCAAACTGGGAATTTTTTCTCAGTTGAAATCTAAAATGATTGGGCCATAGAGAACTTCGCCTCCACCAAAATTTATTCGGCTCTGTATTATATTATGTCGTTTATCGACTATGCTCTAAAAAATCATATATCTTTTGAATTATCGTAATTGATTTTATTACAATAATAATTACTTAACTCAGTAACTAATCCATATGATAACAAAATTATTATAATTTGCATAAAAATATTATTTTTGTTATTGTAATAATTATTTACAGCAATATAATTAAGATGTATAGTTTAAATACATTTATTTCTAGAGATCGACCGATACTTCTTTGAAAGATAAAATTGGTCGGACTGACAAAACCACCAGGTTGCGAGCTGGCCAACAAAGAAATTTTTAAAATAGAATGTTTAAGCTTTAATTTGATGTTAAATTTACCCTCTAACTCTATGGGGTAAACGTTGACTTCTTAATCCACCCCTGTAGACAGATAGATATATAGAAACATTTTATTTCCCACAGTATATAATCTTACACACTTAATAATAATAACAATAAAATTAAATAACTATATCTTATAATATTCATATTTCCATTATTTTGTATTTGTATATGTATTTGGTCGGACTGCGATACCCTCGAAGATATAAGGCGGCCGACCAATTTTTGTTTGTTTTATTAATCGAGTTCTACTAAATGAAAAAAGTGTCATTAATTAACTAAATAAGATAAAAGTTGAGTCCGAAGGAGGGTAGATAAACCCTTCCTCCCACTTACGCTCCAGGATATGCCTCGGCCAACAAGAGTTTTCTGTATCTACTGATGGTCAACTTTTACTAAAAAGCAACTCGATGACGATCCCGTATTATTATGAATATGCAATGAATTATAATTAAAATTTACCTGTTAAAGCGATACGTTTTACGGAAAAACTAAAAGAGGATTTTTTATTCGTAAACTGACTGTAGATTTCAAAAATAGAAAAAAATACAATTGCGATCATTGGCGTACCCTTTTTCTTTAAGCAACGAGATTCACACCCCCGTGGTTACGCCTCTGGTTGAAGTGGGAATATGAAAATAATGGTTAAACGTGGTACTTATACAGAAACATGTACACACAAAATTTCAATAAAGTATTCCATTTACTTCAGGAAATAATAAAAAAAAATATACAAAAAAATGTAATATCAGAATTTCTGAAACGGTTAAGTTTTCGATATCAGAAAACTCATATTAATTTAACATTTTCTATTGATTCTTAAATTATCCCAGGTAGATACAATTCGGCCAACACTGTATAGGAAGTTTCATTAAAAAAAAATATTGCTTTTCGCCCCTTGCATATATGAACAGATTTCGAAAATCTGTTTCAAGATTCTTAAGGTTCATAAAAAACTGTTTCAATCTATTTTTTGAACGACTTAAATTGATAACATCTAGGGAAATAAGGGGGGTGTCAAATTTAAGTGACTTTCCCTGTACTTGTGGTATACGGTAAGGTATAGATAAACGTTTACAAATGGACCCACCTAACCTTCTGCTTGGCAAAATCGTTATTTAAATTGGAATAATCAATAATCTAATCCATTTGTTTGTGTTTCTAATTTTTAATAAAAAATATTTAGATTTTTTGTATTTTATTTTAACCGATCCGAGCCAAAATGCCGCCCCATCATAGTGCATGAGGCGGTCGCCTCGCTGCTTCACCCCACCATGCGGCTCTGAATAAAAATAATAACTAGGAAATTCATATGAAATAATTAATACGAAATTAGATAATAGCGACGCTTATTTAAGAATTAGTTAAATAAACTGCTTGCAGACAAATAATTAGTTTTGTAGATTTTTATTTAATGCCGGTAAATCATTGCGTAAAGAAATAATATAAAGAGACGCAACTGTCAAGGTTTCGAGATTTTAGTATTGTATTTTTTCGCTAATAGCTTCAGGATTGTCATCAATTTTTAGTGCTACTGAAGGAAAGTATTTGTAATTCGGCTGCATAGCCCTAAATATTGTAGATAATTCTGTAGTTATTGGCAAAAAAATACAACACCAAAATCTCGAAACCTTGACAGTTGCGCCTCTTTATTATTATTTACTCAATGCAGTAATTTGGAGCGACCTAAATGGATCGGCGCAGCATTGCGTCTACCAAGGCTTTAACAACATTAGGCGATCGGTAGATTTTTTTTTTGGTGTCTTATTCAATAAATTAGTTGAGGAAAAAAATTCAGCCTTGCAGATATGAATCGGAGAAGTTCCTTTTTTGAACACCTTGCGTGGGTGGTAACTGGTAGACCCTTGATGGCAACGCTTCCGACGTGATAGATTATCATTTTCCTCCATATTAACGTATCCTTTGTCGCTGTAAAAAGTTTCAGCCTTGCAGATATAACACATTTATTTCAGCAAGTGAAAAATTCATTCGAGCGTTTTCGAAACTACTAGTCCCTTTCAATAAGCTGGAGAAAAAGCAGCAAAAAATATGTCGGAAATAAAAACCATCGGACAGATACAAATGGAAAGACTTAAAAAAAGGATGGAAACTAAAAGTACGTCACTATGGGCTCCTCTTTAAGAAAAACGATTTAAAACTATGTAAAGATACAAATAAAAATATTAAAACTACTAAAATGAGAAAAACTACAGAAATGAAACTTCAGAAAAATTGTATTCCTATAGTTTTAGTTTTATCAAGAACGAGAATGGATTTGGACCTAAAAGAGATTGTCGATGAATATGAACTAACAGCAATACCTAGATGTTTTCTTTCCTATGATGGAAAAATGCATATCCATCCATACTGATAAATATAAACTGATGCATCTATTGGAAAATTTTGTCGAGGACAATAAGACCATCTCTGGTAACCAATTAAAAGCTAGCATTGAAATCACTGTTATTATAGATGCTTGCATGGCCTAAAAAGATATGGTTGGGAAGGAACAAAAAAAGGAATACTTATTACTGGTATTATGTGACGAATTGTCCACTTTCTGAAATATTACAATTAATATTCATTAATATTACAATTAAGTTGCAGAAAGACGAAATGTGCAGGAAGATGATGCAAATGTTTTCTAGAAAACATTAATTGTACAGAAATGTGTTCCAATGAGGAAGAAAATGAAGGATGCGAAAATAATCAGCTAGTAAGGTAGGATTCGAATGATAAATAAGACGTAACAAATGTCTTTAAAAAATTATTTGGACAACCTATACTAACTAAGTAATACTGTATATTTTCAGGTTGAACAAATTAAGTGCCGACACATGTGTTATACTTATTTTAAATAAGGAATTTATTTTATTATTATTAATATGTATTATTCAGTTATGTTTATAAATTCCTATTTTTTATTATTTTCTGCATATTTTTGTTATATGTATTAAATAATATATGTAAAGATCTATATATGGAATTAAAACGGCATCTTTAAAATAAAAGTTTGTCAAAATATCTTAAGTAATAAGGAAGATAGAGCAAGTAAAACATTTCACCCTTTGTAGGGGGTTGCAGGGTGACAGACACAGATTCAAACGTGGCACCACGACTTTTCTTGTTACTTTTGTAACAATCTTTCGTTTTAGCGTAGGTGACAACTTCCCTCAAAAATTTCCAACTCAATGACCTACGCACCGCACCGTGGACTGAATATCCAATACAAAATAGAATACTCACTTCAGTTATACACATATACGGGTGTCCCGATTTTAAACCGACAAACTACGGGTACAGAAAATTCACATGAAATTATGACATACCCCTTCTAACATTTCTTCTCTATCGAGCCTCCTAACGGAGATACAGGGTGTTGAAAATTCAATTTATTTTTTGTTTTTCTTTAATAACTTCCACAATATTAAAGATAGGGAAACCAAACTTGGTACACATAGTTAGGTTGTGAGGGTTCATCTTTGGCTATGGTTCAGAGTTAAACTGAGGCGCGCCAGTGACGTGCGGTGTGGTCACGTCGACATAATTTTAAGGGAAAAAGTATGTGCCCTAATTTTTTTCGCAATTCTGATCAGATTTTCATAATTTTCGGTTAATTTTCTAAAAAAACTTGCTCATGTAAAATTTTGACTGAGGCATTAGTTTCCGAGATATTTGCGTCTGAACAAAACGATGCACCAAAAACACAATTATCATGTCGGGAATAGTTCTGATGAAATCACGATATATCCCTTCTAAAATTTCTCTATAGCCATTCCTAACGGAAACACGGGGTGTGATTTTTTTGATATTTGGATGTTGATAATTTTTTTATGCAATTTCGTAACAAACAAATTTTTCTTTTGACAGAAATAATATTGATTTGCAAAAGGCCTTAAAAACGCCTCATTGCAAAAGAAGAAAAACATTAAAAACATTAAATTGACAGTTCAGTTCAGTATTCTTCGAAATCAGATTGAAAATAATTTTGAAAGCGCTATCTTAATTAATTAATTGTGTTTTTGGTGCATCGTTTTGTTCAGACGCAAATATCTCGAAAACTAACGCCTCAGTCAAAATTTTATATGAGCAAGGTTTTTTAGAAAATTAACCGTAAATTATGAAAATCTCATCAGAATTGCGAAAAAAATTAGTGCACATACTTTTTTCCTTAAAATTATGTGGACGTGACCACACCGCACGCCACTGGCGCGCCTCAGTTCAACTATGAACCATAGCAAAGATGGACCCTCACAACCTAACTATGTGTACCAAGTTTGGTTTCAGTATCTTTAATATTGTGGAAGTTATTAAGGAAAAACAAAAAATAAATTGAATTTTCAACACCCTGTATCTCCGTTAGGAGGCTCGATAGAGCAGAAATGTTAGAAGGGGTATGTCATAATTTCATGTGAAGTTTCTGTACCCGCAGTTTGTCGGTTTAAAATCGGGACACCCTGTATACGTATATGTTACGAGTGCTCATGTACTTACGCTTAAGTAACTTAAGTGGCTAGACTGAAAACTAAGACCAAATACTGGTGGCAAAGTCCTAATACCGGCGACTAAGACCAAACCATACGTATATGTATAAAAAAATATACATGCGTATATCGTATATCTATCTATACCTAAAAATATTAATATATTTACAAAAATATACATACAGTATACACAGTCACAGTAGTCACACTAGTTAACTGTGAACTGTGAATAATTTAAAAAGAGAGGACTCGTGTCGACGACGCCGACGCGACGTCTCTAATAAACAAGCTGTAAATAAAATGTATAAGCAGTCGCAAATTAAAAAGAGCTAGTGAGTAAGTGGTTTAGTTACAGTTACTATTTAAAAGTTGTAAGGAGCAACTCATACCTCATGAAACAATAAGCAAACAACAATAACAAAACTCACGTGCAAATGTGAAAATGATTAAATACTAATTAACTATTATTCATCACAGAAATTGCACTTCACTATATTATTTTGAACTACCTATGTTCGCACAAATCGCACACCTGTTAACTTTAAAATATATACCTACCTATACATTAAAAACAACTGCGTACAGAACGCTTAGCATGAACCTTTTTTTTTCATAATGCATATTTAAATTAATTAATTTCTCTCATAAAGTAAAACAAAAGCAATCATTGTATAATAACATTATCTCAGTATACAATTTTTTTATTTAATTGAATAGATAGTGAATGAGAATTAGGAAATTATGCAAAAGAAGTAGGTAGGCTGCAGTGATAAAAGTTGAGCGTTTCTAGGTAATGGGCATTAAGGTTCTTCTGTCAAATAAATTAGGTTATTTCCACAAGTATTTATTATCAATAATTTCTGTTAAATTCGCTCAAAATTCTACAAGAAAATGTTTGATTCTGATCATTTGTGACTTAGAGACCACCAAATTTGAAAGCTGCTGCACAAAAGACAACCAGAAGATTTGCTGCCGCAAAAGTGACGTTTAACTTGCCGGGAAAGTGATGTTTAACAAACCGGTAAAGCTACTTTACCGGCTAGCTGGCTAGCTGGAAAAGAAGAGTTAACAAATGCCTGCCTCCCAACTTTTTATAAGCTGGCAATTGAAGCATTACATATATGATTGTGAATAAAATATATAACTTACATCATTCCCTTATAACTTCAAGTGAGTGGTAATTATTATAAATGTTATTAACCCTTCTATACGTTTCAAATACTGTTTGGTTTAAACTTTGTGATTTAATGAAGTCCCAGAAAAAGCAGTCTATAGATGAAAAGAGAAGTGGCTGCCTTATTCCTCCTTGGCGTTTCCACCTACTCTCGTCAAAATTCGGAGAAGTTACTAGGGACGATCATGTCTCTTATTCACAATCATATACGTAATGCTTCAATTGCCAAAAGTTGAGAAGTAAGCAATTATTAACTTTAATTTTCAGCTAGCCAGTAATAAATTATTATAATAAATAGTATATTTATTACGCACGAATGGAAAAATTGCAAGAGTGGGTAATTGCTTTGAGGGAATTATTTCTCAAAGTTTTAAACAGATGTTTTATTATATTATATTAACGTGCTGTCCGTCCTCCTGATGAGCTTCAGTAAAAGCGAAGGAACATGTACTATCGCGGCCGAAAAAAAGTAATCAACTGATTTTCCCGTTGTAACTCTGCTTCTATTCAGTGTCGCATCAATCCCAATATTTTTTTTATTAGTGTCAACGTCATTGCCATATTAAGCAAAAATAAAATCATGCCTTATTATGTTTTGAGTGAAGTAGAAAAAGAAAAGAAATCATTGGTGGGGTCGTATTTATTAAAAAAAAACTAATAAGAAATAAGTTGTTAATATTTTTTAATTATAAGAAAACAATTAATTAGTATGGCTTTCAGAGAAGCAGAAAAAGGCTACATCATCGTCAAACTTGGAGAAGGGTGGTCTCAACAACGCATAGCAAGTGAAATTAATTGCAGCAAAAGCACGATTCAAAAACTAAACAAAAAGTGGATAGAAACTCATGATCTGAGCAGGGCAGTGGGTTCTGGGTGGCCAAGAAAGAGTACTCTAGAAAACGACAATACCCTGGTTAACTATGTGAATTTAAACCCATTTTCTAATTCTATTGAAGCCAAAGAGCAAAACTTCCCAGCGTCTGTTAGGACAGCAAGAAAAAGTTTGCAGTTTGCAAATACTTTTATTAATGAAAACGATCGTTACTGGGAGCGAGTGGTCTTTTCCGACGAAAAGATATTTCAGTCCTGCTACAATGGTCAACTGCGAGTTTACCGTCCCATGGGTCATAAGTTTGGTGAAGAATATTTGCACAAAACAGATAATAGCGGAAGGTATTGTGTGTTTGTGTTTAGTTTTTGAATTGTGCCTTTCCTGCAATTAATTTCACTTGCAATACGTTGTTAAGACCACCCTTCTACAAGTTTGGCGATGATATAGCCTTTTTCTGCTTCTCTGAAAACCATACTATACTCTGTACCACCAACAAAAATCCGTAGACTCCTCCCCAAAAATGCCCACTAAATTTGAATGGAATTTCTCTATTGGTCGAATTTATAGAACCCGAGTTACAAAGCAACCACTAAATTTGACAAAGGCCGACTCTACAATACTGGCGTCACACATTAAAACTTTTATGTATTTTGGCAATAGACCAATCAGCTATGTTATCATTGTCGCGAAACGTATAAACGCTAAACATATTAAAAATCGCGCATAAATGGGGAGCCGGCCTCACTGTAAACCTGTGCT
Source organism: Rhagium mordax (assembly GCA_963680705.1). Classification (NCBI taxonomy): domain Eukaryota; kingdom Metazoa; phylum Arthropoda; class Insecta; order Coleoptera; family Cerambycidae; genus Rhagium; species Rhagium mordax. The sequence goes on along the minus strand of OY796661.1, from coordinate 29,333,932 downwards.
GTCAACTGTCATAATTCATTCGTCTGTGAAATTATTTCAAATTTATATATTTGTTTTTGTGAAGGTACGTAGGATTAGCCTTATTTGTGTTTTAAGTATTAAGGTAAGTAGGTAATGCAAACGATTAATATTGATTAAATGTTAAAACATCGTTTTTTTTTAAGGTCAAATCGAAAACTTAATAGAAGGGGGCCCAATTTCTCCACCGAAAAAACGAATCTCGTGTTGAACATCTTTAAGGCGAAAAACGCGAATAAATGGGGCGCCAGCGTGACTGTCAACTGTGTTCTTCGTTTTTGTGACATTTTACATTTCATCTGGGAGTTAAAGTAATAAGGTACGTAAATGCAAACGATTAATATTGATTAAATGTTAAAACGGGTTTTCTTAAGGTTTATGATGGCTGAAGGAGGTATAATTTCTCCACCCAAAAAACGATTATCCAGACATTTTTCGGTGGAAGATAAGGAAAAGGTTCTGAACATTTTTAAGGCCTACGATGGGGAGAATTCCGAGAAACCAAAGATGGAATGCATGGAGTTCACTGCAAAGGCAGCAGGTGTGTGTTCCAAGTGTTTCTAATATTCTTCATGAATACAAACAATCACACCAACATCAGCCATCAAAAGTGTACCATCGACAATGGGCAGTTTTGGACAATATTGATGAAGGAACTAAAAGTGCTCTCAAGCGTATAATCCATTCCTTTTTTGAAAGAAATGAACCACCAACTGCAAACAAAATTTTAGCAGCGGTGCATGAAGATGATTATTTGCCTCATCTTAAACGGAGTACTTTGTGACGATTACTTTTGGACTTCTTATTTCTTTGTGTTGTAATGTAATTGTGTTTGGCATTATAGGTTCTCAAAAAGGTCACGTAATAGTGCCCTAAGGGAAGAACATAGAAGTTGTAGTTTTTAGATGAGACTTGGGTGAACGCTGGTCTTACTGTAAGTCGCCGGTTCTGACTGTACAGTGTAAAAAATAAAAGTGACATCATATATTATTTTTCCAATTATATTATATACGTTTATCTTATTATCGTTGTTTTAATATTATTTACAAATTTATGTATATGTAGGGCTTTTAAAGTCTATTTTTTTCTACTGATTTAAGTACCAAATGTATTGTAATCATGAATAAAGCCATTTTATTATTATATTATATTGAAATCTTTCATAACTTTCTTATACTTACGAGCTGTAATAGATATAGATAGAACCTTCGAACCTTGTAAAAATTAAGAAGAAATAGGCAGGTATGTGTTTATTTATTTGGACATGTTAAAACTTATAAGTAGTTAAGTTCTTGCTTCTAGCAAACGATAGGCTTTTTAAAGGTTTTTGTTAATATGTAAAAATAAAACAAGATATAAATACCTATATAATATATAGTTGGTATAGTTTTTATTGCTTGAACATTCCACGACTATTCGTAAAAAGAACCGAAAGTAATCTTACGATAGATATTAATAAATAAACATGTACAGTGGTGGAAACCAAGACGTAAACGATTCAGCAGATTTGGCTATTTTTGAGTAGTGTGCATTGGGGTCATTGGGGCTTATCCAGTAGAGTAACAGAGTAACCTATGTGAAATTACAGTAAATCACAAACTAATCTTTTTTGTCTGAAATAACCACATACTTTCTTTTAAATATGTGGAAATAACTCGCGAAAGCACCTAACGACCTAACCTAAAAACTACAAATGTCAACAACAAACCATCAATCAGATCAGCTGGTCTAGACATCCGGAAATCGAAAATAAATGTCTCTGATAAAGTAACTTGAGTTTGCGCAATGCGGACCAACTTCGTTTAAATTTTCGCGGGAATAAGTATTATTTTTAAAAAACCAAAATTGAAAATGTATAATAGAAAATTTAAGGGGAATAAACATTGTAAAAATACAGTATAGCTGTAGTATAAAATATAACACGTATAATAAACAAATTTTGTTGAAGCTTTCTCAACTTTCTTTAATTTCATCGTGTAAAACTGACTATTGCGTACATCGTTCTGCGCAACCATAAAATTAATGGGGCGGAGTCAACTATTTTGTGATGATGGTACATTAATAAATACGACCCCACCAATGATTTTTTTTTTTTTTTTTTTTTTTTTAATCGCCTTATTTATATTAACGTCCTGGCGAAGTTTAGCTTAGAGCTATTCTGACACTTAACAAGGACACACCACATACACCCATTCCCTCCGACATTGCCATCTGCCGGAGCTGGGACTCGAACCCAGGAGAGATAGGCAGTAACTAGTCGCCTTGTGCCACTCAAGGGCGATCTACCCCGCTGCACTATCCTCGGTAATGTAATGAGATACGGTCACCCATCCATTCCCCGGCTCCGACCACCGCTGCTTTGCTCCGAAGATCGAAGACCGGCAATTGTACGCATGACCCCATCTCACTCTTGTCAAAATAATTTAATTGACATAACTGATGTAAAAACTCCCATTTACAAGGGAAAATTTTTCGAAAAAACATACTACTTGATAAAAAATCCATTTTTTTTTTCGGCCGCGATAGTACATCTTCTTGAGGATATCGTTTTTTGATTGGTACCTAACCATAATGAATGAATTTGTGGTGAGTTAAATATACTTAATATCAATGATTGCTTGCCATTCCGATTCTGCTCTACTCCTTTGGAGTAGTTAAATGGCGAGTAGATGAGCTGCGCCAATTGGACAGGGATACCCGCAAGATGATGAATATCCATAGGAGTATTCATCCTAAATCGTTCGTTCCTCCGTGTGTACCTCCCACGTCAGCGGGGAACGGGGGGGGGGGGGGCGGTGCGAGGACTCTTGTCTGGAGTGTATGCATGGCAGAGTAGCACTGAGTATGGCATGTAACATCCTAAGGAGCTCGGATCCGCTCCTACGGTTAGTGAGAGATCATGAAACCGTGGGAGTTGGCGCTTTATTGTTTAAGGCAGCACAGAGGGCCGCAGATGAACTCGGTCTCGTGTTCGACTACAGGCGAGGAGGCAGGCGAGGAGGCCGGCGAGGAGGCAGGCGAGGTGCTGATGCAGAATCAGTTATTGAGCGTCCGCCGAATCGTCTGACAGCCCAAATTAAAGCTGCCGAACAGAGGAATCTGTTCAGGCAGCACGTCGATAAACCCCTGCACGGTGTTTTCAACATAGAAGCACTGGGTTTATCGACAGAGCTGACCTTCGCATTCTTAAGGTCAGCGGGGCTGAAGTCGGATACCGAGGGATTCATTGTGGCCTGCCAAGATGGTGTTATTAACACATTGGTCTATCGGAGTCGCGTGATGGTTGTAGAGGTTCCTGATATCAACTGCAGGACCTGCCGTCAGGCGCCGGAGTCGCTCATGCATCTATTATCTGCATGTCCGATTTATGCGACTTCGGCCTACATCCAACGACATAACGCGGCTTTACGATTGCTATACTACCATCTTCGGCACTCGTACAAGATAGCCCAAACACCAGTGCTGCCTTATATCCCCGGAGATATCGAGTCCGTTGTCGAGAACGAGAAATGCCGGATTTACTGGAACTACTCGTTCCCGACCGTCAGGCGAATTCAAGCCAATAAGCCTGACATAGTCCTCCTCGACCATCAGACCAAGGTGATGTATGTCATCGAGTTCTCAGCACCTGCTGAGACAAACATCGCCTTGAAGGAGGAGGAGAAACGGACAAAATACAGAGATCTCCGGTACGAGCTCCAAGTGCTATACCCAGGCTACTCTGTCAAGATGGTCGTCCTGATAATCGGTGTACTCGGAGGTATGAAGCCCACGCTACTCTCCGCATTGAAGACCATGCCTGCCTGCCAAACATCGGCAGAATAGATGGCTGGTCAAATGCAGAAAGCGGTCATCCTGGGATCCCTTCGTCTACTTAGGGCACACGAGTCTGGAATCTACAGTGACTAACCCTGCGGGATGTGGGGGGGGGAGTTGCTGTAGATTATTCGCTGGCGCTCTCTCTGTGTGGTGACTGTGGTGTCGGAGGCCACAAGGAGAGTGTCCAGCATTAGGTTCGGGAAACCGGAAAAAAAAAAAAATAATAGCTTTATTGCCCAACAGAAAACCTATTTACAGGACAATACATAACAATAAGTTTAAGAAAACAAAATTCTCTAACAAAATTTAAAATATTAAAATAAAAAATTTAAGTGGTACATCGCAACTTAGATGAGAAAGAATTAACTTAAAACAATTAAGCAACAAAATGTTCAACAGCAATCTCAATAACAGTAGCCAGTGAACAAAAAATACATACAACATAGACCAGTAGTTAGCTTACAATAAATACTTTAATGAAAAATACAGTAATGGTATTTATTTTATTATAATTTTTATTATAATTTTAAATTTAATTGGTATTTACTATGTACTGCCATGTCTGCTTCTGGTCGGTCGGAACGGCAGTCGGACAGTCACTGTCAAATTGTCCACTTCAATCTTTTCAGGTGCCAAATAGAATGGCGAAGTGGAAGAGATTGCAGTAAAGCAATTCAGTAGACAAGTATGACGTCGAATCTGGATTTGTCAAGTTTCTACGATGGCTCTGAAGGGCCTCAGTAAAAATTAAAAAAAACTAGAAATTTCCACTTTAAAACTAGAAATTTCTACTTTAAAACAAGAAATTTCTACTTTAAAACTAGAAATTTCTACTTTGAAACTGGAAATTTCTACTTATAAAGTAGAAATTTCTAGTTTTCAATTTTCTACTTACAAAGCAGAAATTTCTAGTTTTAAAGTAGAAATTTCTAGTTTTAAAGTAGAAATTTCTAGTTTTTTTTAATTTTTACTATGGCCCTTCAGAGCCATCGTAAGTTTCAATCTATAAAGAGAAGTATTCTATTTTAGTTATATTTCTACGGAGTAAAAAATTACAAATATTCTCTACTAAATTAGACCTAACTCGAATACCTAACAGTTTAAATAACTCAACTTCCTATATACGGGGAGTACCAAAGGGAGTGAAAATACAATCGGAACGATAAATAACTTCGTTACAAGTTACTAGAGGAGAGGTAACGGACTTTTGGGCCTTAATGTATAGGTCTTAATTTTGTTTACCAACTTACTTAGCTTATAATTTTACTCATGGAAATTAAAAAAAATAAGAGGTTGTTGGATATGAAACCTAAGTACAATGTGTTATCAAGGTAAGAGTCGGTCTCATGGGGTAAGAGGACTGTGTCCGAAAACGCCTTGCTTGGCGCACCGTGGGAAAAGCGTTAGGTACCTTAATGAGTTTGAGGAGGTTGTGATAATTTTACAACAATGAAAATACTGTTATTTTCGTGAGATGAGAAATTGCCCACGAGCCGAGCAAAGCGAGTTGGCAAATTCTGACGAACGAAAAAAACGTATTTCATCTCGGGTGGAAAATGTTATTTTTTCTACAATATTGCAATAAAATATTGGAGTAGAATTTACAGAACTTTATTTATTTTTAACAGTCACTTGGAAAATACATATAAAATGCTATTAAATTATAAACCAACTGTCAAAATGTAAATTATCAATAAAATTATTGTTTGTTTAGTAGTTGCTATGGTAGGTAAAATAAATTTGACATTTTCATTTTTGCTTCTAGAGATGAAAATATTTTCGCGTTTAGAGTAAAAAAATGTCACTTTCATAAAATCAAAATACGCCAAAAAACAAAATACGTCAAAAATAACTTTTATTATAAACTCCACCACACGGTGAGGAAGTTTTGATCCCATAATTGGCAGCGGTTTTTTAAGTAAAATTATTTTTTCTCAGAGTATAAGGCGTAACAATAGATATATGCTTTTTTTTCAAAAATTCAAAACATCCTGTGGGAATTGCCAGCAGCAAAATTAAACTCCAGTTCAGACCCAATTGTAGCTCCATATTTTCTTATCATTACATTTTTAGTAGGTACACTTTTTTATCTTTGCTATTAATGGAGATATGCCGAGTGGGAAAAAAATTAAATATTTTTGTTTCTTGGATGCCATTGTTTTTACCTAACCGATTCGAATAAACTTGGAGTTATTAGATAGGCAATTCAGTAGGCTACAAAACATATTTTAAAGTAGTAGACATAAAAAAATCAAAATGACAGACACCTTTAAAAATTTTAGTTTTTCTAGCTTCGTTCTTTATTAAAATCTGATTGAGCTAAATCGGTCCACTATTGGTTAAGAAGATATGACCAATTAAAAAACGTTAGTAAACGTTATTTAAAAGCATACATTTAAAATTATTGAGGGTATCTGTAGAAACTTAAAGGTTCAATAATTATGATAATACGACCAGCTTAAAAAAAAGTTGTCTATTCATCTAATTTCTTACCACACCAAGGGGACTGGCCAGCACAGAATTTTTTTTATTGGTCATATTTTCGTAACCAATTTATTTAGATTTAGCTCAATCAGATGTTAATAAAAGAACGAGGATAGAAAAACATAAATTTTTAGAGGTGTCTAACATTTTGATATTTTCATATGTCTACCATTTTGACCTATAGGTTTTGTAGGATACTAAATTACCTATTTAATGACGCCAAGTTTATTCGAATCGGTTAAATAACAAAAAAATGGCATCCAAGTAACCAACGTTTTTGATTTTTTTCCCCCCTCGGTATATCTCCTTTATTAGCAAAGATAAAAAAATGTACCAAAAAAGTAAATATGTATTAAGAAAATATGAGGCTACAATTGGGTCCGAACTGGAGTTTAATTTTGCGGCTTCCCACAGGGTGTTTTAAATTTCTGAAATGAAAGCATAGCGTATATTACTAAAATAATTTTTACTTAAAATCGGCACGGCTGTACATTCCAGAAGAGTTAACCTACGAAACAAAAAAACACAAATGAATCAGACAAACGGTTTAGAAAAAATCAAAATCAAAATCATGGTAAATTTTGGGTGATGCGTTAATTTTGATCGTCAGTGTATATGAGTAGGAAAAATTATTTAAAAATATCTCAAGATAATTGAAAATTTACTATTGCCAGTTTTTCGTTGAATTTTCACGTAGGCACGTAAAAATTATTGGTACATTAGGGTTGAGACTTTAATTATAAATCATCCTGTATCATTCATTTCAGTTAAATGTGAAATGTGGTAAGTGTAAAACTTAACTATGTTATTTAAAATTCTTCTTTATTCTAGTAATATGATGAAAGTAGAGTGGATTAAAATGTCCATACACATACTTTTAGTAGCATTCCTAATGCATTAAGGCACATTTTTGCTTTTCCTTCACATTTCTGACGGTATAAAACTGTCTTTTATCGTTTCAGTGAAGTTTAAAGTTAACTTAGAGCGTCAAGATTAATACGAAGACAAAACTAATTATGATTATTCGTGAAAGGAATAATAATAACTACCGCAAATTTTAATAAATTACTATCACTTTTATTTTTATTGCTTCGGATGAATATCAAACAGGTTGATTATTGTGAATCTACAGAAATAAAAGGGAGAATGCAGCTGCAAGGACGAGAAGACTATGTATTAAATCTGAAATATATTTCCATTTTATATAATGCAGGAAAAGAGTATTTTGAGGTTGTTACGGAATACAAAGAAATTTTGAGTTTCTTTATAAAATATTTAATACAATATTGAAAAGAATACTTATTTATATAATGCGAAGATCATTAAACGTTGCGAGTTGCGAAAAATATAAAAGTTTTGATCTATTCAAATAATTTTAAAAATTGCGTTATTGGGGATAAAGCCATAAATTTATTACATTATTTTATTATTTTATATCATATTACCAGTTATATTATTATGAAATATTCTCTGACACTATTTCATTTACATCAATAGCCTATCTAGCTAGAAAGAGATATTTTTTTAAAATAGAAAAATAGGTTTTTTTCTATTTCGTTAATATGGTAGTAGCACACTAAGAAATTTGCAGTTAGTCAATCCTGTATTTTTACATATAATTCCTCAATATATATTGGTGTAGAAAAAATATAATAAATATAATAATAGTTAGTGAACAGTTTTTGTAGGTTATTAATTATACAACACATGTGTTATGTTGGTTGCCTGATTATTATTTCATTAGATGAAATATATAATTATACCTTATACAATTTTTTTTTCTTTCAATAAATAACAGGTTGCTCACTTTTAAATTATATTGTGCCCTCGAATATTTTAAAACTTGTATGCCATAAAAGCATATTAAGAGCACTCTATTTTAATAATCTTCCACCATACGCGGAATTTTATCATAATGACAATACATTCTCTGATTTCAAAGGCCTAAAGCAATCTATTAAGTGCATGCTTAGCTTGCTAATGTCAATGTTTATGCCTTATTAGCATCACAACCTAATTTGACGAGATCAAAACGGGCATTATTTAAAATGCTGCTTTGTATTTCTCTTTGGTATCAAGATCAAGTAAATTAAGAGGAAAAAGTCAGGTACCTAATTAATAAGATGTTATTAAAATGTAACTCGTGTTTATTAAAGATGTGCCCAATTCGTAATAATGACGGTGATAATTAATTAAATTTTAATTTTAAATGTATTTTTTGATATTAACATTCAGTTTCGTTGTGTAGGAATAAAACGCGTAATTTTTGTTATCGCAAAATAATATTGGGTCGTCATAAATAACCACGTCACCACACAATTAGACAACCACATTACCACATACAACATACACACTCAATAGAATATATACAGCGTGTCTCATCTCTCGCCTACACATATGTATAAATGTGTTGGGTTGTCGTTGTACTGTTGTACTACTTCTTGGTTTATTCTCATGTTAACTCGAAGGACCTGTTTTTGGTATGCTTAAATTAAACGCCAATAGAAATATAACATCATTTAATTTCTAAATGTATAAACTACAAAAATATGTGAACTTGATATATCAAAAAATATGATAACTTGATATATGATTATGATTATGATGATTATGATGATTATGATTATGTTAAATCTGCAAGCGCATGTTGCTTGCAGACCTTGCAGTGAGTCTATATGATAACTGAGAATCTAATTTTTCTTTTATGAAATAATCTATATGGTTTTACCATGGTGACAAAATCCAGATGTTTTCCCTACTCTCAGGGGGAAGAAGGGCATCTATTTGAAACATTGCAATGTAGGATTTTAAGTAGGCCATAAATATAACAAATAAAGTTGCAAAGATAAAGACACAATGCTGCAAAATACATAAATATGTCAATAAATATAATGTTTTAAAAGGAGACCAACAACATCCCCGTGAAGCCTAGTTTTTTCAGATCAACTTTAAATTTTTGTCAGTTATGCAATCAACAAAATTGTCGATTTTTTTGGCTATTATAGTGAAAATTATTTCGTCGAACAGTTGTTACTGTTAAATTTTGTTAATTCTTGAAACTAGTAGGTACTAGTACTTATTAGTGTATTTGTCAAAATGACCATTTGATATTTTACCTACTTGAATAAATTAAACACATACTAAAAATGAATATTTTTTCCTAAAAATTTGTATATGGACTAAATTTGCATTTCTAAAATTTTCTTCTTTTAATTTTTTCTATTGAACAGTAAGTACTGTTTTTAAATATTTTTAACAGTTTTCAGTAGCCCATGATCGACGGATAAATTTTTTTAAAGCAATAAAATAATAATTTTTATTGATTGCATAACTGACAAAAATTTGAGTTTGATTTGAATAAACTGAGGAAGATACGAGGGTGTATAGGCATGAGCTACACTGTATATGGAGAAAAATAAAATATGTTTCTGGCTGATATTTTTGGTCACGTGGTTGTCGTGGTTGGCAACATCAGGACCTAACACTTTTAATCATGATCAAAAATCGATAAGAATATTATTTCAGAGAAAACATACGTGTGAAAGAATTTTTTGTAGTACCTACATTCGAATACATATTTAAGCATGCAGTTGGTAGGTATGTTGACGTAGTTACAAACTTTGTGTTATTGCCCCACAAAACTTACCTATTTTCATCAATTCTGCAGCATTGTAAATGGTTCAACGATCTCTCTTGCCCCGTTTCAGCTAATTTAAATTTCCTTGAATCAGCTAATGCCTCTAGAAATTAATTGAATTAGCGGATGCAGCGCTTAGAACTCCGTTGGTTTCCGGCAGAGTAGATATAGTATGCATATCGACAATAACATGAATTGCAACATGTCATGTAGAAAAATATTGCTTATTTTGCGCACGACAGTCCAACTGCATATGATGTGCAATATGCAAACTGAAAGCGAATTATGTATGTACGTTGGAGCGTACACGGAAAAGAAGATAGGCGTATATAAACTACAATTTAAAAGGTCCAGCAGTTCCCGTTTTTTAATAAATTGTATTTTTGAAACAAATATAAATTTTAAAACAATTCTTCACTAAGAGCTTCCCCATTTCAAGAGCTCCTATGGGGTTTTATTTTATAGCAGTACTTTAACGGAAAATTTATATTATGTTCTGAAAAAAAAAAACAATTTACAATAAAAAAATATACAAAAAACTTAACTGCTTCTGAATTAAATAGGTGTTCTCTTTATTATTTCAATATGTATGTAGTTTCAAACATCAATTGTTGTACAAGTTGATATAAACCACATTTACTTAGCATTTGATTAATTCTCAAATTGACATGTCACGAATAGAATATCGACACGGAGTTTAATTTCGTCTCACTGTCGATTCTCTAGGGAAGTGATATTAGCATAAATGTACATTGACTGTTTTGTTTGGACCAGGTGGAATCCTTTAAGATATTTCCATGAAATTTGGTAAATGTAGTTCACGTTCAGTCGACGCCCATAGACAAGCAATGAGATGACAAAAGCGGGATGGTGCTTTTCAAAAAATTAATACGAAATAAAAAATGTCTTCTAGGATTGTCTGTTATTATTAGACCCTGGTTGATAGGTCATTTCTATGACGGACTTGTCTATAATAAAAGGCATATCAAATTTTCTAAAACTAATACTGAATACTGGGACGAACTAAATTTAATTGTGAAAAATTAGTTTTCATAATTTAAAAGTTGTCATAAGCCCGTAAAGCTGTTAGAAATTACAATGAAATGTGAAATATTGCATACAAAGGCGACAAAATTAACGAATAAAAAAATAAAGAGAGAGAACGAATTTATTTCACGGTTATAGATTACTAAAAATCAAGTGTCAAAAGGACACTTCTCCCAACAATCCTTGCACTTCTCATACATATTGGAATCTTCAAGACTGCGGCCGTTACTATGTAGTTTTAGTGGAATTGCGAATGTTGACTGTGCATCTGTGCAATCATATGAGTCATATCACACATCGTCGAGCATTATTTTGAAAATATTGCGAAAAATCTTCCCTGTGCTATTGTAGAACGTTGGTTAAATGATTTCCCGGAACTAGAATTTGATCGTACCGAACTTCGATGCAAGATTTGTGATACGGTACTTTCTTGGAAAAGAAAATCACACATTTTACAGCATATGTTGATGTAGAGCGCATCAGCTGCAGTGCACTACCGCTTTATGAAATATTTTTGATTTAAAATCATCATAAACTATGTTTACCATTTGCAATAACGTCCGTACGCTAACCTGGCTCTGCCTCCTTATATGACGTCATTAAAATCTAGACTTTAGTCATCATAACTTAAGAACCATTAGCAATATTTTGTTGATATTTAGTAAGATGTTTAATGTGCAATGATGTAAAATATTTCGAGTTTTGTTGGCTTTAACCCTTGTGTCCAGTTCCGATTCGATCGCCGTACGGATCAGAGTGGTTAAATACAGTGCTAATAAGCAAGTTAAAATTTAGGTAAATTACTTAAGTGTTGCGACTAGAAATCTTAGTTGTTGTGTTAATATGAGTGCTCATAGGGGGGTTAAACCCCCCGATATTAATCTTGCAACACCAAAATCCAATAATACGATTTATGAAGACGATGACGCTATATCCCTGGATACTCCTGTTGGTAATGTACGTACACACTCAAAATACTGATCTCAGCACAATTGTAAGTACTGTTTTTACTCCAAATATAACACCTGGTACAGGTGAGAAGAGTTTAAGTAATTCTCAAGCAAATATTTCAAGTGGTGATCTGTCTATACCCAGCACAGTGAAACAAATAATCAATAATATCACAGATAAAAACGACCAACTACAAAAAAGAGAAGTTTTAAAATATAGTTCTTTTGATACAGGACCGTAGCATGTTTATATAGAAAATAACCCAAATACAAGAATAAATGCAGTCAAAGTGGGTGATATAATTTTAACTAGCTGGCCTGAATTAGATAACAAAATTAAAAGCATCGATACAATCGGCAGACACAGAGTCAGAATTCATTTTACTCACCAATATTTAAGAGACATATGTTAGAAGTTTATCTTCCCAAATTTTTAATTCACAGGCTATACAAAAAGTACTCCTATGTTACAACTGTTACCGGTATGGGCATATGGGGAAACAGTGTAACAGCACCCCAAGATGCTATAAATCACGTATTCACTGTATGTCAAAAAACAGCAGTACCAAAGTGTTTTCATTGTAAACAAGATCATTTTTTCACGTCCCAAATTAAAGACTGCCCTGAATTTAAAAGACAAAAACAAATTAAACAAGCCATGTCAGAACTAAATTTAAGTTATAACGATGCATCTAAAACAATACCGACAAATTCGTACGCCAATGCAGTAATAAGAAATAATACAAATCAAATACAATTATCGCAAACAAATACAAATAGTAAAAATCAACCAATGACTAAATCACCTTATTACATTCAACAAATCCCACAACTACCCTCACAGACATACACGAGACGCAGCTCTCAACCTTCACATATAACAAAAACTCCAGCCAAACGAGTCAGAACCACATCCCCAGATCCAATTTCCTCAGCATATAAAGAAATAACAGCTCCTTTTTCCATGCCTAATATACCTGGTGGTATTTTAGGCATGTCAGACACATATACAAGGTACACAATCAAATCACAATAGTTTCACAATTTATATTTTAGAACTGGTTAATTATGTAATAAATACTCTAAAGCAAAACAATTCATTCGGTATTCGTGAAGCAGAATTACTAAACATTATACAGCATAGGTTCCAATCAATAAATAATCCGAGTTCGCCTCCTCAAATATATTTTTTTTTTACAGAGACATCGTCGATGTCTCGACTGGTAGTAGCAACTGACCACCAGAGGGATGCACTTATCTATCACTACTTACTTCCTCAAATATGAATATTAATTTTTGTTAGTGGAATTGCAGATCAGCAGTTTCAAATAAAAATAATCTAGAATATATGCCTCGAGAATATAGTATTGACATTGCTTTTTTATCAGAGACCTGGTTCAAACCACAAATATATTACAATTTTACAGGATATAATTGCGCTAGAGTTGACAGAGATGATGGTAAAGGAGGAACATGGATGTGGCTAATGTAAATAAAAATAATAATAATTCTTAATCATAATGGTAATTATATTAATAATAATAATATAGGTTATAATAATAATAGAATAACACTAGTTTCTTTGTACAGGGTGATTCACTTAACTTTCCCACCCCACTTTTCTCCGTTATTTTTGCAATTACAAAAAAAATATTATAACAAAAATTGTAGAACTTTTTATGAAGTTTTTAAATATGGTATCAAATTAATTGAAAAACAAATTATGAAGTTACAGATATAACTTGCATTTTTTTAAATGGAACACCCTGTATTTTATTACATTTTTCGACATAAAATTTTATTCTGATTTCGACAATATAGCACACCTGGTACTTATTTGTAATACTTTCCGAAATATTGGCATTTAAATATATAAATTATGGACAATATCGCATATTCGAGTATGCTCTGATTTTAATAACATTATTGTTTTTAATTTGTTAAACTAAGTTATGTTTATTTTGTGTTAGTATAACTCTTATTTGTTTATTATTGTTACTTGTTTATTAATTTACAATTAAATACTATTAAAATCAGAGCATACTCGAATATGCGATATTCTCTATAATTTATATATTTAAATGCAAATATTTCGAAAAGTATTACAAATAAGTACCATGTAGACAATATCATGCGTTATGAAAACGAAACGAAAGGTTAATCAAAAATAGATTGGAATATTGGATAGAAGAAAACAATCACTTACCAAGTTCTCAATTCGGATTCAGAAGAGGAAGATCCACCCAGGAAGCTATTGCAACGCTTTTAACAGATGTGCTATTAGCCTTCACTAAAAATAACTCTGTATCTGCACTTTTCTTGGACATAAAGGGAGCCTACGATAATGTCAACCTAGATATCCTAAGCCATAAGCTTAAAATAATGGGAATTCCAAGTAGAATAACCACCAATCTTATCTCACTATACAGCAATAGACAAATATACATCAAAGTAAACGGGGCCTAGAGAAACATCACTAGGTCTTCCTCAGGGAAGTATATTGAGCCCAATATTATTTATTATATATACCGCAGATTTTGGAAATAATTTAAATACAAATACCAGAATAATTCAATTTGCTGATGATTTTTGTGTGTATTACGAAAATTCTAGAATAGATATAAATATTGACAATCTATCAACGGCAATGCAAAATATCACAAAATTGACAGAAGACACCGGTTTCACCATATCTGAGGAAAAATCAGCAGTATGTACATTTAGTCGACACAGGTTTCAACAAAATAATAAGGTGAAATTAGGGAAATATGAGGTCTCTTATATTGCTCTGTAAAATATCTCGGAATAGTATTAGACAGGAAAATTTCATGGAAAATGCATGTAAACCATTTAACAAGAAGATGTGAGAATGCCATAAATATTTTGCGAGTATTATGTAGAAGTAAATGGGGAGCTGACCCAAATATCGCCTTAATTTTCTATAAGGCCTTAGTACGATCTATCCTGGACTTTGGATGTATTTTTTATGGGAATTCTTCGACCACAAATTTAAAAAAAATTGAAGTGGTCAAAAACAAATGTCTAAGATTATGTCTGGGACTTCTAAGAAGCACTCCAATAAACATTTTGGAATCAGAATCAGGTGAACCACCGCTGGAAATGAGAAGACAATTTTTAAGTGACAAATTCACAACAAAACTATATTCTAAAAATAGCGAATGCATCAATAGCCTTCATAAATTAACAGTTCTAGGATTGACAGCTCCATATTGGCATAAAAAACAACTACCCTTAATGAGCGAAAGTTACACGAAGGTGTCACAATTTTCGGAACTAATGTATAAGAATAGCAAGCTCCCTTGTTTTGCAATAGATTATGAAACATTCCAACAGATCATAAATACCGACTAATTCTTAACAGAGAATATACCAGAAAAGTACATAAACCGGTTCTTTGAAAATAAACTGAAAACCCAGTGGCCGAACTATGAATACATTTTCACCGATGGCTCTAAAATGACGGATGATACAGGATGTGCGTTTTTCCATTCCAACGAAGATATATTCCAACGAAGATATATAGGATATTTAAATTACCAAACATTACTTCGATTTATACCGCTGAACTGGTAGCTATAAAGAAAGCTATGGAATATGTTCTTAGTCATAATAGTCAACATTTTATTATATTTACAGATAGTAAAAGTTCAGTAGACAAGCTGACAAATATAAAAATATCAGCTGATCTACACAACATTATCCTAGATATTCTGATTATCCACAGACAAATTCAGACAAATAATAAATCGGTAATAATTACCTGGATAAAAGGACATGCCGGCATACGCAACAATGAAATCGTTGACAAATTCGCCAAAATAGCAACCAAAACCGGAGATATGATAGAGAAGAATATATTGCCTCCCACAGACTTTACTACATTATACAAAAAACAGCTTCAAGATACTTGGCAAAGGAAATTATAATGATTCACAAACAGGCCTCAAATATAAAACAATACAACCTCAGATACCTCGGAAACATTGGTTTTATAAAAACAATAGTCGTCCCTTCATCCAGACTTTATGCAGAATAAGAACAAACCATGGATTATACCCTCTGTACAAATACAAAATAGGACTTGTGGACACTCCAGAATGCATTTGTGGAGAAATCGGCGATCTTCAACATATAATACTAGAATGCCCCCAGTATCTAAACCAAACCGACTCTCTTTATGAAGTTTTGCTACAACATGGCATTGGATTGCCTATAAATCTGGATATACTATTAATTATACAATGAAAATATCCACGTATATCAAGCTATATATAATTTTTTCCACGGCCGGGAGTAGAAATCAGTTTCTATGACATCAAAATTAAAACAGAAATAGTCGATTATTCCCAAGGGAGTATAATGCTCCCAAGGGAGTTTACATTATGGAGAACGGTTTTCATGAAAAAAAAAAAGATAACATTGAAATTATTTATTGACATTTAAATTAAATGTTACATTCGTACAATTTTCAAAATTAATATTAGAAGGAATATTACTTTCGCTTACATTTACAGTTTTTGTGATTACGCTAGTGGTGGTACCTACTAAAACCTGATTAGCAATTTTGGTCTTATTTGCAATGGAGTTCTCGACATAACCCTCAGCGACTGTCGTTGATTTCCAACCAGCATGACGCTTTATTGTCGTGATATCCACACCAGCATCTGCCAGTACTGTCGCTGAAGATCTTCGTAAGCAGTGACCAGTATAACATGCAACATCAGGTAATTTTAAATACGAAGCTACTACACTAGGAATTTTTCCCATGGTATTCTTGCCAACTGGCTGCGAACTACATTTTCCTGCTTTGTAATACAAAAAAAGGCGCTTATGCTTGACGTGGGGAGGACGAAGGGACAGGTATTTTCGAAACAATTCAAGCATATTTCCCACATCGGTAACCACAAAGGTTCGTGGAATCTTTGTCTTAGTGTTTGGAATTTTTACAATCAAGGAAGAGCCTGCATCCTCAATATCATCTACAGTTAAATTGACTAGTTCATCAGTTCGACAAGCTCCGGCAATCCCCAGAATTATTCCAACCTATAAAAAATCAAAATACTTAATAATTGAAATACCTAACAACAAAAGTAATCTTACCTTAATCATTAAGAATTCTTTGTCACCTGCACTTGATAGAAAACGGTCGATTTCTCCCTTTGTCAATATTTTCGATTTTTTTCGCTTGATATCCGTCACCGGTTCTTTTCAAAAATGCGATCAGTTTGGGGAATTTGCTTATATCTATGTTGTCGTAAATTATCAAGCATGACTTAACCATAGAATATTGCGCCCATAATGTGGAAGACTTATAATTCTTTGCATTTTCACTGAAGTATGCCAACAAAACATTCTCGCTGTATACTTGAACATTTTTCTCGGCGCACCACTTTTTGAACCGATTGTAGGCTATATCTTGACTTCGTAGGCAGCAAATTGCTTATTGCAATATTTGCAGCCTCCACAATCTCTTCCGACTCACAATTATTCATTGTGCACTAAACAAACTTTAAACTAAACCAAACTAGCACCTTAATTTGACAATTCTTTTTGTTTGTTTATTTTGTAGTTATGACAATAACTCAACGACTACTAAATGAATGCTCAAATCCAAATACAATAATTCTGGTGCTACTTACTTCATAATGACAAAATATGTGTTTTTAAGTTAATGAGACCGTGGAAAAAATAGTATATACCATTCGGGAGAGATGCTATTTTGTCCTCGGCGCATTGTAGCCCTCGGGCTTCAAATTGCACCTCTGCCAAAATAACGCATTTCTCTCCCTTATAGTATAATGTACTATTATAAAGAAAGCAAATAAATCCTTGTAAAAGAATAATTATAATAACTAAAGAATAGAAAAAAAAAGACAAAAGGGAAAAAAAAGGAAAGGAAAAAAATTCAAAATAGTTATCTAACATAGGTACCTATTATTTATAATTTATAATTACCATTTTTTGTGTAAATTTGAATAAAAACGTCTGGCTAATTGGCAAGACCAAAGCCATCTTAACCAAACACACACACACACAACCCTTGTGTCAAAGAATTATAAGAGGCGCAACACCGTAATAATATTAGGCATTTACGATAATTGGAGCGGGTAGTGTTGTCTATGGGTACATTGCGGTAATCAGCTGTTTTATGTCAATACATCTACCGAGCTAAGAATTACCGAACGCAAAATTTTAAATGTAACCTAAATCATCACTTGACTAATTAATAAATAATTGAAAATTGAATTACTTTTTTATTTTATGCTTATTCATAAGTCCATACTGCTCGCCATGTCAAAATGGAAAGTAAAAAAAACATTTATATGTATTGCATATTTAGGTATTCCTACTTACTTAAGTAATTCATTATAGGTTATACATAAATGTTTCCGTCCTCATCTAAAATGACTTCATTATTTTCGTCAGTGATGGGTTTTATTTTTCTCAAATACTCAAAATGTCAAAAATTAAGTTTTTTTAATCATATTTTAAGGTTATACCGCATTTACCAACCGATGTAGTCGATCCATAAATTTTGAATCGGGTAGATGTAGCGAATACATTCGAGCATTCGAGACATTTACCGAACGCGGTTCGGTAGATATGTTCTTATTATCGAACGCTCTGATACATTGCGGTATGTAGCGCCATTGATTAAGGAATGAATAAGATACGCGACTTCAATGGTAAAGTGCGAGGCCTTTTTTGGCAGCGAGAATCCCGGTAAGTTGCGAGCATTCCTGTGATTTATATAGTATGCTTTTGATAAACCTGTGTCGTGTCTGGTTTTATATAATTTATAATCTAGTGAAAACAAAAATTGAATGTTCAGATTGATTTGAGTTTAAAATGATGTGACGGTTAAAAGTCAAACAAACGTTGAGAAATAGCTGGCAGAGAGAACATACTACGTTAATAATTTTAAACTAAAATTAATCTGGACATTAAATTTTTATTACCACTAGATTATTAATGATATAAAACCACAGATTAACTATACCAGATGCGAATGTAAGCGTGGCGGCCTGTCCAACGGTCCCCACTACTTCCATCCTCATATATGCGGAGGGTTTAGTACGAGAGCATTATCGTGACAGCGTGTAGCAGAGTTTACGGCGATATATTGTTAGTCCGAGCGTTTGGATTTTAAATGTCAAAATAGTGTCATACGAGTATACAAATAGCGATCTAAAAACATCAAAAAAACCTGATAAAACAAATAGAAAACTTACAATATTATCCCATTTGTAAACATACAATTTCATATTTGTTTTAATAAAAAATATTTTATAATATATTTTTATTGTTTTTCTCGAGCGCTCAAGTGGTGCAACTAACTCGCATCCACAAAAATAAATATTAAAGTCTTGTGGTGCAAAAAGCATGCAACGTTACGAGTAGCCGACGGGCCTTTGTCTAATACGTGTGTCGCGGACATGAAAGGCACCGCGCGAAGCATTCGCATCTGATATAGTTAATCTGTGATAAAACCAGACACGACAGAGGTTTGTCAAAAGCATACTACGTAAATCACAGGAATGCCCGCAATTTACCGGGATTCTCGCTGCCAAAAAAGGCCTCGCACTTTACCATTGAACTCGCGTATCTTATTCATTCCTTAATCAATGGTAGCGCTCCAATTATCGTAAATGCCTATTGTCTCCGAATATAAATGCAGCATTGGTTTAAACTGTCACATTTGTACGGATAACAGTGTGGTTTGAAACGTTAAGGAGGCAACATAGTTGTCCGTAGGAGTGTGACATTTTAACCATACTGACAATCTCTAAACCATTGCAGTGGAGTGCCACCTGTATCTAGAAACCAGTATTATTCGTTTCATTTTTTGTCCTGCACACCTTTTAGAGCCCTTATGCTCTAATAAAGAGGATGCCATAAGAGAAGACAAAAAAACCCCAACATCTCACTTGCGAAACACTGACCTGCTAATATAAAATGGGGTGAATATGACGCTCGTCGCTAAGGGAATTGATATTCTAAAATCGTCCGAATCAAAATGTTGAGTTTCCTCTGGTATAAAAAATTTTCTGTGTCGACAGTTGACATTCTACAGATGATGTTGTAGGGTTTGATTTATAGTTGTCGATATGGGAACAGAGTACAAATTCACACGAAAAATCCTTTTTTTTAAGTTAAATCCTATTTAATCTATCGAGTTAGTTTAACATTGTTGGAATTTTGAGAAAGATTAAATTTTAAGCGTTGTTAACGGTTACACAAAAATTGTACGTTTGTAGAAACAACCCGAATAGAAGTGAATGTAAAATGTGTATGTTGCTAATAAATTGTTATTAATACCAATGGTATGGTTGCATTTGGTTGAGAGGCATATTTGGCACTTTACCCTGAGGTCCCGAGTTGTTTCCTGACGTTTCCCCTGTGTTTCTTTACAGATTATGCTGAAAAATTTTATGTAGTTAAACCGCAATTCTAGAAGATCATCGATCCAAGAGGCATGTCGTGACATTTTTAATGATTGACGATACATCATATGTTTATATCACGAGTTCAACGAATGACCATTAGGTCAATTCATCGTATGTAGTAGGTCAACAATACTTCCACCTTTTATAATGTTATGTCAGATTTTTATTGCGACGAATACTCAAAATACTTATATTCTCATTAACGTGATTAAGTAAATTATTACCATTCGCATTCTATTTAACAACGAAAATAAATAGTTCTAATGACAACAATAATCAACTTCAAAGAGTTTATAAGAATAATATTAAAGCATCCATGGCACATTAAATAGAAGATTTTATTAACCTAACGAAGGAAATTTTGTCGTAAACAATTTCACGCCGTGCGAATTTATATTTTATTTTATTATATTCTAGTTATTACTTTTATGCCCTGACATTCCGAGATATCATCTAGTGCAGATGTCACTATTTTTATCCAGTTATAAAACTCTGAAGGTATGAGGCAGTGACACGACTTCTCTAGCGCAAACTTTATATGTTTCAAGAAAATAAAAATGATCAAGAAGAAATTTTCAATGTTAAATTAAGTGCGTCCCAATGTAAGGGTGTTTCCTATAAAACTATACCCCCCCCTTATTTCGATCAATTACCACCGATTTAAATTTTTCAAAAACCGGTCTAACACAGAATTTTCTGTATATTTTGAATATGCTAGTACTTTTTTTCCTACTTCAACCGTATAAGAGGGGCAGAAAAAAGTATGGTTTTTTTAAATGGAACACCCTATATATTTTTACATATTTGGATTCGCCTCGTCCTTCTGATTACAAATATATATGACACTTATATATTTGCTATAAAAATGGCGTAATTGAATTTAAACTTGGGGCGTTTCCTTAAAAACTATACCCCCCTTATTTCGGTCAATTATTTACGGATCAAAATTTTCAAAACCTACACATAGAATTTTTCGTAGATTTCATATATGCTATTACTTTTTTTCTCCCTTCAACGGTATACGAGGGGTGGAATAAAGTATGTTTTTTTTTATGGAATGCCCTGTATTTTTTTTACATATATATGTATTATATATATATTTATAATCAGAAAGGTAGGGTGGATCTAAATATGTAAAAAAATACAGGGCATTCCATAAAAAAAACATACTTTTTTCCACCCCTCGTATACCGTTGAAGGGAGAAAAAAAGTAATAGCATATATGAAATCTACGAAAAATTCTGTGTAGGTTTTGAAAATTTTGAATCGTTAATAATTGACCGAAATAAGGGGGGGGGGGTATAGTTTTGAAGGAAACGCCCTAAATTTAAATTCAATTATTTACGCCATTTTTATAGCAAATATATAAGTATCATATATATTTGTAATCAGAAAGATGAGGCGAATCCAAATATGTAAAAATATATAGGGTGTTCCATTTAAAAAAACCATACTTCTTTTTGCCCCTCGTATACGGTTGAAGTAGGAAAAAAAGTAATAGCATATTCAAAATCTACAGAAAATTCTGTGTTAGACCGGTTTTTGAAAAATTAAAATCGGTGGTAATTGACCGAAATAAGGGGGGGTATAGTTTTATAGGAAACACCCTGTACAACATTTTATTTGAATATGCGTATAGCGGTTATCAGTAGATGGCACCAGATATGACAGAAATGTCTAATAAGAAATATATGATAACGCTAGTCGAAAGATGGAACTTCTTCTTTCCGAATTTGATATAGATTTGAAAAATTTACCTGAAGACGGTGCAAACGTATTTTCGAAACGTATTACTTTAAATCATTCGATACGGAAGGTTAAGGCAACAGGAGTAGCGACTAGTATATGGATGGATGACCCACCAGAGAAACATAGCGACCTCGTCTTATCTTCTAGCAGTAACTTTATATTAGGTTAGAGTTGATATACCATTAGGTATTGTATATCAATGTGGAAGGACACGTAAAAGAACTCTTATGGGTTGAATGTTAAGCAAGTAAAAAGTCTCTATTCTTCGACAAAGAAGAGGTTCAGCAACATTCCTAGATTGGAAATGTCTCGTGTCCTGGTGTCGGTGATTGGCCATAGTAGCGGAAAATAAAATAAATTAAAAAAAAATATTGAGAAATATGTATATTATTATGTTTTCCAAAAATAACAATTTTTATTTAAAGTTATGAAATTAATACATGAACAATTAATTACTCGGTACACAAAAGTCAGTTAGACCACATGAGTACCTTAAGGCTTAAGGCAATGATTATAAGTTATGGAAACTTGATTAGATAACGGGATATTTAATATTCATCTCCAGAAAAGCTTTTGTCTTGTGAATATACGCGATGCAAAGTTAGTTCTTCATAAAAAAGAGATAGATGAACTATATCACTGTACTACGTATAACTAAATTTTTAAGAGAATCAAAGATTTTGGTTAAATTTTGGGAAAAAATATATCCGTGTTGTTATTGAAAGGCTCTTATAGTTACTACTGGCAGGGTAATATTTGGGCCAATTCACCACCTTCCTAATAACGATAAGTGGCTGCCAACAAAATTGTTTGTTACAAACCTCATCGCTTATTTCCTCGAATTTTTACTTCTTTTGTTCTGTTACCGAACTAGTTTGGCATGTCGACCAATAATTTCTAGCTAACTTTTGATGAAACAGGAAATGTATCTGAGTGAACTTTCTTAAGGTTTTAGCTAAGAATGGTCAGAATGTCAGATAATCTAGGATCCGTTTTACCTTCCTGTTTCATTAAAAAGTGCTAATATTAATAGCTCCGTTAGCTTTAATTTTCGATTCGATTTATTATTTTCCATTTAAAATTTACTATAGTTTTTGTATTTGATAACATTACTAATATTTAAAATTATAACTTTCAACATCAAGATATTGTAACAGAACTGTTTTTTAGATCTTATTTAATGTTAGTGGACCCTAAAATGGATATCGTAATATTATACGAAGCATCTTATTATGTTCTGGCCATGTTAGCTACAAAACATATACATTTCGCTTTATTTTGGTTCCTAACCGCCGACAATACTTCATATATTGAGAATTGTTGACAGCATGTTATGTTGACTTGGCAGAATAATCAATCAGGATGTCTGCTTGAGAAGAGCTTGTTTGCAAACAGTTTCATAATTATACTCGTAACGTTTCTGCAGAAGGTCAATTTCAAGGAAATAATATTTTTTCCAATAGAGTGTTTTAATTTTATCTGTGCCGTTAAAAGTAATCTGCGAAAAATAGCTGTCGAGAATAAATTTATGGATATTTCAGATATTTGACAGGCATTAAAACATTAAAGTGTCACTTTTACTGAATGGACAGTAAAATGCAACTTTTATTGCCTTGCATTAGCACCTGTCAACTGTTTACAAAATTAAAATCTTCTTGTCAGTTGACGACCTAACATATTAAAAATTCGGAAATGTTTCCTTGAGTTACCTCTTGCTAACTTAACATATAGATTTAGGTGTATAGGGTGGACCAAATTCGATGGGATTTGAGGTTTTCTCTGACTGTATGAGAGATAGAAAAAACCCACATATATGCTATTCACATTTTATTTACATGAGGGGAGGCTGTGGAAAATCTGAATTCTGTTGGTATGAATGACTGTTTTAATTACTGAGGTTATGTTGAATAGTCAAAAACATAACCACCAATTCAAATTAGTTCTACGTAGTTGCCAGAGTGAGACCCTAAAGAAAGCACAGCAATGTTATCAATAAAAAAATTGGCAATTCAGCTTAAAATAAATGACAGTGACGATCAATTAAATCTGACACTTCAAAATTTTATCAATAGTAGACAACCCTGAGACAACCTAAGAAAAACATATCATAGCCTCCCCTCATGTAAATAAAATGTGAATAGCATATAGGTGTCTCTTCGAGAAACAAACAATGTCGCAAACTGCGATCGTCTATCTACTTTGCATGACTACCGAGCTACAGAGCGTTTTTGGAAAATTTTTAGGTGAACTCTATATCTCAATAATTACTAAGCGTCAAATCTTGAAGTACTCTTTAGAGTAGAATCTATTGCTGATAAATTATACATGCCTCAGTTTTTGAGATATAGACATAACTTTTTTTTAAATGGAACAACCCTGTAAATTATTTCATTATTCGATCACAATTTTATTTAGCTTTCCAACGATATAGTTTGTTATATTTGTCTTTAGAAAAAATGGTTAATTTTCAAAACATTAAATGATTATATTACGATTTTCTCTTACAGTTTCTAAAATAATATTTTCTACAGCTTCTCTACCTGCTTTATTATTTATTTTTGATTCAGGTTTACAAATGATCTAAATTCTTTTAAATTTTGTTGTAGCCTTTTGAACATTTTTATGTTTCTTTTCTGGATCAGTGGATATTATCTAAAAAAATTGTTTAAGCGGCACTTTTGGCGAAAAATTTTACTGTCTGTAAGTAACCTATTACAAAAAATCTCGGAAGCTAAATTTGAGTTTTCTCCGCATTATATAAAACACTTAATAATATATTATTTACAATAAATAAATAATAAATATAAATCGTAACAATTAAAAAACTAATACATGGTATCCGGATTATATGTTGATTACGCCGCGTATGTATTGTGTTGTAGGTACTTAGATTTTCGTATATATTTACACATACATATTTGCCTATAGTAAACAAATAGTATTTTATTAATTTGAATTTAGTTGACATTCAATAGTAATGGTTGTATGTGTTTTATATAGAGTTTTATCAATTTAATGTTTTTATCCATTATTTTTAATATATTGACAACAATAAATTATTTTAAATGTAAGTACTAAATTGTTTAATTTTTATCGTAACTAAATTGCATATCAAATTTATGATTGTTTTTACACTAAATAATAATAAAATTAATAAATAATCAAATAAATAAATAATAATAGGCAATAACAACTTAATGAATTTTGTTAATTTTATTAGTCAAATTGTCTTACGATTAATAATAACTACATTCCAATTAATTTCATAATGTTCTGTGATACTCACTTTTAAATATTTTTTCTTCGGTTTCCTATTTACTTATATGTATTTATATTAATTTTCCATTTTTTCTTAAAACTACCATCATTGTGCATTATTTCAGTGTCCTGAAGATGAAATAAATTATTTCGAAACGTCGACATTATTAAAAAACAGTTTGTTGTTTTGATTATTTGCCTCAATCCCACCCAAACCTAAGGAAATAAATAAAGTAACAGGCCACTACACTCATTTATTATTTGTAATGATTAAATTGAAACATTTTAAACAATGCTCACTGACAATCAACTCACATAGTAGTTTTTGACATTTACGGTTGTTTCGATTTTCTTTTTTTCCATAGCCTTCTCAATATTTATTAGAAATGCATAAATATGCGTAGGTGTCAATGGAAGACAATTCCCACATTTACTCTATATTTTAGTTTATTACTCTTTTTGACAAATTTAATTATTTATTTATTGGTATTTAAAGTACATTACAGGTACTAATACCCAAATAGTACAAATAAAATAATTAACTAGTATTTACAGGGCCCCCACAAGGCTTATCGACGCCAGCGTGCCAGACATATTTTGGCGCCCTAAATATAGGATATACATAATATTTTTAAGAATAAGAACCTTATTATGTTGTTATATATATTTTTTAAATTTCATTGTTGGCTATATTATTTTTATAGTTTAAAAATTTGAGTGAAAATACATTTTATTTTAATTTTTTTAAATTAAAATTGTATGCTTTACTAAAGAGGTTGATGCTTACAAAGGCAAAAGTAAAACAAAGAACAAAAAAAACATTCAAAAACAATCAGTCAGGTATTCTAGAAACATTGAAGTAAATACACGCAATGCCATTAAATAGGTGTGTTTCTCTAGATTTGGCTGCTGCAAATTTTCAAAATCAATTCTATCAAGGATCAATCTCTTGCTCTATGGCTAGGATTGATAAACTTGTACACATTGATTAATAAAATATGAGGTTGTTCTGAACAGTTTTAAAAATAGGACTATATTCTACAAGTATTCAATATCCTTTATTGTGTAACCTTAAATAATTTTTAATTATTTTTAATTTTGAAAAATTATTTCTCAACAGCAGGGCATCTTTTAAAGATTTTTCACTAGATGGCCAAATAGTGAATTGTTTTCTTATTTTCTGACCAGTTGCAAAATTCAGGAACTTGCAACATTGTTTGACCAGTACCAATCTTTCTCGTGTAAAAGAGTAAACATTTTCTGTGGACCAAACTGTGATCACTAGATGGCCTCGGAAGATTACTACATGCGACCTAATATTTGGTATTGATGAAATTTTTGTTGTGTTGAAATATATATTATAGAATGTCAAAACGATTTAAATATTCAGTTTTGGGCAATGAAAACAATCTTAGAGATTTTAGGGATTTTAGGTTGTTAAATAAATCACTTCCTTCCATGTCAGCCTCCTTTCTCTTCCTGGTCAGTTAGCTTTTGTTTTGGAGCAAGACCAAGTCAATTTTTTTAAAAATTAATTTAAAAATATCACCAAAAAAACACAAACCTCCGGTTTGGCGCCCCTTTAGATTGGCGCCCGCGCGCGGCGCACACGGTTGCACGTGCGCTTGTGGGGGCCCTGAGTATTCACAATATTACATACTTGACTTGCATTAATACAAAATAACTACGATAATAATAAAAACAAAAACACACGTAGTGCAATAATTCAATTTAATTATTTCGAATTACGAAATTACAATTCTTTCTTAAATTGGGATAATGTTGAGTTGAAAATATCCACCCTACTGCAATCATTTAGATGCTTACTTAATCTCGTTATGGCGCTATGTTGTCTATAATTAGATACACCATGACTGATTGTCGAGATGGTAGAGTATCTGCCTCTCACCCAAAAGTCCCGGGTTCGAATCCCGGTCGTGGCAATGGAAAATACTGTGAGAGGGATTTTTCCATTATACACGGATATTGGATGTGTGTCCCTTGTCTTTAAATGTGTAGCCCCCTCCCGCACAAGGCTCAGCCTTCTGGGAGAAAGGGGGTCGTAATTACATGTGGTGTATTTATTATTTATTTATTTATAGATAGGATTCGTGGGGTCAAATATAAATAAATAGGAAACTAAATCGTGCTATATACCCCAAAAGATGAAACTGGTGTAGCTACGGACACGTGTTTCGGAGTTATTGCTCCTCGTCAGCGTAGCGTAGCTAAATAAAGAATCTAAGATCTGAAGCAATAACTAATAAAGGTTAGAAAGCACAGTACACAGTACTCTATTCGTGCTTTCGTGTATCATGGACCAAATTTGTGGCCTCAGCAGTCAGCACATAGAGCCCTATGTGTACTGCCCTATTTCAACCTCGGCAAAAGTGAATATAAGATAGATAGGATTCGTGGGGTCTACGCTACGCTGACGAGGAGCAATAACTCCGAAACACGTGTCTGTAGCTGCAACAGTTTCATCTTATTTAAAAAAACCTAAATTTGGTTTCTCCGGCTTTTATGAGGTACCCTGTATACTATTGAATATATTTTTTTTTTTTTTTTTTAATCACTTATTTAACGTCGGCCTATTTCCGCTACGGAGGCCAATCACCGACGCCAGGAGACGAGCAACCCCCAACCTGGAAATTTTGCCGAACCTCTTATCTTACTAAGAGTAGGGATTTTTTACTTGCCTAACATTTAATAGACAAGGGACCGACTGCTTTACATCCCCTCCGAAGGATGGTATATCCTCAATACACCTCTCGCCTACAGTTGTATTGCTTCTGCGATATAGCTGATATACAAGCCGCTAGAAGTAGGGAAGCGAGACCGCGTCTTTCCGTGGATAGTCCCCATCCATGTACTACACGCGGTAAATGTTGCTTTACTCCTAATATCGCTATGTAGTGAGTGAAGTCAGTCCTCCGCTCGCTGCCCCTATTGAATATAGTAGCAAGAAAATTCATAGAATGCCCTAAAACTTTTGCTAAAATTTTTTAATCTCAAATAATAACGAAGTTAATGGGTTTCCATTTATAACCAATAACCAGTATGATTGATGTGAGGTATAAAAGACAATTTGTCGTCAAAAATTATGCCAAGGTCAGTGATGGTAGTAACTCTGTCAAAGTCAAGTATATTAATATTGTAATTAAATCTTAATAAACCCTTTTTTAAATGATATTGTTTTACATTTACTAATATTTAAGTCGAGTAAGTTTTGACTACACCACAAGGAAATTATATTCAAATCATTTTGAAGCAAATAGCAATCATCAATTGACTCTACTGTTTTAAACAATTTGAGGTCATCAGCAAAAAGTGATACTTTACCAAACTTTATCATTTTAGTTATATCGTTGATACATAGTAGGAACAAACCAAGCCTCAGATGCGCGTCCCTGTGGGACACCCGAAGTTACATTTAACTCTTTAGAAATATATCCATGAATAACAACATTTTGTTTACGACAATGCAAGTAGCTTTTAAACCATTTAAGCAGATTACCACCTATGCCATATAGTTCAAGTTTCAATAACAATAAATGGTGATCTACACGATCAAAAGCCTTTTTAAAATATGTATAGATGGAGCATTTGAGATGAAAATAGAATAGCTGAGTAAATTTGTAACAGTAGATTTTCCTTGAAGGAAGCCATGTTGCTCGGTGATAATAATTTGTCTAACAGAAGGAGTTATAAAATCAGTGACTATTTTTTCAAATAACTTTGCCATTGTTGAGAGTAGGGTGATAACTGATAATTTTCGACATTGCTTTTTATACCAGATTTAAATATTGGTATAAAAGCTTCCTTCCATATTTCCGGAAAACAGCCTTATTAATGAAAAAATTAAAAAATTAAATAATAAGCATAAAGGGTATGCGATGGTAGGACTAGTGAATTTTAGAAAATATGGTGAAATGTGATCAGGGCCAGCATTTTTATTAATGTTTAAGGATTACAACTTGTTGAATACTTCATCTACTGACACTTGTAAGTTAAATAAGTTTAAATTATAATTATTGAAATATGACTTGTTTGGAGTATAGTTTAACCTACTATTTGCAGTAAATATGGAATTGAAGTAATCAGCATTCATATTAGCAATATCGTTGCCATTTTCAGATTTAATATTTCCATAAGTCATACAGGTAGGTAGGCCATTTGATTTTTTCTTAGAATTTACGAATTTCTAAAAAGATTTTATGTTGTTGCTGTTTAAATTGACTTGAGTTCTATCCATAAAGTTTAGGTAATCAATATCAATCGATTTTTTAGATTCAGCCCTAAGAATTCTGTATTGGGACCATGCTTCTTCATCTCGATTTTTTAAATTGATTGTATATTTTGTTTTTATTTTTAAGTAGATTTATTGTGCCTGTACTATACCAGAAAGGATATTTAATATTATGCGATTTTTATTTGGGAATATCCATTTCCAAAGTAATAGTTAATATTTTTTTAAATAACTAAGACTAGACTAGACTTCCCAAATAATTATTGATAAGAACGTAACCGCCTGCACTAAAGTTATAACGCCAGTTGTTTTGGTTATTGAGAGTCACATAATGATCATTTACAGGGGATTTGTATTAGTAGGAGTGAATGGTTTTCATCAACATTAATCAAGCTAAAATCGCTAGGAAAGACTCTTGCATCAGACTGAGCCGAAAAGCATAAATCTAACATTACAACAATTCAACAGAAAAAATTGTAATAAGTGCTCCCCATGTTGCCCATTTTGATTGACATACAGGGTGCGGCAAAGAAACTTGCTGATTTGAACGGGGCGCCGTGAAGGGAGGGGTGGCAGGCCGTTGGTGGTGGTGGTCTCATTCGAAGACGTGGGTCGGGAAGTTTGATACCATCCGCCTCAGTAAAAAAACGTGTAATTTTAAATTTCCATTTATGTAGAAACACGAGAGAAAGTGATTAAAACGATAAATATAAAACTTTTTTATTTTATTGACCTCTCAAATCAGCAAGTTTCGTTGCCACAACCTGTGTACGAGTATTACTATGAGCTTTTGAAATGAGGTTCTTCTGCTCCTAGAATTGTCAGTGTGGTAGATCTAAAAGCAGTTATTATATTTTCCTTCATATTTTGGACTGTTGTTGGTGTTTCTTTATAAACAATTTCTTTCACGTACCCTATTAAAAGTAATTTTTGTAAGATCTGGGAATCTAGCACAGGCCATTCAGTGGAGCCATTTGTTCCAACCGTTCAAACCATTGGAGTGAGTAGATACCTATTATTTAAGTCACCCCTTACTGCATTGAAATAATGTGGTGGAGCACCATCTTGCTGAAGCCGTATTCTATTTAGATTCCTATCGGGACGATCCACCAACAATTGTGGTAGATAGTTCTCCTGAAAATGAGATAAGTAGCTCCAATCAATGTACCATCAAAGAAATATGGCCATCGGTGCTGGTTATCAGCTTGCCTAAAAAAATGAGGATTTTCCAAAACATAATGGATATTGTACTTGTTAACAAATCCATTTTTATGAAAAGTTGCCTTATCAGTGATTAAAACATTATTGAAGAAGGTGCATTTTACCTCTGGTCCAATTACAAAACGCCTTTTAAAATTGTTATCACTTCCTGGTTCATTTGAATATGATATGCATGAAACTTATTTTTTTTAAAGATTAAACCAGCAGAACGTCTCCTTATTCCTACTAATGAACTCACTTCTCTCTGACTATTATTGGAGTTTTCTTCGTTCACAACATGTTTTCTTCTTTCACTTTTTTTGTATTCCACATTTCCAGTGTCCACAAATCTATCGAGGCGGTTTTGGAAGCTCCTAACATTCAGAATCCTTCTTTCATGATACCGTTGCTTATACATTCTATTGACAAGCAAACAATTTCTGCCCGGCTCGCCCAAAACAAAAGTCATGTCTACAAGTTTTATTTTGTAAAACTCCAAATATTTTAAAATTGACACGAAAGAACACAGACGTCCGATAATGTTCGTTTGCGCAAGACAATTTATTCTAAACTGAGGTTTTATTGCTTGTCGAATACTGAAAACAACAAAAAAATTTACAAAAAACCATTAAAGTAAGGGATCAGCTAAATACTATCTACCCACTTCAATGGGTTAGAAGATATGGTCCCATTAAATGGCTTCATTTCAGAAACGCATAGAGGTGTGTCAATCAAAATGTGCAACGTGTGGAGGGAGCACTTGTTAAAAATTTTTCTGCTGAATTATTTGCAGGAACCTCTATTTTTAATAAAAAAATAAAATAGCAAAATGAATTTTACTATTTGTCAAAAAATTTCATTTCTATTTTTTAAGTTTATTCTTAATTTGTACTTATTGCCCAATAAACTGAAATTGGTTACGAATAGCCATAGGATGTGCATGATGTCCTCATATATTTTGCACCACCACTGGATGCACTGGAGCCTTTATTTTTGGAGCTAGCTAGCTATACAAAATATTTATGGTTTTTTTTTTGGCATTTTCATCCGTTTGTTCTAAACAAGTTCATTTTGAAAATTTAAATTTTGAAATCGTACTCCAAATATGCTAAAAAAATATGGCGTGTTGTGATAATTTGACCTAAGTTAATATGACTATGGAATTCTAGGTATTTTACAGGTAACTCAAATTTACTTTGTGGTAGATTTTTCAGGTAATTGCTACAAAAAAGTTAATAATTATTCCTTCAAAATGACTTTTAGGTACCTAATTTTACATCAACGGAAATTTACCCTTGACGTAATTTTTGGTAATTTTTTTAGTAGTTTTTCCCTTTCTGATTTGGTTCTAGTTACTTTTAAGCAGATTTGTGTAGGAGGTAGATTTCTAGTCAATTTTACGTAATAATTACCTTAATAAGTAAATTCGGCTTTTACCAAGTCGAGTTATAGCAAATTTTATAGAAAATGTTTGCTGGGATCGAGCTATCTAAGTCTGACGCACTACTGCCCCACCCTGCATACTATAATAGTAAATTCCGTCCAATAAATCGAGACAATACTGTACTTCCTTTTAAAAAACGCAATAAATCAATTGTCTGTGAAAAGTATAACGGTGCAATATGGGATTATTATACAGAATGTGTAGTTTGTTCTAGTAACGTTGGAAAGGATTTTGTATTTTCTAGTCATGCAAAAGTTACGCTGTATAAATCGTTAAACATGCATTTAACTCCGCTATTGTGTAAAAATACCAAATAAAAATACTTTTATAACACAGAGGAAATATATGCCAAGGCCCTTTCTTTATGTGTCTATTATAATATGTAAAGAAGTCTTAGATTTGTATGCTCTATGCAATTTTACAGGAATGAAATACAAATTTGTCATATTATAACCCGTCACTTGGCTGGTCTACTGAAGTTTGCTTCATTACCGGTGAGCTGCTTGATATGCAAAGCAGATTATTGACTGCCAGAACAGTTTGTAATCAAAATAATTTTTATTTTGTGCGAATATTAACATAATATATAAACAGTGTAAACAAAAGTACTGATCAGTTTATTATCTTTTTTTATAGGTGTCAACCGATTGATGACGATGATCCCGATGGTAGTAGTTCTTTCGATGCATCTAAGCAGTGAGTTGACCAATTTTTACTTTACATTTTTTTTGTTAATAATGTAGGACATAGTTAATTTTTTGTGCAGTGTGGCGGAATCAAGGTAACTAGTTGCAGTCCTTCAAAATAAAAAGATTCCTATTAAAATAAAACATGTATGAAAACCTTGAAAAAACCATTTTTTCGAGATTTTCTAGATAACGGGAATAAGAATGATTACAAAAATACAGTAGGTAATAAAAATTCTACTCTTGATTCAAAGGTAGGGTAATATTTATAAATATATTCATATTGCTGGAATTTAATTGAATTCATAAGGAGCGCCAACCACAAAAAAAACATAAACTTATATACAATGTCGCATATTGCATTTAAATTTTATGACCTTAATATAAATGGAAATATTTCAAGTACCTAAAAACCCACGGAGCTGATCAAATGTTCGCATTCTGCTAGAAATTGGTAAACAAAGGTTTTTGCGTGTGATGCAGGCTGAATAGAACAGAATAGAGAAGTGTCTTGGGAGTATTGTAAGCTTTGGGATATTAATAATTCAGTTTTCATTAATTTACAACTTATAAATCGCCTGTCAAAAGTGCATTGATGCCATTTCGAAGCAGTAAGGCCTGAATAACAATTTGAAATGAGACAAAAATTTGCAAATTGTATTCTTATGTAACAAATATAATTATTACTATTCAACTAATTTAAACGTTGGGACTAAATACTTTCATTTAAAGTTTTGGTTTTAATTGCATCGTGGATTGTATACCTTCCTGTAAATCACGATTCACCAAGAATAGGGCGACATTCACTACGAGACATTAGTTTCTCTGTGCTTTACCTGCTTCATACTGATGAAGGTCAATTACCAGAAATTGATCAAGAGGTGACATTTGTGTCACACCTGTCAAGAATAGTTTCTTGGAATTAAAAATAAATTATTTACTACCAACTTCCTATATTCAATGATTTTATTTTGCATAAAAGTTTATGGTATTAATTTAAATGCACGTGACTGGAAGAAAAGGACTGCGAATGTTTCTAAGTAGAAATGTGTTAGTACATTTCCTTCTTGAACTAATGCGCTGGCGTTGGTTCGATCCTGGATGGATGAAATGTAGTTTCTGGATGATTCTCTGGACCTCAGGTATATATCGTGTAATAAGGCAACCTGAGAAGTGTATTGTAGATGATTCACTAACATTTTCGCCACGTCACATTTAATCCAGGATTTAAAAAAAGAAACGGAATAATAAGCCATGTAAACAGTTTTTATATGCGAAGAAGGCCTTTGAGGTTTAAAACATTATTCACATTTAACATTGGCTTCCGAAAAGTTTTAATATACCTATATATCAATTCACAGGGCCAGTGCTTTTTGTGAACGCTCCGTGTTAGACACACTTATTATTTACTACACTGCGGTAATTGCTATAGTCACACATCGTACCGAGTGTTTCCATAGCCACTTAGTATAGGTTCACAGTACCAGATATGCTATCGTTTCTAATTATTATTATCTACGATTAATATTCTCTATTCATTCTACAAAATAACAGTGTTTTTTTGGAACTATTTTTTTATACAGTTACAGCTAACAATAACTGTAATACCCCGAAAATGTGGTGAAAAAATAAGTAGTTTGTATTTTAAGCATCCGCTTGGGACGTATATGGGGTCTTACTAGTCCCAGCTTGAGTTTATACGTCGCAGGAATCGGTCAGCAGGATAGACTTTAGGCACCACAGGAATAATTTACTACGATTCTTCCAGGCGCTCTAGGTTTGCTTATAAAATGTCTGCAATCAGTGTGTCGCATTCCTACGTGTTTGATGGAATACTGTATATCTTTAGGAATATGGATCTATAGTCTTATTATTATATAGATCCTGAATAGAGTTCATTTAAAAAAATAAATGTTATAGTAAAATTGCATTCTCATAAAAGCGAATTCCATAGATATGGCCAAAAATTTTATAAAATCCATCTTCCTTACTTTAAAGATACGACAAAAAGTTTGAAAGTTGACAGAAATATTAATAAGCCTGATAATTACGCCCTTCTAAAAGAAAGATAAAAACTCTAAGTAGATCATAGCAATTCCGTTATTTTTGCCCTTTACAGCGATGATTTATGCTTCGTGATAAATAATTTCAAAATTTTATGAAAATCATACATGGGCTATTAACAGTCGAATCTGTACGCATCATTCCAGTTGACTGAGAGCTGCTCCCATGTGATCTAA
Organism: Rhagium mordax; assembly: GCA_963680705.1. Taxonomy (NCBI): domain Eukaryota; kingdom Metazoa; phylum Arthropoda; class Insecta; order Coleoptera; family Cerambycidae; genus Rhagium; species Rhagium mordax. Next base: position 29,298,683 of record OY796661.1, on the reverse strand, counting down.
GAGAGATCTAATTTTGTTTAATATTACAGTTTCGAGTATTGCCCGCATGAAATGAAAATTCGACGGTCTGGCACTCCAAAACCGGCGGACATTAAAATGGAGATTCCTCTGATTGCGAATGAAAAATACTTCAATTTACCGGGAAAATCTATTTTTGTTATAGACTTTACTTGTTAGATTACTACCTCCCAGATACATTATTTAGTCTGTCATTCGAAATCGCGCGGTCGCAAAATGGCGGCCAGACCAACTCAATGTTTAAAAAAATTGGAGTCAATATAACCGAAAGTATATAATTCTAATTTTTTAACCAAATTACAGCTAATTGCATGGATTCATGAATCTAATTTTCCATTGAACGAGGAGTCAATTGGTAAGAAAGCAAAGAACGAATTCATTTCAGAATGTTCCAGAAAACGAACGGTTTGAAACACTAATTAAAAGACAAAAAGGTTTCAAGTGTGATAATCAACAAAAGGAAAATAACACGGTAAGTGAGCAATGACAAGGTGCAAAACGAAATTATTAAAAAAAATCTAAACGTGTCGAAGTGAAGCTCTTAATAAACGGCTCAATCATTTTTCTGGGTTTGTACGCCATCTCAAATTTTCTGTACCTCATTAACTGTTGAAAATTGAAAAAAAGAATTTTTTTTCAATCTCCGTTTCCCGCGTCTACCAGAAGTTTTTTTCTGCCGGGGCATGCGAAGACATTTACTAAGAACCTATGCGCCCACCATACCAAAAAGTTCCAGAGAGAAAAAACTTTTGTATTTATATGGTCTCTTCGGTTTACCGGCCGTCAGACGGGATGGGGAAAAATATAACATTTTTCAAGAATGAGATTAATTATCATATAATATTTTTTCTAAATAGGACGAAAGTGTGACATTTCTGTAATGTATTTCCGTAGGAAAGGGTTGATGAAAGGCATTTATTAATTATAAAGGTAATAGAATTAATTTAGTGTGGTGTCATTAAAGTTAATATTCTTTAATCAATTTTGTCAACTACAATAGCATTAGATTTAATAGTACGTAAACATTTTTCAATTTCTTCAGCAGTTGTAAGTTTAAAAATCAATTCTTCAGTAACATCAGGAAATTTTTTATCAGCATAACAAGATTTAATAGAGTTAATGTTAATACCTGTCTGTGGTAACTTGTTAATAAAAAAGTCATTAAAGTCATCAGGTTTCGCTATATTGACTGGACTATGAGAGTTCCTCGAATGAATATTAATGTGATTTTAACGTTTTCCAAAAATTTCTTAGGTCAGTTTTGAACATATGCTGCAAATAACCTTTCTTCTATGACTTACTTTTCTCATTTCTTTATAATATATTCAGTCATTTTCAGCTGTTATGTTTTTACATTTAGAATGACTACGGTTAGGTAAACTCACCATTGCTTTGAGTGTCAGTAAGTCATGGCGCAGTAGTAGGTTTCGTGATTCTCACTTTTTAAATGGTGCATGTTTGTTAAATAAAAATAACACACTCTTAATATTCGACAATTTCATCAACTTCGTAAATGTTATATAAATGATCAAAATCAATTAAACGGAGATCACGGATTATCGAAATTAGAAAAATCACGAAACGTTCTGTATATCAGAGTCACAGAGGCTGCTTAAATTTCCTTAATTTTAGATCACATGTCACCAAACTATGATAAGATCGATAAGACATATCATCCTTATTTTTCTTAACTCAGTATTTAATAAATATAGTCTTACACCTCATGGTACATAGACTTAGAAATAAGCAATTCTTTATTTAGTAAATATTCAGAATTAGATAATAAGAATAATAAATAAGAAGGTCAGTTAAAGTTTGTGTGTTATTAGTCAATTATTAGTGAAATCGATAGCTTGATGTAGACCGTATATATTAAAAAGATTCCAAAGCTTTTTACTTTCAACTTTCAACTTTTATGTATACTTATCCAGAATTGTTCGATTATACCATTATTAGGAACATCAAGAATTTTAAAATTAATTGACCTACCGATCTCGCTACATGGTAATTAAGGTACAATATTATAGTCAGCAATTTTATTATTCAACCATGCTTCAGACAATCCAATAATGCTAAACTTTTCTTTTAAAACCAGTTGAGGAAACAAATCGAAATCTGTACAAGCTGAACGAATGTTAGAATGGGAAAACTAAAACATGTATTGTATTATTATGCATCATAAAAAACCATAACTGCTACAGTAGATAATTAATATTAGTGTGATTTAAGAAAAATATTATGACAAACTATATTAATTAATTGCAACCTGATGACAAATATGTTCAATTCTATATTTCTTGTATTAATGAATTATTAAGAATAAAATTAGGTAGAATGTAAGACAAAAATAAAGTATCATTAACCAGTAACACATTAAAAAACTAAGCAGAAAGTAAATGTAAAATATAAAATGGGTTCTTAATTGCTAACAAGAAGTAAAACTACAGAAAACTACAATAATTATTAAATTGTTAGAAATGTCGAAATATTTCACCAGTAAACTTCGCCGGCTATAGGTTATCGTTGTCGTATCAGATAAATGTGACTAATTTGGTCATTATGCATTTCATTACAACATGCTTGTGAGAGCGCATCCTGAGGTTGATGCAATGACACGCTCAATTCAAACCCCAAAGAATCCTGAAAACGGATTTCAAGTGCTTATCGCAACTGATGTATGAGTTATCGTAGTCAAATTTTTTTAATTAAAACATATGGTATCTATAAGTAAAAATGAATATTACGTATTTATAGAAACCATTGAATGTTGGTTCCTATTTATATCAATCAAGTATGTCATTCCGTGTCATTGTCATTGTCATATGACTGATGGTCGGTAGCGCACCTACTTCTCAGCCAAGAGTCCCGGGTTCGATTCCCGGTCGTGGCAGTGGAAAATACTGAGAGAAGGATTTTTCTATTATACAAGTATATTGGGTGTATGTTCCTTGTCTTTAAATGAGTAGCCCCCTACCACACAAGGCTCTTCTAGAGCCTTCCGGTATAAAGGGGGTCGTAATTACCTGTGTTATTATTATTATTATTATTAATATTGATATTAAAATGAAAACCTACTTTAATTCAAGAAACGTATGAAGCCGATCATAACCCATCAGTGCGTTGGGTTATGTCTGCATTTTACGTGAAGTGGAGGTTCAAGTCAATTATTTTTTGCCTGATATAAACTGACAGTTCATCCGAATGCTTGTGAACAGCAGGCACTTTGAATAACAAACAGCTTTTATGAGTTGGCAATTAAACAGATTAAAGTAATCCGCCATTGTGTGGTAGCTTAGAATATATTGTCCATAATTGAAGTGTTAATATAGTTAGCAAATAAACAGTGGCGCCAAAACTTAAAAGTTGGTCGTTGTTTTACTCAATCAGAAATTAAATTATTAAATAACATGTTTTTCTCTAAAAACAAGGTCAGTTTAACCCACGGTGTAAGACAATTAGGTGGTGAAACGCCTCAATGTATCGTATGGTTAGAATGTCTCCAAACTGTTAACGCAAGAGACGCGAAATCGTAAGACAAAGAGAGAGAGTGGGTGGCCGCGAGGGCCGCGCGGGCTAAGCCCCGTATCGTCCCTAGTTAATTTCCACTTCATTTTACCAGGTCGAAAAATATACCATTCGATGCAGAAAAATATGTAGAACACGATTGTTGAAAAATTATGTGTCTAAATTGTCGGCTACTGTGCAAAAAAAAATAAAAACCATAAATGAAATTGGACGCCGGCACGTTTAACTCGAAACGCTACTGAAACCGTTCGAGTTATGAAAAAAATTAACATAAACAATTTTATAGAGAACTAAATTTCCTATAAAAAAGTCAGAGGTGGCATTAGTCTATCTTTAATAGTTTTGGTGTGAGGGCGCCTCAAATTCGCGCGCTGATCTTTTGTTAAATTAAACTTATCGTTTTCCAGCGCACAACTTTCAGCCACCCTCACGCCCACGGTGTAAGAATTGTCTTACACCGTGCTCACGCCTAAAATATTTAAGATAGACATATGCCGTCACTGACTTTTTTATAGGAAATTTAGTTCTCTATAAAATTGTTTATGTTAATTTTTTTCATAACTCGAACGGTTTTAGCAGCGTTTCGAGTTAAACGTGCCGGCGTCCAATTTCATTTATGGTTTTTATTTTTTTTTGCACAGTAGCTAACAATTTAGACACATAATTTTTCAACAATCGTATTCTACATATTTTTCTGCATCGAATGGTATATTTTTCGACCTGGTAAAATGAAGTGGAAATTAACTAGGGACGATGCGGGGCTTAGCCCGCGCGGCCTTCGCGGCCACCCACTCTCTCTCTTTGTCTTACGATTTCGCGTCTCTTGCGTTAACAGTTTGGAGACATTCTAATTGAGGCGTTTCATCACCTAATTGTCTTACACCATGGTTTAACCGAAATATATTGGATTCTCTTATTGAAGACAAATGGTAACAAATTTGTAGTAGAATATGACGATTAATATAACTAAGGTCAGCCTTTTGGCCGGTCAATTTTTTCTGCAGTTTCATCTGACGTAGGTTTGACACTTTATGGAGTAATTTTAGACATGTCTTCTTTTAATACAATAATACTGAATTATTTTCAGTTTTAAGGAAGTTGGAGGTTAATGGCATTAATTTAGATGATTTTTGATTAGTCGTTGACTATGAAAACGCGAATATTTTAGGTTTTCGTAAAAGCGACGATTAACTTTTCAAGTAGACCTTTTACCATTTTCATTTCTACAACAAAATATTTACAAGAATATGGTGTCTTTGTAGATATGTAAATATATTGGCGGCAACTAGCCAGTAAGAGGAGAAATCGAGAAATCCTGCAAATTTATTCAAGTTTATGAAAAATATACTATCTACATGGCAGATCTTCGCAAGGTAGAAAAGGCTACAAGGTCTGGCGCTTGAGTTGATGATTTATATCACCTTACCTGTGCTTGGTTCAAAGACGCTGACCGTTTTTGACACCACGTTGTATCCCTTCGCCTACCTTTGAAAACATGGTTAGTTTAAGTTCACGTAGGAGATTATTTGAGGCACCTTGCGCGCCCCTGCGACTTATCCACTCTCTAACCCATATTCTCTTTCTCCGTTGGTTTTTCTGACGAATATTTTCTCCCATTTCCCTTGCTAGAATTAAAAAAGTTTGGAGAATAGCTTTATTTACTACCACTTTCGCCATTTTAAATCCACTGACATACATTCATTTAGAAAATGTGTGTAAATAAGAAACTTAATGCAAGTCACTTGAATTCAAGTGACTTGATCAATCCACTTGAATAATGTAAACGCCGCATAAATATATTTGAAAGTGGTGCGTTAAGGTAATATTCTTTTAAATAGAGCAAAGGGCGTGATAAAAGAGGGAGTTTCGAAACCAAGCTATTTAATGCATCAATCAGTTAAATCAATAAGGCTGTGATAGTACGGGAAAAAATGTGTCTAAACAAAATGAAAATTGGTCCGTTCACGAAATGTTGGTTATAACTTCTTTTGGAGGTGAGAAGTGGGGGAATTTAAGTAATACAACTAACCATTGAATAAAAAAAATGTTTTAATCTTGAAAATACAAGAAAAATGTGTAAAAAGAAGAGTATTTGAGAGCAAAACACAAATATACTTCAATAATAATGTACCAAAGGTTTGTCAAAATTAACATTAATACCTTTGGTATTTATAGAAATGTAAGTATATTGTTTCTATATTTAACTTATTAATTATTTGCAATTTCATTTGACTTTAATTTCTTTAGTATCTTTTGTTAATAATTTTTTTATCTTATTTACAAACACATTTTTTATATATATAAAGCAATATCTGATATCATCATAATAGTTTTACTTGTTTATTTAAATTTAACTACCTACATATTTTATGAAAATCTTAACTTATTATATAAAATGTATTAATCGTATTGTTAAAGTTTTTTACATAAGTTTTTCTATTTGTAGTCTTGTAGCCTGATGATGTGATGTAATATATTGATCACGAAACCGGTTGCAATAAAAAAGAATTTTGTGGGAACAAGACATTTGCGTTTTTCTTCTTCAATATGAACAACCCACATGGGATTAATACCACGTTAAAAATAAAGTGTATAATATTAAAATGTGGGGAAAATTGTACATTTTATTCATCCATGTAAAAAAAATATAGGCATTCCACTTAACAAAATTGAGAAAAATATAATTTAATATCAAGATATGTAATCAAATATTTAGGACAACCGGTATAATAATAATTCATTTAAAAAAATATTCTTCAGTAAATACATCGTTATCAAATGCCATCCTACATTTTTAGAAAAAAAAATTAATAAATCGCGGAGATATGGCAGTCAAAAAAATCTTTGTAAATTGTCAAAGAAAAATATGAAAAAAAATCGTAACTTGACAACGCTGCATCCTTTTGGTAAAATATTTTAGGGTGTAATACAGGACCTTTGGAGAGTTAACTGGAGCCAATATACAGGGTGTTCCATTAAAAAAAATATTATTTTTTGTGTAACTCGTTTTTGTGGCACCTTATAAAATTGGAAATAATTTTGGGTTGTAGTAGAGATGAAACATTGAAAGTTTTTTTTATAAAGTTAGCCGTTTTTGCACAATTTTCCGAGGGAACACTAAGTAGACACTCTGTATATAGTGTTCAATGAAAAGAACCTAATTTTATATAATTTCGACATTTTGAATTGTCATTTGTTTGATTTATTCAGGAAAAACATTGCATCTTTTGTATATAAAATGTTTCTATGTTTCTTCAAATAAACTATGTAGGGAGGTGGCTAATTATATAGTAAAACCCTGCACAATGAGGTGCATAGTTTTTGGATTAATAAACCTGCATGTTGCATATTTTTTATTTAATCCACACCACACAACCAGGACATACACCAACATAACCAAGTTCCTATAAAGTAATGCAAATAACCTGGTGACATGTTTAGGAGCTAAAATATTGAAAATGTGGCGTTTGGTGTTACAATTTCTTTTAATAATCTGGCGAATTTTTAAATCCTATACTTTTAAACTTCCTCTTTATGATCTAATTTAAATGGTGCTTTTAGTAAATTGTAATATTAAAATACCTCTTGTGACTGCCTATTTATAAGTGAACCTAAATGAGCATTTAAATATTCAAAGAGTAGTCGACCAGTTTATTATTATTATTTCTAGAAAGCCGCATTTTGAAGTGGGACAACAGATACCTTAAAATAAATATTAATGCGTTAATTCTCGCAATCCTTTACGGTCATGGTCATTCCGACAGAAACCTAAAAATACTGTATTGAAAATTCGACGAACTTTATGCCGAGCTCTGTTTTCAATTTGAATGCATTAATCTCTGTTTATTTTGAATGGGACGTTTAGGCGGTAAATGTTGCATTACTCTAATTAGTTTCCCAGGCAAAGTGTGCTTGTAAAGATGAAGTTGTCACTTGTCGCCGATCTGAAATGAGGCATTTCGGATTCACTTTACGATTTAAAGAATGTGAACCCAAGGTATTTACATTTTTCCAAATGAATAGGAAAGATAATTGGCTCTGAGATTTATCTTAACTATTTAAAGCAAATTAAATATAGATTTGTACAAATGAAAAGTGGTAGAAGTCGACAGTTATGTTTGAGAATTAACGAAGAAATTTTTCCACTTGAAATAACATAAATACATAAAATACAGTAATTTTTCAGTCAATTCTGTTGGTTTTAAAATAAAATTTGATAAAGAGATGCAAATAAAAGTTTATTTTCTCTAAAGATAAGACTAGTAGTATTTAATATTATCAACTAAATACTGAAGCAGAAAATACCGCAACAAAATTACAAATAGAAAACTTTAGAAATATATCTTAAAAGTAGTTTAAGTTAAAGAGCGGCACGAAGTAAGCCATCTGCGACCTAACCCACGTTTATAGACGTTATTAATAACAACTACCACCTCGGAATATCAAAGACATGTTGTCTCTAGATGACCATTACTTTTCAAGAATAGCTACACCTCTAATTGGACAGTTAGCATTTTAATACGTATATCTGTTAGAGTGATCGATTTCCATGGCTCATGATTTTAATTTCCATAAGGATAAAAACTATTAATGAAAAGTATGATGCATTTTAAAATCACTGCGGGTGAGATCTGTCCACATATTATTATATGGAAAGGTGCAATCGATCGATTTTGGGAATTCTGATCCTCAACATATATTTCCAAAGCATTTGACAAAGTAATGGCATCAAGATATAAATAAATTATCACCATATGGCTTATTAGCTCATTTGTGCTTATGAATTTCAAATTTTCTCTCTATCCCCTCACTTCGGCTACAGTAATATTAGGTAAAAAAGCGGCTGCCTTCCAAAAATGGGTAGAGTTATAGAAATTGTTTTATTCACTCAAGTATCTCTCTGATATGAATAATTTGAGTTTGCCCCGATTTCCGAGTGGAGTTTTAGCCGTAATAATAAAAAACCTTCTAAAAGTCCATTATTACTAAAATTATAGTGCATTAAATTCTTTGTCGATTGAGTGCCAATACTTTGGAATTTGATCAAATGGTCTTGTAGAAAAGCTACGTCAAAAAAGGCAATTTTTCACACTTTACGTCTCTATAGAACATAGGTACATTATCTATAATCGATCAATTTTAACGCAAAACGTTATAAACCAAAGTTGTAGAGCATCAAATTATGTTTTCAGAAAGTCAAAGAAGGTACCAAAAAACCTAACCAGTAAGTCGATGTTAGCCTTTTTTACTTTTCTGGCAATAGCATGGTTACTGACCAAGATATATGTTTGGTTTCCATTCAATGAATTTTTCCAACATTCAATTTTTTCACAGCGTAGCACATTTAATGGCTTTGTTTCATCTTTAGAATACAGGGCTCATATGCACTTCTGTCCCATCACACCAATCTCATCAGCAGTAGATTGGATCCACTGAATATCTCTGCTGCTTCCTGTGCTTTCTGCTGGTTGTTGTTTGTCTCCAATGCCTGGAGGAATTTCAGTTTTCCTTTACCGAAAAACTATGCAGTCGTATCGCAGCCACTGAATGCATGTAGTAATAAAATTTGGTCTTTAGAAACTTGGAAAAACGCTGTTTATTTTGTTTATTCAAAAACAATTATTTTGCCATAGTTATTAACACTGTTTCATCAAACGTGACATTTGGTGTAGTTTCTTTGGTGATCTTGTGCAGCCGCTCAGCTGATTTAGTACTCTTCTCACTTGCCACAACAAATACAATCGTGGCCTTTTTGCCGTACCAATACTTGATGTAGACTACATACTTTGTAATTACAGAAGAAATTGGTTCTCTTGCCTCCCACACCATGTTATGCAAGAGAAATCCATCTACGACGATCTCTGCTTTTTCAAAATCAATTGTCTTTAAGGGCATCAAACAACTTGTAAAACATAGATTTTTGTGTTTTTCGCATACCTATATCATCAAACATAGATAAAGAATACGGGGCCAACTTATACTGACAAAATTGCTAAGTTCTTCATTGGACTTCTTGCGGAAGGCGATTCTGCGAAAAATCATTTCAGCGTTTACAGGAACGAATTTGTTGCGGATTTTTATTTGAAATGTCATATCTAGAGTGTAAGAGTCGATTTTTTTCTTTGAAATTTCACACTGCCTCCAATTATCTTTGAAATGCATATAATATAATATAATGCTATTTTCATCAACTCTGTGGAAATTTATCTTTTTATCGCCTACTATCCTAGTGCTAATGGATATTAAAGCCTCACCAGCAGGAAAAGTAACATGTGATGAAAATATTGTTTTTCGAAAAGTGCGAAAAATTGGCAATCATTGACGTAGCTTTTCTACAATACCATTGATCAAATTCCACTGTCGCAGAATTTAACCCTGTACATTTTTGGTAACAATGAACTGTCCGATTAAAGGCTTAGTTTCGAAGAAATTCGAGAAAACCGGCTGAAGCTTCATTAGAAAATCGGTACAAACCCAGATTATTCATATTAGAGACCTATTTGAGTGATTAAAATAGTTTCCACAACTCCACCCGTTTTGGAAGACAAAACTCTGTTCCTGGACTATTTATGTTATAGCTGATTGAATGTTATCAGAAACTGTCTGTATCAACTTGATTGTTCCACAAGAACTTCTTCACATTAATGACTTGTTTTCTGCAACGATTAACCTTGTGCACATTTTCATTGATGACCGCACTCACCACACAAGTTCTTTCTTTCAGAAACCAGAGAGTGCAGCTTTTCAAGATGCAGGGAAATCAATTTGATAATTGCGATTTTGCTAAAATTGAGTCCTAAATAATCTTATAGGCTTCAATGCCTTCATTGTTGCTAGATAAAGCACAGCTACGATAGATACGTCCGGGTTTGGAATATTTCTCATACATTTGGAGATTTGCACATAACATGGCATTGAAGATGTTGGACGTTAGATTCAATCCAAAATTGAACTTTACGAATTACCTAATGGTGATATAGCTGTTACGAGCTCGATAACTACTTTGAACCATTACCTGTTTTGTGATTGGTGGTGGCGGAGATTGTTCTGTAGAAATTACGTTACTACCTCGAGCGACTTGGTGCTATTAGACAAAATTTAGTATCTCATCTCTTTACGCTGAAGCGTCATAATTTTATTAGCGTCATAATTTTATTAATTTCTAAACATCGCTTAGTCATAGGTCTCTAAATATTGTCTAAAAGTTATTTGTGGCATCTTTCTGTATTTTCTTTCTGTTCTTATTTGGGATTTACGGCCACACTTCTGAACATTAATCTGATAATCTGAAAAATATTTGGATTATTTAAAAAATAACCTTTACGCCTGTGACTTTACGTCAAAGGAACAGTTAAAGGTTGGTTTTCTGACATAAAATATAATTAAAATAAAATAAAAACAATTATGTTTTGCAGACGTTTCGGAAACTTAGTCTGTTTCCTTTCTCAATGCTAAATAGTCTTTCTCTTGTATAATTCGTGAAATTACACAATTTTAATGTTTATATTATAACCATAGATACTTACTACGCTCACAGAAAAGTTGATTAGATTAGATATTCAAGTTGCTAAGTTCTTCTTTTAGCATCGGTAACCATATTGTACAACAATCTACAGAATAATTTGATACGCATTTGTCTTCATTTAGCAAAATTATTGCAGATTCTTTAATTTTTCTCTTTTTACTGTCCGGTTCTTTTGTTAAAATTTTTGCTCCATTCCAATTTATTGGATGTCCGTTTTCGAAAGCGTGTTCACAAATTTTTGATTTTTCAATTTCATTTTTTCTAATATAACTTTTGTGTTCGCCCAATCTTACATTGAAGGGTCTGGATGACTCACCAACATAATATTTATCACATTCACAACACGGAATAATGTAAATACAGTTTTTTGAATTTTGATCACTATTAACCGGTTTTGTTTTTGTAAGTATAGATCTTAAAGTGTTAGTAGTTTGAAATACCGTTCTAACATTAAATTTATCACCGATAGTGCGTAGCTGTTCAGATAATCCCTGTACATAAGGAATCATTGTTACTGTTGTGTATTGCCGTTCGGGTACTTGTTGGCGCTGATTATTAATTCTATTTTCAATATTTGTCAATGTTCTATCAACAAAAACTTCTGGGTACTGATTGTTAATTAGTACATTTTTAATAAATATTTTTTCTGTATTTAATATTTCTTCAGTAGAAGAAATTGTTTTTGCCCTATCATATAAACATTTTATAACACCTCTTTTAACACTTTTTGATTGATTCGAGTTATAATTTAGATATCTATTTGTATGGGTTATTTTTCTGTAAACGCTAGTTTCAAATCTATTGTTAACTTTTTTAATTAAAATATCTAAAAATGGCAATTCATTAGTATTTTCTATTTCCAATGTGAATTTAATAGATGGTTCTTTATCGTTAATATTTTCCAAAAAGCTGTTTAATAAATCGATTCCGTTGGGCCAAATTGCAAAAATATCATCAACATATCTCCACCAAATGACTGGTTTATATATATAATTTTGAACATATTTACTTTCAAAATCTTCCATAAATATATTACTTAATATTGGAGATAATGGAGACCCCATTGCCATACCGAAATCCTGCTGATAAAAGTCATTTTTTAATTGAAAATATGTTGTTTTGATACAAATTGTCAATAATTTCATAATACTATTTACACTAAGTTTAGTTCTATCTGCCAAAGTATTATCGTTCGATAATTTATTTTTTATTACTGACAATGTTTTGTCAACCGGAACGTTAGTAAAGAGACTAACTACATCAAAACTGACCATCAAATGTGTATTTTGACTGTTTCAGATAGGCTCGTTTTATCTAAAGGTTTAAATTTTGCGGTAAATAAAAAATCAGTACCAAAATTCGATATAATAGCGGCTATAGAAAAGACTGCACAAAACTTACCACCAGATGAAGGAAATGAGTATCGCGTACGATCAAAAATTGTTCTAGAGAAACAATTTAAAATTAAGGATAATTTGAGTTCGGAAGAAAAGCAATCCATTACTTCCTTGAAATCAGATAATACCATAAAAATTTTACCAGCAGACAAAGGTAATGCTACAGTCATTTTAGATACAAATACTTATGATTCAAAAATTTTGACACTTATAACTGATGGACATTACACAAAATTAAATAGAGATCCAACAAAATCAATAGAAAGCAAAATTTATAGAACTCTTTTTAAATATAAGAATGACTTTAATGACTTTGAACGCAAAAAACTTACTCCACATTATAGTAAACCTCCTCATTTTTATGGCTTACCAAAAATACATAAACCAAACATGCCTTTAAGACCAATTGTTAGTTCTGTCAATTCACCATGTCACAGTTTGGCAAAATTCTTACTCAAAATCATTAATCCGTTATCTGGAAATACTGATTCATATATTAAGAACAGTAAACATTTTTTAGAAAAACTTCAAGAAAATGATATTAATAATACACATTTGATGGTCAGTTTTGATGTAGTTAGTCTCTTTACTAACGTTCCGGTTGACAAAACATTGTCAATAATAAAAAATAAATTATCAAACGATAATACTTTGGCAGATAGAACTAAACTTAGTGTAAATAGTATTATGGAATTATTGACAATTTGTATCAAAACAACATATTTTCAATTAAAAAATGACTTTTATCAGCAGGATTTCGGTATGGCAATGGGGTCTCCATTATCTCCAATATTAAGTAATATATTTATGGAAGATTTTGAAAGTAAATATGTTCAAAATTATATATATATATAAACCAGTCATTTGGTGGAGATATGTTGATGATATTTTTGCAATTTGGCCCCACGGAATCGATTTATTAAACAGCTTTTTGGAAAATATTAACGATAAAGAACCATCTATTAAATTCACATTGGAAATAGAAAATACTAATGAATTGCCATTTTTAGATATTTTAATTAAAAAAGTTAATAGATTTGAAACTAGCGTTTACAGAAAAATAACCCATACAAATAGATATCTAAATTATAACTCGAATCAATCAAAAAGTGTTAAAAGAGGTGTTATAAAATGTTTATATGATAGGGCAAAAACAATTTCTTCTACTGAAGAAATATTAAATACAGAAAAAATATTTATTAAAAATGTACTAATTAACAATCAGTACCCAGAAGTCTTTGTTGATAGAACATTGACAAATATTGAAAATAGAATTAATAATCAGCGCCAACAAGTACCCGAACGGCAATACACAACAGTAACAATGATTCCCTATGTACAGGGATTATCTGAACAGCTACGCACTATCGGTGATAAATTTAATGTTAGAACGGTATTTCAAACTACTAACACTTTAAGATCTATACTTACAAAAACAAAACCGGTTAATAGTGATCAAAATTCAAAAAACTGTATTTACAGTATTCCGTGTTGTGAATGTGACAAATATTATGTTGGTGAGTCATCCAGACCCTTCAATGTAAGATTGGGCGAACACAAAAGTTATATTAGAAAAAATGAAATTGAAAAATCAAAAATTTGTGAACACGCTTTCGAAAACGGACATCCAATAAATTGGAATGGAGCAAAAATTTTAACAAAAGAACCGGACAGTAAAAAGAGAAAAATTAAAGAATCTGCAATAATTTTGCTAAATGAAGACAAATGCGTATCAAATTATTCTGTAGATTGTTGTACAATATGGTTACCGATGCTAAAAGAAGAACTTAGCAACTTGAATATCTAATCTAATCAACTTTTCTGTGAGCGTAGTAAGTATCTATGGTTATAATATAAACATTAAAATTGTGTAATTTCACGAATTACACAAGAGAAAGACTATTTAGCATTGAGAAAGGAAACAGACTAAGTTTCCGAAACGTCTGCAAAACATAATTGTTTTTATTTTATTTTAATTATATTTTATGTCAGAAAACCAACCTTTAACTGTTCCTTTGACGTAAAGTCACAGGCGTAAAGGTTATTTTTTAAATAATCCAAATATTTTTCAGATTATCAGATTAATGTTCAGAAGTGTGGCCGTAAATCCCAAATAAGAACAGAAAGAAAATAGGTCTCTACTTCGAACAAGTTATGGAATTCTTTACTTGCCATAAGTTCAAACTCATACTTTACGTATTATCTTCTGGTTATAATGTGAAGGGAAATCTAATTGCGCCACTTGTGTCATATGCATTTATTGAGTTTATTAATCATTTGAAATATAAGATGTTATTTAAGTAAGCATTTCTAAACTTCTGGTTACTAAAATATTATCAAGATGGTAAACTAGTTCTCTTTTAAATCCAATTAAAATTTTAACACCATGTTATGTTTCCACATTTTATCTTTTGAGTATCAAACTTTGATGAAAAATTGATTAGAAAAACCGGATAAATATTATCCGAACTGATATTTTAAAATAAATATTTAATAAATATATACAGACCTGCGACAAGTTAATATATTAAAGTGGATGAAAGCTTGATTACTGTTCTGTTTATTCAGGAGTTTAACCAAACAGTGTTAATAACTGTATTAATTTTTATGAGTGGGTTATGAGAACTATTTGTAAATGAACACGTGTTATTCTAGAAACTATTCAATGAGACATAGCTACCATCAATTAACTGTAATTTTATATTTTAGACACCTTTTAACGTAGTATTTTATTTTAGAGTTTACACAGATTCCGTCCATGGATTGCTAAAACGTTAACCTCACGTCTCATTGACAAACACATTATTTTCGATTTTTCCGACAATACGTTTTTAATAAAACAAGAACATAAAGGAATATCAAAAACTACCAAACAACTCAAGGCACACAGAGATGCACTCTGTTAAACTAATATACTTTGCGGTCCATTGTTACGGACCATCTTCAAACAAATTGGGGCCCCTTCCATAGTAAATAGAAAGGGGTAATGGAAAATAAACACAATTTATCCTCAGCGACAGAAGTCATAGAGAACTTCTGTTAGTTCCCTACATTTTGCTGTGCATAAAATAACTGTTATAAATAATCAAATAATATTGATGAATATGTACACAGAGACGGTAACAATATCGTTTACTTACTCCAGAATGTTTTTAATTAATTATGCTTAACTTTTGTAATATGATTAGTGTTACGGAATAAGAGAACAGTGGATACAAAGTGCTTGTATAGTAAATTCCATAACTTTGATATTTAGGATTTTATCTTTTTTAATCTAATGAAGAATCAAGATGTTGTACATAGGTATATTGTCTGGAAAATAATGATGTTGTAATGGCGGTGACGATGAAATTTTAAAAAGGTAGATATTAATGCGTTGTATTACTTATAAGTGATTTGTAAATATAATTGTAGAAATATTTTAATAACTGTATTTTTTTAGTGTAGACATTTAGTGTGTAGTTGCAAAATTAAATATTACACAAGAATTTTTATAGTCCACTTCAATTATAATTGGATTTTTCAGGGTTTAGGTCCTCACTAAATTAAAGAAAACTAGTTAATTAACTTGCGAACGTTTCGATATATTGTGATATCATCCTCGGAGCAATTAAAACTTAGTTTTCCGTGTACACCATAACATCATCATCTATCAATTTAATGAAAATAATAAGGCTATTGTTTATTAAATTATTATTTGCTTTAAAACCTTATATCGATATGTTCCTGGAAGTTTTATTTATTGTTATGGTGTACACGGAAAACTTACTTTTAATTTCCCTGATGATGATGTTAAAATATATCGAAACGTTGGCAAGTTAATTAACTAGTTTTCTTTAAATTAATGAGGACCTTAACCCCGAAAAATCCAATTATACTAAAAATTATGTGTATTAAAATTACAATATGTTCCTCTTTTCCGTCAACGATGGGTTTCGTTGTAAAATATAAATATATCACTTCTATGGAGATTGAACTGTACCTCCGTATGGGTTTTGTCCTTCTCCTGACCAATGATATTTAATATCTCTCCATATGTTCCGTCGCATATTGACGGGTAAAATAGCTATTGTTATCACAAACTGTGCCGTACTTCAACATCTTTATATTTTCCTGGTACTTGACATATTAACAGAAGCTATTAGGAGTATATAATTAATAGAAAAGAAAATCTACTCGTGGACTTTGATCTTAAAACCATCAATATCCACTTATCGTATGATGCATTGTTTTTAGAATTGACACGATGAAATCACTAGCCATTTTGTTTGAAGACGTTCTAGCCAAAAGGTCCATAAATAGCTATTGTGTAATTTAATATATGTATTATTAATATCATTATTGATTCTATTTTACGGATCAGTAAGTGATTGAAATTAATATATTCTGTTGGTTCAATATCGAAAACTTTTGCCCATAATAATTTTGGTTAGGAAGTAGCATTTTTTTAACTAGTGTTAAAAAGTGCAACAAATGAATAAAAGTCGTCGATAAAATTATTTATTATAAATATTTGTACAAAATGTTGTTATTTCTTAAAAAACACTCTGGGGACATCTTATCGGATTGATTTATATTAATTATAATTATATATATATATTTTTTTAAGTATCTAGTAGTTTTGATCTTTTTTTGGCGATCTAAAAACTTCACCTTTGCTCGTTGATCATTATTTGTATCAATTCCACCACAGGGTGCTATTAATTTTCTTCTACACTCGTTTGAATTTGCCCTGATCTTACCATTCTTACCTATAATTACTGAGATGTAGCAAATGAATTCGTACTTTTTAACGCGATACAGTGAAGTAAAATAGCACGCTTTTGAACGAGGATGTAACGATTGCCTCCCAGATTTTAATAATATTTTTTTTTGGAATACTAATTAGAATAAGATTTTTAATTTTACGTGCTTTTAAACTCCAAATTCTCAAGATTCTAAATTCTTAAATCTTTTACGTTTCTGATGAAAAATCATTTTGTATGTACACTGCGCGGCATATAAATGTGGTACACTTTAATTTATCAATGTAAATCTGGCTCAACTTGTCATATTTGACATTATAAGATCTGTCAGAGATAACATAAACGTAGAGGTTGCAATTCTGACATTTCTGATCTAATCATTAACCTACAAAGCTCTTAAATGACAGTTTGCATCATTCACGCTCAGGAAGATCACCTCACACAACTAAAAAACCTGATTTTCGGGTTACAACTGTTGTACCACATTTAAATGACGCGCAGTGTACCTACTAGATACTGATATCCCGTTTGAGACATCAACAGTAGTCAACATCGGTGAGTTTGGAATGCAGTTAGTAGTACTTCCCAATGCATTAATTGATGCAAATGCTGAAAGAGCAAAAGTAAAAATTTATAGATCATCAAAAATGCCTGAAAACGATATTTTTGGACAATTTTGCCTCATTTATCTCGAAAACTTGACGTGCTATGCGAATTCAGTTTTATAATCTTTATATTGTTTCAAATACAAAAAAAATGTGTAGCCTTATGTTGTTTGTAAAGCTGCGATGCGATATTCTAAGTAACATTTTTCAATATAGAATTAGATACATTTTTGTGCAAACTGGGTTGATTGCAACAAGCTACGACTATAATATCAGATAAACTAATGTCAGATAACGTTCCATATATTTTGACACCTACCTACAGTTTATATTTAGAGATATGAAAAAAGTGTAGAGTAAAAGTTGTAGGTTTTGGTGTCAAATATCTCTCACAAAAAATATAAAAGCATTGGAAAGTGGAGAGTGAAGTGAAGAGACAAAACTTATGCTTTTTTAAATAAAATGTAAATTTTTGCATATTTAGAAAGATCATTTTTAGCTGATGCCAATCCATGGCATTTGCTCAGGTTGTTTTTAAAACAGTGTCTCTTTGTGTAAAACAGTTCGCGTAGAATATGGTAGGTTGCCATGAAAAAACTGACAAAATATTTCTGATAATTTCTGACAATTAAGTTAAGTTTTGATGCAAAATCCCAAATACTTTAAAATGGGTTATGCAGATGTGGAAAACATAGTTTTATTAACTTGAAGGTAATGAGTATAAGTTATTTTAAACGAAATTTTAAATTTTTTATTCTTAATCAACAGATTTAATTATAGCTCCTATTGCAATATTAATTGACGCTTTTTTGTTTTTTGGTTATTAAATATTCTTATTTTTATTTTTTTTTTAAATCTTTGTTATTTTGGTACACTATTATTATTATTATTATTTCTAATTCATCATTTTTGACATCTACCTATAGAATTTATTTATAGAAATATGAAAAAATTGTAAAAACAAAAGAATAGATTTTAATGAAAAAAATATTTGTTTTGTCTTTTTCTCTACTTTCGTACTTTCTGAAGCCATTTTGTTTCACCTCTCTGCACCAATAAATAGTTTATAGTAAAATCTACAATTTTTATTTTGTCACTTTTTTCATATCTCTAAAAATAAAGGCTGTGAAGGTGTCAAAATATATGGAATTAAGTACCCCTTGACATTTAATTACTATTTCTCATTTTCATAACATGTACCTGTTTGTTTGGATTTTTATACTTTATAGATTTTATTTAATAAGTCAAAGTCTCTACTAATACTTAGAAAATACCTTTGAAATTATGAAAATTAGGTCCCCTGTAAGAAGCCTTTGACAAATCAAGGGATAAATATTGAAGTATCATTTTATAGTTCACAGCCTATAAAACTGTCGTATCATATTTGTTTTGAATTTCAAAGAAATGGTGAATGCGCCAATTCTCTATGTAAGCCGAGACGTTGAACCTTTAAGGCTTATAACAGCAACACATTTGCAGATACATAAACACACATGATTAATGAACGATTGAGGACCCTCTCTGAAACGATTAAATTGTTAGATAAAAGCATTTTCAAACAGAAGAATTAAAAGTACAGGTCAACTAACTTGCCAAAGAATCCGGTATGTCAGATGTCCATGCGATAAATTAAAACCGCGTGGTAATCGCGGCTGCGCTCACCGACCCCAGGAAATGATTGGGTGACTACATATCTAGGTAGTATCTTCTACTGAATGAAACGGCGCTTAGCATTCACCCATGCCGATGCCAGTCTGTTTTCAAAGCCCGCTAAGATCACACTTTCCTACAACCCGCGAATCAAAATTTCTTCGCGATCTCATGTCGCACTAATAAAAAAAGACTAATTGAATTTTGGAGACAAATTCTTAAGCTATGCAAATAGTAATTCTAGTAGTTGTGTGAGCCGTTTCCAGTTTTAACAACAATAGAACAATGTCTAATAAAAAAGTTTACGAATGTGTTTTAAAAAGTGTGGCGATCCACTGCATGTTTTTTATGTGAGGAGCTCAAAGTAAGATGCATAGGACCTGGGAAATTGCGACAGTATTAAAGAAAACAAACAAATCGAATGCACTTTTTTCCGATTTCCGCTTATGTATAGAGTGTAGTTGTCAAAATAGTTGAGGCGATGAGGCATAAAGATCTGAGAACGTGAACTATTTATTTGTTTACCTTTGATCAACGATGACAGCTGCGCATCATATTGGAGAAAACTTAGTAAGTTAATTCTTATTATAAAAAGAAGGAAGACAATATCACGTTTCGTTGAAAGCTTTATTGCCACCCAAAAGGAAAACACATATTTTCAGTGTACTGACTCACTAATGATTTAACTCGTTTAAAGAGAAACGATGAGGTTATTTTGCTGAGAGCATCTACACGCTTTTACTAAATAGGATTTTTAAGCTATATTATTCAGTAACGTTTACAAATGAATTGTTTAGATTGAGAGAAGAAGTTTTTCCACATTGTTAGAGAGATTTCGTCCTTAAGTGGATTGGCAGAAAAATAACATCGTTATTGGTAAAATAGCCAAAAAAATATAAAATATATTTTAATGGTTGCTGAAGCCAATATTCCTCGAGATAAATCATATGAGTGGTCCTGCCTGAACCGTCTGTTTGATTGTAGGGTTTTACAAATTTTATTATTCATTGTGCAATTTCTTTTCTAAATTACTATTTAGGAAATAAGTTCATGAAGTTTCATTCTTTAAACTATTTTTGTTTAATTAAACTTAATTTTAACAGAAATTCTTCCAACAGAATTGATAAATTTTATCTGTAAAACTTTTCTGTTATATTGTTTTATTAAACGGAGATACTTCTCAAATACCCGCTGAAAATTTAACATTAAATAAAAAGTATTTTAGCAAATATAAATAAAATGGATAAAAGGATAAAGATGAACCCAAAATAATAAAAATTTGTATATAATACTGATTACAACTTATAATAAACTGCTGTGCAAAACTCAAGGATCACCTGGGAATTTGGTCACTGTTTTTGAGTTAGTGAAATGGTTCTAAACGTTTATAAAAAATTTATACAGATTGAGATTTGTTATAACTATGAGCCAAAAACCAAATTGCAGGGTCGTTTACTGTCAAATATCAAAGATACACACATAACTTGTGTTTTTTTAAATGGAACACCCTATATATTTTTAACCAGTTGGATAGCATATTTTGTTCTGATTTCAATGGTATAGCACACTTTATATTTTGATCCAGCAGTTTTCAATTTATTCGCAAAAATGTAAAGTAGATATTTATCACTCCTTTCTTGAACTCTAAACTGACGGAATGCCATTGTGAAAATAATAATCAATTTAAATGTATCTACCAAAAGCACAATAAACTTTATACCACACTGCCACGCCAAATTATAGTTTGTAATATGTTAAACATTATTAGCATTCTTTTATTTCCACGGCAAACTATCATCCAATGAATATTTTATATTTTGCGAATAAATTGGAAACTGTTGGATCAAAATATAAAGTGTGCTATACCATTGAAATCAGAACAAAATATGCTACCCAACTGGTTAAAAATATATAGGGTGTTCCATTTAAAAAAACACACAAGTTATGTGTGTATATTCATTAAACGTATTTCTGGGAATCACGACAGTAAGGACCCTGCAATTTGGTTTTTGGTTTATAGTTATAACTTTAAAAGTAAAAAAGTTATATCGGATCAAAATGTTATCAAGATAAAATGACTACCCTGTACATGTGTGAATTGTCATTCAAATAACGAAAGTTTAGTTTATGAATATACAGACAGATCGACGACTCACCTATGATAAAAGAAATGTTTTGGTAAAAATTCTAAAAGTTGGCAACAAGTTTTAATGAGAAAACCATCTTGGTTATATTTTGTAGTACCTACATAAATAAATATGATATTTTTTATATATTATATTATATTAAATGACAAATTAAGTAAGAATTTAGTTTTTCTTAAGTAGGTAGTTTACAGTATAATAATTATTACATTGTGGCGCACTTTCCAGTTAACGAATTTAACGAGGCCAAAAATATGAGTTTTTAAGTGGCCAGCTAGATTTAATTTACTCATAAAACTAATGTCTAACTTTACGAACTGTGATAACAACAGATTTATTATAAAAGTAAAATGACTTTCATTCATTACAAGCAGATGTAAAGTGACAGTTTTAATTGAGATATATGACTTTCCTCTTGGGTGTCCACTCAGCATTATTTTAAGAAATAATTGTTCTAAATATTAATGTTATTTTTATTATTTTTATTATTGCGATATGAATAAATCAATATAAAATTAAAATAAATTATATTCCAGACTTAATCACATTCGTGAGACTCTATTACATCAAAGTAGGGGCACATTAAGACTTCTTAATAGGGCCGGTTTGTGAATAAGAACCAATTTCTGGGGAAATTGTTAAATTTGTGTGTTAATTATATACTCTGCTACTTAATTTTTCTTTATGATCTTATGCTTGTTTAAAATTATTGTTCTAAAAATTCGGTGTAAGTTACAACAGTCGAAAAGTAGGGAACAAATTCAATATCTTCAAAACGTTTAAGTTTTTGAAAAATCGATTTTGATTTTATATTAGACCTATTTTTAAAATATTTTTATTCTACAAGGTGCGACAAAAAAGCTGGATTGTGATCAACTTTGATTTTTCAAATGGCAACCCCCAATTTTTTTACAATTTCGAATTCTTTGTGAAGTTCTAAACATTTTCTATGTATTACTCCCTATATCTAAAATCAATCGTTACTGGGCTATTGATATTTAAAATAAATTTTTTTGAAAAAGAAAATATTTTCAATATTAAATGTATTTTATTTTTAGGTTATCAACAAATTATAATTATTTCAACATGTGTTCAAAATGCCTTCCATTGGTTACTTGACAATAAACTAAATGATTGATAAATTCTCCTTGATTTTTTCTAATATATTCTGGTGTACGTAATTAGCCTGTTCTATGTGAATAAATGTAAATAAATAACTCAGAGAAAATTGGAGGTTGCCATTTGAAAAATCAAAGCTGATCACAGCCCAGGTTTTTTGGGACACCTTGTAAAAAATATTTTTAAAATAGGCCTAATATAAAATCAAAATCAACCTGCTGTCTGATATGGCGGTATAAATAATTGGGCAAGAATCGTAAAACCATTCACTTTCAGTGGTAAGTGTGGTGATGTTTTGAACTCAGCAAAGAGTACCATTTCACTACGTCCGTTTAGATTGGGACACCCTGTATAACTCAGTGTTGTCGATTAATAGCAGGTGGTGTTATCCTGTTGGAACCACAATTTATCCAAGCCCATTTCGTTCAATTCGAGCTGGAAAAAATTTGCAATAATTACATTACGATAACGTTTGCCTTCCACTGTTACCGCAATTCCTGCTGCATTTTCAAAAATATATGGATCGATTACACCACTTGCCCAAAAAACCACACCAAACCGTAACCTTTCCGGATGCATTTGTTTTTCATGAACCATATGAGGGTTTTTAGCTCCCCAAATCCGACGGTTTTGCTTGTTCACAAAACCGTCAAAGTAAAAATGAGCCTCGTCACTTAAGATGACTGTTGAAAAAAAGGGTGTCAAATGTTCTCTGATGATAACCCTGTAACGATTCCTGCCCTTAAACATCACATTCCTAATAATTTAATTTTATTGAAATAACAAAAGAATCAGTTAGCACCTTTTATTTAGAATTTTTACAAAATGATTTGCATTTCCTGCAAAGGCATATTCCTTCCTTGGTTCGGCAATGTTTTCAATATGATGGTGTCCCTCCGCATTCTACATTAACGGTAATCTTGTTCATGAACTTAATTACTATTTGTTTATTTATCATAATTATGATTACCTTAGGTTAGACATCTAAATGAAACATATTCAAACAAATGGTTAGATAGGGGATATCCAGTTCCTTGGCCCGCACCAAATTTACCCATGTTTAGATTTTCTTGGGGGTATATTAAAGACGGAGTATACCAAGTAGCACCAACAGACATTGGAGATCTGAAACTTAGAATTAGGAATGCATCCTTTACAATAAGCCCTAGAAATGTTGAGAAACGTATCCAGAAATTTTCAACTTAGAATCATGTTATGTAGAGATAACAACGGTGAACATTTTAAGCATTTTTGTGACCACGTGAATTTTTGTACCAGCAAATAGTAAATATTGTATGTTGATAAATTGTGTCAAAATATTTTGACAGAATTTATCAACATTCAATATTTACAGTCCTTACTGCTAAGTTTAATTTATCCTAGTTAGTATGCTTATAATTTTCAACTGTTTATCCTTATCTCCTCTTTTATTTAAAACAGTGATTACGAGGAAACCGTTATAATGTGGATGACTTGACTTGTAGTAAATACGGACTGTTATAAACAATCGCCATGGAGTTTTCCCAGAAAATTTGTGTTTAATTGCACTTTCTTATTGGTTTGAAATCTCATATGAACTTGTGATAATTATCTAGTTTCGTTATTAAATTATGAATAAAAAGTTACCTACATTTCACAATAATCATTAATTTTTTGTGTTTTTTGCGTTAAATGGAAAATTAGACTCATAAATATTTGTGGGAACTTTATTTAAATTTACTTATGAATTATCATACCATGTTCATGAAAATCTGACGTGTTAATCTTTTGATAGGCGCTCATTACAATTTTTCGACAAACAACCTCATAGCTAATAGCAATGTTTCCATAAAACTACGTTCAAGTATCCTACTATAGAGTTATGGTTGAATAGTATACAGGATGTTCAATTTGATTTACGGAGATATTTAAAATTTTTTATCTTATCTTTATTATCATGTTTGGCATGAATTTATTCGCACCCTGTATATCACAGATCAATTGCTGATACCTGGTGCCCCATTCTATTTTGACCACTATTTAGCCTGTATAACTTTTGAACTAATTGAGATAATATAATGCGATTTTAGCCAGTTTTCTTCTAATTTTGATAAGTAATTTCCTGAGTATCCGTCTCTTTTGCTCATTTCTGATTTAACCGGAAATGACCTAGCGTATTTTTTGGGATAGGACAACTTTGTCATTTCAAATGGAACACCCTGTATATTTGTTCACAGTTGGAAAGCCCATAGTTGCCCATAGTTTCCCATTTCCAAAAATTCCATATGTATACCTACCTATTAATAAAATTTTGGGAAAGTGTAAATAAAAGACGTCCCGATCTATATGTGTTCCGGTTATAAGTATTTTATTATTTGATTCAATCACAAAATCAAGGTAATGTTAATATATTTATGTTTACTGTAAACTTGCATTATGTCATGTACGCCATATCTTACAAATACTTTTGATAATGAAACATCACTTGCTGCCCACGCATTTATTCCGCCAGAAGACCCTGTCTCTAAATAAACAGGTCGCTGTCGCCTTACTGCCGACGCTCACGCGAATGTTAATCAAAACAAGTGGTAGTTTTGAATTACACATACCAGTTTTCATTCTCTCATTATAATTATAAATAATTTTAAAAAATTGAATTGTTGGTGGGTCAAATCAAAGCAGTCATCCTAGGATCCCTCTGACTCCTTAGGACAGACGATACCGAAATCTGTAATCACCAACTATTCGAAATTTGGGGGGTTAATACTTTGAACATTTTTTTTTGTAAAACATGGAAACGGAAAACTTGGTTCAAACAATGATCTATAATTGTCTATAATATGCGAGAAATTGTGAAAACCGGTTAAGTAGAAAAATTTCACAGTCCTTCGCAAAGATGCAACCGGAGGAGACATTGGAAATGACGAAGTAGAACGCAAATCTTGTGCAACTTCGGATTGAATGAAAATGAAAATTTGTTGCACAGTAGTAAATAGTTATTTCATTAACACAAAACATTTTCAAAAAGTA
Source organism: Rhagium mordax (assembly GCA_963680705.1). Lineage (NCBI taxonomy): Eukaryota > Metazoa > Arthropoda > Insecta > Coleoptera > Cerambycidae > Rhagium > Rhagium mordax. The sequence goes on along the minus strand of OY796661.1, from coordinate 29,272,946 downwards.
AAATAGTATTATCAGTATTTTTATTTAAAAATAAAAATAAAAAAACTAACAAACATTTTTAATGTTAAAACTAAAATAATTTAAAATAATTTCGTAAAGATGAAAAGTGATTCCTAACACTTACAAATACCGATATCTATTAAACGCATCTATTAAACGCAGCCAATATGTGCAGGCAAAGTGTCTAAAATAAACAAGAACATAGCGAATTCGTTGTAGCTTGACATATACGTTTAAAAATACATATATTTTAAGAAACTGAAGAGTTCTGAACTGTAAGGGGTGTGTCGGAGCCGCCATCTTGAAAGAACGTGGAATGAACTAGATTTTCACATGTATAATAAAAATTTTAATTGAACCATGAGAAATTTTCAAAAAATAAGATTGACTTATTATATTTTCATTTAATAGAGAAATATTAAATTTTAACTCTTTCATTAAAATTGTATTCCCAATTTTACGTTTGTTTCCTTCATTTCCTGCTTGATTATCTGTGAGTAAATGAAAATATAAATAAGTCATTCTTATTTTTTGAAAATTTCAATTGAACCATGAGAAATTTTCAAAAAATAAGAATGACTTATTATGTTTTCATTTATAGAGAAATATTAATTTTTGGCCTTTTTTTAAATTTTTTTCCCAATTTTACGTTTGTTAACTTCATTTTCTGGTTGATTATCTGTGAGTAAATTCTGCAAAATGAAAAAAGTTCATAATCATTGTATTAGTGAGAATTTTCTAGTAGATTAAAATTTTATATTATTGAATTTTATACATACATACTAAAGAAGATCGGAATCGATAGCATCCGTCTCCTCGATAATATCTTCTAAATTAGTTTCCGCATTCTCGTCGATTGCATTTAAATCTCCTGGGTCATTTAAATCCTCGATAATTGTATCCATGTATTGTAACGAAGTGATTTTTATCTGTCAAGGATTGCCTGTTTTATTTCACTATCTCCGTCACTTGGGTACACCCTGTAACTCTGTTATCATTTAAGTTATAATTAAGGTATCAATTTATTGTAAAATCAGCTGGTAAATTAATTGATTAATTTTCGATAGTCCCCTGTATAGCTTAAATCAGTTAATTATTCAAAAATAATGATCAAGCCGGAAGTAAAAATCATTAGTTACGAAAACTTGCTAAAATATTAATCCGTGTCCGTTTCAAGCCGGTTCTTTTTGGAATATAGTTTAAAAATTATTAGCAATGCATTTCCGTTTTCCGTTAGCCCGGTTGAATAAGATAAATTGCGTAACCCGCGCGGACCTAGTAAACCGAGTTCTACATTCAAGCCACCTGTCCGAGTGCTACATATTGTATGAGCGCGCCGACCGCATACGTCAGCGAAAAAAGATAATAAATTCACCGGGAACGGTCAAATCGACATCAATCGAATTATCGATACCTACGCATTCGAAAGCAAAGTCCGACCCGAAACGTATATTTTGCAATTTTTTCCGTAAGCCATCTTGGTAAGAACACTAGTAATTCAACCGCTGCTCCGTAGCTTGAATAATCACCGAGATTCACTGCAGTTTGTATTAAGTAAATATCGCCGCATTGTAAATCTATTTAATCAAATCAGAGTTCGGTTTAAAGTTTCCGTTGAGTTGTATTTAATGTTATATCACACATTCGTCGGTTGTACCTTCCGATAATCAGTCTGGTAGTTGGGTACAGCCACCAACGAGTGTATTTTCAAAACGTGGATTTATCATACACTGGCAAAATAATTCGATAATCAGTCTGGTAGTCTTATGGCCCCAGTGTATGGTTTAAATCTTTATTTTTCGGTAAGGAAATATACTTCCTGTTTAACAAAACTCTGTATTTGAGGCCGTAGAAACCCGCGTGTAATAAGTAGTATTCAAATCTGAAATAAAAGTCAAAGAATCTCTGTGCCTTGTTCACCGCACTCCGTTAATTTGGGTGTCTATCACTTGCTTTCCGTCAACGCCGGCCGATCCATTCAATAGCGTGTTTATATTTCGATTCTCTCGCACTGCGAGCCCGCGTTGTCCGAAATCTCATTGTACTTCCTTTACCAGCTGAAAATTAGTTGTCACATTTTTTTACATAGCCGACTGTGTAGTCAATTGAGGCTTTACTGCATTTTATTTTATATTATTCTGTTTCGTCATAAATCTTTGTATTAAACGTCCGAATTGTATATTGAATAAATCTGTTATAATACCTTTCAGAAATTCCGAGTTATCATTTCTGTTAAATTTCTAATTAACCCGTTTGAGAAATTATTCAAGTCGTCCGGACATAATAGTCATCTCAAGACCCTCTGGCAAAAAATCGGTTCTTCACTGATAGCTATCTAGGGTTTTCCTGGACACCGCCAGGAAGCAAAAGTGTTGTTCTTTACACTTCAAAAAGGGAAAGAACTGGCGCCCGAGTTTTCCGTATAAAAAAGAAAGGTTACGTAAGTATCTATACATCGAAAGGAAGAGGCGTTACAGTATGAATTTAGACATTGTACTCCCTGACAATTTCCGTAAATTTGTGAGCATCTTAAACCAGCTTTTCTGTTGCGGTTGCAGGAGATAAGTTGCAATATTGATTCTGGTATTGGCACAAAAAGCGTTATCACAAGTTGTAAGGAGCCGTTAATTTTCTTCTATCCCCCCTGTTGTGGATTATTTTCGTTGTCAAGCCATTTCTGAATTTTGCAGAATACTCGTAATGAATATTGAGCGGCTGCCTCTGAAGTTGGTGGTAGTAATAATTCCAACTTAGATTTTTGTTTTTGCAGCGATTTTTTTAATTGATTCAATCTGTATGTAGTTGAGTGAGAGAGTTGTGATATTCGTTGCACCGTATACAAGTAGAAAAAGAGTTTCACCAGCCTGTTTTACTTATGCATGAGAGTGTTGAATTCTTGTCATTGAAATTTCTCACTACATTAACCAACTGCATTTCTTTCTGAAGAAGTTTGAAGATTTTTAATTTTCCTTTCTGAATTATTGTAGAGTGGTGTCACAACCACTGAAGGCTCATATGAGCCAGTAAAATTGAATTTTTTTACGTTCATGTGATTTCTGGATTTCTGACGAAGAAATAATTTTCCATTTAATTTTTTCTGTGCCTGGCCTTATGAAAAATATATCTTTTTCTTCTGGAGTCAAAGCAATTAATAGAACAAAGAGAACAACGTCCTCACCGACTAGGTACAGATGTTCGTCCATTGTTTGATATTTCAATTGCTGTTTTAACAATAAGTGAATCCTCATCATAGCTTATTTTACAAAGAATCTATTATTTTAAAGAATTCTTGTCAACATTGAAATTAATAGGATTTCGTTTATATCATTTGACTAAAACTTTTCTTGAGGGAGGGATACGATTACTGAATTTGTTTTTCAGGAAGCTAACATACGTTGCACAAAAAATGTCTTCGTAAGTTTTATTTGTCTGCCTTATAACTCGATGCAATGAAAATCCACCTTCAATAATTACATAAATAATATATGTATAGAGTTACAAAGACTTCGCAATTTTCTTGCTTATTTTATGAGTTTCGGTACAGTTTGCCTGTACTGTAACCGCGTGACATATCGTTGGAGAGGCATTGAGAGAGGAGTCGAACATACATATTATTTTGCTTCATTTCAAATCACCTCTGCCTTTGTAAATTGCGAAAAACGACAAAATTTTAAGTTACATATGGTTTTCGGCTATACATATTTCAACGAGACAAAATGAAATACGCTGTTCGACGTGCTTCTCGATGTTAAAAGTTGTGTTGGGGATTGTTGGGAGTCACTTTTTTAATGCAGCGATGTTAAAGAAACAGAAAGAAACATGTTAAAGTAATGGCACTCAAACCTGGCAGAGCAACCTCGGTTCTAAATCCACCCTTATAATTTTTCAAATTGCAAGACATTGCCAAACGAAAAAACGCCGCACAGAGGCTGTGCGGGTAAGAAATCCAAGGTAGCGGGTCGAACTTGGAACTACATCGTAAATTGCACGGTTCCGCTCTGATTTTAGCCTCAGGAGGAATGAACGAAAAAGTGTAATTTTGACGTCTATCGTTCTGAAACCGCTAAAATCTCACGCGTTACGTCATGCTGCCTACGTCATGCTTCATAATATGCAACATAAAACTGATTTTCGATCCTCTACTGGGAAGCCAAAAACATTTCCAATGTTAAAATTATACTGATCGAATTGAAGTCGGTTTAGAACTGCAACGATTAATTTTAGAATTTAACAGTATATCAATAGTTTTACCAGTGCTTATTGAAGTAGACAAGACATGTAATATAAAAATAGACGTCCATAAGTTTCAGTACTGATTAGTCTCTTCTCACATCCTGATCGTCAAGCATTTCTGTTCTACCCGTTACGATCTTCTCGTCTCTTTTAATGTCCACTTTGTACTTTTCTTATAATAAGGTTTTTCTTAATTTTTTTACCCATTCGTGTTTTTGTTTAATTTTTTTGATAACACCGTTAATTCAATTAGAAATATCACAAAATCGCTTCTATAACAAAAACTGTAAAATATTAATTAAGCGCAGAACAAGAAACAGATATGCTTTTTAATGGGTGTTATAATTGTTTAAAAAATCGATCTTGATCTTTTCAATTGTTTTTCCATTCCACCAAACTATGGTAATTGAAAATTCTCATAGACGCGACATACTAGGTATGCTTATTTAACAGATACTTTTCAATGTTCTGAACAGGGATAAAACCATTTTCAATATCGTATTACATGTGCATTGTTCATCTATTTTTTTTCACATCATAAAGGAATATAAAACAAGTTTATATGTGAAATTATGGCCCCAATCTCTCCGATTTTGCAAAGTACATGAACTGCATATTTTTCAACCGTATTACCTAGTTTAGTTGGTCTAGAGGAAGAAATTTTTTAACTCATTTTCCAGAATGAGGGTAATTTAGTTAATATTTCTACATGGAAATATGAGTTGTTAGTAGACAGTGGAAATTACATATTAAATAATTTAAACTAGTTCGGTTGCCTAAGATTCCCATTTATATGCTAATAACGGCATACGTGCGTATTTAAACATAGTAATCGAGAAAATGGTAGATAAATTTATTGACACCTAGCTTGTTGGATTGTTTATAAAGAGAAGTGTAGTTATGCTAAAAAGCAACATTTTTCAAAGCTATTTAGAGTATACAGGGACCTTCAACTTCTTTTCCATAAAGGTATACTTCGAAAATTATTTTGTCTATAGAATCATTATATGGAGTCGTATTGAGACGAATTAATGAACGACTTTTCCTTACCTATAACATTTATTAAGAAAATTTTGTTATATTCTTATAATATAAAAAGCAATTGTAGTCCTTTTCAGTTATATTGGCACTTTATTGCGCTGATCTACGTTTATTGTCTTTACTGACGTATTGTTAAACAGGCCATGGTGACATGACGATGGTTCAATATTGAAGGTGCCACAGCATATTTTGATAATAATCAAAACATGCATTGAAAATTTTGAACTCAATATTGAGCTTTATGAATTGTGCGTAATGCAGCCTTTACAAGGTCAGTAACTATTTTAGACCCTCGTTGTCTAATTTCTGTGGTGTGTTTTATGTTTATGTTGTTGGTCATCAGTTTCTTTTATCGATATTTTCATGGAAATTGTTCCTCAAAAATTCTTCATTATATAGCAACTCATCTCTTTACCCTCAAATTTCATAACCGTCAAACATCGTTTTATCAGTCATTTTTTCTATCTCGAGCAACAAAGTTATGGAATTCCTTGCCCGACTTTGTGCTCTAGGTAACTTCTTTAAATGTCCCTTTTTAGTATATAACACCAAGAAGTGTTGTTTTTTTAAAGGAATTCGCGCATTTTCCAGTTATATGTCCAAATAGCTGTTGCTTCACAATCGATATATTACGATTTAAAAAATGCATTTATTCGGCAAATATGTTGCCGAATGGGTTAAATTCAAATCCCAACATTTTACATTATCACCGTTGCGCGTTGGCTGCCTGTCTCAAAACCCAATTTATAACCCAAATCTTTGTTAATAAAAATGCAAATGCTCTCTATAAATGAGCCTTAAATTAAAGCAATAATATCCATGTAGGTCATTTAGTTGAATATAATATTCCGAGAAGCATTTTTGCATCTCTTTGATCTTTGACTTTTGCAAATTTCAATTAACGGGTCAATATTGTAAACAATCCTTTAGTACTCTTAATAAACAAGTATTTACTCTTCCATTCTGCGTAATCTTAAATTCCCGTATTTACTCGCTTTGAATTTATAAAAGTTAATATCGTGGATAAAATAATTGTCAGTGATAACATAAACCTGTTAAATCGGAACAAAAAAGATTTATAGATTTTATAGATTCATGATTCATAGGTGTTTAAATTATTTTCCGTAGTTTTATATTTTTTGTCAATAAGTTGCTTACTGAGTTATGTTTATTACTATATTGCATCTATTGTATCTCATTTTGTCTAAAGACTAAAGACGCGTTTTTAAATAAAGACGAATCATTGACTTTAGGTTTCGTCGTGCAACTAAAAAAGTATATTTTGATACATATTATAAAATGTAGGTGCTTAATTTGTATTTTGTGGGTAAAATTCTCCAATATTTCAAACAAGGTGAAGATAAATTTTCTTAAAAAGGGGAAACCAAAATGTTTATTTTGATATACTTAGTTTAAGTAAAGTTGTATCATGCAAAATTATGATTCTTTTGGAATTTATGGCAACAATCGTATATCCTTCTATCGATCAAATACTGTTGAATAATCCGCAATAGAACGGAATGAACAAAACACATTGTTAGTTCCACGATCGCTTTTGTAGTCTAGACATTAACATCCAACTCCATAAAGAAACCACAAACATAGTCCTTGATCTTGCGCTCGTAATAGTTTATTTAACAGCGTCGCGTCGGTTAAAGTTTCACTTACTTTTCTTCGTATGTAGCTAATAAAAGCCTCCAGATTTAAGCTATCAGGATTGGTAAATTTAAAGCGACATTTCGCAAAACAAACTAGTCAAGGCAAATTTAAGCCGTCCGGTGTATTTATATTTTCATTAAATTCATTTAAAATTCCGTCTTAAATTAGACGGTAACAACTAGTTGGTATGAGTGCATTGCCGAATGTAATTATTATTAAATGAACTACTTTTAGATGATAAATTGATAACAATTTCATAGAAAAATGTATAATGATGTCAGATCTGACGAACAAGAAACTAGTCAGTCAGGTCATTGGAACCACCTGTCAGTTTACTTTCCAAGAACTAATTAGAAACGAATTTAAATTAAAACCTCCCCCAAAGATTTGTGCTGGCAGTGTCCTTTGTCCTTTAAAAGCAGTTCTTTTTTCAAGGTCAGTTAATTTGTCCGGACTATTTAAATTCATTAAATTGGTTAGGACCGGTTAGGGGACAAATATAGTATTCTTATTTTATTATGTGTATACCATATTTTGTAATTATGTATCATCTATGATGAAACAGTTATAAAATGATTATTTGTATGTGTTTTTGTCTTTTCATTTTTAATTGGAATATTTCGCTTTAACATTATTAATTTACTATTATTCGAAATATCAACTTAGTCCATTATTGTGGGTCAAAATGCGGAGGTTTATCAATAACCATGTCTGAATTTTAATTATTCCGTCTCCATAATCATTAACGTTAAAAGGTGCTTTTCGTTTCATGGTTATGACCAAACTATCAGCCTACACTGGATTCTTAGTACATATTTACTGACTGGAATTAGTATATATGTTTGGGTTTTAACCCAATAAGTCGCTAACTAAGTAATCTTTTTTGATACATGTAGAATTTCATTCATAAAATAGAATTTAAAAAAAAGTTTGCAGAGGTAGGGCTTCGTGTTAAGTAATCAATAAATACTGTTGGAATAATTTATGGACCCAATAGCGTTTTTAATTAATATCGCAGTAAATTAAAAAAAAATTGTTGTATGTATTCAACTAAATGAAAAGTGAGTAAATTTTACGAAAAATAGGTTCTAATAATTTTTTTTATAGGTGCAACTCTTTTCGTTTGACCATTCAAAGAGCATTGTAAGTACATCGTGATAATTATAGGAGACGTACGCAGCAGTATACCGATCCATTGGGACTCAAAACTGCTTGTGCAAAAATGAAATTTGAAATAATTATTGAACTAAATAAAAATTTAAATAATAGTTATTTATGTATCAAGGCATTAAAGTTAAACTTTTTATCATGAATGTGGAAAACCACATGAGTGATAAAAAGGAACTTTAATGCCGAGGTGCATATTAAATTTTCTTTTAAACATTAAGAAATGTCATAATTATTTAAAATTTTAAGTGACATTAGGAAATGTCATAATAATTTTTTAAATGTCAAATCAAAATAATTTTTTGTAAGAAAACGAATATTTTTAGAAATTATAATAGTGATAATACAATAAATTCTGAATTTAAAAAACTGTATTTATTCACCTTTTATTACAACACGATTATTTTATTATCATAAGCATTAAAAAATTAATGTTTACGTTTATCTGTCATCTCAGCCAACTACAAAAATCGTACAATAATGAATTACTTTAATGACTATTTTTATCACTTTAATGACGATTTAGAGGTACTTTAATGCCGATTTTAAAAAAAGTATTTTTTTTTAAATCGGCATATGTCATATGTCATACGTCATATGGGCGTAAGAAGCGTTTATGGTTCTTGGCGCTGAAGCCTCGTGCTATTATCTTCACGCCGCGGGACATAAACGCTTACCTTATGCCCTTGACACATAAATAACAATTATTCTTTGAAAAATTTGCTATTATTAGCCAAATAGGTAATATTTAATGTCCAAGGAACTAAGTAGAGAAAAGCAAATCATTCCAAAATTGAAAATAAACGTTATTAAATTTTTTATAAATAAAAAAACATTAACAATAAAGGCAATTGGTTAAGGCATACGGGCATACGAGGATGTTTGTTTGACTACTTGTTTAATTCTGGATTGGCTAAAATTGAGGAAAGCAGTTGCACTGCAATAGCCTTGTAAGACTTCAATCCTTCCAAGACGCAGTATATTTTCCAAAAACTAACAATAATGGATCAAATATCCACATGTTAGACCAAATTGTTAATAGAATACCCCTTGGATTGATAATTTCTACTCATACCCATATAATATCTACCTAATATAGTTTCCTTTGTAGGTGCTGCCCTCCACTACAATAACTACTATTAAAGTTTATCCAAAGTCAATTGAAATACCGATGTCTTCAAACTGAAGTTTTTCAATTGACTTCGGATAAACTATACTAAGTACCTATATAAAGCACAAATATCCCAACAAGTATTTCTGGTCGTATAAGAGTAACCGTTCTTTTATTTTGATTTGCGGTGATAGAATGGTTGCTCTTATAAAACAAAAATGTTTGCTGGACGTCTTAGTAATATTGATTACTCATTTGGAAATCTGCACTTAAAACAACATTAAAAATTGCGCTTTGCTAATGGCTAATGATGTAGTTACAAGTTCGATGACCACTTTGGAACCTCCGTTTCTTTTATCAGTATTTTCAAGAAAGTAGTGCCACTAATACCACTACGAGCGCCTTATGCAACTAAACATAACGTACCAACAAAGTGAATTTCTCTCGCGATTATGTCTTTCTTGTGTCCTTGTGTTAGAGTGAATAAGTATATTTTCCAAACTTCCCTCACTTACGGCGCCCTTGAGGTCTGACAGAACAGGTCTACTCCTCGTGGAGTGCCGTTGATTAAAAATAATTAAAAGAAGATAATTATTTAGAAGGAAATGGCAAGACTGATAAATAGAGGACTTTTCTGATATGCTTAATTTACTGTTAATCTCATGTAACAAATAAGTCCAATAAACGTCTAAAGGTCTACATATACACATAGATCTGCATACATCATGCATATAGTAAATGCACCTACTTATATTATAATCTATCAATGAAAATGATAAATTATATTAATAATAGGCTCAACATAATCTTGTTATGCGACCGTTAATAATGCGATTGTTGCTCACTGTGGACTAATTTCAGTTGGCAATATTTACTGAAGTACTCGAAACCAAATGATTTGTTTATACCCGATAAGTAGTGCAGATGTGACAAGGTTTGAGGGAAGTCGATTTTGCGGATGTAAATGACCCCAAATGGCCCATATTAAACTTTTGAATTTTCGTGTCGCATCGCTCTCTCATAGGACGAAATAATTAATCAGTGTTATTTTTTGCATAGTCTGTGTTTTCACTGCCGGATCATCGTTCATTGACTGCTTCAGCACTTAACCTTTTGATGAAATGGCTGTTGAGTACATGCCACTTAATTGGGACAATAACACTTGTCAACGTTTGAAATGGACCGTCTAAAATATTGCTGTATTTCAATTTTACACATGTAAGTTTCAACGGTTTGATCGATTCAAGAATTTTTTGTTTTATTTTAATTGTATTTTAGTAACGAGATATTGGTCTAAGCGGATTTTTATTGGTATGTACTCTCAGCGGATTTTGTTGCCACATCTACATCCACTGCTAAACAAGTAATTTTTTACTTATTGACGTATTCTTTAATTAATGAAACAATATGAAAACGAATGTATACCTACTTTATAAGAAATTTGTATAAAAGAACAATTTGGCAGAGAATTAGGAATTTTGAGGCGAAACTAAAATCCTATACTTTTCGCAATTTTTGGTAATCTGAATTTGGTACTTGTTCTACCATTTGCTTTAATTTAATGGATCCCCAAGCATACATAGTTGAATCAATTTCTTGGAGATAAAGAATCATAATCCTAATAATCCTATAGCAACTGGGACTGTTTTGAGTTTGTGTTTTGATTTTAATACTCCCAGTTGTTAATCTCGAAGTATGACTAGCCACATATATTTTTTCTCCCGAATGTCCTTCGCTTTAGGACATTTTACGGCGATTCAGAACTTATATATCGGATTGAGATGGTTTGGTGATTTTGTCGGCAGCAGATAGTTCAGATAGATGTTAATTGTAACAAATTCTTTTTACTTGGTGATTTCGTCCTTCCGGACACTATGGTCTCTTTAAAACATAAATGTTAGATCTCCTATGTATGTTTGAGCGCAGTTTTTTTGGTTTAGGTGTTTTTCCTTCCATAGTCAATACCGTACGGAATATCCATATCGGATTTCGAGGGATTAGTGGAGATCAGAAGGAGTTTTAGTCAAAAATGTCAATATTTTGCTAAAGTTGCAAAACCAACTTCCTCCCCCGTCTTTTAGGAAGCTGGACCCGAATACGACACTCAAAAAAGTTTTTACCCTTGCGCACCCCCTCAAACGGCCATAAACCACTCCTTTTTTTTATTTCCTCATACAGACGTTTAACGGTGCGGGTTTTAATGGGAATTTGAACGGGATACGATCAAGGGTAGAAGATTATCCAGGGAGAGTACCGTGGACCACCCCTAGGGGTTGATTTTACCCTCCTAGGGGGTGGAAAGAGAGTTTTTACCGCTCCCGTTCTCGAGCATGCTGATCTTGAAAAAAAATGCAATCAAAAATACAATTTTGAGGGAACAGGAGTCACAAGTCCTCATTATAGGAGGGTTCAAAACTGACATATTCCTGTCAATAACATTGAAGAACCGTTCATCGTATTGCAAGAAGAATTGAATAATGCAAGCTCTTGTTACCAAGAAAAAACATAATTAAAACAAAACAAAAATTATATTACCCAGATTTAAGTCACAATGATTAACACTATTTTTAGCAAATTAAATTTATTTTTCTCATATCTAATGTTTCACATGCAAATCTGAAATAAAATCCTTTTTTTTTCATTTTCTCTTTAAACCACGTCTTCCTTGCAGAAAAACCAATCATAAAAATGTATTTAATAACAATTTTATTAATTTGTAGAATAGTAACTTAATATTCAAAAAGGGCGAGAAAGGTCGTTTAAATGTTAGAGGATAAATTCAACTCCCATAAAAAGTTTTTAAAAAATGTGGCTCCTTTTATAAAGTTTTCCCTGTTACCTTGTAAGATGTGATATATTACAATTTCAGATATTTTACTAAATTAAGTAATAAGCGAAAACGTGATGAATATAAATTAGTATAAAAGTACATACTTTTACGAGCTCAAGTTTTTCCATTATCTTCTTTTAAGTTTATATAACCCATATCTTATTTTACTCCCGAGAAAATCTAATTATTTTCACTTGTAGCAGAACACAATTATTCCTCTTCATAAAAAACATTAAAAAAATTAAAAGACATACCTAATTAAAACACATAAAATGGAATACCTCAAAATATGTTAATTTTTACTAAAAATTGGACATATTTAGTTATATGAAATGTGTATTGGCTGCTTCACCCACTTTGAATCATCCTCTTTAAAACTTCAAATGGAAATTGGGGTTGCGTGATAAGATAAGTCAATGGGAACGTTGTTCATTGATAATTCTAGCATTCCAGCCGTTTGAATGTTGCGGCATCGATTCGTTGGGTGCAAAAATCTTAAGGGTGTCGCGTTACAGGGGTAACAGCTTTTGTCAAGGATTCAACATATTTTGGTTTTGGAATGTACCAGTAACAACAAAAATTACCAGATACTAATTTGTCGAATCGGAGTTTTAATAAGAGTAATATTGTTAAGATGAAAGAAAAATTGTCAGATCCATTGTGATTTGTTAAATAATAAAACTAAACTAGGTTGAAATTTACAGAAACGCTCTGCATATATACGCACTAATAAGTAGTGTAACGAAGTCATTTTTTTCCGTCCAGGAATATCTGTTTTTGCTTTAAGTATTACCGTCACTTGGGTACACTCTGCCGACGCTTGTTAATATTTAAGTCCTGTTTTAATTAAGTTAATATTGAGTTGTAAAAACCAGCTGGTAAACAAGCAGTTAAATAATTAATTGATTAATTTTCGACAATCCCCCGTATAATTAAAATCCGTGAATTGTTATAAATAATGATCGAGTCATCAACAAAAATCATTAGTTACTAAAGCCGGTTAAAATATTAATCCGTGTCCGTTTTAATCCGTTTCTTTTTGCATTATGATCTAAAAATTGCAAGCAATGCATTTCCGGTTAGTACAACTTTGAGTCAATAGTATTAGTTACCTAATGCGCTCGACCTACGTAAAGAACGTTGCGCGTACGAGTCCTGTATTTCAAGTCAATCGGCCGTTTGACGCGCATTCTGCCTACGTCATCAAAGTGCCTACGTCATTAAGGTGATAAAAAGCCAGCGACACGTGGCCTCCGTCCTCCGTCTCAGATTCATCAGATCGCTCAGCTCTCGTAAATCAATCCGAACCGAATCAACTCCAGCAATTAAACCGTCACCGTATTCACCGCGACTTACGAATAGATTTCTTGAATTTGTTATTGGTAAGAATTAAGATTACACCGTGAGCCACTATTAACCGTCCATCAGTTAAGTATAGATACTTAGAGTTCTTTTGTCAGGGATTATCGCTGTATTTACTACTAAATCAAATCAGAGTTAATTAATAGTCCTCGATTGTGCAACGGCTGGCTAGATCTGCTCGTCGGGCGATCTAACAGGTCTCACTGCACAGAGGTTACCTGCAGACCTAGATTACATAATAAAAGTCATTGATAAGTTACTCTCGTTTTGTGGCAGTAGTTCGCCGTATTTTAAAAAAACATCAAGAATAGGCTCGACTATCTATAATAATAGCTAACCGATTGTCCGTAGTACCGAAAACATATCCTGTTGGAAACCCTTCGTACTTGCCGGTCGAAATCTTCTAGACGCGAATATAAATATAAATTAGCCGCAACTCACCGCCGAAATAAAATTCTATCCGCGTGCCTTACAAATACCTTTGATTACCAGCTGGCCCATTTATTTAAGTAAACGCTGTAAATAAATATCCGACTTCAAAGTCGCCACAATAGTATTTTATGTTAATTGTTCTCTGTATATATATTTTCTTGAGAGAAATATAAATTTCCGAGTTATAATTTCTGAGCTCACACAGCCGCCGAAAATTCTGATTAACCCGTTTGAGTAGGGGTTGAAGTCCTTTAGACAGACCCCCAGCTTACGATCCGCTGGCATTTTCCGTATCTTCAACTGTTAGCTACCCCGGATTGCTTTCCCAAATAGGAAAGCCAAAAAGTGCTGTCCTTTGCACTTAAAAGTTAAAGTACTGGCGCCCGAGATATCCGTTTAAAAGAGAAAATATCTACGTAAGTATACGTCAAAAGTAAGCGCCGTTACAGTAGTCACCCTTAATCAAGAAGAGAAGGGCCCATCGAGTGGAGATTTGAACTGTAGTAAATGTCTTCGAACAAAATCGGCAACCAAAGACTAAGGAGTATTTTATCAAAAAATTGCTCTAAAGCAGGTTGCACTTTGATAGTAACATTAAGGTGAAGAAATTCAAAAATATTGAACAGCGCGTTTCCACAACCGAATTGACATCATCAGGGCATAATTTAGATTTACTTTTTAAGACATCTGATCTGTAACAACGGGCTCCGCGCAAAGAATATAACTTTTATCACTAATTTTGTATTTGGGCAGAGGACGTTGGGATGTTGTTAACAGACGTTGCTGACCATTTTTGTCACATAAGCCAGATAAATGAAATAAGTAATAATAAAATCAATTATCTATACTATCTCTAATGCTCCAACCTACAGGAATACACTGTTATTGATCTAGCTAGATGAACTTCAACCCAAAGAAACTTTTATAACCTTGTTTATTTAATAATCCGAACCGAATCAACTCCAGCAATTAAACCGTCACCGTATTCACCGCGACTTACGAATAGATTTCTTGAATTTGTTATTGGTAAGAATTAAGATTACACCGTGAGCCACTATTATCCGTCCATCAGTTAAGTATAGATACTTAGAGTTCTTTTGTCAGGGATTATCGCTGTATTTACTACTAAATCAAATCAGAGTTAATTAATAGTCCTCGATTGTGCAACGGCTGGCTAGATCTGCTCGTCGGGCGATCTAACAGGTCTCACTGCACAGAGGTTACCTGCAGACCTAGATTACATAATAAAAGTCATTGATAAGTTACTCTCGTTTTGTGGCAGTAGTTCGCCGTATTTTAAAAAAACATCAAGAATAGGCTCGACTATCTATAATAATAGCTAACCGATTGTCCGTAGTACCGAAAACATATCCTGTTGGAAACCCTTCGTACTTGCCGGTCGAAATCTTCTAGACGCGAATATAAATATAAATTAGCCGCAACTCACCGCCGAAATAAAATTCTATCCGCGTGCCTTACAAATACCTTTGATTACCAGCTGGCCCATTTATTTAAGTAAACGCTGTAAATAAATATCCGACTTCAAAGTCGCCACAATAGTATTTTATGTTAATTGTTCTCTGTATATATATTTTCTTGAGAGAAATATAAATTTCCGAGTTATAATTTCTGAGCTCACACAGCCGCCGAAAATTCTGATTAACCCGTTTGAGTAGGGGTTGAAGTCCTTTAGACAGACCCCCAGCTTACGATCCGCTGGCATTTTCCGTATCTTCAACTGTTAGCTACCCCGGATTGCTTTCCCAAATAGGAAAGCCAAAAAGTGCTGTCCTTTGCACTTAAAAGTTAAAGTACTGGCGCCCGAGATATCCGTTTAAAAGAGAAAATATCTACGTAAGTATACGTCAAAAGTAAGCGCCGTTACAGTAGTCACCCTTAATCAAGAAGAGAAGGGCCCATCGAGTGGAGATTTGAACTGTAGTAAATGTCTTCGAACAAAATCGGCAACCAAAGACTAAGGAGTATTTTATCAAAAAATTGCTCTAAAGCAGGTTGCACTTTGATAGTAACATTAAGGTGAAGAAATTCAAAAATATTGAACAGCGCGTTTCCACAACCGAATTGACATCATCAGGGCATAATTTAGATTTACTTTTTAAGACATCTGATCTGTAACAACGGGCTCCGCGCAAAGAATATAACTTTTATCACTAATTTTGTATTTGGGCAGAGGACGTTGGGATGTTGTTAACAGACGTTGCTGACCATTTTTGTCACATAAGCCAGATAAATGAAATAAGTAATAATAAAATCAATTATCTATACTATCTCTAATGCTCCAACCTACAGGAATACACTGTTATTGATCTAGCTAGATGAACTTCAACCCAAAGAAACTTTTATAACCTTGTTTATTTAATACATTTGTGAACTTATTTTTTTATAAATAGAAAAATCCAAACTTTCACTTTCAACATAGTAAGTTTACGAAGCGTTTAGTGTTAAACTTCTCGCTATCCGGAAAGTAAAAATAAAAGTTTCGGTTGTTAACGGCACATTTACTGGTAAAAAGAAAGCATGTAAAATAAACAAAGTAATCAGGTTTAGTTCATATGCTTGCTTTATGATATTAAATAAATTTCAATTTCGATAAAACAGAGTTGGAAGTGAGTATTTTTATACATTTATTACAAAGGTCACCTTAGCTTTTTTATAAAAATAAATGGAAAGGAACAAAATGTTTCGTTATTTTAACTTCACAGGGTGTTTAATGCCTGAAAATATAAGCGGTGCGAATTCTTGAGTAAAAATCATGTGTTTAAAGTTGTTTAAAGCAACCAGCATAGGAGGTTTTAGATCTGGTCTAAGCCTAATAATTAGACAATATGAAAAATTCACAGGTTTCCGTAAGGGTGTTGAACCATCGCACTACCCCTGAGATTATTCTTAAAAAAGATAAGGAAACGACATATCACTTTGGAGCTTAATAGTTGTCGGATGTCACTTTGTCACTAACAACAGAGTTATGGAATTCATTTCTCAGTCACATTTCCCTTGATTGCTACTCTCGGCAGGTCTTTAAAGTCAGCGTAGATAGGTGTCTTACTTTCTTACACTCACGATGCCGCTGTGGTATAATGTATCTGTCCTTCGTGAAATGCCTGAAAATAAAAGAGGTAATAAACTTTACTTTACTAACTTTACTTTGAAATATTTTGTTTTTATCATATTATTACTGTTATTAATATTGTCATACAACGGTTGCGAAGTGACCTTAATCCTTATAAAAAGTACTATGCTTCATTACGTCGCACAAAAGTGTTTTCAGCAGAATATTATATAGTAATTCAGGAACAGCCTGTAGAGTTCTGATAAGAGTTTTCCAATAATTAATATGAGTTTAAGTTAACATTGACATCTTGTTTGACGAGGTCATGATTGATTACTGTTTAAATTAAACATTAATTCCCTTTGTGTGTCGGGAATTAGGGTGTATAAACAGATTTTTATTTAGGAACTCCGTTCAAATAATAATTTTTCAGTTCTAATGCGCCCAGCTTTGCTCACATTGTCCCATTTCGTAAGATTCACTGCTTCAAAATGTCCAAACAACGCGGCTAACCTGCTCCACAATTGTTTTGTATGAGTTAAATTGCAGTAATTTTAAATGGTGCTACTATAATGTGGAGAAGCGACGAACTCCCAGATGCGTTTCAGAAGAAAATCACACAATTGGGACACTTGTGGTTGGTTATGAGAAGTAGAATATAGAGGCAAAGGGGATGGTTAGTGTTACCGACTAACTGGAGACTGCTGTTTTAAAATTTGTTAGTGCTGCTGTCAACCTCCCACGGGTGATTGCTACATACTTTCACGTTGTTTATTATACTTTTACTAGAAGAGATTTTTTTTTTCTATGACCTTGACAATCTGAAGAGAATCTTAACTCGGGGACTCAGGGTATTATTTTATGTTAAAGGTAGGAACAATAGATTTAATGTTTTTTCCAGCCGAACTTAGTAAGCTACCAGTTGGTTTCGAATTGTTGGTGTGGGTATGCATCTGCCTGTATTGCCTGATGAAGACCAGGTAGTCAGAAACCGATACAGGGTTAGTGTTTGTATCCGGTTCAATACGGGTAGTAACATTTAAATACAAATCCCTTATTGCTGAGTTTTGCAATATTTTATTTTGTTGTTTTTAAAAGTCCTCTAAGGGATAGAAGAAAGAACCAAGTTCTGCTCAATTTGACGAATATTTTTCGTACTAGAAAGTGCTGTAAAATAATCCAATCTATTTAGATTTACTTGCCCCATTTATGATCGTTTAAGCACACGTATATTATAAGGATTAACAGAATCTAAATAAATGTTCCTGGAAATTTTAAACAAGCTTTTGTAAACAGGACGATAGTAGTTATTTAAAATAGAAAATTGATTCGTCTGTCAGTAAGACTAGTTATAAATATCTCCTACGTTTATCAAGTAATATTCTAAACTGCTACATGTGTCTTCCATGTCTCTATGCCAAATTTCGCCAATTTCCTGACATTGTCAAGGCGTCTAACAAGGGATTATAAATCAAAGGAGACAATGATGAATCAGTACGTAAAATTATTTTGTAATTAATTTTTTACAGCTGAAATTAATGTTAACCTCGGCCTTGTCCAGATAAATAAACTAGCAAACTATAAGTATATTTTGAATTTACCAAAAATTAAAATTTTTTAACCTATGTGGATAAATATCAATTAATTTAATTTTATTTATTATTATGGCAGGTAGGTATAAATTAATTATAAAAATTAGGAAAATTACAGCAATAAGAAAAAATTGTAAAAAAAATGGCAAACGAGCTGAATTTTTGGGGAATTTTTACATGCGGATTATTAATTTCTTCTGCAAGTTAGTACCGCATATTCGTCAAGTGTTGTTATACAGGAAAACTCAAAAAGCGTTAGGCCATGTAAAATCACTAAAATTTTAATTTCATCTGTGGCGATTAGGAGGCTATGAAAATATCTTTTATAAGTGTTACAATGACGGTCTTTTCTACTGTATTCACTGCTAGAAAAAAATTTCAATAACTCGTATCCGAAAAGTTTTATTCAACATCAAAAAACAATCAGTAACAAAAACTGGAATAATTACATTAAATAAATTATTAAACTAATACAAGATTAATAACAAGTATTTATTACAGTTTGACACCGGTTTGGCAACATTAAAATTAAATTGCAAATTAACATTTGATCAATATTTGCGAACCTCTCTTCCCATATGATTCCATAAATGCTCAATTAGATTAAGGCTGGCTGGCCAGTTCATTACAGTAATCCCAGTTTCTGCCAAATATTTCCTAACTACTCGTACAAAAGATAATAACGATTTGGGGTGGAATATTTTTAAGGCAAAAAAACAGACCTAAGTTTTGATAACAGAAGGGTACAGAACAAAAATCGTTTAGTAACAACAGAAAAAGGTAGATCTTGGTATATGAACTATCTGTACTTATTTTCCTTAAGTTCAAGCCATGTATCTCCCTTCCGAGGCTAAAAAAATTCTGAAGGACTTTTCATGAATTTATCGGAACCGGAGTCAGTCTAATATTAAAATTTTCGTGCAAGTTAAGATAGCCTCAGATTCGGTGATAGATTATACATATACATAATTTATGACCAATTTCTTGTATGTTTGTTCATCCATATTTTTTCTTTGTGCAGAGAAATGTGAAAGGAGCCGCTATCACTTCCGCAGAAAGAAAACCACGTTCAAAACTATGATATGATTTCATCAATTGTGTCTCTCACAACGACTTCGACTTTCAATGCAACCCCTTCAATAGACCTAAACACAACCACCTCGAACTACTTGTACACGCCTCCATCGACGATAGACGTTTTCAACAGCAGCAATGTTACCAACATAACGGATGGTTCGTACCCCGTGTTTCCTAGTTACATAAGGACTACCTCTATGGTGTTCTGTATAATAATAATGTGTCTCGGTGTCATTGGCAATGTGATGGTGCCGATAGTGATATTTAAGACGAAGGATATGAGGAACAGCACTAATATCTTTCTGGTGAACTTAAGTGTGGCCGATCTGATGGTGCTGTTGGTGTGCACGCCTACTGTACTGGTGGAGGTCAATTCCAGGCCTGAAACGTGGGTGCTCGGGAAAGAGATGTGTAAGTAGCTTTTTCATATTTATTTTTAGCGAACTCCTAAGTTAATCAACTCGTCTTTTTCCAACCATAGTCGAAAGGACAATGGATGAAAATTTGATATGAGTGAATATTATTCACAAATCACCCTCATATTGTTTTTGATCATTCACATGATTGTGGTGTTGTTAAGGGTAGAATTCAACGCTTCCCGGATTCTTAATATCTGTAGAAACCCATTGTCACTTTTTAATTCTAAATATAATTTTATTAATTTAAATAAAAATTCGATGAAAATGTTTTTGGATTGTATTGTTATTTGCAACACTATCTCAAATGGTGTATCGAATTGAAGTGTTGCCTCATTGCTTAGGTAATTTATACCATAGATTTATTGTTATATTGCTAATACTAGGTAAAGTCCTACAATGTTTTATACAAAAATTATGTACTTTTGATATCGTATTTTATTTATTATTTTAATATAAATGAATTTACTAACGCACATAAATTATGTGCTGAGCAAGAATACCTATTGTTTAAAGTTAGCACCCCGTTATTTGTAATTTATTGTTATAATTAGGTATACGACATAAATGTTTAATTTATTTATGATTGCATAATCGTTTATTATTATTCTATTCTTGTGGTGGAACTTGGAATTTAAAAGAAACCTAATATATTTGTAAACATTGCTCCGTGACAAGTAGTCTTATATTTTTTTATGCAAAAAAGCAAGACAATATTTGTTTAAGATTTATACCGATTTATACATATAGGTATGGTCGACTTCAGTTTTGTAAGACACATAAAAAACCGGCGGCTTGTTTGATGCCCATAAAAACTTCAAACAAGCCGGCTCTTTTTATGTGCTGTATAGATATGACACATACTTTAGATGTGTCTCAATCTTTCTTGTATTTTAGGTGTTAACGTAGCATAAATAAGTGGAATAATTAAGACATGTATTAATAAACATAAAATACGATATTAATTTCCCCGCTTAATCGACTATATTCCTCACATTATAAGAATCAATAATAGCAAGATTTTGAAAATTTAGACCCATAAGAACAAACTTACAGCGATTAATATATTCTTACTTTATTAACCAATTAAAACGTACATTGTCAAAAATATCGACCAATTAGAATTTTTTTAAAGTGAGGAAGCGGCTATCGATCACTGGAAAAATCGAGACAAATTTTTGTTGCTTTTTTCGTAGTAGCCATGTGTCAAACCAAGAAGTCATTGAAATTATTAAAATCTGACATATCGCGTGATAAAAACCATTAGAAAAAGTTTCTATTTTATTTATATTATAAATTGTTATTTTTTAAAGTTTAAGTTAAACAATTTTAAAGTTTTCTTGTTCTAATAATTATTTTAGATAATATTTTGTAATCATATATATTAACCTTCTGCAATACACACGAGGTCGATTTTCTACTCGAGTAAATTCTTTTATCGGTTTCAGGATATTAATCCTTTGTTTACGTATGCAAAGGTAGGCTGGTAAATAAGTCATAACTAAAGTTGTACAGTTATATTTATTGCTTGTACGGTAATATTACAATACAGATCTGTCAATAACTGTCAACAGATGAAATAATAAATAATGAAACTATAGGGCTATTTATTAATACAAACAGACAGAAAACTCCAAACAATAATAATTAAATACTGAAATCCAACTGAAATGTATTTTCAGGCAATCCAAAGTCCATTTTTATGTAGCCGTTGTGACATTAAAAATGTAAACATTTATGTAATATGAAAAAAGATAACAAATAAAAACAAACAAAATATAACTATAACCATGGCGACAAATCAACCCATACAGACTTGACGTACTAATGAAATGAAAACGTTATTAATAAGAGAATATCAAAAGGTAATATCTATTAATAATGTCTTTATTTTCTGAAACCGATAAACTATTGAACAAATCACGGATGTTATGAATCATAACAGCCTTAGATGTCTTAAAACTTAAAACACCTGTCATGCGATCGGTGTTAGTGACGTCACATAATTTTGTCGGATCTACAGTGCGGTATTCAAACAAAAACATTGTATCTCCGTAAATACTTACGCACCTATTGAAATAAAATAAACGCTATTGTGTTTGTGGCATTTATTTCTAATAAAAAGAGTTATATATTAATTTTATTTTTTATAACCTCGTTGTACAAAAAATTATTGCGAAAATTTTACTGCTAAAACGTCAGTTGAATCAATATTTCGTGTTCTATGTTTTGTGCTGGAAATAGTCTAAACAAATATATTTCGTGCATTAAAAATTATCTAAAAATTCAGCATTCAAAGCGAAAACTGCATTCGTTCATTTTGATATGATTTGACTTTTGTCAACATGAACTCTTGCGGTTTCTAGGCAACATGTTTTCATGCTCTGAATTTCCGATCATTTTTAATGCACTTTTAAAATAGAAATAATGCTGAGATGAATTTTGCTATATTGTTGTGTGATCATAAATTTTACACTTTTTCTTATCTTAATATTCTCATTAAATAAAATAAATTTCAGTTCAGTGTGTCTAATAATGTCGCAAATATTTCAAACTATCGATATAAAACAAAAAGAAAGTCGTAGCAATTAAAAAGTCTAGCAGCTAGCTGGGTTTAGATTAATAGTTGAAAATCTTAACCGTTTTGCGTATAACTGCTTCGGGGATTAGTGACTATCCTTGTTGTTCGGTATAATCCCCCCTTTGGACACCCTGGATAAATACAGCTATTATTTTAAACCCACATAGATTTTAGTGGGCCATGCGTTTCTAACAAATATAATATTTTGGGACAACCTGATTCATCAGCTTCTGCCAAACAAATGTTTGTTTCATATTTTTGTTTACATCAATTCTTAAAAATAAACAAACGACTCGTCGATTTAGCTTTAAAAATAGTATACTGTGAGTGTGTTTGTGTATGTGTGTGGCAAATCATAAAACTATTAGCATAATTCTTTTGCCACACTAAAAATACTGTTCTGATTCACATGTTTCAGATTTTTTTTCGTTTGAAATGGATATTAATGTCACAAATGATTTGTACTTTGTCAGAAATATTTAAATATTTAACTTGTATACGTCAAAAGAGAATTAAACTAAATATATCAAAAAGTACATATTTACCAGTACAAGGCATTTATTACTATTAAAATTTAGTTGGACAGTAAACATGCATATTGGTAATAAATTTAAGCCCACATGGACGTAAGAAACACTTTAGAACACAACGGCGAGTTTATTTTTGTTATTCGTTACGATGTTATTTTGATGCAGCTTTGTATTAAAGGGCATACATAGCCCACCAGAAGCCACCATGCTACTTGAGATATGCCTACACGACACAGATTTCCATAAGTATTGTGCATTGTGTATTTTTGATAAATTTGCATTAAAAATGTACAACTGATCTAAAAAAATATTTTCTATCGTAAATGTTACATATTAAAGTTTAAAAAAAGTTGTTAAAATATTTGTATATTTTATGTTTGATTAGAGGATTGTCTTTTTGACTTTTATCTGCTAGATATTCCCCTTGATATCCTTAAGGTTATCACAGTTATATTTAATTCTTATACAAACTTGTAATTCACAGCATATCTGAATATTTCTAATAATTATGCCGTAATATACATGAACATCGGCATATTGCAAATATTTATTATCCTTTTTATTGCTGTAAAGAATTTCAGTTATGAATACTGAAAATACAACCTGCCAAGTCAACTAAAGCGTTTGGTATCGTAAAATAGTTCGACATTTTGCAATAAAATTTTATTGCTTTTATATGAAAATAACGATCAGCGTGGGTTTTATTTATCTACGAGAAAAATTATGAATATCTGTAGAAATTAGCGTAAGTGCTGTCCTATATGTCCTTGTATCATTTTATCAACAGTAGGTATATGAGGGATAATTCAATGTCAATAGTTGATTGCCATTGCCACAAGGTTTTAAAAACCTAATATGCTGCGAAAACTATGATTATGTAACATCTCGGAAACCCCGAAAAAGAAATTGTTGTGACGTTAATTCTATAAATCTATCGAGGTGCGAACCCCTGAAGGTGGACCCATGAATATGGTTTTTATTTATTATCTCCAAAACTGTTCAAGTTAAAGTGTTGAAATTTATTGAATATCATCTTAAAATGTTTACGTTTTACCCCCACCCCTACAGCTTGACCTACCCTTGGTAAATGATTGTGCTAAACTTCAACATTTTATCTTGAACAGTTTCGGAGATAATAAATAAAAACCATATTCAGGGGTCTACTTTTAGGGGCATGCAGCTCCCTTAGGAAACATTTTGCTACAGACGTAGTAAGTTTGGTCTAATCGGGAATATGTAGTATCTTTTTGTGCACTTATTTCTGAGACATCCTGTATATTAGGATGGTCGTTATTTTGGCGAAGTAAAATTTTTTGCGATCTCTCCAAAATATTAATTAAAATTTTAAATAATTAAGAAATGCAAAATATCAAGGCTTAAAAACTTATTCAGTTTTTACGAGGATCAATTTTTCAATGTATAAAAAATGGGATTTTTGCGTTTCTAGAGATCTTAAGTCATAACTTTTTTTCTGAAACCGTCAAGAAAGCGTCTAATTTCGTGACTTATTTGCGGAGCGAAAGTAGTGTTATTCAATACTCTAATGTCACTTTTCAATACTCTTATGTCACTTTTCAATACTCTTATGTCATTCGTACTTTCAAAATAAATAAATCTAAATTATTTTATATTATCAGAATCTTTTATTAAAGAAATAGAAACTGTTAAATCTAAATCATTTTATATTATCAGAAACTTTTATTTAGAAACTAAAAACCATGCAGTTACATGGAAAACTAATGATAAACACCGTGTAGTTACATTGAAAACTAATGATAAACTATTATATTTATTTTTGTAGACACAAGTTAAGGCAAACTGTCAGTGTGACGTTTTTCTTGTGCAATAACGTATAGTTATTTGGGTTGCTGAGCCAAAATATGATGTCAAAAATTACTTATACAGTTTGACAGTTGTCATATAGAGCCATCATTTGATGAAAATACACAGTTCAGATGGAATTTTTATCATTTTAATGGATTTTGTCATTACTTATCACTAAACACGAATTAGAAATCGAATAAGATTTTTGACAGGCACCTAACAGCTGTCATTATTAAGACGATAAATTTGAATAATTCATAAATTTTCGAATAACATCCCATCAATCTATTTGTTTTTAAAAAGGATTTTTCCCGCGTGTGGGAGTAGAAATGCGTATCTGTGGTGTCGAAATTAAAACAGAAGTGAAACATTTTTCCTCAGAGTAGGTAAATAAAGCCGTCATATAAATTGCTCTATGGACTTTTTATTATTTTATTATTTTAACAATATTAATAAAAGTAAATTACAATTATATTTATTAACATTGGACTGCAAGTACATGTTACAGACCCATAATCACTAAAATGAATATTTGAAGGAATTTCATTAACAAAACGATCATTTTCGGTTTTAGTAATGTAATATACGAGTTTAATAAGTTCTGACAGTTTTTGTATTGTTAAAATATTGAATTTTTGTGGTGTTTCTACTCCGTCATGGAAAAAATAGTATATGTATACAGGATGGGGCATTGCTGACAATCGCGATTAGAGAAAAATGTTTCAGACAGAAGTTCCATCATTTCAAAAGCGGGATCTACTAATGGCTATATTTTTTTTAAATATGGTGGAGGACTTCAAGGCCATTTGAAGGTCAACTTCGTTTTTTTTTTAATTAAACCTATATTTTTCATTGCTTAATTACTCGCAAACAATGAGTTCACTTAGAAAAATGGCAGAAACAAAACTTGTTTATTTTTTAGCGTAAAATATGAATCTAAAAAAATTGGGACTTACGTTAAAAAAAAACGAAGTTGACCTTTAAATGGCCTTGAAGTCCTTTACTAAACGAAAAAAATTATAGCCATTGATCCTACTTTTTGAAATAACTTCTGTCTGAACCAATTTTCTCAAAATGCTTTATTTTCAAGTTATTCGCAATTGTCAACTTAAATGCCCTACCCAGTATAGCCTGGAGAGACGCTGTTTTTCTCTGTGTACACCTAAGAAAAAATAATGCGTTTTCTTTCCCTTGCGATATAATGTACTGAACTGCTCGACAATTTAACGAACCAAGCGAAATTTTAGGTTAACTTTGAAGTCAAATATTTTGCGAACGAATAAAGATATCAATGCACGGTTTGCAGAATTTAAAAAGAAATTTAATATTGAATACGCCTGTTTGTTCCGATTTTTCTAGTTTCAATCATCTGTCTACAGGTGGTAAAAGAAAAGTTTGTTTTTTCAACCAAAGTTTCTAAGTACCGGATTTCCACAAAAACATTTTTATAGTTTTTTTAATTGGCATTTTTTTCTCTTGTTTATAAGGAAGGAAACCAGTTTCTCAAAATTTGTTTGGTTCGCTCAATTATCCAGCAGTTTATTTATTAGTTAAGAGATGTCATTAAATTAACTGTAAATTTTATAGAAATAAGCATTTTCAAATAAATCTTGGGATTACAAAGTTGACGATTTTAAAAGACGTACATTTTTATGTAATTGAGTCTACTTAATTATATTGTTAAAAAGTTTCACTTTTTTCTAGTTAGTCATTATTTATCCATTTTTATATTTCACAAATTAAATTAAAAACATTATTCATTTTATAATATGTTGCATATTAATTAAATAAATTGTCCTTAATAGCGATTTCTTGTACTTATGGTATAACGGTTTAATCAGGAAATATGTTTCTAACTTTACAAATTCAAAATATCAAAAGAAGAAAATTATTTTTGTAAAATAATGAGTAAACACGAAAAAAATTCATAAATAATTTTATTTCATTCACTGAATGCTAACCTAAAATATAGTTTATTTAAAAAACGTAAATATTAAATTTTAACAACAGAGAAAATAATAGATCAATAAGAGTTTTAAATTTAAATTAGCATGTTTTTACAATTTAAAGTAAAATTTTCCTGTATTGAGTACATATTATTTTAAGTTGACCACTACCGTTTAATACTCTGGTAGAATGGCGATCAAAACACTTACTTCGAGTCTCTAAAATTTGTTACGGTTTAATAAATAGGGATCGGCCAATTTCTAACTATATCTATATCACCGTGGCCGAAGCAGTAGTGAACATATTATATATATATACATCTGTATCTACCAGTTGCTTTTTTATATATAATGACTTAATAATGAGTAAATTAATATACAAATACTGAGGCACCCCACGAAGTCAACTTATACCGATGTCGGCTTATTTTAAATTCCATGGTATAATAATTACTAATACCATGTTTGGAAAAGGAAATTTTCCAATTCAAGCTAGATATCTTACCGTATCGTGATGTCTTGCCTATAAAAAATGTAATAGTGGTTTAATTCAGAAAGCGATTTATTTCATTTATACCAGCTGATACTTAAAGCTTTCTTCATATTTCACTTATCGATACTTTACTGCCCTATTAAGTAGTAAAATTTACAATTTAAGATCGTTTCATAATCGGCTCATATTATTTCGTATCTTTTTACTTTGCAATTTAATTTGATATGTTCGCGAGCCAAGAGAAAATAATACAATATACTGGCTTTTCCAATAGCTTATGTACCAGGTGAACTTTCAGATCATAATTTTCCTTATCAATTATCTTTAACAGTCATTTATCGTATGGTACTTGCCAAGCAATTTTTTTAAGGAATGTTACTTTGCAAAGAGGTTGAATTGTATTTTAAAATATGTGTATTTGGATACGTAACTTTTTGAATTATGCAACTTCTACCGTTGCATTACCAAATGTGAAACGCTTTAAATGAAAATTAACGTAGCATATTCCGATAAAAATTAGTCGGAACAGTAGTTAACATAACTGTTTCTGTTTTTCTCCAAACAAGGCCTGCAGTGCAATAAAAATGTGCATCAACAGAACTATACTCGTATATATTCCAATTCCCTTCCTCTAGACCGTTGGTTGTTTTAAATACTTATCAGATATAAATATGCAAAGTAAACGTGAGTTTTACGAGGTACTTTATAGTAGTTCAAAGTTGTAAGTACTGTTATTTACTAAACGATTTTATCTGCAATCAATTGTAGACGATACAAAAGGAGTGCTTTACCAAATCTATATACATATTCAAAATTTACTGGTGTCTTTAAAAAACGAGAAATAACAGTGCAAGCGAAGTTGTAGCTTTTATCTACGCACCATAATTTTATCTGAAAACAATGTGATTACAAAAAGAAGGAAGCACGTAATGGCGATCCTTATAAGTGACTATCGGTCAATCGAAGTGTTTTACCTTTTTGCAATCTCGAGAATGCTCTTTATAGGCCAACAAATAAATGTAAGGTAGACTAAAAAGTGTGGTACATTTACTTGTAAAATGTTTTTTTTCTGTTGGCGAAACAGGCGTAATGTTAACCTGAACACATATAAGAAAATGTAACACGTCTGTCTATCCAATATATAGGTATACTGTAAGGTTATTTTCGTAGAATGTTTTTTGCTGTACAAAGAGATACAAGATCAGGTGTAATCTGAAAATATGAAAACATAGAAGTTTTATTCTTACAAGGTTTTCAGGATAAAATTTTGTGACGGTTGTCAGCAAAACTGTTTTTTATGATGAAGCAGTTTTTCTCCTGAATTCATTAGTGAATAAGCGCAATCGTAGAAACTATTCAAGGGAAAATTTATCGATCCATTTTTCATTGGTGAGGAAGAAAGGGGGTCATTGCAGATCAAGGCTCGTAAACTTACAATAAGCCTTGATTTCAGATAGGTACATTTTAGACAATTTGGTCATAGTCCATTTTCCATTAGTTTCGCCAGAAATAGGTAAGTCGCTAACTAATAGATCTTTGTGAAAGCATTGTAGTATTTCACTCATACAAGTTTGCAGTGGTTTGTTTTTAGCTAATATCTCAGTAAATCAACAAAATGATGAACAAATAGTGACACGGGATCCCTCGTTTATCTGTTTCGATCCCTGCTGTTTGTGGTCTCATGTGTGTGTCATTATTGTAAGAAAAAAATAAAAATGATGAAGATTCTTTTTATGAAGTAACTATTGAGGAAATTTAAGAGGAAACAGAAATCGTCTATGGCGATAAATAATGTACCTAATAATAATATGTATTATCTAATGTTTTTAATATTGTATTATATTAACTATTCTTTTTTATTATTTAAAATATAAGAAATTAGCAATTTTTGTTATCATCTTTAATGATTTGTTATGAAATTTTCACAAAATACATTACCTATTTTCAAATTTATTTACGAAAAATGCCGCTTTACCCGATTATTATGATGTTCAGGACGAAGTCGGTGCGTTACCCTTATTAACTTAGCTAATTATATGAGATTTTAATAAATTATATTTTTCAGTATCTTTAATTGTAAGTGACGCTGATGATTTGTAGAAAAGTTTTGAGTTCTCTTCCACGCACATTATTTTTAATCAGCTGTCTTTATTTATAAATACATTAAAAAGGAATCATTTTTTTTAAATTTTTGATGTTTCGTCCATCTCGTTATGGTATCCTTCTGAGACAAAGTGGCAGTGGTAATTAGTAAGTCTTGAATATGTATTGTCGCCTATGTATAGAAAATATTATAATTTTCCATACACACATAACAACCTCATATTTGGCATCACACAATTTATTCAACTCAATATTCTAAAATTAAATCAATCGTCCCTATTTAGTCACGAATTTATAATAACATCATCATTGTCTGACTTTGTCACCGGTTCATATCGTCCTAAAATCGTTATTACACTAACTTGTTTATTCAATATTAAAACGAGAACTACACACACCGCAATGGTCTAGGAATAATTATCTAGGTAACATTTTAAGTAGGTGGTTTTTATTTAAAAAATAGCCATTAGTGTCTATTACTTTTTTCTGTTTTAAACATAAAGAAAAGTCATTTAAGTCAGGATGAAGTGTTATAGTGCCGTGGACATGTTGGTTTATGAACGTTCATCACGAACATGAAAATTTGAGTAAAATACGTTTAGGCCCATCAGAAACAACAACTCCAGGCAAATTGAAATTCCTCAATATAACTCACTGCTTCAGACATACTAAATTTGGTAAGCCCATACCATTGAAATTTCCAATATCAGTAGAAACTAAAAATCTAAGAATACTGATGCCTGTTCAGCAATTGAAATCCAAGCAGCATAAGAGAATCCGATGAACGAATGCATTGTGCAGAAGAACACCTCAATTGGACTAATGCAGTTTTGCTTATAAGTGATTACAGTTTGAATTACACTTTGAATCAAGAAGAGTAATAGCATAGAAAGAATCTGCCTAGGTTGGGGCTTGGGTATAATATGTAACTTCATAATAAAATTATAAAGGCGAAACTGTATTGGCTGAAATTCGAATTGTTGGCAACACGGATTTCATTTTGGTGGAGAATCTTTTGGCAGCAACTGGTTATGTAGATGTATATATTTTTCGACTTGTGGTACCTTCTGGAGTTAGCTCTTATGAAGGAAATATCTGGATGCTAAATACATTTCAATTTTACCTTGACCTGCTCAGTTACCCAATCTTAATCCGATAGATCATACATGGCATGTTCTAAAGAAGTACTTCTTCTTTCTTTTTTAGAAACCGTTAACAACTCCCCTTAGCGCTAAGTAATGCTATTCTATGAGATAAATTGTATAATTTAATCCTAACTATGTATTAGAAGGCCTCTAGTACTAAAGAGGTCAAGCGCCCGTTATTAAGTAAAATTACAGTTCCTTTAACTGTTAGAGACAATTCAGTTTAAATTGTAAAAACATGTGAAATAAAATTTTAAAATTTTATTACTCTATCCTATCACTCTTTCACTTTTTTTTCAATTTTTGTACTTTTTTATAAGGACTTTTAAGACTTTTCCTTATACTGACATAAGCAATACACCTAGACCATGGCAGCGTGTGTTTTTTAGTATATTCTAACTCCTAAACAATAGTGACGCGGCCAAGATATAATATATAGAACATAACACCAAGCCAACTGGTTTTATTACCAGAACAACACATTTAAATTTGAATACGCCTCATAAATCACATATCCATTTTTGAACAATATAATAAATTCAGCTTAATGTTTTCATTTTAATATATATTTTCGCAAGTGTCAGATAGAATCTACAAAGCTTGTTCGAATTAAGCGTGTAATGGTCTGCCCATATTGACAAGAAAATTATATATTGTCAGCCCGTTAAGATAATGCTCACTGGGATATTTTTGTCTTGTTAGTGCAACCCACCACTTAGTGTTTAAATATATAATCATAAAATACGTCTTGAAGGCAGAGTATTTGTTTATACTTAATTATTATTCATTTCTTGGATATTGTTACCTGTCTTTATTGTATAAGTCGCCTGTTCAGGCGGTTTGTTCATCGTTAAGTCGGGTATTATTTAAAATTTTTAAAATCTAATTGTTTACCGGTTTACAATGTGTTCTTTTGCAAATTATAGTGGATTTATCAGCATGTAATTCAACAATTATTTAGTTTTACATAAATTAGGTCATTAATGCAGATAACGAATAACGATAGACCAAGTATAGATCCCTGAGGTACTTCAAGTTTAATCCGAATGGGCACTGTATATTAACGTATATCTTACTTTATTATAAAAGCGGATTTGTATTAAACGGATAAATATTATTCTATTAATCTATTTAAAGTAAATTATTTAATAAAACAACGTGAGAAGTACAGTCAAACATAACTCTGGTCGTAAAAATGTTTGTATGTAATTTTAATTTCAAATTGGATTGGTTTATAAATGTTCCAAAATAGGCAATAGCACTAAAATATCCCTTCTGATACAAAACTGTTGTTTTAAATTTATTTACACCGAACCTCTTTGCCAAAGAGTAGGGATTTTTAATCTGCCTCTGCTTGTGGCATAATAGGGCTATCTCGTTCTGTGACTAATATGCATTCGTATTTTTGTTTTGTTTCTAAAATTCCCGAAAACGAATAGGTTGATGTACCATTGAATATTAAATTGAACCAACTTTAGTTTTATAGCTTTTTAATTAATTCAATAACACGTACACCGCATTATTTATTACCTTTAAATTCTATTACCATAATAAATCCATTTAAATTCCAGTAGATAATAATGTAAGTCTAGCATAACTATTGTGCATAGAAAACTGATAAAATAAAGTACATAGTATTTCCTATTTAAAATTACCTGCATTGTTTAAAGAAAGGATTCCCAAATATAAATAACATGAAATACAAGATGTCAAAGGTTAAGCATTTTTGAGGAGTCGAAGTGGGCTGTATCAGATTATTTTAATATGAATTATTGAATTCCAACTTAATTCACATGGAAAAAATATATCAGGTGAACAAAAAAGTCCTAAGAGGCACATTTTACATGGTTGTTTTTAAAATTGTCTAAACAGTACGACCTGAATTTGCACGAGATTTTGCGTTAGGAGCATATCGTTGTAGCATTGATTAAGGAATGAATAAGATACGCGACTCCAATGTAAAGTGCGAGGCTTTTTTTGGCAGCGAGAATCCCGGTAAGTTGCGAGCATTCCTGTGATTCACGTAGTATGCTTTTGATAAACCTGTGTCGTGTCTGGTTTTATATCATTAATAATTTAGTGGTAATAAAAATTTAATGTCCAGATTAATTTTAGTTTAAAATTATTAACATAGTATGTTCTCTCTGCCAGCTATTTCTCAACGTTTGTTTGACTTTTAACCGTCACATAATTTTAAACTAAAATCAATCTGAACATTCAATTTTTGTTTTCACTAGATTATAAATTATATAAAACCAGACACGACACAGGTTTATCAAAAGCATACTACGTGAATCACAGGAATGCTCGCAACTTACCGGGATTCTCGCTGCCAAAAAAAGCCTCGCACTTTACATTGGACTCGCGTATCTTATTCATTCCTTAATCAATGGTTGTAGTCTAACAGAGAAAACATATTCAAATAACGTAAAAATTAGCAGAGCTGGGTAGGATTCGAATCACAAAATGATTCGAATCCTCAAAAAGGATTCGAATCCTCAATAATTATTCGAATCTTCAGAAACGATTCGATTCCTCAGAAAGAAATCGAATCGGTGATGGATGGATACTTTTTTTTTCATGGCGGATCCTTTTTTGCACAGGAGTGCGTTCCTCGAAATTTTAGTCCTCTAAAAAGAAAATAAAAATAATATATATGTTTTTTTATTATTATTAGGGTTGTTTTAATTTCTTTAACTATGTACAGGGTGATCGTTTGAAAATCCTACTCTTTAAACCCTTTTTTGCTTAAAAATATAGCTAGAAAAAAATTGATCTGTAGCATATTTTACCAAGTTTTTGTATATGTTATGAGTCTGCATCTATCTTAAATAAACAGGGAGCGCCACATAGGCACATTTTTTTAAACGGAACCCCTTGTATATTTTTAGGTATTTGTATAGCCCTTTTCATCCCCTTTATAAATATATATAATTGCAATATATTTCATCCTCAAATAACTGAGTTATTCAAATAAATACACCTAAATGCAAGAAAAACAAGTTTACATTTTAAACAATTTTTTTAATAAAAATAGCAACATACAAAATAAGAAAAAAATAACAAGTTTAATTTTTTTATGTAATTTTGTCTAAAAAAAATTGTCTAAAAAAATAATTGTAATGTAATAGTTGTAACCCAAACTTTAAAAAAAATTTTTTAGGAATAACTAAGTTAATTGAATATTAAATATACAACAATTATATAATTTATAAAGGGACTGAAAAGGGCTATCCAAATATCTAAAAATATAAAGAGTATGCCATTAAAAAAATGTGACTGTATATTCATTAAGATAGATGCAGATTCCTAACATACAAAAACTTGATAAAATATGATACAGACCAATTTTTTTTTTCTAGCTATATTTTTATCGAACTAAAAGGATTTAAAAAGTAGAATTTTCAAATGATCACCCTGTACATATGTAAATATTAAATATTAAAATAAAAAAAAATACTGAATAATGTGTATACTGTATGTGCAGAGGGATATTATTGAAAGATTCACTCCCGCTAACTTTCCTACTTTTCTTCTTAGAAAAAATGGCAATTACAAAAGTTATGACATTTTCCTGCAATCTCAGCGTACTTATCGAAAAAACAATTATACAGGGCGTCATCGAGATACAAACCTAACTTCTGTTTTTTTTTAAATGATGCTGAATTCGAATCAAAAATCAAAATTTCAATAAAAAATCGATATAGTTTTTTTTTTAAACTCGACCCCAATTTTCATCACAGGGGTCGCACGCCAATGAGTAATATTAAAGTTGATCGCATTAAAACAATCACATTTTGAGTATATACTTCCCTCCTAAATTTGAAATTCATACGTTTTTTAATTCCTGAGATACGAGGGTGTACTCATGAAAAGCGAATCACTCTGTATATTATATATATCGCCGGAATCGGGATAATGCGTGGATTTCAAAATATAAATACATACAGGGTATTCCACTTAAAAAAACACAAGTTATTTTTGTTTCTCCAAAATAATAATAATTGTTTTTTTTTTTTTGATAAGTTCACTGAGATCGAAAAATTTCATATAACTATTGTATTTACCATTTTTTTCTAAGTGGAAAGATAAAAAAGTTAGGAGATGCATCTTTCGATAATATACAGGGTGGGGCAATAGTGCGTCGGACCTCGATATCTCGAGTTCTACGATAGCTAGAAATTTTGTAAATGGTCCTTTTTTAATTCTGCATAAAAAATATACAGGGCGTTCCATTTGAAAAAAATTGAGAAAATTCAATTTAAAAAGTTCTTAATTGAAAAATAGTTTTTGGCCACCCTGTACAGTTTTAGGAAATGAAAATGATTCAAAAACCTTAATTAGATGTTTCGTAACTGATATTCACATAAGTTTTTCTTAAAACCCATAATTGTGACTGGTGATTTTTTTAATATCCATCTGCATATTGAATTATTTCAACAAAAAAATTCGTCACATTCAAGTGGTTGAGAGATATTCAATGCTACTATAGGAATGAATAGAACCTAGAAAGAGGCTTCAAAAAATGTACTGATATACATCACATTCCTTTAAAAAAAAGGCACTTAGTCCTGTAATTTCGTCTTGGCTCGCCCTGTATGTTCGAAAATAATTTCCAGTTATAGACTTTTTTATCTAGTTTACTTGCAATTTTTTTAAAAATTTCTAGCTATCGTAGAACTCGAGATATCGAGGTCCGACACATTATTGTCCCACCCTGTATATCTGTACTGTATGCTGTAATAATAATTTTGAAGTTAACTTGAGGATTGGGATTCGTGATCCGAAAAAGGATTTGATTCCTGTGATTCGAATCATTTTTTTTTGTAAGTAAAGGATCCGAATCTGGTATCCGGTATCCGTGATTCGAATCATTTTTGAGGATTCGTCCCAGCTCTGAAAATAGGTTAAGTTAATTTAATTTAATATTCAGAAATTTATTGTGTAAGCTTTTTACAAAACTATTGTGGTTTATGTTGTCTTATATACAACCCTTAAAAAATTATAAGATGTTTATTTCTTATTTAGGTAACAAGCCTTGCAACTTTTGCAGGAAAATCGTCTGTGACAAATGATATATTTATTATAATATATGTATTAAAAGTTCACAATTTTGTCAGCAACTTTTTTTATGATATACTTAGTTTATGCGAAATTACGTCACCGAGTATGCTAGATAATAGGCCTGTGTAGAATAAATTTGAAATAAATATAGCTTATTTTGTTACGAACGAAAGTAGAAACTAAGTGGTATACGATGGCTCTTCTTTTTCAACAATTCACTGGTATCAATTTTTCCCAGCATATCATGTTCGTACCTAGTACATATATATATCCCTCAATTTAGTCTGTATCTTACTTTCATCATTTGTTCCTTACATTTTATATTGCTAAATTTTAAAGACCAACAAAAAAAGTGATTATTTTACTATACTACCTGCGATAATTATTTATTTCCAACAATAGATAACGGAAATTTTTCTAGTGTTTAATAATGGAGTTAAAAAACGACCATATCAATTATGTAACATGCATAAGAAGTACAATTTTTTTTACATTTTTTATTTTTCATCCAAATCCACTCAAAATATGTACAATATTTTTAAATAAGAAAATAACTAACTTTTCTGCTCTGACCCAAATATAAATGATAAAAACACGTCGGTAACGTTATCTCAAAGTTGATATCAGCCTAATTGCTAAAAAAACTTAAAAACGCCATATATGCAAATTATAACGAAATTTATTTGTATTTTTATCTAAGGATAAATAAACGTTTTATTTACACTACTTAATTGTTTGCTTTAAATATAATTATTGTGAATTTGGAGCAATGGACTGGGATTAAAACTGAAATTAAATGGAAAATAATTACTTGAGTAACAAAGGAGTACTTTGTACATAACGTTATAGGGGAAGTTTATGAAACGTTTTGTAATAATGTCTGGGGTTATGAATGGACAGAAAGTGGGTCTTGTAAACTACAAAATTAATGTAAGTAATGAAAATAAATTTACCTCACAATTAGTACGATTGAATATATATAGGTACTTTAAAAATAAGCAAAATATATAAATATGTCTCTCAAGGGCCTCAATTGAAAAAAGGTTGATATATAATGGGCTGAAGGATTTTTACATCTCCTTATTCCTTATATAAACCTTCGATAGAAATTTGGCTGCTATTCAGTTAATATCAACTACGTTGAATTTTTATGTTAGGAGTGGCAAAAAGTAGATAAGAATAACAATAGAATGAATATTATAGTAGTCCTTTTAAACGAAATAGTGGAATAGTGCCCTGGTATTAGCAAAGGTATTAGTAATCGTTTATCGAATCGTCTTACACGAGGTAT
Source organism: Rhagium mordax (assembly GCA_963680705.1). Taxonomy (NCBI): domain Eukaryota; kingdom Metazoa; phylum Arthropoda; class Insecta; order Coleoptera; family Cerambycidae; genus Rhagium; species Rhagium mordax. The sequence goes on along the minus strand of OY796661.1, from coordinate 29,235,979 downwards.
TTTCGAAATCAGTTCACTTATTGAAAAAAGTTTCGTTTTACATAATATAAAGAAATAAAGAAAATGTTTATAATCATAAACAAATTTATCTTTCCTGGTTAACTTCTAATTCAGCTATCCCAGTTATCCCAAAGCAGTATTACCTCCATATTAAATTATACGTCTGATGAATTTCCTACCAGCTGGTCAAGTACCAATTATTTGTGATTATTTTAAGGATTATAAGAACAGAATATAATAGGCGTTTCCTTTATGATTTTTGCCAAAGGTGACTTTAAACGAACGTTACTAGATAACAGTGTGAAGGACTGCAAAGAGGGTCATACAAATAGGAGTCGACAAACATTTTTTCAAATAAACTCATGAAAGACATGCAAATTAAGTCCTCAATCGTCGTTACATATATTTTTATTATTCCGTTGGTAGTTAAACGTTGAAAATTTGCGTCGTCACCTTCATTGTACTTCCAATGTTACCCTCATGTAGTTTTAATCACACCAATACTTTTGACTGATCAAACTAATATTCGCCCTCGGCAATGCCAGGGATTTGAACTAGTTTCCACTTAGTTCCCCACAAATTGCTATCCGAGTACTAATAAAATCTAACGAGTGTGGCAACCTCTTATTCTTATTAAGTAAAATGATAGCGAGTTTCTTGAACTCCCTTTGCAGTTACGTACTAGGTGCTTTAGACAGACAACATTCTCACTTTTCTGGATTTGTTTACAGAATTCTAAATATACAAATTCTTTCATTTCGAATTTTATTCAAGTTTAACTATAACTATCAATTAGAAAGTTATTATAGATCTACTTGAAGGGTTTTAATATGCTAGAATATATTGTTAGCTTGTAACATATTTTTACCCTCACTGATGTATAATAAATAGTCTTGCGGTTTTTATATTGAGATACGACTGATATGAGAGTTGTCCGAAAGGGGGTTGGTTATGCTTTTAAAAAACATGTGTACACATATTTGTGTGGTTAATCCCTCCTGCATTTAAAATAGTATCTATATTTAAATATGTACCTCCACTTAAATAAACCCTCTTTTATGGTGCATAGAAAGTACCCCCTACAGTTTAGTAATTTTGATCGGGTAAGCCTGCATTATTCAGGGTGTTTACGAAAATAATACGACTATTAAAATGGCTCAAAGAACACATTATTTGCGATAAAAAATTTCAATAGCATTTCCTTTATTTTATGGAAAAAGAAATAAATTAAAAAAGTATGAAAAAATCGTGGAAAAGTACGTGGCGACCACCCAATCATAACTTATACCCCGCTCTCCAAAACAATGCTCCAGCTCCAAATTAGATTATTAGCTTGAAGAACTTTAAACAGATATCTAATTTGTTTTTAGAGAGCGGGGCAGTTACAATCGCGCGACATTTATTTTCTCTTCACGATTTTTTTTACATAAATTATTTTTTTGCAAATGATGTGTTTTATCAACATTTTCAATAATTACATGATTTTCGAAGACACTGCATAATTCAGCAGACTATACGAAACCAACTCAGTAATTAGAAAAGGTCCAATTTTTTCTTCTGAACAGTAATACTTTTTTTGAACTAAGTTATGGAACTAATTATCCACATGTTTCCCCTCTTCTTCCAGACTCTTATCAATGTGAGTGTTATTCCTTAGTTATAATCACGTATCAAAATGTAATTGGCGACTTATTACCACCGATTGAAAAACAAAAATTAGTACAGGATTGTACTTAAAAATACTGAATAAAATTTGCATTTATTTATTTTTTTGATGTTTTAATTTACTAAATAACGAATAGGAATATTCAATTTTTGAGGTTATACTCTCGGATATACTTTAACAAGGAACTATTTTACTTTGAAATCATTTACGTCGACACTTGTTGCAGCAGGCGATAAAACATGATTTATAACTGTTTTCCTGAAACGTTATATTTCCGATGCTACTATACATACAGCACAAAGTTAGTAATTTAAATATGACTTATTAGTTGGCTGTGCCATTTTACATAAGCATCTAATTACACACAAATTAATTTAAATTAATAAAGTATTACTATGGCAACAAATTTACCCTCAAATGGGGTTTGCAGGCTCTAATTTGTGGCCAGGGGTCCGGAAATGATTACATCGTGCTAATTATTTAATTAAAATTCATTAACTTTAAAACATTTATTATTTGTGTTTGACGCGACGTGCCAATAACAAGAGCGTTTTCCATTAATAAAATAGTTTTTAATTTATACTTGAATCAAACACATTAAGTTTTAATCGACTTCAATTTTCATTAATCTGTTTTTGTGTAAGGTACGTAATCGGAATGTGTTTACATGTAAATCCGTCTTAAAAATACTTTGAGTGAAAATAAGCGAATAGAGGAAGATCTGCAATAAATTTCTAGTATTTTTGTTTACAACTCTGGGAATTATTTGTATTATTTACGCAGGCACACAAAAAAAAAAGGGTGTCATAGTCATATCCGGCAGACTAAACCACCATACTCTTATGTATGTACCTACATATAATACTTTGATAATCTAAATTTGAGTCTGACAAATCAATCGAGTCGCAGTATTTTTAACTTCAAAAATGGCTAAAAATATCTCAAAGGATTTAACCCTTTCCATTTACTGGAACTTTAAGCTATTTATTGTTCTAATATTTGTGGAATTAGAAAAAAATTGAAACGTGATAGACTAATTAAGACGATTTAATTTGGTTTCACCGGCTCAAAACAGTACGAGTATAAATAGTCTCATTAGTCTTCAATAAAAAGGCCAATTATATCGCCGGAATTTTGTGAATTTGAGCCATTTATTGGGGTTAAAAAACAAAAAACTGTGCTATGGATAGAACAATTTTGATATCAGATTCGATTTCAGAGACCCGAAATACATAATAACATGCTCTTATCCCCGTTTAGTAAGAGGATAATAATACTTTGGAAAAGTTAAATTTATAAGCATTTTTTGCTAATTTTTAAATAAAAAATACTGTGACTGGTGAAGCAAATCTAACATCACATTCGAATCCAACTACATCAGCCAGCGTAAGGGCGCGTTCTCACCAAAAGCGACCGGCGACAGCAACGCAACAGCAACCCAACTACGGTTTCTATTGCGTTGGTCTTGTGTACTTACTAGAAGCAACTCATTTAGAAGTCAGTTGTGAGAAAAATGTCTTCCTCATCAGATGAAGAAATTGGTGCTGCATACTTGCTACTAAAAAAGCGTAGAAAGACGGCGCAAATAGAAAATTTTGGGCTAACCCTTTTTATACGGTAAATTTGGGACATAGTTCTTATGTAGTAGCTCAGGAATTAAATCATAATCCTGTTAAATTTCACGGATTTTACCGTATGAGCAAGCGCACATTTCAAGTTCTGGTAGAAATATTAAAACCTGAAATAACCAAGAGAAATTTCCAACCAGGCTTTTTCCTTGATATCCATACGGGTGTAAGAATCGTTCTTTATATCGTATAAACACTGATATGTTTCCACAAGTGCCACAAAATTTAAATTTTTAGCAGTGTCGTCCGTTTTAGCATGTATTTTCAAACAACTTGACTGAAACCTGTCGATCGCGACGCGGATAACAGCACTTCTAGCAACCGGTTTCTCATTGGTTGGGTTGCCGTTGAGTTGAGTTGAGATCAGTGGAAACACGTGTATCGAAATATTAGCGCTACGTCGCGTTGCTGTTGCGTTGCTGTCGCCGGTCGCGTTTGGTGAGAACACGCCCTAAAGGTATCTAGTCTGCCGGACATGACACTTTTTTTGTGTGAATGTGTTTCCTAAGTAAGAAAAATAAAGGTTTTTTTTATTAATAATAAATTAAAATTGTTAATAATTAGACAATTATTCATAATTGTACGTACGTTTATAGCACGGGGGATGGACATTACAACCCTTCTTTTTATTTTATTGTAATTTATGCACCCATTTTACATTAGATAGACACTGGGAGGATACATTTATGACAATGTCGGTTAATACACGATAACAAAGAATAATCACATATTTACATAAGTAAATTAAGTATTTTACTAATCCCAATATTTACAAATATGAATTAATGGAGATCAAATAGTGTGCGTACTTAGTTTATATAACAAAGGAAATTTCGTGTGAAATTTGTTGGGTTGTGTCAAGACAATGCTAAAGGCGCGTTCTTACGATTCGATTTTAATTGATCAACTTTATTAGACCAACTAAAATCGAATGAAAATTGCTGTGAAAACAAATGTTTCAACTTTTATCGGTCAACTTAAATGAATTCCACAAAAAATTGACCCATTGAAACTTTATTGTCCCAAGTAATATATATTGAATCATCCGATTCTGATGCATATTTTGATAAGTTCTTTAAACTTTTCTTTCGACATTCTCAGTTAATTTCTAAATTCTTCTATATTCTCCAAAGCAAATTCTTTCAAAGAGATTCTTGAAACTCCATAAGGTTTTCTCCTTAAAATCCAATTCCGTATAAAAAAAACGGCTTGTTTTATGCTGTCTATCCCATCCCAAGATAATTTTTGTCAATTCGTCAATCAATAAACCAGAAATAACGTTTACACCCGCATGAACAATTGCATTTGATGCCATTTTATCTGACTATTGATTCAAATTTACACTTGAAACATGAGCTAGAAACTTGATCAACTTAAGTTGATCCACGAAAGTTGATCAACTAAAATCGGTTCACGAGAACGCGCCTTAAGGTAAGGAATCGGATTAAATTATCTGTTTGAAGTGTTTTTAAGAAAAGCAGTACTATAAAAATATTCTTTAGATCTATTATCCCAATTTCTTCATCGATTCCGCTGCAAACAAAGGTAACAAATTCACTTGGTCTAACTATTCGCATATCAATGATAATATTATAGTCACTCTGCCAGTCCTATCGCAAGTAATGGCGGCAGTTTTACTTGCATTTATTTTTATTTGCACAATAAGGCTGTGACATACCGTATAAATATATATAGTATAAATAAGAATAGCACTTTTAACGATGCAGCAGTCACAAGTAACAAAAGAATGTTACCTCTGTGCATTCGTTAATTGAAGCAATTCATTAACTTAATTTAAATTACAATAGGGATGTTACATACATGAGGGTTGTTTATAAATTACGAAATTACTTGTCGTTTTGGCTATTGCCAGAGTACTAAACTGGATAACATTTTATTTCTACGCGTGCTTGCACATTAAATTAGGGAGACACAGAATTTTTTAATTAAAATTGTAAAATTACTGAAGTGGGGAAGTTATCTAAGGTCATCTATAAAAACTTTATATCTTATGAAATACAATACAACGAAAATCAACAAAATCATTGTAATACGAAGTTCAAAGTAACGTTATACAAAAAAAAAGTGAGAGAAAATTGTACACGTACATAATCAATCATTCAGTGTATTATTTTTTTTGTCACAAAGTACCTGGGTTCCAAAATTATGTTTTATATCTCATAAATTATGGACGAAGAAAATAAATTAAGATATCAATATCCTCTATAACGAACAGCTTTGGAACATTTTTCCATAAAATCACTTGAGGAATACCGTCTTTAAATATTTTATTTGGCTTGGGAAACACCCTGCGTACCCCTAATAATTATCTGCCATCAGAAATTATAGAGACAATAAATCATTTGAGCTAAACGGTGTAACGTACACAATCTTTACCACTTGAGCACATCTGATTGGACATTCCGACGTGTTTTATGTTATTCGCATACAAATTAAGCCGGGGAATAATCTGGTATACATTGCACAGGAAACGACCTTACGATTATGTACGTGTCATATACGTGTAGGACTGCATTATCAACGGTACTATATTATTATACCTACGGTTGATGACATTAAAACAGAAAATGGTATCTACAAATGTTTTTAAAAGTTTGTTTTATCATAAAAACTACAAGAATATATTTGTTCGTAAATGTATAAACATTTGAAACACAGAGGGGAGAGTTGGAGTAAACGGAATACTTAGTGCACGGTGTAAGACAATTAGGTGATGCCACGAGCTGGCCGGCCGCGTCGTCAATTTGTTAACGCTGGGAATAGAGAGAGATGGTTTCTACAGGGCCACATATTTTACCGTGAATCGGGCTCATTGTATGGATGTAGCTGTTTAAAATCTAAAGCAATTCTTTTTAAATGTTCTAGTACTATATATCTAAATAATTAACTTCACTCATTAAAAACGAAACAATATTTTTACACTATACCTATAGAATTTAATTAAAACAGCTGTAGTAAGTAATGATTTTTATATTATGTCAATGATCGCATTGATCGAAAGAATCATTTATTGCTTGCAATAAGGTATTTATTTAAAGATAATATTGTTAATATTGTAAATAAAGTAAAAATAGTAGTATATTTTGATGTGATAACGAATAAATAATAAGGGATACGTGAGTGAAATAAATAATGTATACGAAAAAATGTTTATTTATTTATTCAAAAATTAAATAACTATTCAAGTTAAGTAAACATAAAGCATTATTGATATTTTTATTGTCCAAAATCAAAAAAAAGAGAAAAAACTATTAATCACATTTGATATTGATTCTTAAATTTTAATTTAAATCTCTTGTAATGTGCTCAGAAATTTAATGTGGTAAATTGAATCAACTATAATAGAGTATCAGGTTATATTAATTGCAATCTAGATTCCTTCTTTTTGTTGGAAAACGACTTTATTTTTGTCTGGGATTCTCTTTTAAAAAACTGTTTTTTTTTAAATCAGCATTAAAGTACCTCAAAATCGTCATTAAAGTGATCAGACTTGACATTTAAAAATAATTATGACATTTCCTAATGTCACTTAAAATTTTAAATAATATTATGACATTTAATCTTAATTTCATAGTTTTTGGATAAAAAAAAATGTAATATGCACCTCGGCATTAAAGTTCCTTTTTATCACTCATGTGGTTTATTATTAACTACACTCCACATTCATGATAAAAAGATTAACTTTAATGCCTTGATACATAAATAACAATTTTTTTAAATCGGCATTAAAGTATCCCAAAATCGGCATTAAAGTGATAGAAATAGTCATTAAAGTAATCCATATTATTGTACGATTTTTGTAGTTGGCCGAGGTTACAGATAAATGTAAACATAAGTTTTTCATTGCTTGTGGCAATAATTGTGTTGTAATAAAAGGTAAATAAATAATAAATACAGTTTTTTACATTCAGAATTGTATTATCACTATTATAATTGCTAAAAATAATGATTTTCTTACAAAAAATTATTCCGATTTGACACTTTAAAAATAATTGTAACATTTCCCAATGTCACTTAAAATTTTAAATAAATATGACATTTCTTAATGTCACTGAAAATTATTTAAAATATAGAGTTAATTAATCTTAATTTCACAGTTTCTGGATTTAAAAAAAATTAATATGCACCTCGGCATTAAAGGTCCTTTTTATCATTTATGTGGTTTATTTACTCCACCTTCATGATAAAAAGTTAAACTTTAATGCCTTGATACATAAATAACTATTACCCGCATTGTTATGTAAAATAAAATTAGTTTTGTAATTATGTCTTGAGAGTGGGATTCACAGGCAGGGAAATTCTAGTGTTTTGCTCTGATTAATACATAAGAATTCGTCATTGGTCTCTTCAAATACGTCAATACGTTGAATATAGTTCCATTTGAATAATTTAGACCTCCCCTAGATTTCACACTTACAAATTCGGCTATAGCTGGTAAAATTATATATTATGCACACACTGTTTACCTAATTTACAAATATTACTCGGTTTCCGGGTTTCCCGGTAAATGACTGCATACCTACCACAGTTTCGGTACATGCGAGGCGCAGCCCGCGCGGGTAGCGGACAAAGAGAGGGAGTACAGGGCCTGTACTCCCTCTCTTTGTCTCTTGCGTTAACAGTTTGGCGACACTCTAACCATACGATACATTGAGGCGTTTCATCACCTAATTGTCTTACACCGTGACTTGGTGTAAGGAAACAAAATGTCATCGGTAGTTCTTGGACCTTTAGAACTTCTACTGGACAAAAACCACTTGATATGTGTTTCTCAATCAAGTTGGCATCATTAAAACATGATTAAAATTAGTTTTATACCACCAAATTTACCATTGCTTCACAAAAGCCTTAAATATCACAATTTAGTTTAGGTCTTTTGTTAGATTTAAGTTCCAAGAAGTTGATGTTGTAATCGTAGTTTTACCCCGTCTTTTATCATTAATTTAATTACATTAAAAGAGATCATGTATTCATTTCTTGGTTTTTATTACCAATATTTTTATTTATGATGATTATATAAGCTGTGCCTATAACATGATTTTCAAAACGTTAAAATTAGATATACGGAAATTCAAAGTGAGCCAGTATGACTCTCTAAACTAGTATTTTATTTTAAATATTAATAGTGCAGGAGTCGACATACAGATGTAGATTATCATCCTCTCATGATTGTCTTGGGCATATGCCAATCCGCGAGATTGTTATAGCCCAGCCACGGTAAGATGTATTGATTCGACAAAACTGGTTGCATGCCGTAAATTAAACGGCCGGCCGTTCAATTTTGATTGCAATTAATTTTCGATTTTATTGCAATTTTTATGAAATGTAAATGTGAAGAGGATGTTATAGCTATTATCGTATCGTGTGTTTGTTTATTCATATCACCGAAGTCGTTTGTTCTCTCATACATTACATATCTGTCGACATTAAACTATGAACTAATTTTATGAAGTTGCCTAATACAGATTTTTTCTTTAAATTTTTAAATTACAACGCAACAAACAATTTTCCATACGTTGAAGCAGTTGAAGCTTTACAGTATATAATGAAAATATTTGTATTTAGGTCAATCCTGAGAGGCTAACTTAACTTAATAAAAATGATGAGATCTTTCAAGATCTACATAGATAGAGAAGCAATTGAAATTGTTAAAAATGTCACAACGAAACAGCTGAAGCATTCAATATTCTTAGAGCAACTCTTTAATTTAATTGCAGGGGATCAAGACCATCTACAAAGGTCACAGCTGGTTGAAAAGCTGCTTTAAGAAGGCAGGGTAAATTCATAATTGCAGTTTGTGTTAACGTTATGAGCAAATGAAGTTTTAGGGTAACAAAAAATTAGTCCTTAGATACAATGAAAAACTGTGTTAGAGATAATAATAAATCAAACTTCTTTTAAAAACAATAAGCAAAATTTGTATTACTTGGTACAACTTGAGCTCTCGAACGCCAGATCTTTATCATGTTTTAAGTAGTTCACACCTGAGATAGTTTTTCCTTTTTTTGAAAACCTAGACAAATGGAGAAAGAGTCATTGCAGTTGAAGCTGTTAAAACAAAACACAATGTCGGAAAGAAGCAGTTGAAGCATTCAATATTCCTAGGGCAATTCTCCAGTTTCACCTACAGGGTTGTAGATCAAAACCACCTACAAAGGTTACATTAGCTGGTCGAAAACCTTCTTTAGAAAAGCAGGATGAAGTCATAATTTCAGTTTGTATCAATGGTATGAGTAAACTGGATTTTGGGTATCATAAAATAAATCCATGTTACAATAAAAAATTATGTTAGACATACAAATTTATTACTCGGTACGAATGGAGTCTTGCAACGCCAGATTTTAAGCAAAATTTACATTTTAAGCGGTTGGTTTGAATAAAACCGTGTTTAACCTGAATCTGGCATAGATTAAAATTATTACAGCAATGGGAAAGTCTTACGGGATATAGGTACAGCTAGAACAGGAAGGAGAAACACCACTTTCCTCCATTGAGGGCAATTCCTTTTCAGTGTTGCTATTTTTTTTATACAGTGAGCTGCATACTGGCAAATGTAATTAAAATGTTGTTCTTCCAGATTCACTGGTTCTCAACTACACAATCAATGCTAAACATAGAGACAAAATAATATTTAAAAGTTACCGTTTTCCATTTCCAGTTCTACAAAAGAAAAGTAAGTGATCTTTACAATATTGCAATACTACTACTATAATATAGGCATCTGACTCTCTAGAAGTTCCAAAATTAAGTATGTTTGGTAAAAAAAATCGACTTCAAAAGAATCGCATTACAATCCAAACTTTCTGTATGGCCCAAACTGGTCATACGTTCAAAATTAAACATAACGAGCACTTACTTTTCTAAATAATGTGTGTATTAGAGTCATATCACAACTTTTAAAAAATATTTAAACGATATTAACATTAATAAAACGTTCAAAGTTCAATTTATAACAATCAAATTTTCAGGTCAGAATTTTCGTCTGTGTAAATTTCTAGTATAACTATTATTAATAAGTAAATATACGAGAAAAAAACAAAGTTAAATGTGTTTTGTTTGCGGAAGGCACTTGTCAAGACATTTTTAATTTTGGAATCATTCCTGTATATAAGGACGACCACAATTTTGTTAGTCGACGTTTGTTTGTACTTAAACCACTGATCGTTTAATTCAGTTACTGCTAATTTTCTTTATGGTCTAAAATAAAGTCTCTTAATCAATTTACGAAGTAGTACATTAAGAGGTTGGTAATTAAATAGGCGAGGATGAAATGGATCTAAGGAACACAAAAGTTCTCTGTAAAGGAGTCATGATACAAATCCACTTGCAGCCAATATTCCCAGAGACGAGGCTCCGTTCTCATTATTTTATATCCGCCGCTGACACTTCCTTTATGGTGGAATTTCAATCTATTTGTGAAAATATTTCAATTGTTTTCCATGCATTTGAATCGATATTAGTGTAATTAAACGTTAATTAAGACAGTAATTGCTACATATTGTTAGGGCTGGTTCTTTTGAGGATTGTTGAGAGTTAGAATTTTTCTGACGGTCTTATGAGTGGATTTACACCACGTTCTTTCCTATCTTTTTTTAACATGAACATTTTTAATATTTGCAGGGTCATATTTCATCAGTTCCTTTATTTTTATTACACACATTTTTTTTATACGTACCCATTTTGTTTGTTTTTCTTGCTCTGGTCGGAGTCACGTCCACTTGATAATGGCAAGAAAAAATGAAACTAAAGGGAAGCAGCAAACAAAGACATTTGTTTCCACCGGAATGCTTTACCTTAAGCGTCGTAGTCTCTTGAATAAATAAAACGGCACAATCATATATTTTTTGTATAGAAAGGGGTTGCGGTTATTGGATTACCGAGAGAAAAAAGTATTTGTTTGTTTACTAAGCTATGGCTAGGTGAAATAAAAAGCCAAATACAACTTCTTTATTACCACTTTGCTGGGGTCGAACATAAGTAACTTTTATGTTATTTGAATTATATACTCGTACATACGCAGCAGCAATTTTATTAAAGTGGGTGTAGTTTTTCATCAAATACGATAAATATTTACAGATACCTTTTAACATTTGTTAATTAAAACCACAGTCTTTCGTAACAATTTAGTATCGCACAATAATTTTAATCATCTTCTACACGTATGCAATAAATAGTATCGGTATTTACTTGTCTGAATAAAGACTGTAAGGCTGTTCTATTCCAAACTATTTAAGCTACTCTAAACTCTTGTTCCGTTAATTTATTTTGTTTTAATTTAAACTTTAAAAGCGGATAAAGAGTTTCGATATCCTTCTAATGAGAACAAAGGAATTGAACATATAAAAAGTGTGAAACCGTTGCTTGCTACCAAAAGTAATCAATGTCCATGTCTCTGCACTAAAGTGTAGAAACTAGTGTTGTATTACATCTCAACGTCAGATGATTTATCTTCCTGCAAAAAACAGTAATTATTTTTACATCAGGTTCAGTTATAAAAAAAATTGGCAGCAATTTATAAACCTTGCCCACGTTCAGGAAAGATCGGTAATACGTTTTCTATGTTATATTATTATACACATTTACGAATTTGATTTATGGTTATTATTTATTATTAATAATACCTTATGCTAATAAGCTGTTTACGTGTTACAGTTGTTACCGAGTAATTTATGTTGCTGGGTCATTATCAATTCATGTGTTATTGGCCTGTTATATGAACTGAAAATACCTAATTTATACTTAGAATATTTGAAAGCTTACACTCTCCTGAACAAACAACAGCAGTTGTATATATGACGGATTTTAAATTCAGCTTTATATGGAGGAATACAATACGTGCATCTTGTGGGCATTTTTAATAATAGTCTTGTTCTCATTTTTATTTGTTTCAAAGTAAAGTGTGATATTCGCCTCGGAGGACCAAAATGAAATTTCGGAGTTGAAAAACACTGTTATTTAAAAGGCTTGTAGGTTCACATTTTTAATCTTTAAAGAATGTATTTATTACTTTGCTTGTCCACAATATGAAGATGATAAGTAAATAAATTGATGTAAAATAGTAATTGTTGTACGTAACAAGGGTTAGTCTATGGATCAATGAAAAAGTAGTAGGTCACTTCTTGATCACACAGTATCATCAATATTTTCTACATTAAACACTTGCAGTTAACGTATACGAATACAAAAAATTATTTTGGAAAAAGTGCTTAGAAAAAAGAGGGGCTAAAGTTCAAAATTACTCTAGAAAGATTTAAAATAACTAAAATGAATTTGGTTGAAGGTTGAAACTAAACATTTCCAATATTTTAAAAAAATTTCATTCGAAGAACCAAAACAAAATTTTTGAGTTATATACTGTACCTACTTATATGTATTTAAAACGCATTTAGATTCATATTATGATTTTTAAATATTTTGCTTATTCATTTTTCTCGTCACAAAACGATGATAATAAATAAAATATGATGTCTGCCATGCGTCTAATTGTAAATAGCCGCTTTAAGCTGGGTCCACATATGTATCAATATTCCGTATCAGATCTCCGTATCCGTATTATCGACGCGTGTCATGATCGCTGTGTGGACGCGCCATGATACGCAGCCATCTGATACGCCGGTAGGATACCGCATGCGATACGGCCCGGCCCGTTCCATCTCGAGTCGGTTTTTCCCCGATCATCAAAGGAGCTACGGATACGACACTGAACTAGTGTAGACGTGTCCACCGCTCACGCAGCAAATTGGTTTCTATTTCTAAATAATTCGATTTGTCACCAACGCCTTCGTCTGGACTGTTGTCTTTTTATTGTAAATTATTATAAAGCAGGCGCACGACAGCGCTAAATTCTCGTACACTTCAACAGACGCCATAGTCGAGACTGACTCAGAACTAGTGGTTATGTGATCGGCGATCATGAAAAATGTAGTTACGAACGGATAAAACAAGTGACGTCCATAACTCGATACGAGGTTTGATACGATATAGCGATATGATACGGCGATACGATACAGTGATCTGATACGGAATATTGATACATATATGGACCCAGCTTTACAGATTTTCTCATCAGTATAATCAGGGGTTATATCTCAAGACCTCTGAATTTTATGGGAAAAACTGCGGGTAGCCTTTTTTGCAAAATTTTGCTTAGAAAAGAGACTTAATAATTTTTTACATTAGAAGCCCGAGACCGCAGTTTGTGAGTTAAGGTTTAGAGGTTATTGAGGGGTATATTATTATGTTAAGATTATTTCCCAAATAAACAATAATTGTATGTTTCATCTCTAAACATACAATTATCAAATTTATTGGACTTTCTTTAATACATGATAAAAATATTGGATTAAAAATTACAAAATTCAAAACGTTTGAAAATAAATTATTGAAAAAAAATTTTTTACTCACCACAAAATTGAATTTTTTTGAATTTTGTAAATTTTAATCCAATTTTTATCATGTATTAAAGAAAGTCCATGTTTAGAGATGAAATATCAATAAGTATATCAAATTGGATATGTTTGTTATTATATGCTTGTATAAAGCCTAAATATCGGCCTAAATGAGGTCATTTATAAACAATGCATATCAAGTAAAGAAAGAATTGTAAAAAATGATTAAAAAAGTTTTTTTCATTATACCATTCTGATATGATTTATAATTACTCTATTCTTCATTGATATGACACCAATATCGGCCTAGGCTGATAAATGAATTGAAGAAAAATACAAGGCTTACAAATCATCATTAAATATTAAAGTATTTATGGTATAATGAAAAATACTGAACGACACACGGCCGATACGCAAATAAGTGACGCGATTGATAGTAAAATCTCGGCTTCGCCTCGATTTTACAAACTTTAATCTTGTCTGATATACTCGAGTAAACTTTAACTTGGCGTGTGGATAAGTTGATATTGTGCGTATTATTGTATTTTCTCTTGCACACAAAATTGAAGCAATGGCCCAAAACCATTGTTTACGTATAAACATACGTGAATAATGTTTTTGGATTATTGCTTTAACTTTGTGTGCAAGAGAACATGAAATAGTATGCACAATAACAACTCATCCACACGCCAAGTTAAAGTTTACTCGACTATATCTGCTACATATCGACCTTATGACGTTAATAACTATAAAAGTTTACATAATGTTTAAATTCAAAATATTATTTCATTAAATTTAATATTAGAAGATGTTTTTTATACAATTAATAGTCACCAATGTTGTTACAGCCCTGAAGAAGGTTTTGAAAATAATAAAAACCGAAACGTTGGCATTATAACAAGCATTGTTGTTATTTTTATTTTTGTTTTGTACCGATAAATTATTTCGAAAATATTTAGTTGAAAAGATATGGCTGAGGTTTGAAAAAGATTGAGACACTATAGATTCCTAACATTTTTATAATCCTAGATTCATCTCAGGTTCATCAAGATAACATAATATACCGTGTATTTAAAAGGCTTGTAGGTTCATTCTTTTAACTTTTAGAAAATTTATTGTTATTATTTATTTTTTCTTACTACTAAATGAAGATGACAAATACCATGACGTAATTAATAATTATTGTTGTACGTTGGGGCACGGTACGAAAGTCGAGTGGGTAAATGTGTTGATGCGTACTTACTTGGTAGCAAAATCGATGGTTCGAATCCATCTTGAGGCAAATTAAAAATTTATTTCTAATTTACTTCGAACTTAGTTAGAGAGAGAGAATTATCGAAGCCCTAGACGTGGTTCGGACTCCACAATAAATTGTCGGGGTTTGTCTTTCTATTACCTAATACAAAATCTTAGTATTAAGTGATTAAAAAGATCATAGATCATTTCTGACCGCATATGTCATGTTTATAGTTGAATAGAATAGCCCACATTAAATATTTTCAGTTGACGTATACACAAAATTATTGTAAGAAAAGTAATCGACATAGGTAGGGACCAATGTTCAAAATGATTCTAGCACGATTGAACGCTTTTTGAAAATATGGCTGGTATGACATGAAGGTGAAACATGCAAAATTTCTAGCATTATTGCAAAATTTCATCAGCCTCGAAGGACTTTTAATTATTCTTTTTTCAAGTCTTAAAACGAAAATAATAAATGAAATGACGTAAATGGTCATTGTTATACATAACAAGGGTTAGTCTCACTGATTTTTTACCTGTATTATTTGCACTAAAACTTGCAGTTAAAACAAAAAATTCAATTACTTAAATGCGTTGTTAACTTTCTATTTTATTGAAATTCACGATGTGTGTTTATTGGGATAATAAAATCTAAGAGATTATATTGCAAAGAAGAGTCATATTACCTACAAAGTTTTATCCTTACATTAGGCTTTATTCTGTTAAACCAGGACAACATAATGAGAAGGCACTACCGAGCTAACGTTGTTTCTGTTACCATTCAAGGTCGTTGGAAACATGGCAGATAAGTGAATAAAGCTGTAAAAGTTTTTCTAACGCGCGGCGATAAAAATGTATCGTAGGAATTGTAGGAAAACAAAATATAATCAGATACAGGCCTACTATTATACTTGCAAAAGGAAAAAATCAAATTCGGCAAATTTATTATATTGGTATAGACTTGCCAGCATATTTTTGTTTGATAAATGGTTATGAAGTGGATTGTAGAAAACGTGACACATGTGAGGCATTATTTATTTTTAAATTGATTGGTTTAAATAATATACACATTTTGAATTTTAAAATTACGTTATAACACTCATACAACCCTCATATAGTTTTTGGGCTCATATAAATATTTTGAATTCTTAACGTTTTGACCATCTTGTCGTAGTTTCTTCTGAAGTGCAATTCACGACAAGTTGGTTAAAACGTCAACAATTCGAAATAATCAACGTTCAAGAGATACCGAAACCTTTTCTACAAATTGTCTGCTCCGCGAAAGCCTTAGAACCGAAAAAATTTAATTCATACAACCTTGTATTTTTAGACCGCCAGGCAATAAATATACACTGAGAAAAGCCACAGCAATAAATTCTTTGCTAAGATTTTTTTAACTAGAGTAGCAATAATTTTATTTAGGTTCAAAATATCTGTTCACTGCGTCTTTGTATCTGCCATTATAAAGTACTTTACTAGAGCATTTAGCTACCATTAAAAATAAATTTTTTACTAAATTAGGAAAGCAAATATGCTGCAATAAAAAAGAAATTAAGTAGGGTAGTAGAAAAACCTTGCAATGGTAGTGAAACTTTTTACTGTAACCATAAGTATACTATACTGCATGTCGTGACGTCATCAGACGCAGTCGCAGATGAGACATATCTTTAGATTCGATGATCTTAGTAACGGCCATATTTTTTGAGAAGGGGAAGAATAATATTTTAATTTGGTGCATTTATTCAATTTCGTACTGTTCCAGGGGACGAAAAATGTATTATAATAGTAATATCCTGTGATAATACGTGATTTAAAACTATTTTTTAGGAAAACCAGATTATCTTAATTAGGGAGCTAATTAAATACCTCATCGATTAATTTCTAAATATCAGGAAATATTTGTGGCGCGCGGACTCTGAAGAGGTATCTCATCCACATTTAACGAAAAAGTGACAGCGGCACATAATTTCAGCACCCAGCAGTGGTTCTATGATGCAAATTAAAAGAAGTACAGATAAAATTCACGTAGACATATTATATGTATTTTTAATATAGATATAGACCGTCCTACAGTAGTAATAAACCTATTAAATGGTAGTAAAAATCTTTGCCAGGAATGATATATGTCACTTTGCTACAGAAATATTAGCTACTTTACTATACCAGTAAAGCTTATTTTCGGTAGCTAGATGAAAAACATTTTATAAAGTAATTTTACTATTTTTATAAAGTAACTTTACTATTGCAGTATGGTAAGTTTAGCAAAGCGAATTTTACTGCCCTAGCAAAGTTCAAGGCTGGCGCCTATTCAAATAGAGTTTTTTGCTGCTGTAGAATCTTTTCTCAGTGTACAAAAGTATTTGAGAGATTCAGTAATTTGAACATTATGGCCAAATCTTGAACTACTGAAACCACAGAATACACAGTCGCTAAATAATATAATTTGTGTAATAAATAGTATGCCTGATTCACATCTAATTTTTCTCTCTATTATGTGACGTGGACGGTTTGAAAGAAGCCGAACGGTTTTGCAAGGTGGCGAATTCTGTGTAGAAAATTTAAGCCATGGTAATTTATAAGTTCTACTATACCTTAGTAAAAATCACGGCATTTAAATTGCCCTTGGGACACTATACGTTTCTGCAAATTTTGAAGTAAATTTGGCTTGATGTCATGT
Organism: Rhagium mordax; assembly: GCA_963680705.1. NCBI lineage: Eukaryota > Metazoa > Arthropoda > Insecta > Coleoptera > Cerambycidae > Rhagium > Rhagium mordax. Next base: position 29,218,357 of record OY796661.1, on the reverse strand, counting down.
AACTTTAGCTTGCATGAGAGTTCTACGTCTAGATGAAAAATATTCTCACGTTATCTTTTATTCTGTAATGCTGCGGAATAGTTCAACAAAGCATAATGAGAATATTTTCATTTAAATGAAAATTCATGGCATAAATAACAATATTTCTCTATACAAAGAGGGTATACATTTTACGACCCTCATTTGAGAGTGCGGGACGTATTTTAAATCCTGAGTCAAGTGGTTTAGAGAAAAAGCGTTATAAATAACACGTAGTGGATTTTGTGATAATAGTAACATTTTGGGTACAGTTCTCTATAGCCATTTTCGAACATTATGTAACCCTTTAGTGGGCTGTTTAATAGTTTAGTTGTATAATCAACATAAATCGTATTCCCACAATAAGAAGTTCTTGAACTATTTTGCATTTTCTGTAAAGTATATTAATAAACAATTTGCCAATTCCGTTAAGTAATTATTACAAAATATCAAAGACCAACTGTTACCTATATACGAACGTTTAATCTTGAAATTAATTCATTTCTACCAACGCATATGCATATATTGTAATTCAGAGCGCCCGCTGCGTTGCTAACATGTAATATTGACGTATGTGGCGTTAAGTCTCGGTCTATTAATTACAAACCTCTTTATATAGTTATCAACTAAGTTTAATATTAATTTCATTAATTACAGCGATGTTATCGCTCATTTGGTAGGTATTATTCGCGTAAGTACTTTTTAATTTTAATGTTTCAGGATGTTGGGTGGTCCTGCTATAGGTATGCTTTGCCTCAGGAGTCGCAAGCCATCAGTTGGTAGATACAAGATGAAAACGATTGAGAGTACAAAATATAAATCCACACGAGCAATGCAGAAATATTATATTATATAAAAAGAAGGAAGAAAATAAAAGTAATGAATCAGTTGTTTAAAATATTAAACTTTAAATCTTTAATAGTGCAATTAAATATGTCGATGTTACAATTTCATGAATTAAAATTAGAACACATTATATGAAGTAAATTTGTTCGATAAGTGAGTATTTAAGTAAAATAAATTGCATAATCGAGTTTGAAAGGCTGGTGAATGAAATTAAATCATTTCCATAATTTTAGGAGAGTCAAAGCAGTTAAACGATTTATATAAATAAAAGTACACAGGAACTGTATTTCGTACGAGTGAGCAATTCAGATATATGAAACTTATGAAGAACTTACTCAAAAACTTATGGAGAAACTCACGAAAGTATAAATATGTTAAAAAACGTCTCTGAATAGCTGCAATATTTTCTTTCTGTTCTTATTTGGGATTTCCATACAATCTCGGCGACTTTCAATTTGGATTAAATGGACGCATTAATTGCTGAAAAGAGGTGTTGGAGGTGTTCCAAAAATCCTTAGAGTTGCTAATAATGGAGTCTAACTGTTTATTTGAAGTTATTTCAGAGATATAGTCAGTGAAGGACACCTTGGTGTCAATAGTAACACCAAGAGGTTTTTCAGTTTTTCACATCTCTGAATAATTTCATCATTGAGTGCAATCATAGTTATTACAGTAGGTACATTTATCAAGGTGTTATGTTTTCTACTAAGTTGTACTAGTTGTTGTATTACATTTACTAATATTAAGTGGTAATTCGTTTTTATTACACCATATGTTAAGATTAATTAAGTCATTTTGTAACTTCTTGATTCAGGTGAAAATTTCCAAATCATCGGCGTATGAAAGAGAACCACAGTTTAACTGGATAATTATATAATTCATTAACATACATTAAAAAGCGACGGTCCAAGAACCGACCGTTGAGGTACGCCTGATTTTGTGTAGATTCCGTATGACTCGAGGCCTCGATAGTGAACAAACTGACGCCTTTCAACCAAATAGATTTGGGGAATTCTATTAAACTGGGAATAATGCCGAAAGATGAATGGTTTAAAAGTAAGGTCATGGGTAGGACGATAGACCACTTTCGAGAAATCCGTGTAAATTATGTTAACTTGACCATCACCTTAGAAATTTTCTACATTTTTGCAAAGGTGAAAGTCTTAATTGATAAATATACATATAAATGACAATGGAAGAGCAAGTAATGTTGCACAATTTCTCAAATAGAATGCTGGATTGCCACCTTGTTCAGTAGTTAATTTAGGTTGAGTTTTGTTGTTGTTTTTGTCAACTTGATGGCGTTTTTCTGGAAAACCGTTCGCCGTACGTAAAAATAAGAAGACTACTTTTTTCTTCTACTTGGTACAGGCAATTAAACTAATGATTGATTTTTAGGAAAAACTAATTGGCGTACAAATTCTAGGCAAAAATGGGGTTGCAGATCCTCGCTTCTACGCCACTAGATATTGAGACAAATGTGTCGTATTGACACTATTGAAGAAAAAAATACGTGTCAAATTTCAAATCGAAAGCTAGTGCAGCTTTTTAGTAACTGCTCAAAAACGAAGATCTTTTCGACACATATTGATTGAAACTTTTTACCTTAAAATGAGGTCCTCTATCAATTGGCGAAGTCCTGCTAGTATAAACTAGGACACCCTGTATATGCAGTTTCGAAAAATTGTGCATATGTATTAATAATTTGTTGTATACCAGTTATGGCCATGGTTGCAACGTTAGGAATGGCTGTCGTATTTTTTATATTGTTTATATAGCATCAGAATTAATTTGGGTTTGAAATTATATTTTTTTCAATCAGTCACATATTTTTTGTGTGCTAGTTCAATATCACTTTTGATTTTGCTTCTTAGAGATTTAAATCTTTCATAAATATCTTGGTCATTATTTGCGTTAAATATGCTATATACTAATGTCTTTAATAATTGTCATCCCATTAAACCATGGTGGTGGGTATATTGACCCTTAGCTCTGATTTTGAGAACACAAAGATCAATATGAAATTTTGTAAAATATTTCACATGCTACATTAACATCTTTACATTTACTCGGAAAATATAAAATGATATAAATTTTTATTGTAAATGATGTGTTCAATCAGCCACTTTAATAAATGCACTGTTTTCGAAAATACACTTAATAATAATTTTATTTTGTGTTAATATTATTTTTAAACGAAAATGTATGTTATTAACACATGCAAAATATGATAAGGAATTATTGTATTTCAATACATGTCTTAGTAGTAATATGTCATTTACAAGAAAGAAAATCATTTATACTCGCATCTGTCTAGTGCGTATAAGCAAAATATTAACCACGTCCATAATATGAATTGTGCGAGTACCTACCTTTGACTAAAACAAATGCGAAAAGTTAATCAAATTAACTAGAAGAAGTCTCTTTGTATAATTTTCTTATATTATTCGTTTCTTTTAACAGTTCGCTTGTTCATGCTTTTCTGTTCCCTGTTTCACTTTTGATTAAGTTGCCAATTTGTTTTTTGGATCAGGCCCGCCATCATGGAAATACGAGAACAAGATAACATCGTACAATATTAATAAAAAATAGTATTGTATAGACGTGCATAGAAGATAAAGAGAAAATATTTTCTTCAGAGCATTTGTAATCTCCAGTTAATCGCCTGATTTTTGTGAAAAAAATGGGATTTCAGATTAGATGCATGTCTAAACTTCCTAAAATATTTCAAAAACCATTATACGGTTTATATAAAAAAAAAAATCGAGTACGCCCTATTTTATAAACAAATATCGCTTATCTATACATTTACTATATTTTAACGAAATACCTCGTTGTGGTATTAGTTATCATTACTGGACCGGTGCCGACGACCAGATTTTTTTTAAAGGGAAATTAAACCAGTCATTTCGTTAATATTTCTTTACAAACTCTTGTTAATATTTTTTTATCCTCCCCTACTATAAATACCTAACTGAGGGTGGTAGAGAAATAAATTATTTTTAGAATTAATTCGCTCTCACTTTCAGGCATAATGTAAATAAATTTTCTGCAATTTCTTGCTGTCGCAAAAATGTAGCCGGCAAATGTTTACCGAAAGAACATTGATTATAGGTTCATTATGAACAGCATTTTAAATTCTAATTTATCCCAGTCCAAACAAATTATTAATTAAACGTCATTGTTGTACGTTTTAAATATTAGTTAGGGGGTTAGTTGGTTTTAAAAATGAAGGTTATTTTATTTTAAAAATAGCCAAATGGCAAGGTTCCTGTCGGTTTAATTTACTTTTTCTTTTAGTGTCATTGATTTCCTATAACCAGCGTGTCTATTTTTTTAAGAGACTTATAGATTTCCTGACTTTTTGCTAAAAATACTTTCATCGCATGTCTTCAGCCAATAAAGAAAACAAAAAAAATCTGCACAGTAACAAATAATATACAATATTATATTACGGGTACGTACAACACCAAGTGTTGCAGTTTTTAATCCTAAGGCTTTGGGACGTTACCTTAGGCAGAATATTTCTCGTATTTGGAGATGTCTTGTGTACAGGAAAAATCATAATTTTCTGTTTTATTTTGTTTTTCTGAAACCACAAAATATACCTTGCTTTAGGTTTTACAATTATTTCTAAAGTTACAATCTGCACAAAATAAAGGGCATTCTATTTGTTGCGTACACTTTTGTTTAGAAACTTGCTTTGTTATCGCAATTAGCTCAGCAATTTTGAATTAAGTAATCGCAGCTTTTTCAACTTTTTACTTTTATACGAGGCCATAAATGTGCAGGTACGTGAAGTTTTTTTTCCGGTAGAATAATATTAAAAAAGGCATACACTGACGTACCTAAATTAATGGTAGTTGTAATCAATAAATATAAGTGTTTGTTTACCTTAGTAATTGGAGAATTTCAAGATCCACTTTGATAATTTAGCATTTACATCGTTATATGGTGCGGACAAGTCATTTAGATTGTACAGGCTGATAGAGAAGCGGCAAGAATTAATAATTTATTAGCATTCCAACTTACGCATTTATCGAAAAATATAATAACTACGAAATATTCTTACATAAATATTCGCTACGTCTGGATGTTCATTATAATGACCAAATTTCCAACAAAATAAAATAATAAAATATTTGTTGAAATTGTCGATAATAATTTTAGGGTTGCCTATGTTATGCCAAATTAAATAATTTTCGGCTTAATACAATGATTGATAGACGGCCACAACTCATTAGGATAATTTGATCAAGTAGAAAATAGTTTTAATGTTACCGTTAAAGTTCGTGTCCGACCAAATGGATTTTACAAAAAGCTGATGGTACGGTTTAGGTTCTGGTCCAACCAAATAGATTTTACAAAAAAACTTCCGTTATCAATTTAGTAGCTAAAGGATAACGTAGGTATCGTGCCGAGAGAGACGATGAGGTAAAATATAAACTACACCAGTGTTAAAAAATTCAAAAAACCTATCAAATTAAAATAAGCGAAGCCCCGCCGAAATAAATGAAGTAATGGAGTTAAATCGAACTTGAAGTAAAGCAAGCCATAAACCTAATTGCAGCAACCAACCACTTTAGTGGCTTCCGGTTGAACTTTTGAGTTTCATTACGTGAGTAGCTACCTACTTCTTCAAATTCACGAATTCAAATTTATATCCGAGTTTATATCTTAAATTAATTTTATTCTGAAATGCAGTTTCAGTTCAGTTGGAAATGCCGGTTGATTCCTGTTCCTTTGAAATATCTTTGCTGTTATGTGCAAACATTGAAAACTATATTGAGTAGTATAGTCGAGTAAACTTTAACTTGGCGTGTGGATGAGTTGTTATTGTGCATACTATTTCATTTTCTCTTGCACACAAAGTTAAAGCAATAACCCAAAAACATTGTTCACGTATGTTTATACGTAAACAATGGTTTTGGGCCATTGTTTCAATTTTGTGTGCAAGAGAAAATACAATAATACGCACAATATCAACTCATCCACACGCCAAGTTAAAGTTTACTCGAGTATACAAAGAAGGACGACTAGACAGATGAGTGGCCGGAAGGTTATCATTAATAGTATTGTTTATAATTAATTTCATAGCTTGGTAAGGTAATTCTTGATAATAATTAATAGAGACTGAACAAGGGCTAATGAATCTTTTGGGGCAAGTGGTGATCGACAAATAATTGTTAGTTTGACAGGTGACTGGGTCATTATCAACCAGCCGAAGAGTATTATCTGTGATAGTTGGTTTGATTGACTATTAATTAACTTACCGATCTTTGAATTAAAATAACACACGATCATGCACAATATTGAATGGATAAATGTGGAAAACAATATTCTTCCAATGAACGTGAATTTATATTTACGTCTTTATATAGACTTTTATTCTGTCAAAGAATTTCAACGTATGTGGATAAACGGATATTCACCGTTGATCTTTATTTTCTTCCAGGATTATTGTTTTATCTACTGTCTCTCACGATGATCTAACATCAACGATGTAGAACCTTAGAGTAGCGAATTATCGACATTTACTTCACAGTGATAAAAGTACAAACCCTCATAATTGTAATAAACTGGCATTTCACACGTACCTAACTTTTCAATTATAGACGGGTCCTAAAAGGATTTTAAATGGACCGGTATGTGCGTACCCGTACCTGCTACATAATTCATTTTTTAGTATGCTCCAGAAATATACCATAAGTATAACACAAGATATTCTAATCTCCGTCATCTTAAATTTTACTTGGGGTAATGCAATAATAATAACATTTTATTTATGATATATTTCACCTCGTCAAATAGGCCGGTGGCAAGTAGGAGAAATTTGTGAAAGCTTTCCGAGTTAGTCATAACTTTTGTAATTAATTTTAAGAAGGGTATCTGTTGACATTTATAAAATTGTTTCCAAAGATATATTTTAAAAAAGTGGAAAAACTGACCTGCCTTACCTGAAATTTTTGGGAACCACTTCTTCAGTTGACCAGCGAGCGCGTGGTTCAGTTCAGGCTGGTATGTACATAGGCCGTTGACGACAGTGATTGTTGGTATATAAAAGATAAGTCAACCTAACTCAGGAATACAGTGTGCTTTCCTCTTGATGATTACTACTCCTACTCTTCGGGTAGTAAATTTGTCAACGAAGGAAAATAATGCACTTTCCTCCCTAGTTTGTATTTGTTATAGTGCACTAACAGATCTAAAGAAACTAAATAACTAAAATAAAAGATAATGGCTAACGACTTTTTTTTAATAATTTTAACTTTTATAATAATTGAACTATTCACTTACCTGAAAAACAAGCAATGTGTGGTGAATATAGTTTCCAACCTGCATTATTCAAACATACCCAAAACCCATGCATGCATATTCGAGCAGGAAGCAAATCAGCAAAACTGTTCGTGTTAGAAACCTTTATTTGGTCACGACTGTACGTACGCAGTTTGTTTAATCTTACTGTTTAGTAAATTCTTAACTGTTTACTGTTGATGGGACTCGCAAAAAATAAAAGAAAGTTATGTTGCTTAATTATTGTTAGTCAATAGAATTGCGATTTTACAGCAAAAGTTAATAGTATATGACGTTTGTTAATTTACATTAATAGGAAATGCAATTCTGTAAGAAACTTGTAAGAATTTGTGGAACGTGCTGTCAGTAGTTCTGATTTAAATTTGCACCGCGTGTTTTACACCATCGCTACGTGATGAAAACATAAGCTTATGAATAATTTATAAAGTGCATATTCTATTTTTAGCTCTTCATTGACTAATATAAGTACAGGATCAAAATAGTAGCCAAGATGACAAGATAATCGGGTGATTAATGCTAGGGATTTGGTTCGTAAGCTCCATTTTACATAGGTGGAAGAGGTGAAAATCGTGACCCGGTGCTCGGTTGCTAATTTATCCTTTATCGTTTTATTTTGGCAATTAATAAATAATAAATACACTGCTCCGCAAAATTATATGCACCAGCGTAAGTTTGACGTAAATATTTTTTTCTGAACTATGTCAGATGTGCATGATCTTTAGAATATTTGATTGTAAGCCAACTCCTCAGGAGTGAGTATTACTGAATTTTAGTCGAAATTCGATCTTGACAGACTATCAGATTTTCAATAATGTTTTCTTCCTAAACTTTATTCACTGTTGTTCATTCAGGTCCTCCTTGTGTATGATATTTATTGTGACTATTGTGCCCACAAAATGTCAAATAACTCAAGATTTGTTTGCGTGAGAAATTCTCAGCCTCAAAGCATGGCACGGTATTTCAATCCTTCAACAGTCAAAGTAACTGCTTACACACATTCATGCTAGTAAAAATTTGCTGTAAGGTTTTCCACTTTGTACCAACAAGTACCAACTGCTGATATTGAACTCAAAAAATCTTCAATAACAGGGATAATCAGTGAATCAATAAGGAGAATGATAAAAAACGTGCGGCTGGAGGCTCGAGTGACATCTGAACTGTAATTTTCTGTTGTGGCTGGCTCACAGGGTGTTTGTTACTTATTTTCGAAACAATCCATCTGGTATTTAAGCAATACTGAAGTACTAAAAATCATGGCAACATTCCTAAAAATTTCCAGAAAAAGTTAAAAAAATCAATATTTATGGCAAATTTTGTGTGGTCCGTTAATTTTACGACACAGTGTACTTGCCATTGTGAAAAGTTTGAGAACAAACTACTGATGATTGGGATAGATTTCTTTCCTTAAAAAGAGATTGAAAATATTATTCACGATATCATAACTTATTGGACGATTTAATAAAAGTATTAAAAAAATGAACTGGAACGACTGTGGAATTGGAACGAAGCTTTATGGTCATAATCTTAAGGGATTCGTATCAAGTGTCAAGTAAATGAGGTTATTAAATTTTTTATAACTCCAGTTTTCTTACTAAATTTCATAAATGCGGCCAGTGGTGTACAGACCATCGTAAAGTACCATCCGGATAACTTACTGTTTCTTAAATTCCAATTAGTTATCATAGAAATTACGAAAATCAGAAATAGCGTAAGTCGAAAACATATATTAAAGAAAATTATGATATATTAAAATTTTCAATATCAGTTTTCCACTATCACTATACACACCCATACAAATAAATAGAAATTAATTTTTTTGAACGTCCATACAAAACTCAATTATTATTTTTTTTTATGAATTTTTTCAACGACATAATTCGATTATTTTCATATAACAGATTTCCCGGGTATCATTAAGTAAAATTAATAAACAATATGCAAGCATCATTTCCGGTGCCTTTTCCGGGCTGCCACTGCGTATTTATGTATTGTAATATTCCACGACAAAAAATAGTGCTGTTTAATAAAAATCAAATATAAGAAATATTAGCATAATATATTTTCGTATTGCTATGACCTTGCCAAGGCCGTATACCGGCTACGTAATTGAGTTGAATGTTCTTATAATAAATCATAAAAGTGACCTTTTCACATCAAACTAGGAGGAAAAATACCAACTTGACTCCTAAACGTTTAATAAACGTGCCATCAAATTTTATATTTTTCTATATACGGACTATTTACCAAGAAAATATATACAGGCTAATCTTGTCGACACTGAGAGCAACAATGTAAAAAGTGAGCCTTGTCCTGGAAATCCTGGAATGTATTCAAAATAAATTATGCGTTTTATTGAACTAAATAGTATATTTTTATCTAATTTTGTCCAAATATGACCTACTACAGTTTTAGTTAAAAGTAAAATGAGATACAGGGTATCTAAAAAACCGTTAACATTCAAGGGTATAATGTTTGGGGGTCCTTTGAACTTAGCTCTCATTTTTGTATCTCTTTCTGAATCTGAAACATCCTGTATATTAAGGTTATTCATCTGTGTTATTGGCTAAAAAAAAAACTTCAAATTTTCATTCACGTCGACCGTGTGGGGAAAATTGAGGTCGAGTTTTCACAGACAAACTATTAGCGATTTTTTTATAGAAATTTTGATTTTTAAATTCGTATTCAGCTTCATCAAAAACCTCTTTGTGTCAAATTTGAACAAAATATTTCACGACTTTCCGAGTTACGAGCTCGCATTTTTTTTAAATAAAATATTTTAAAAACTTAAAACCTGTTGGCTCGTTCCTTTATTTCCTTCAGCCCGTTGAAATGTGTCATATTAATAAATGATAACTATAATAACGAGAAATTTGTAACAAATAAAACAGCAGAACATGAAAAATTGTTACTCTAAGCCAATGAAATATTTTGTTCAAACTTGGTATAAGGGGGTTTTTGATGATGCTGAATGCGAATCAAAAATCAAAATTTCTATAAAGAAAACGCTATAGTTTTTTTTTAATCAACCCCAATTTCCCCACAGGGTCGCACACCAATGAGCAATATCAAAGTCTATTGCGTCAAAACAATCACTTTTTTGAGTATAATATATATTTCCCACCTAAATTTGAAATGAATCTGATTTTTAATTCCAGAGATACGAGGGTGTACTAATGAAAGGGTATACTTATTAATACATATTTTTGAATTTGTTAGCGCTATTAAAAATTTGGCCTTAAAATTTGATTTTTCAATAATTAATTACACAAAATGATAAAAATTTTGTTGATTGAAACCTACTATAATAATATTATTCTGGTACACTACTATATTTGAAGCCTGAGGTGCAATCAAAATTTAAAAGTGAATTTTATCGAAAACGGCGAATCCTATCAAAATGTGAAAGATATATAACTTTTCTGTAATAATGATTGAAAAATCAAATTTTAAAGTCAAACGCTAACGGATTCAAAAATATTTTTTAATAGGTATACCTAACCTAAGCCCCAAGTGCGCCGCCCCTGAGCAGTTATTTAAAAAATGAATGTTGAACACGATTGAGAATCTAAATAAAAAATAACATCTAAATTTTGAAGTACCTACCTTTTTTGGATTCTGAGTTAGCATAAAAAAATTTGTTTTTCTTAAGCTTTGGAAGGTTATAGCTTTGTTCGTAGAGTAGTCAGAAACCATCAGAAACTATCCGACGCATGCGCATTTGGCTATAGAGTTGCGCGTTAATACTTAATAGTCAGAGCACTTTTAAATTTCAGAGCTTTATTAAAAATCACATCTCTACAGTCATCAAACTATCACAAATCGGTTCTACGAACAAAGCTTATAACTCATTTAATATACAGTATTGACCAAATGTTTATACATAATTTTCGTTTTGTTTTGAGCCCCTCTACACACTCTAAGAGTTTGGCCGCATAATTTTGGAACATCCTGTATATTTCTCTCCCTTTTCTTTTTTGGGATATCCTGTATATGTTTGTAATCTTAAATTATATTTGTTTACTAATTTACATTTAATTACGTATGCGAAAAAGAAGCAATTCATGTACCTTTTCTTTTTTATGTTTAATGAAAAATACATTGTTCATCGTCAAGCACGTTTAATAAAATAAATCACTCGATTCTTGAATACAATTTTCGCAGCGACAGAAACAAATTTGTAAAGAATGTTTCATTTCAACCATTTCAGGAACGGGGTTTAACTTTTATGTCAATACATAAGGCAGTTCAGTTCAAATCAGCGTTGCAAGTATTTATTTAAAGCAGTTTAAATCCAACAAACGGCAAAATTTCATGCAATCGTGGAGGTAATTTTCGCCGGATGCAGAAATGTGCTGTGAAGTTGATTAAGGATATTGCATTTAAGGGCATTTTATTAACTGCATCATTTTGCGCTTATCGGGATAATTCTTAAGGAAGCAATAATTTTCCGAAAGTTATGAGAATAAAGTCATAACAAGCCTCAGAGAAAACATAATGATTTATGGCGACTTGAAACTGAACTGAACTGGTACAGTATCTTTACTTACTAGGCGCAAAATTATAGATTAAATAACTAACGAAGAGACGTAATGAACTGAGATTATAAAGCAATAGTCTGCAAAAAGATATTAAATCTTAATTGCCAGCATCAAACAGAATATAAAGAAATATCACCACATTAAATTGCTGCCTGCTACTTGCACCATAAACTAGCGCGCATGCTTTTGTCGCTACACCTATTGCCAATTAATTTCGCTTTAATTAAGCACCGCAGAAGAAGTAGAAACAGCGGAGATCAACATGGCACCTTGATAAATGAATGTTATAAATTCACAATAAAATATAAACAAGGATGGTAGAAGTGGGTTATCCCTATATTTTGTTGCAATCACTCACGGCAATATGTGTAACGAATATGTTACCGGAGAAGAGCTGCCCATATACAGACATCGATGCCGGATGCTGTTGGAGGCACGTAAAATTTCTTATCGTTCACCTTTACGGAATAATGATGAGATTAAACGACACCGTTAAAAAGTTGTATAATGAGCCATTTGAATTGATATACTGGGTACGCATATTAATGTAATGTCGGCTAAGTGTTTTTTATTTTATGTGCATTGAAGGCAATATTTTATGTAGTGTTGATAGATTGCTTAAGCTTCCTTAAACATATAACAGTAGCTTTTGAATAAACTTATAACTCGTTACAACCCATACTCTATCTACAGTCAGGGTGCCATATAAGGATTTTTACCCTAATCTGGAAGTAGCGTAAAGGTTTTTTAGCTGTTTTTGGTTCTTCAAAGGGTTAACATTACGATTCCGATTGATGCCACTACATGGGCATTTTGAAATATTTAAGATAGCGACTGGCTTAGATTGAAAAAACAGGTTTTTCCAAATATTTTATTATATGGGTGTATGACACGTCGTTTTATATGTTTTTCTGTGAATTAGTATTTGAGGTTAAAAATCGTGTAGGACGTAATTCTTTAAGTGTTGCTAATTTACTTTATTAAGAGGGTGGCTTATTCGGAGAATACCTAAATTAATTTTTGAAGCAAAAAACTAGCACCTAGTTTTGTTGTATAATCAAGTTAGGCTTGTATAATCAAGTCGAATGATCTTTTAAAAACATTGGTTAAAAGGTCCTGCTAGCTCAAAACAAGTAAGGTTTTAAAAAAATTAAACAAACGTAAACTTAATGTTTATTTTTTTAGGATGGAAATGTTTGATCATCTTTTTCTATTTTATATCTTTTATTTATGATTTACTGAGTTTCTCTGTTTTTTGTAATTTTTATTATTTTTGTTTTTTAAAATTCTTATTGTAAAAACTGTAAACAATGAAACGTCAAAATCAACTTTTAATCTGCTTCGGAATAATCTTCACTGTCAGAGGTTATATTTTCAGAAATGCGTCAAAATCCGACAATCCGTTAAACATGACCTTTTTTCCTCTTCTATAAGAAATTAAAAATAACTTTTTAATTCCTTACGGAAGAAAGTTTAATATTAAATTATTAAATAAAGGGAGAATCATTAGCTGTAAAACATAATTGCATCATTTCTGAGGTATGTTTCTTTTTGCATCAAATTTGATTTTAACACCCACAATCGACACCTATTTTATATTTTGATAGGGCAATACAGAATGAATTGCCTTTTTGTCTTTTTAGACCTCAGATTTGTGTTATAGAACCTGAAAAACATAGAAAATGATGTATCACATGCCCACATTTGGTACATTAAAATTTAAATAAAATTACACCTATAGGTAGGTACATCCTACTGCCATCTTGAATATCTCAAAATGCCCAAGGATGCCAGAATGGCATTAACCGGATTCTAGATCATTATTTGGTCCAATCTGGATGCCTATTAACATTTTTTCGTTAATTTTAGCTCATTTATTAGAATTTCTGTTTTGTAAAATAAAAAATAAATATCTTGTAAAACAAAAAATAGATATTAATTTGTGTTTTTTACACCTACTAAATACACTTACAGAATAGTTGATTTTTTTCATTTTTAAGAGACCACATTTTTACCTTTTGCAAATGTATTTTTTTTCATATCGTTTAACGAGGAACAGCCAATGCTGGTCATAACTTCCTGAGTTGGTTCCTGCAAAATCAGGGATTCTAATTATACAGAATATGAAAAGTTAGTGCTGTGGATGGAGTAAAAAGAAACCCAGAGTGTTAATTAATCAGCATTTATGATGGGAATACTCCAAGATATATAAAGGGGAAATCAATATTTTCTGAAATCGCTCAAGAATGTCTACTTTCTCGGCGCAATTTCAGACCCCAAAATAACCTATTCTAGTATTTTAGTCCGTTGCTAAGCAACCATCAGAAAACCGTCCGATAAAGCCACTTTCCCGGTCTAGGCCTTTTTTATAAAATAATGCTGCGTTTCAAAAAAACTGAAACAATCATTACCTATCAAAAATAACTTAAAATAACTCCAATTCAGAAAATTATTATGAAGACCCTTCATAAGTAGAAATATTCCTCCAAGTTCTGTTTCTTTAATAATAGTCTTTGAGATAAAATTATAAAGCCGGATTTGAACCTCTTTCAGGGGGTGTAAGGTTATTGAGAAGGCTTATTTAAAAAATATAAAATGAACCCCCAAGTAAGTAAGAACGAATTTATTATTTATTTATTTAATAAAAATAATACATTATAATTTTTTTCAGTATCAATTATAACAATAAGTAATACGGGTACCATGTCCTATTGAAAAATTTTGCATATTATTACGCTTTGTATTTTTGACGTCTACCAAATAATTACAAATTGTGATACCATCTTATCTTCACCAATTTCATGTTGTCCTTCTATATTCACATTACTCACTGATGGTGTGGCTGTTGGTGTCACCAGCATTACCGTCGCTGAATTCGCTGATGGGTTTTGATATAGAATGAGGATGTTGATGTTGATGTGAAAAACGTTCTTCGTTTTAATGTTTCTGTTTTGGAGACTTTCTTTTCCGTAGCAAAGATTGTCAACACTGGTTTTTCTCGATTATCTTCTTTCCTGTTGGTTCTACCCTAAAATTATTTATTATCAATAAGCTACCACTTCTATTTACCTACCACTTCTATTTAAACAATTTTTCTCTTTCTACTGAATTCATAAGTCAAAAAATTTTTCACACCTCGAGCAGCTGTAATTAAAAAAAACGACTGTGGAAAAACATTGTTAAATAAAGAGGAAGTTAAAGGAAATTTCAAATTCTTCAATATTGTTAATAACGTTACTGTACATTGTTATATTTTCTCAAAACCACCCTGTATTTGGACATATACATATATTTTGGTGTTTATAACAAACTTTAGTGATCCATTATGAGACACCCGACAGAAAGGATATGATAACATCTCTTATCGATTATGTGGATGCCACTTAATAGGATTTGCCAAATAGCAAGATTTTGGACAGATCCCTAAACCGGTTGTTGATTCCGTAATTTACTACCCGGATATTGAACGATATGCAACGCTGATTTGTGGAAAGAATCAGCTGTAAAAACAAAATAAGATAAATGTATGTATATGTATGTTAGGATAACAATCGGTTAACTCTTTTTTGGCAGTATATTATGTTCGTTGTTTTTTCAAACAGTAATAATAACCTCAGTAGAAGTAGAAATCGACTGCAAAATTGAACAATTTTATCTAAAAATAGTTACATTAACCCTTTACTATCTGACACCGTAATTTTTTAATCTTTTAAACAGCAGCCGACCTCTTCTAACCTCTTCCTTCGCGCAATATTATAATATAACGTACCACGTCAAAAATGAAACAACTCACAACCGTGACCTGCCGATATTTAGCCCAGGGTCGATCTGAAGATTTATATAGGCAACCATGAACAAATTAGAGACAAGCTGAAATTTGGTTATATAAGTTTGTATTGGGGTCCTTAAAATACCACCAAACCCCACCGATAATCTGCCGTGCCTGTCACCCCTAAACAACCCCCGAAAGGGGTGAAAATCGGACTTTTTTTAGTTTATTGGCAATATCTTAAAAACAAAGCTATATACGAAAAAATATGAAGACAGAAAAATTAAAGAGCATACAATTTACTATAAAGTTACGTTTAGCAGATTTATTTTGCTTTACCAGTGGTGGAGTTATCGTATTGTAAATTCCAGTATATTTTAACAAAATACACATTTCCCACAAAATAATTACATTAATATATTTTACGTCTTTTACACCAAAACAGATTAAAACTATAATAATACATAAAATATGAGTTTTTTATGTAGTAAGTAGCACAGTTGCTTTTTCTTAAATAAACTAAAATACTTAACAGGTTATATTTAAGTAAATTAATGTAATGTATGTTTTTAATTACTTATTATCCAATATATTTTATCTGCATGTTGAGATGTCGACTTCCGCCTGTAAATCCTCAACTGCCCTATTAAAACAGGTTACGACATGAGCATGCACTTTTGCAACCACCTAATGAATAGTTACAAAAAAATTGTTTAAGGAACCCTTTGGGGTCTATATCTTGATCCATCTGGACTGGAGAGATTCCGGAATCACTAGAAATCCATCCCCAGTCCTGGAGTGGTAAGCTATTATTCAACCCTGCTTGAACCTAAAAGTTAATCATACATGTAAATAAAATATGTATGTAGAGTTGCTGGATGAAATGTCCTATATCCATGGCTCTGAGCTGCATTTATGATCGGTGGAAGTGAAGCCAGATTAAAATATTTATTTAAACTTTGCTTTGCTACATACTGCTGGTAGAGAATGTATCTGACGTTATTCAAATCGGTACTTGTTCTATTTTTGACGTATACGGAAATAAAAAATGTCGAAATAAAGGTCCTCAATCTGTCTTTGGATATATTTGGATTGTAAAATTCTTCAAGAAGGTCAACCAACTTCTTCTTTTTCACAGTATTGACCAAATTAATTTTTCCCCTGGTAAACAGGCCAGATGTAGTATCACATCCGGAAATGGCGTGCATGGCAATAATAATAATAATAATAAACGTCTTTATTGATGGGCGAAGTTTAGTACAAAATACTATTCTTACACTTTATTTATTTATTTATTTAACATTTATTAAAGGTCCCAACTTATGCTGCAACTTTGAAGTATTAGTAATTTTATTTGGTTTCGAACTTCTTCCTGGGCGTAGCATATACAAATTTAGTTTAGCGTAATGGAGTCGTATCGAGAATATACGAAGAGAGCGGAAAACTACTCAGTTGCCTTGACATGCGGTATATGTCCTTAATATTATTAATATAAAAATAATTCCCCTCAATTCGTAACAGAAATTCACGGATATTTAAAATAATTGTTTTGTTACATTTAATAGGCACGTAAAATGTTAAAGTTCTATTAGCTAATACAAAAATAATGTATGAAATTAGAATATAGTACTCCACTGGTATGTTTTTTATTTCTAATTTATTGATGTAAGAATGTATTAAATGTATTTACCAAAATATCCATATACATTGTTATGTATATTTAATGTCAAAATCCAATCAGTAAAGGCTAGAGAATATTTTTACAAAATACGAAATTATTAAAAATATCATAACTCCGCCACTGGTAAAGCAAAATATATCTGCTAAACGCATTTTATGGGAAATTTTATGCCCTTTAATTTTTCTATCTTCATATTTTTTCGTATATAGCTTTGTTTTTAAGATATTGCCAAATAACTAGAAAAAGTCCGATTTTCACCCCTTTCGGGGGTTGTTTAGGGGTGACAGGCACGGCGGATTACCGGTGGGGTTTGGTGGTATTTTAAGGACCCCAATACAAACTTATATACCAAATTTCAGCTTGTCTCTAATTTGTTCATGGTTTGACTGGATCGACCCTGGGCTAATTGCCAATATATGAGAATCGACCCCAGTCCACAATAGACAACGCGACCAAGCATGTTCATTGTTCATCATAACACGCTCTCGCCCATTGCGGATCTGAGCATTGTTATTATCACTTATTATGTAGGCAATGATTGTTCGTAAAATAAGTTTTATATTATTTTCACCAAGAAATGAAGAAGTTATAAATTCACTTAATTCTGTAACGGTGTTGTATTGTACCGTCAGAACAAAACGTTTATTTCATAAATAATCCAAACAATGAATAATTCCCAATTGTCAGAAGCGATAAACACAAAGCAATTATGTTCTTATGGACTGGCACGAGAAAGTATGAGCAAATTATCGTTGAAAAATATCTTAATGTACCTTACTGGTTCAGTTTTTGTACGGTAACCCGACTACTGTGCTTTTAAAATATTCTGTTTAATAAATAAGAAAACATTTTGCAGATATCTACTTTTTATGTTATAAATGGAGATACGAAATAACAAGGATACAGTTCAAGCACAGAAAGTTCAACAAAGTACACCAGTACCAAAATTGTTATTAAATAAATTTTCACGTAAAGGAACATAATATGGTTTCGTGATTGATTATCACAGAATACCTCATGCCTAAAAATATGTGCATCTAACATTATAAAATATTTTTAGTTAAAAAAATATGTTTTCGAATTAAAAGCGCGTGTGCTCTTGGATTATTTTTACTTTAAGTCTGGCATGATGCGCAAGCAGCATCTCCACTCTATCTGTGCATATAAGAAAATATTACCACGTCTTTCAGAAGATTAAAGTATTTAAGGATGATTCATCTTTACAGAAATTTGAATTATAAAGGAACTCTTCCGTACCTGTATGCGAGCCTGCATGTTATTATTATTAATATGCTATTCTTTACATAATAGCAATATTTACGACTCATTATATGTATAGGGAGATAAAAGGCACTAAGTTGACAGTAATTTTCAAGAAATATATTGTGTCGTTTGAACGCCGACTCTAAATTTCGGGAGTAAATGAATGAATTTCAAACATATTCTTTACTTTTATTATCAATCTTAAAAACTCGTACTAACATACCACTACTACTAACAAATATATAGGATGGGGCAATAGTGCGTCCGACTTCGATATCTGGAGTTCTATGATACCAAAAACCAGCGATATATGGAACTACAAAGATAATGAACGTAATATCTTTGATGTAGCCGCAAAATTGTTGGATATACCTAGATGGCGACAAAACAGTTTTACTAGTAGCGACACGAGTATTGCACAGACGAACTATATGATAATAATTGTTCATATATAGGATCACATTGAACGATGGTAGATTGGAAAACTGTAGCTGGACTACCGACATGTGCATCTAACCACATTAATTATTCTACTAAACTATAGATGTCGCGCCGCTAAAAATAAAAATAGTAAAATATCTGTAACGTAAGAAAAGTTGCTCTAAATATTGGAACAAAAATAAAATGAATTGAACTAAAATTCTAGCTACAATTTTTAAATTATGGAGCATACCTACCCAATATTTTTTTCATTTTATTAATATATACATGTTTTTTGTAGATTTCCAAACTTGCGAGTTATAGTTTAAAGCAGTTTGCGAAAAATTGCCGATATTTCGTTACCTATTCGTGTCATGTTTTAACTACTATAATATATGAGCACAGTCGTGATATCTCAATGCTAATAAATGCTATGTGTTATTAAGCAATTAATAAAATATGTAAAATAAAAAATAATACAGTGCGCGCCGCCCGACTACGAACACGGGACGGGAAATGAACTGGCAGCCGAACTCGATCGAGTGTCCTCGTTATGGGTGATAATCGTATATCGGATTGAACCGATTGCACGCACAACGGTACAAAGGACGAGGGGCTCGATCGAGGTGCGTTTGCCAACTAATTACTAATTTCGAAGTACCATGTTCGTAGTCGCCTGGCGTGCACTGTACTTATGGCTCTCTAACTTCTCTATAATTTCTACGAGTTTTGGTGTTGCTGTGATTTTACCCTTTTGGGCTTTTTGTGTTAAAATATTAGTTTACATATTAATCTTTTACTGTGATAGAGACACTAGTCGCCCCATCTCCTTATACACAATCTTCACCGATTCAAAAAAGACTGGCTAACATTACTTATTGGCATTAATTTCTTGAAATTCAACTCTAATTCTCTCCTTTATATCTTCAGCTGTAATTGGGGAAGTATTATATTGTCAATTTCTTGTACATAACCTTACATAAAATAATCAAAGTTTGTTAGGTCTGGTGACCTAGGTGGCCAATGAATTCGCTAACCACTACCCATCCACTTATCTGCATATTTTTTATTTAAATATAGGTACTCGCATGTAGTAAGATTGAAAATATAAGAAACAATTCGGCACCTTTGAATTTTTATGTGGTTTTCGCCAACTATAAAAATATATTATGGTCGACTTCAGATTTGTAAGACACATAAAAAACCAGCGGCTTGTTTGATGCCCATAAAAACTTCAAACAAGCCGGCTCTTTTTATGTGCTGTATATATATGACTTTACAAATATTCCGACAAGGGCAGGCGGCATGCGATTGTAATGAATTGTTACTTACCTATATCCTTGCATTTGACTATACTCAGAATTTCTAGAAATTACCTACGTGATGTTTTCATTAACATATACAATTTTACTGGAAATGGTTGATTTTAGATATAGGTTAATAAAAATTATAGAGCGATAAAGATGCTATCCAAATATGTAAAAATATACGGGGCGGGGAGTTCCAATTAAAAAAATTAAGTTATGATCGATATCATATTTACATCATTGCAATAAACACCCTGTACAAATAATTGCAACTTTATTATAGGTATCTAATAGAAGCTGGTACATTTACAAAAAAAAGTTGTTTAATGTGGGGACATATCTATTGCAAATTTTATTAGTGAGGTCATCAAGTAACATTTTGTTTGAAAAACAGATGAATAATTCGACAACGTCGCAATGAAATTTCAAACAGTAGATATACTCGAAAAACGCAATTAAAAAGAATATAAGAAAGTGTACAAATATATACCCAGGGTGTCCCGTTTAAAGAAATATAAATTTGATATGTCACTCGAATATCAAACACCCTATATGATTGGAAATTATTTTACAATATTATGGTCTTCTTGTTCTCCTACAATTTCTGTTTAAAAATTTTTTCGATATAGATAATAAATACCTATTAAACGAGATATCAACCGAGGTGATCTTGTTGACACACCCTGTATAATATCCTGTATCAATAGAGTTATTTCATGTTAAAGAAAAACTTAAAAATACCTATCAATTTGGATAGTAGAATATGCAAGAATAATGTATTGGTAAATACCATGTCTTTATTATTTGTTAATTATTCATAAATCAATAAAAAGTATCGTCAATAATTTCAAATTTTATTAACTTCTGACGTCACGGTTTAGAACTAAATCTAGGAAGATTTGTTTTTGTTAAGAGTCCAGTAGCATTTGACACTTTTGACAGTTTGCTTTAGTTTGTGTTAGTTCATCATTTTTTACTATTATGGAGCCTAATTTCGTTAAAGCTAGCAGTGAAAATTTACCTGAAGTGAACTACGTTATGATTCAGGAATTCTTTGCGAAAAATATGGACTATTTCAGTGTCGAGTTTAAGAGCGTGAAAAATGTGAGGTTAGTTTTCTTGAGATATTTCATCTACGCTATACTGCGCATGCGTAAACATTTACGTCACGACTGTTGGCGGGAACTTAATATTTTCAAATTACAAACCGAGTTTAAAAGTACGTAGGCGCAAAAAAAATACTTTTTTTCCAAATATACAGTATTTTTAAGTGTTCCTGATTGTACATTTAACATAAATATAAATTGTGAAATAACCCCATTACATATTTCAATGTACTTTTTCAGAAAATATCAACATTAATATTTAATCGAACGAAAATAATATTGATTTGATTTCATGTCAGACAACCCAACATTTTTATGTTCTCTAATCAGAAAATATTATTTGTGATAAGGTAAATTTTTTTCCGCAAGTTTGCTTTGCGCATTGCCTATTCACCCACGAATATGGATATAAACGTATTATCAGTGACTAAATTAGATTAAGATAACGTAACATAAGGTAAGATGAAGTAAACTACATATTTCTATTTTCTAGTGCACAAAAAACCTCAAAAGCTTTGCCGTTTACGCATTGACGGGAGAGCGGGACATACTTTATTTTTCTACAGCTATTAAATAATAAATATAAATAATATAATGTATTATTTAATACCATAGAACATCATTATTCTCATGTAAAATTTGTTCTGGCATGATTAAAAAATAAAAATTAACGGAAACACTACTGTTTCAATTATACCAGCATTATATTTTCAAATTATTTTAAATTAGTTACCCGACTCACTCCTACCGAAGCAGCTTTACGACGGAGCGGTTTAATTTATGGCCGATTTTTATGGCCTTTTTTATATAGAGACAATTCAGACAATTTAACGTCACATCTATGTTCATTGTGCCATATTATGGCTTATTGCAGTGCTATTTTCAAATCGTCAAATCTACTTAGGTTTCTGTATAGTTCAGTAGCAAACCAATGTCATGTACTAAATTTCCTTTAGTACAGTAATGCGCCCAAAGGTACCATCACTTCCTTGATATAAATTTTGCTTGTATATTTGGTTGCCTAACTTGAAATGTTGCTTCAACACTTTTCGTACGGTTAACCGTCTTTATAGTTCCATATGTCACTGCCAAAAACGTAAGTTATTTCCGATAAATTATACGAGTCAAGATTATTCTACAGTAAAATGTTTTTTACTAGACTGCCATGTATTTATATCAATAAATTTATTTAAACCTTCTTTCATTCCTATATTATTATCGACTATCCCAACCACTTAAATATAAAGATTTTTTTGTTGAAATAATGCCATCTACACATGCATATTGAAAAAATTAGTCGCAATTATGGATTTTTAAGAAAAAATTATATTACCACTTACGATACAACTGCGTGGTGTTTCTCAATCACTTACTTTTGTCCTAGATATATACAGCGTGAACAAAAATGATACTTATAAAGGACCCAGCACATTTAATATGGAACTTGGGTTTCGGCGAATTTTCTCCAATAGGGGTGGAAAATGTTCCTTTTCAAATTTTCACTTTTGTCCTAGATATATACAGCGTGAACAAAAATGATACTTATAAAGGACCCAGCACATTTAATATGGAACTTGGGTTTCGGCGAATTTTCTCCAATAGGGGTGGAAAATGTTCCTTTTCAAATTTTCATATAGTAATTGGTATGAAAAGGTGCTTTTAACAAATTGGCGCGCATAAAAGGTGGCAGGATAGTAATATAACGTCCGATTGATTAAAACTCGTACGACAACCATAGGTACATTATACAGGGTGTTCCAAAATTATGCGGCCAAACTCTTACAGCATGTAGAGGGGCTCAAAATAAAACGAAAATGTTCTATACATATTTTGTCAAAGAGGATAATCAATTTTTTTATGCTATAACTCAGTATCCAAAAAAGGTAGGTATATCAAAATTTAGACGTTACCTTTTATTTAGGTCCTCGACCATATCCTAAATTCATTTTTGAAAAAACTGTTCAGGAGCGGCGCGTGTGGAGTTTAGGTTAGGTATATTAATAAATATTTTTAAATCCGTTCGCGTTATTAAAAGTTTTACTTTAAAATTTGATTTTTCAATCATTATTACAGAAAAATGGTATACCTTTCACATTTTAATAGGATGCGCCGTTTTCGAGAAAATCCACTTTTAAATTTTAATTACACTTCAAACCTCAAGTAGTGTACCAGAATAATATTATAATAATAATTATAGTAGGTTTCAATCAATCAAATTTGTGTAATAATGATTGAAAAATCAAATTTTAAAGTTAAATTTTTAATAGTGCCAACAGATTTTGACTGATGGTCGAGATGGTAGAGTACCTGCCTCTCACCCAAAAGTCCCGGGTTCGAATCCCGGTCGTGGCAATGGAAAATACTGTGAGAGGGATTTTTCCATTATACACGGATATTGGATGTGTGTCCCTTGTCTTTAAATGTGTAGCCCCCTCCCGCACAAGGCTCAACCTTCTGGGATAAAGGGGGTCGTAATTACATGTGGTATATTTATTTATATACCTAACTTAAGCCCCAAACGCGCCGCTCCTGAGCAGTTCTTTCAAAATTGACTGTTGGACACGGTTGAGAACCTAAATAAAAAGTAACGTCTAAATTTTGATGTATCTACTTTTTTTGGATTCTGAGTTACAGCCTCGGTTACAGCATAAAAAAATTGATTCTCTTCATATTGGGAAGGTTATAACTTCTTTAATATGCACTACTGGCCAAATGTTTATAGATAATTTTCGTTTTGTTTTTAGCCCCTCTACACGCTCTAAGAGATTGGCCGCATAATTTTGGAACACCCTGTATAATATATAATCACCAATTCCATGAATCATTATGCTTGTCGTATGAGTTTTAATCAAGCGCAAGTTACATTACTACCCTAATACCTTTTATCCGCGCCATAATTTATTTCTTGAAATGCTCTTTTCTTCGCCGAAACCCAATTTCCATAAGAAATATGCGGGGCTGGGGTCCTTTTTTTTTACTAAATTTTCTTATAGGTACATATATTTTTCAAACGGTACACCTTATACGAGTATATTTTTCGACGGTGTGATATATAATTGAAAAACGAATATTTTTTGTATGTACAGGGCGATTCTTATAACGTTCTCACCTCAACTTTTTGGTTTGTGTTTGGAAATAAAATAAAAATATTTAACGTAACTTATAGTATTTTTTTCAAGGATTTCGAAAATATCAATAAAAAAACACTTGACAGTCAAATAAAAGTGAGAAATAACAAAGCAATGGTTTTCTTTAATTGAATGCCCTGTATATTTTTACAAAATACTGTTAATAATTGAAATAATTTAACAGTGAATTGGCTTAGAAAGTTTTTTGGATTATCATTTAAATAGTTTGTTGTAACTCTTTACGTTGATTAAAAGTTAAAAATGCCTTACTCGACAGAAGAAAAAACCGATTTAGAATGTTATTTAATAAGTAATACACGATTGAGTATAGGGCATAGGTCCATTAGACACTTTTGACTTGAAATTGCTTTGGCAACATACCCTCAAGCTCGCCCTCAAGCCGTCATGTCATGGAACACCCTGTATTGAAAATAATAGAGGACATTTTGAACAGTTCCTTTAAATTTAAATGTTATTTTGTTCTTTAAGATATTAGATGTTACTTGCTTGATTTTATGAAATTTAAATAAAATTTAATTCATTCTTATAAATTATTTAAATTATTATCAGTATTTTACTAAATATGAAGATAAATATATATGTTATGTTATATTTTTGGAAAGGGAATTTAAATCTTTTTTCAAAATTGTAAAAATATACAGGGCCTTCCACTTAAAAAAAATTTGCTTTGCTTTTCCCACTTTTTTTTATTTCAGTTGTTTTTTTCTTGAAATTTTCGAAATCCTTGGAAAAAATACTATAAGTTACGTTAAATATTTTTTATTTTATTTCCAAAGAAAAACCAAAAAATTGGAGTGACAACGTTGTAGAACGTACCTACATCCTCAATTAACACAAACGTGTTTATAATGATTATAATAAATACATAACAATTTGAAAAATAACATTCTTATTTTAAAGACATTTTCTACTTCCTCATAATACCAAAAATTGAAATCATTGCCAATAATTACCAAACAGTTTTGTGTGTGTTAGTGTAGTTTAGTTAGAGCCATCACAAATATTTTATAAAAGCTGCAGTTGTAGCAAGATAGCAGTTTTATAACATTTTCATCAGTCATAACATACATACACATTTTAGTTTTTTAGATATATTACATAATTGAAATATACCAAGTTATTTTCAATCTTCTCTTTAAAACAAATTGTCTTTTAAATGGTGTTGAATTATATTGCTATAAATCGGATACACAGGACGAATCTTTCAGTGGGGGTCATATTTTTATGGGTGATATCAGGAATATGAATCCGATTTTTTTTTTATAAGTTGTATAATGACCGAGTTATGATTTTTTTTTTTTAATTCGGGGTTCAAATATAATTCCAGCGCCGTTGGGTAAGCTTTCGCTGCATATACACTTACGTCTGATCGATCAACAGTGTTGCCATTTTAATTAAAGCTTAGTTGATATAAAACCAACTTTTCAGCTTATGGTGGGTTTATGCTGTATCCACTTTTCATTGACAATTCAGAGCAGTTTTAACTTTCATAATAGGAATTGTGCAAAAGAATGAATGAAAAAGTCGGCTGCATAAGTCCGCCTTTAGTTACTAATTATTTTAACACCAAATGAAGATGATTTTAAAAACATAAATCAATTATAGAACCCTTTCCCTATATCACTTGTCATCTGTTTGAGTCACTGAACTTTACTGCTACTTTACTACTGACCTAGTTTTCAAATGCAGCAGGTGTGCGTTAACAAAAAATAGCGCGAAGGAACGCAAGCAAACGATGGTGATTCGGGAGCCGGACATTGCCGTACACGAGCCTGTTTTATTATTTAGGTTCTCCTGGAAGACAAAAGCCGCTCGTGGATTAGCGATAGGTACCTATTGTGATTGTGTATGATATTAATAGTTTCAGTTTTAGTGAAATTTAAGGTGTAAGTATTATGTTTGTATAGTAATAATAAAAATTGAGTAAGGTTTATTTTGTGTGTGTGTAAAGATTTATTTTAGTGGTGTTTTAGTGGCATTCAAGGTAAGGTAGGTATAGTGTGATAGAAAAAAAAGATGTAAAAAGGCTTTAGGAAGAAGAATATCCTAACAAACCAATCCCGAATAAGAAAATGTTTACGAGATTAGTTCAACTTCTTAGGAACTATTTGTATTACTCTTAAATTCCTTATTTTTCCTTGGGCTGGATATGAAATAAAGGGAATCATATACAAAATGAAATATGTAGATTCTATTAAGACAAATCGCGATGAAAAGTTAACATCTCACTCAGAACAGTGAATTAAAACAAGTTGTATGTACACACGAGGAATTAATAAATATTGGGGACTCTCAAAGGAAATCTCCTTATCAAATTCTACTTGCTCTAACGCGAAGATGAATTTATTGCACCGTCGGGAAACTAACTTTGCTATTCAATAAATCTCCCTCATTTTAATTAGATGCTTTCAAATTAAACTTGACGCCTCCGTGCAATTAAAAGTATATCAACAATGTAAGCAGGAAAGAGATTCTTCTCTGTTATACAAGATACGTACAATATATACCCGGACTGTTGTTGGAGTTGTCAGAAGTGTAATGAATTTATCTTTATTTTGGACATGATTAATATTTATGTACCTGCCACATTCCGAGTGTTATATGGTCATGTACCCGAGATTTAACTTAATTGAACTGGGCAGCTATATGCAAAGGCATGTGGTCAATTTATTCTTAAGAAGTCACCGGTTTGTTTTAGCGGACACAGTAAAAGTTTTTTTGATTCAAAGAAATAAAAAGTTTGTCTTGCATAATAAAAAAGGTGATTTAATTACTTATTCATCGATAGTTCATCTTCGAAAGTTTACGTAATCAAATTGGACGATTTGGAATAATTTTAGTCCGATTAGAGCTTCTTGAAATTAATTCCAGTTTAAAAAGTATTCATTTATACAGGGTGATTCGTGAGGAGAGGGTCGTACTTTACCAACAGATAGGGAACATTGAGGTGATCTTAAATCCCCATATAGTAATGGCTATAGCGGCTTCGTTTCCGAAATACAGGGTGTTTTATATTTTTTGGAAGAATTTTCTTTTCGCCATATATCTGTAATGCGTAAACGGAATTCAATGAAATTTTGTATTTTTGTTACAGTAGGCATTCACCATCAAATGCGTGGCATATTAATAAAATATCAGAGCCGGACCCAGAATAAAATTATTTTTAAATTATTCCTAGAAAATAACACTCTGTATACTGTTTATGAAATTCTTGATATTGAAATATTAATTTACATCTAGAAAGATACAAGATCCCATAAAAAAATATTTTGGCACAATTGAGAGAAAATAGTGACTATTTTCTCTCAATTTTTCAAAAAAAATTGATTCCTCAACAATTTAATTTTTTTACTTAAACAATGAAATGAAATGAAATGAAAAAAATACAAAATTTCATTGAATTCCGTTTACGCATTACAGATATATGGCGAAAAGAAAATTCTTCCAAAAAATATAAAACACCCTGTATTTCGGAAACGAAGCCGCTATAGCCATTACTATATGGGGATTTAAGATCACCTCAATGTTCCCTATCTGTTGGTAAAGTACGACCCTCTCCTCACGAATCACCCTGTATATTGAAAGATTGATGGCTGAACTGATTTTATTGAATTATGCATCCATGCCTGAATGTTTTTACTGGGAGACCCTGTATAAGGGAAAACGATAATGGGTCTTGACTTAATATAGAAATAAAATTATGCCTCCGCTTGTTAAATAAATACAGCCAAATTCTATTATTAAGAAAAATTATTTTAAGGCTGCCTCATGCTCAGGATAACAAAGGAGCAAATACATTGTTTGTAATATTAACGACCCAAAAGTAATATTCTCCCATTGTCGTTTGGGCAATGAAGAATAAGTAATGAATAAGTCTATAATAAAAAGACTGCAACGTTAATGATAAATTTCCTTGGTGAGACGATAATTTATTCGCCAATTTAAACTCATAAATTTCTTCTCAATTAAAGAGCTGCTGCGATAAATCTCTATTAAGCATGAAGCAAGCGCACAATATCATGTAAGACAAAATGACTGGTTATTTTTTACAGACAGCCCATAATTAAGCATATTGTTTGATAATTGTTAATTAAGTCGTCAGATTGAGATATGCAAACTTGGCAAATGGTTCATTATACGTTCGAAAAGGAAATGTAATGAAAGCAAGAGTTGTTTGTCGCATCGGTGGTACGAGAATTTTCTATTAAGGAATGCAAATTGAATAAGTAACCGTGCCAAAACGAGAAACGCACGTAATTAAAAGCAGAGGTCAGGAAACAGTTTGTGGATAAAACCGTTCTAATATACTGATCTTAAATGCAGAAAAAATGAATACAAAATAAATATGGATATATTTTTGAATTCGTCATTATCGCTGTCAAATTAGTTCTCTAAGATAAGATATACCTATTTTTAAAGGGTGTCCAGAAATCGTCAAATTTGTTGACTGTATTTGAGCATTGTCAGGTATACAGGAATAGACTCATTCTAGAGAGGTCCTGAGAAAGATAGCAAAGCGGGTAAACAGTGTGATTTGGATAAAAGTGCTGTAGTCTTTAGGAACCAACGACGATAATACATTGAACAGGAAATTCTTCAGGTGAAAGTGTCTGAACTCAGATGATGGGACAGATACAGAAACAGTTGGTCTAAGATACAGTTGGAAGGAGTGGATTCTACATGGGCAGTTCTAATTATTGGAACTTCTAGGCAATGCAGTGCCTTTTCAAGACGTCAAAACATTTTAAAAGTTTGTAACGTAAATATCAAATATAGCGTATAATGTGTGAGGATATATTGACAGGAAATTTATTGTAAGTAAAAGTTGGAAACTCAACTTTTGTGAGTTTATGGGCGATATTGTGAAAATGTATTGCTTATCGTTTACGTTACTAGTGTGACCCATAAGACAAAACGGCATATTTTATTTACAAAAATCAAATCCTACTGTACCTACTTTTTTCAAGGGCGAAATTTCAAAAACAAACTTTTTGATGAAAACCTTTATAACACGAAATTCATGACTTTCTTAAATGGTTTATTAAGGTAAAAAAAGCAATTAAATTTTATTTTGATACGATTCCTGTTTTCATTTGTTATTTTTTTCCTTTATTTCATGGGCTGCACTAATAGTTGAGTATTAGCATTGTCTATATATTCTATATAGACACTATTAGTTTCGCCATAAAAATGACCATTCTAGGTTTTCCCGCTCCGTCGAGGTGAGCTTAGGCTTTTAGGTAAAGAAATGTAACCTGAAGTGGGGTTCCTTGCGGTTTTTGAAGATTTCTCAGAAAGAACTCATCAGATCAGCAAAGTAATATTAAAAACTTGTAGTGCGTTATATTCTGCGTAAAATGAGTATCAATATGATATATTTTGATCTAACTATAGCTGTATGAGTTATTGTCAAAGTAGCAATAATTTTTTAACTTAGTTTTGATTAAGAAAAATAACTCTGAAATGGGTTGTGCCTATTATTTTACCATGCTTTGTAAAGGAATGAACCGGTTCTTTTGCCCGACCACCTGCGTAAGAGGTTGTGGAAGGGAGAAAGGGAGAGGAGGGAGAAAGAGAGAGTGCGATGGAAATCCACTGTTGGTGGAACCACGTGCGTCACGGCATGCCATAATTTATTAATAACATTATTTTCAACATTAAACAATTAAAAACATTACTTGCCTAGATGCATGCGCTGTAGCGCATACAACAAACCTATGGATTTAACTATGACTCAAGAGCAGTTCCTCTCCAACAATCGGAACAATATAACTATATATGCTGACTGAGAAATTTAAAAGCGAGGGTATTAATTAAGCAAGCAGCGGAGGATGCAAACCACTTGATGGTCACCACTGCTATACGAACTTCACAAAACCATGAAAGTGTTGTATTTGTAGGAGAAGACAGAATTTCTAATCACGCTAACAGCATTGACATCACCATCTACCACACTTTACATCATGAAACCTGAAAAATGGAAGACATCAAATAACCTGCTCTCTGTGAACAGTTTCCGACATTTCGAAAAAGTGAAGAATGATCTTCTTTTCCTCCATGCCTGGCATGGTGGTTGTGAAACCACTTCGTCACTTTACAGGCAACGTAAAAAAAAGTTTGTTAAGCTGGCTGTTCACAATGAAGAACTTCTGGAGGTCAATGAAGTCTTCATGACCATAGGATATCCACTCAGGAGTTATTGCAAATGCAGGGCAAAAATTCTTGGTGGAATTCTACGGGGGTCAGAGTGATAAAACATTGAATAACCTATGAATATATATCTGTTTGCTAGAACCCTTGTGAAAGCCAACTTCAATTTGGTTTCCATATCTCCAACACACGAGACAGCGCGCCATACTGCTTAAGAGTGTACAGTTGGTAGGTAATGACATTAGTCCCACGGACTTGGGTTGCCAAACTACTAAATATGGCCTGGCCCCTGTTGCCACTAAGAAAGAACTTGCTCCAATCACTTTTGGCTGCCATAACCTGTAAATGTACCAAATGCTGTAGAGCAGGTTGTAGCTGCGCCAGCTGCGGTAATTTTTGGAAATTGCAAGGGCCATTCGTGTACAAATACTGAAGAGGATGTAGATACTGGAGACGATGACATCAGGGAGCAAAATAAATGCTCATGTTGGATGAGGAAAAAGACCCCTCAACCGATTATGAAGTGACTGAAACCAAAACAACGATTCGTGCAAAACGTTCACGAATGGATTAATACATTAAATTAATTCTAACATTTCCTATTAATAACATTTTTCTTTTATTTTATATTATATGCTTTAGTTCTTTCTTTTTGGATAATAAACTTGTTTGATACCCATCAAAGCAACGTTTCTTGTAACACAACTTGTATAACCTATTTCAACGTTATTTTTCTTATAAAAATCGAATTTTTTCAGTAATTTGAAAAATTATTGCAACTTTGACAAAAGCTCATACAGGTATAGTTACAAGATATATCATATTGGTACTCATTTTGTGCAGAATGTAATGCTGTACAAGTTTTACTTTGCTGATCTGATGGGTTATTTCAGAGAAATCTTCAAGAACCGCAAGAAAACCCCAATTCATGTCACATTTCTTAACCTAGGGGTCTAAGCTCATCTCGATGGAGGGGGAAAACTTAAAATAGGCATATTGAGACATAACTCAAGTGATTAAAATGATAAAGCCTTTATCAGGATTTTTTCCGAATTGCAATACCCAGCAACTGTGGCCTATTTAAAGTTAGTAGGAAAGGTTGATTTATGTGTAAACCAATTAAAAGCTTTCAAAAGTATTTCTTTCATTTCATTTCATATTTGAAACGTATGTCCTTTATAATTCATTTTCCATGGGATTTAAACGAAACAAGACGTTAACTAAGGACTCTTATTATTGATACATGTATTTTATTCATAAAAAGGAATAGAAAAGTTTGCAGGAGTAGGGTACAGGCATTTTATTGAAATTCGTTAAATAATAGGATAATTTATGTATCCAATGACTTTTTAGTTAATATCTCGATAAATAAACAAATATCGATAATAATATATGACCAAATGAAATATGGAGAAATTTTACAAAAAAAGGTCTAAGCTGCAACGGTTTTTAGAAAATAATTAAAGAGGACTGTAAGTGCATGTAAATAGGGGACAGACACAAATACATTTTAAAGTTTAAAGAATGATTCTGCTTTTTAATTTATTTATTACTTATTATCTTTGATTTATGTTATTGAAAAGTTGTGTAAAGAAAATCATCATTTGTATTTATTTATTAATTGAAAGGAAGCAAACATCTTTTACATTTAACGACAGAAAATTAATATTTTATAGTGATAAATTAATTGATTATTTTGACGAATTTCAGGTCGTGGCCCTGCAGACTGTTCTCTCTTTAATCATATACAAATCGCACTATTTATGAATATAAAAATAATTTAGATACTTATTTATATGATGTTTGACTAATTTTATTCTTTGGAAAATGTACCATTACGGGGCAAAGCGAATCATCTAAGCCGCGTACAGACCAAGATTCCAACGCCAATGCATGCCCAAGGCACATGTGGTAGAGATTCGGAAGCGTTGGAATCGGTGTGTACAGCGCGACCAAAGTAAACCCTACGGTTTCCAAGCTTGACGTTGGCGTTGGTTTGCATTCGCTATTCGAGCGGTACATAAAGGAGGATTTGATTTGGTCTGAACAGGATTTGTTGCTTATTTCTTGTGTTCAGTCGTTTGTCTGTATTTAATGAGAATAGACTTGTGCTTTTTTCGAGTTTATCAATTTTTGGATCAGGAATACTTGACTCTTTTGATATATTAAATTTAAATAAACTTGAATAAGAATTGAAATGAAGCGTCACATCAAGCCTCTTTTTAGGTTGCATAGCGTAGGATCCAAACGTATTCTGCTTCTTAATTTTTGGTTTCACGAGAAGAAGTAATGTACCTATAACAAATTTACAAAAATTTATAAATTTCTAAAATGTTCTCATCTTCATATTAAAGTGTCTTTAATAGATGACTGCCACTGTACAACTTATATTTTTAAATGACAACGTCACCTAACAACTATTTCTTTTTTCCTTTGAAATTAAAGAATTCATTATTATAAATCCCGCTCTCATCAACAATGAATCACCATCGTTCGACATTTTGAGCTAGCTAGCACCGAACCTTTCCCAACGCTGTCGAACTTAAATCTAAATTTTGGTGTGAACAAGTGTATTTCAATCCTATTTCCAATTCCACAGGATCACACCAGATGCCCGTCGTTGGCGTTGGTTTGCATTAGAATTTGGTCTGTACGTGGCTTTAAATTGAGAGATTACATAAAATATTCACTTGTAATAAGCGTTGCTCTGATTATGCTCTCATTTTATCTTATTTTCCACATGAATCTCATAAACATACAAATTTATATCCTCATTTTTATACGCCTAGATTTGAATGTCACAATGTTTCATGCATATGCAACAGTTTGCGTCACCATTTCAGTCCATTCATAAGATGCAGGTTACAATTATTATTTATGGTCTAGCGCGGACGGTATTGCACTTGTATTAAATGTTGTAATTGATATGATAGGGCCGTTAAAATATTTTAATTTGTTTTTAACTCTTAAGTTACCCACAAAAATAATGTGATGGGCACATTCAAACAAGCTAGAACTTATACCAAAAAACTATATATGTATAAAGAAGACGTTAAAACGTTATATCGTTTATAAACTTTACCATCAGTGTATATGTTTCTGCAGTTTTGACAATTAAATTGTTTTAGCTATGATGACTGACATTATCAACCAATCTGCCCTTTTGTAAACACATTGTTAATTAAAGTTCTGAGGAATTTCACATAATATAATATTCTGAAGCATGTGACGACAGTCTTGTCTCGCAGCTAACAATTTGGAAAACGTTAATGACCACGAAAATTTATGGAAGACAGCCTATACATTATTCCGAGAGTGCTAATTAAATATCTAAAACTTTAACGAAAACAATATGCCCAGAATGCAAATTGTGTTATACTAAATTATTATACGAATTTTCTAATTGTATAAGTATATAAGAAACGCCTAACATAAGTATTAATAATAAGTGTTGAGTGAAAGAATTTCATTCAAGGATATGTTAAATGAAACGGGGGTTAAATAATAATAAAAAAATATGAACTAAGTAGTCCAATAATTAAACATTTATATTATATTTATTATTAAATAGATTATTGTGTTTGTTTATTAAAAATGCATTTAAATTGGTAAGAAGTCACGTGTCTTGTCTGTATGTGTGTGTCTGTCTGTATGTCATTCACACAGGTTGCAAGTAACTAACATTTTGTTTGCTGTGATATTAGATCTCATGTACCAAACCTCAAAAAGTTTTCTTAATCTGTATTAGTTAATTTTTCAAAGATAAAATTAATTAAAACCTCATATAATTAGCAAACCAAATTGTTTTGGTGTTTTCAACTAGTATTTTGTATATGCAATGAAATAAAAAAAGTTTGCTAGGGTAACATGCCGGTTTTAACCTAAAAATAGTAATAAGGACAAAATGGTATTTTTGGGAACAATGGTTTTGCAAACATTTTTTTTATTTTCTAAATAATAAAAGGAATAGTAAAAATTATACAATGTTAAAAATTATCAATCAATCCGTCCCAACATTTTTTCTCCCATTTAAAACCAGTTTAGTTTATATCGAAAGAATCAGATACAAAACGCTTACATAGATTAAATAAGTATAAGATAATCCATTCTATTGTTAGAATGTAAGTGGATATTATACGGAACTTGTGCATTCGAATAGTAGATGGCGCACCCGAAGCTACCAAAAATCTAATCTAATTTTGATATCATTTGTTGAATAACCATATTTAAAACATAATAGAAAAAACGCCCAAAGCTCTAACAATAAGTGTTTAGCTATAACTACATATATAAATACACTTTAAGATGCGCCATCTACTATTCGAATGCACAAGTTCCGTATAATATCCACTTACATTCTTACATTGAGTAAATAAATAATATAAAGAGGCGCAACCGTCAAGGGGCCGAGATTTTAGTATTGTATTTTTTTGCCAATAGCTTTAGGATTGTTAATAATTTTTAGTGCTACGGGAAGGTATTTGTAATTCGATTGCATAGCCCTAAATATTGTAGATAATTCTATAATTATTGGCAAAAAAAGGATTGGTCAATTAACGATGAAGAAAAAGTATATGAATTGCAATAGAAATGATGATATGTCAAACTTTACATGTGGAAACCTTACGCTTAAAGAAGTACAAACACAATAATAACTTATGAAAGAGAAGACACAAAAGTGATATTATGTAACGTTTGCCTTGCATCGTTACGATGAATATTTCTATTTTAGTATTATAAGTATAAAATGCCGGAAAGTTATATTTTTGTTTAAAAAATAATTTTTTTTAAAATGCATTTTATATTTTTTCTGACCAAATTTGCAAATTTCCGACATTATTCATGGCTTCTAACTTTTATATTCATTTTCCCCAACTCTTGGTATGAGCTATAAATTAATTTATTTGAAAAACAAAAAGTGCATGTCTATGCCTTAAAAGTGCTGCCATCTCGCACGAATTTGCGAAAATACATATGCACCTGCTGCAACCTGCAGTCACGGTGCGTGGTCCACTGGCAGATAAATGGTAGTAATAACGAGAAAGAAACAATGTTTTTATGGGTTAAGTTCTAAATATCATCACCAGAGGGATTGACATTCAGAACAGTACGAACATCGTCAGGAACTAAAAGTAACTAGATTTGTTTAAAAAAAAAAATATGGTAAAAAAAGTGGCTTAAATCTTTCGCTGGAAGACGAACGTGTCAAACTCGTCCATTTTGATAGCCGCCTTTGAAGCTGGTGCACGTCGTTACTATTCTCACAAGAATTTTTATAAAATCTCTGGCGGTTGTGTCATTTCTTAATAAATATCATTATAAAATGTTAGTAGCTTTGTATTTAGAATTAGTAGAAGTATGTAAATCCTTTATAACCCGTAACTATTGGTTTTATCTCAACTATTAGTTTTATTTCACTAACCTCTTAAATAGCTTCATGGCACTAATAGTTTTTTTAACAGTACTACAGCTTACCACTTTTAAAAATATTTTTGATATCAAAAATAGGCCACTGCGAAGCAATTCCATCCTGTGTAGGGAACAAATTATTTTTGAATTTATGGAAACACGCGATTGGAAAAAGAAATCAAGGAAACAATTTATTGAAAATCGCAAGTGTAGTAGAAGTACCTACAAAATTATGCAGTCACTCACTCAGACATCAGTCATCCGATCGTCATTCAACCGTTTAGGGTCAAGTCACCAAGTCACCAAAAGGATAATTTAAGCTCACGAATGTGCAGATGTTATTTCTTATAAGAACTGTATCAATTTAATTAACTGATAAAAACTTTAAGTTGAACTGATAGAATCTGAGGAAGATACAATGAAGTGTAAGTGATAGGTGAGACAAACACTATAAATAGCAAATAAAAATCACCGGAATTATCAAGTTTGCTCAAAGAATCTCAATGGAATTTCAAGTTATGTTAACTCCCTCGTAACTCCCGTACCCTTTCTTATTATTATTTATTATCGAATATATGCTATTCACATTTTATTTACATGAGGCGAGGTTATGATATGTTTTTCTTAGGTTGTCTCAGGGGTGTCTACTATTGATAAAATATTGAAGTGTCAGATTTAATTGATCGTCAATGTCACTTATTTTTGGCTGAATTGCCAAATTTTTTATTGATAACATTGCTGTGCTTTCTTTAGGGTCTCACTCTGGCAACTATGTAGAACCAATTTGAATTTGTGGTTATGTTTTTGACTTTTCAACTTAACCTCAGTAATTAAAACAGTCATTCATACCAACAGAATTCAGATTTTCCAAAGCCTCCCCTCATGTAAATAAAATGTGAATAGCATAATATATAGATTTCATCGAAAATATCGATAGCTTCTCAAGCTACCTAATGTCTTTGTTTTCTTGAAAAGTTTTCTTAATCGCCTCACCGAAGTTACCCCCGGACCTAGGATTTTGTGTTAGTTTATTGTGAAGTTCGAACTACATCTAGGGCTTCAATAATTCTCATTCCATCTAAGTCTGAAGCAAATCAGAAATAAATTTTTAATTTGCCCCAGGTTGGATTCGAACTATTGATCTTTACAACCAAGTAAGTACCTACGTATCAACGCATTTACTCACTCGGCTATCGTGCTAAGAAGAATTAAAAATAACTTTCTATTGCAATTTGTATAATACATTCTTTTGATCTAAAATATTAAGTTTTTTGTTGACCCACCTATTATTACATACTTGTAATAATAATCATTCACGAACTGGATCCTTTTACATCGGTCAACCCTGAATATCCTTTGAATTCAGCGCGAGTCACTATCACTGTTGTCAAAACGTGCATCTCTCTCCCGCTCTCTAGTGCCGTATTCTTTAATCTTTGATAACACTATCACACATTTTAATTTGGTTTCGTTCAATCGGAACTAACGTCATTTAAAATAAAAGATGCTTAGACGCCACGTACAAGAATATAAATTGTAATTCGAAGGAGGAACATTCAATTCCTCTTCAGTATAAACGCACAATTACTCTTCTTTCATGGATATAAATATCATTAAATGAATGTCAGACATAAACTAGTAACTGTCTCTCCAGTAGACCGTTCGTATTCTTATATGTAGTAGCAGAAGCTGGATTGTCGAAGATAACCATTTACAACTAAAATATGCACCGGCAGAGTACAGCTGACATATCTAGGTATCATGTGTGTGTGATTATATAGACACGATATCAGGTCTACGATTTTAAAATGTATGATACTCTTGCGGCCCGTTCGCTCTGCAGGAACACTCGGTGCTTCCATATATGTCACTATCTTCTATCTCGATGGCTAGAACTAGCCAACCTTCAATTAGTATTCCTGCATGTACTACAAGATGTAGCATACGTCTGTTGAAAAACACTGGAATTTTTTCTGGTCTATTAATGGATTAACAATTCGATTGCAGCGTGTACTTTACCCTGCAGTAGGTCCCGATACTAGTTTGTGCCTAGTCCCAGGCACTGATATTTTTTAACTGTTTTGAATGGTACAGAAAAATAAAAACACAAAGGAGCATTTTTGGCAACTATAACTTATATCGAAATTAATAAAAGTAAAAAGGTTGCGATGTGCATTGGTTGGTTAGCAATAATCAAGTTAAGCTGTACAGGGTGTTTCATATTTAATACATACAGAAAACTTTATAGTTTTTAACTAAAACTGGTTAGTCATATTTTTCTTCGATATTTTTGTTTTGCAGCTCTCCTATTCCAATTAATATTTGCATGTTCATTAATAAATTGAAACGGCATTTTAATATCCCTAGATTTATAAATTTAAAAACCTAGGTTTCCTGATTATTCCATCTCTAGACTAAAAATAGAACCATTTCGAGTCAGATTTATAACGAAGAATTTAATACACATGGAAAGTAAGTAGAAAAAACATTACTGTATGTGATAACATTGAAAATTGGAAATAAAAGTATATTTCGTGCCCAAAAAATTAAAACATCTAATCATAATCCAATAAAGTTGTGCTCTGCTTATAGGGGCCATAAAAAAAATTCCAAACAGGATTATTTTTTCAGGGCTGCTTGGGGACTGCCTCCTGACTATCCAACCAAAAGATCACACTCGAACTCCTGATACGATTTGCGCTATAGGGATGGATGACCTTAATAAAAGTTGTAGAGGAACAACTTTTCCTCATAAAATTTTTTTATATCTCTAATACTTAACGAGTTACAGCGCATTATATGATAAAAATTGCGCACGCTGCAGGGGTGGTCTTGTAAACATGTTTTTACAAAAAACTTAAAAAATTTTATAACGAAAAGTTGATCAGAATTCGATTGTCTAAAATTTGTATTAAGATCTTTTTTTTGTAAAAACATGTTTACCAGACCACCCCTGTTGTTCAGAATTTGATCCTTTACAACTTTTATTAAGGTCATTTTGCTCTAAAAAAATGTTTAGGAAACCACCCCTATAGCGCAAATCGTACCAGGAGTTCGAGTGTGATCTTTTGGTTGGATACTCAGGAGGCACTCCCAAGCGACCCTGAAAAAATCATCCTGTTTGGAATTTTTTTAAAGTGACATCTTTATCGAATTTTCAACTATAATATCCCTAAGACATTGATAATGTACGAGATAATTTTATGACAATCGAAAGCACGTTGCTTGTTAATAGCCCGACGCCGAAGGCGGAGGGCTATTACCAAGCAACTTGCTTGAGGTTGTCATAAAAGTATGAGGCATTTGTCAATGTCAGTGGAATATTCGGTCAGAAAATTCTTTGAAAAAATAAAACCAAAATGTCGCAACACAACAAAACAATTATTTATTTATTAAATGTTTATAGATTGCCAAAACATGACATTTTGAAATTTATTTGGTAGTTATTATGAAGTCGTCAAAGTTAAGTAATTTTGTTGTCATAGTGATTAAAAATTTCCCTGGATGGTGTTATCAGTAGTAATACCACAAGAGATTGAATTTTCGCGATGTCTGTCGATTTATTTCTAACGAACCTGAGTTGCTTGGAAACACCAGGAGTCCGTAGGACGAGTGGTGTTTTCAAGCAACTCAGTTGAGTTTAGAAATAAAAGACAGACTTATAAGATAAATTCAATCACGATTGGTATTTTATTAGACTATTTCACGAGCAAATATTTTGGTTGATAACTTCACTTGAAGTAGCACCGAAGCGACTCATTTTGACGTCTGTCTCTATAATTAATTTTTATTAAACTGTCAAACTTTGCTTTGCCATCCGTATCCATGGTTACGGCCATCCGTATCCATGGTTACGTCGTTGAAAACACCACGCTGATAGACCAATTAGAATTGAAAGACAGTCGGTGTTTTCGCTGTAATACAAGCTGTCTTTGGTTTGTGATTGATTATATTTGGTGATAATTTTAAGGTGAGTGAAATAGTCAGTGTAATGTTGAAATGATTGGGTGATTTGTGTCACATGACAAGAAATAACGAAATTTAATTGGTTGTTAGAACTGTCAAAAAATTTTCAGTGTAAGTTATTCAATGAATAAAATAGTAACATTAGCAAACTGATTGGATTTGTAAAATTCACAATCTGGTCAGGATTCGATTTAATAAATGTTCCTGCTAAAATTGCCATGATCCAGTTGCAATACTTTTATTACTACTCCTTAAACGAACGAATTTAATTAAACATTAAAAAATGATATGCTTCAGCATAAGTATCAGTATTTAAGGGGTTCTTATTATATTATAGATATTATGACCCTCTTATATTCAGGATAATAAATAATGTCATTTTTAGCTTTTCGATTCCCCCATTTCTCTAAATGGCCTTAACATAATAATTTATTATGAAATACTTTAAAAATTATATCACTTAATCATCTTTCATTTGGTAAAAGTACAACTCAGAAAATGGCTCATTTTATTAAAATCTATTAGAGCGATTAGGAATCCAAGAGGATCATTATGAATTATTTAATTGAAATTAAGCTCTTAAGAGATTACAGAGTTGATTTGTATCACAATTTTTGTTTTAGATAAAAAGCTTTTTCCTTTAATAATTAAGGAAGGATGTACCGAGACGTCAAGAAAATACCATCAAGAGTACCTAAATATTTCGTATGGCTTTGATTCGTTTCCTTGTAATACTAGTAACGGTATAACTCAGGAGCTAAAGTGATTTTGTCACTTGAGTGATTATTTTTCAAAAGTATCTACGATTATGGTTGACACTATTAAGTTTTTAAATCCATTTGCAAGAATAAATAAATAATAAATACACCACATGTAATTACGACCCCCTTTATCCCAGAAGGCTCTATGAGTCTTGTGCGGGAGGGGGCTACACATAAAATACATAAATATGTCCCTACTTATTAATCAACATGTATTTACTTAAATTAGGGTCTTCTTAAAACCTGCTGTAATTCAACTAACGGAGCTTTTGTAACAATTAGCAGTGAATTATCCGAATTAACCTTATCGTATACAAAATGAAGGTAAATTTCCAAGTATTTGTTTTATGCCTGGGTGCTCATAAACTCATAAAACTGTCACGTTACGTTATACTAGCTATTAATTTATCCTAATTTTATGTTCCTTCTTTTTCCTGCTTTAGACAAAAGCTTTACCGAACAGCGACTAGATTCTTTCATGTGCAGTAACAGGAAAAGTAATAACAGTTTAGGTTTGTTGCCTTAATTATTACCGTAAACGGTTTGGTAATAATAGCTATGTGATATCTAAAAACAATTTTATTCTAAGTAATATGTTTCTGTTTTTAGTAAGTATAGTATTTACTGTGTATGTGGACCGAGTAAAGGAATTGTTGCAAAAGACTAAAAAATATAAAATCAAACAGTCCACTTTCCATGATTTCAACCGAAAATAAGTCATACTAGGAATATATATATATCATTCATAAAGTCGAATTCATTTTTGTACCGCAGATAAAAAAATCCTGACAAAGGAGCACGTGCGGCGGCTTCTTTGGACGTCAAAGAGGCCGCGTTTCTGCTTTGTAAATGCGGCATTTTTTCCCTGCTTTACAAATATGAAATGAACTTACAATAGGATAAAAAAAGTTTGCTGTGGTAGAGTAGGTACCGACTTGTCTTAAAAAACTCTTGGGATACAGGTTTTTTTGATCTACCTATTCAAATTGGAGAATTATTTTAGAATTTTTCATCAACCTTTGGCATTGAAATAGGGTTGCTGAATAATTTGAAATTTTTGTAGGATAGGTAGTATAATTTTTATTAAAGTATAACTGAATATCTTGTCCCATGCATTCAATCAGTAAATAAGATTAAATAAACCAAAAGACAAGAAACAGGATCTTAATCTCTTAATCTTAATAATATCACACCGTACCCACAAATTGAGGTTAAAATACAGAATATTAGGTACTTAACATTTATTTATAAAGTTAATTTATTTTCTTAACAAATTATGACATTACTTCTTCCAATTCGGACGTCTGCATCATCAAATCCCCTCTTGATGCTATGAATTCACTTTCTAGTACCTCCGTTTCTCGTGTTAATTTCTGTCTTAATCTATACAGCTTCTCTAATAATCTGTGTCCTCAGTTGTATCAAAGTTTACTGAGTTATTTAGTAAACTTTGGTTGTATCCTCAGAATTGACCTTAGCATATTATCAACACCTCGCTTCTCGCACCTTTACGTTTCTACACTACTTTCTTTCATAATTGTTCCTTAACATGTTGCATATGAATTTTTATTTCGATCATACCCAAAAATATGGATATTATTATTACAGTTTTATTTTTGGAAAAATCTTGTTTAGAAATGTTTAAAGATTCATAGATTAATTTACATAGTTATGAACTTAAGTATTTACCTACTATAATGTTTGTGTTTATAAACTTTAGGGTGGTTTCGATTAACTCTTTCTTTTATGGTCAAAAGAAGGTGTAATTTCTGGTGAAGCCACATCTTCAGTTTACACTTCAACAAATTCGACAAGATCATGATAGTGTCTATGAATTCTCTGGCTTCTATATTTCTTGTTTTTCAGTTCTCTTTTCCGTGAGAGTTTCAAAAGAATATGCAATTCCTAGTGGTAGCTCGTGAGCATCAATAGACTCGAAAAAATGTTTAGTATAAAATCTGAGAAG
Organism: Rhagium mordax; assembly: GCA_963680705.1. Taxonomy (NCBI): domain Eukaryota; kingdom Metazoa; phylum Arthropoda; class Insecta; order Coleoptera; family Cerambycidae; genus Rhagium; species Rhagium mordax. Next base: position 29,175,693 of record OY796661.1, on the reverse strand, counting down.
GATAATGTAAAATTGTATTTCCATACAATGTTCACAATAGAGCTTAGAAAATAGTGTAGGAAGGAGAGGTATTGAGGAATTTCTTATTTTTATTTACTTGAAATTGTTTGTTTAAATTTAACCAGATTCAAATTCAGCAGTATATCATTATTGGAGCAGTACAAAGTATATTTACCACTTCGCAAATTTTACAATTATGTGTCAGCAGATAAAAATGGGTAAATGATGAGGTGAGAGTCTCAAGTGCACAGTGAAAAGATTTGTATATTTTGCAAAATAGTTATGCGGAATTTTCTATTATCTATAAGAATCAAAAATGTGTACACCAACTGTTGTATAAAGAAACTAAAAAAGCATATTATCAAAATAAAATTATTAACTTTGAAAATCAATCACGAGCAGCTTGGAAGGTTATGTTCGAATTATATAACCGAAATAAAAACGATAATAAAAATATTCATTGAACTTAATTCTGGAAATCACGCCAAATTCTAAAAAATAAATAGAAATAAGAAAATTGCCAAAATATGTCAAGATAAAAGTGTAGTATCAAAGGCAAACCTCAACAGTTTGTCCCAGAAAACCACTGTATATAGTTCTAAATGAATATAAATACAATATTGTTATCTAAAATTCGTATCAGTGGTTTTCAAGTATTTTACACTAGAAAATATTACAAAATGTATATTATATAATATATAGATATATCTATTTATATATGTAAAAAACAATTATAAAACAATAACTTTGGTTCGAAACGTTCTGTTAAGATAAGTTACCTATTGTTTTATAATTGTTTTTTACATATCATATAAATATATATACAGGGTGAATTTGAAATACACTGGATAATTTTAATCCATTAAGCTCTATGGTCCGTAAAAATTCTTAAAAATAGTCATTTGTAAAATAAATGAAATACAGTCAAGAAAACAATTTTTGAATATCTATTAAATATTCACGACGCTCCTGAGCAGAACAGCTGAAGTGTGTAGCAACATAAATGCCTATACCCCCACTCTTCTTAGCTATCGTGTTGTTGTGTTGGCGTAGTTCAACCTGTGCATCCATGATGTCGAGCGTGAATTTTTCCTAGTGTTTTAGATTTCAGTTTTGTGTTCGTAGCTACCACGTTGCCCGCGTAGTTCAGCCTGTGCATCAATGATGTCAAGTGTGAATTTTTTCTAGTGTTTTAGATCTCAGTTTTGGATTTACTTGGTAAACATTGCGAATACTGCGTAGAGGTATTTGTTCGTAACCATGTCAATGTCAAGTTCACCGGACAGTGTATCCCCAGCGGGACGAGTTTAAGTTTTTTTTGTTGAAACATTAACTATGGAATTTTGAAATTAAAACACTGGGAATTCAATAATTATGCTATAAGGAATTACAGATTAAAAATATTCAGTGTATTTTAAATTCACCCTGTATATCTATATATTATATAATATACATTTTGTTATATTTTCTAGTGTAAAATACTAGAAAACCACTGATACGAATTTTAGATAACAATATTGTATTTATATTCATTTAGAACTATATACAGTGGTTTTCTGGGGCAAACTGTTGAGGTTTGCCTTTGATACTACACTTTTATCTTGACATATTTTGGCAATTTTCTTATTTCTATTTATTTTTTAGAATTTGGCGTGATTCCCAGAATTAAGTTCAATTAATATTAACTATCCGCCACAAATAAACTACAAACAATAGATAATAAAAATATTATAATTAATAAGGATGAGGTTTTTTTTATATGAAGACATAAAATAATTGATCAAATACCGAAATTAAATAATTTACCTAATTCTAAAGAACACAACATAATGGTACAAAACAATTCTTTATTTTTTAATTCGTTTACTACAGCTGGAATGTTGCATTTAATGACAAAAAAATTTAAAAATAAAAAAATATTTGGTACAGATGATGTCCCTATGTTCATAACTAAAAAAGTGTTTCATATTATGTCAATGTATGTATCTAGTCAATTTGTCCTTAGAAAGTGGAAAATTTCCTGACATCTTAAAGACTAGAAAAGTTGTTCCTGTGTTCAAGAAAGGTGACCCAAATTCTCTTGAAAATTATAGAACAGTTACAGTACCGTTAGGTTTTTCTAAAATACTAGAATATTGTTTTGTGGATCAGTTGCTAAAATATCTCGAAAAATATCAAATTTTGACAAAAAATCAGCATGGATTTCGTAGTGGAATGTCTACTACTACTGCTGCGCAATCATTCTATGAGAATATTTTAAATTTTATCGAGGCAGGCGAATGTCTCGTTGGGATTTTTTGCGATCTCAGCAGAGCATTCGATTGCGTCTATCATAAACATCTACTGTCTAAATTAAATAAATATGGCCTAAGAGGTATAGCGCTAAAATTCGGTTTTAACTTTTCTTGAAAATAGGAAAAAATTTGCAAATATTATGCATTATGACCAAAAGGGATTGGATAGAGCCACCTCTGAATGGTCATCCTTAAAAATGGGTGTTCCGCAGAGTTTCGTTTTGGGCCCTGTGTTATTTTTATTATACGTAAATGAAATACATTTGCTTTCATCTACAGCTCATTTTAGGATATATGTATGTCGATGACACTTCTCTTATCATTTCTAATAAGGCAGACGAAATTTTAGAACAAAATTGTAATAACTTATTTAATAATCTAAGTGAATGGTTTTTCCAAAATTCAACGCCAAAAAAATCCAGTTGGTGTTTGCTTCTGGGAACATTCCACTTTTGCATCATATGTTTTTACAGCTCAGAGACATGTTTTAAGGTGCATTGCTGGTGTCTCGAGTGTCCAAGTGCCCATTCATGTAGGAATTTTTTTATAAATTTCAAAATTTTAACTTTTCTTTGTTTATATATTTTAAAAATTTGTATATGTATATACTTTTTTAAAAATTAAAACAAATTTGTCCCAAAAAGAGATTGTCCCCACAAATGTTGATCTAATAAAATTATCAAAAAGGGGACATCAAAAAAATAAGACATAGTTAAAAAAATTTATTCAAATAGAACTTGGTAAATACATAAAATTCGAGGAAGAAAAATAATTATTCTCTTCTACAAAAATTATAATTTCAAAAATAATCGATATGAAATTAAACGTGGACAATTACCCACCGTATTTCCCAGTATTTTAATATTATTTTATAATATTGAGCCATATTTATACCTTCCAGTATTTACATAATCGTCGCCTAAAGGAAGTGGATAATTGGACAATTACCTTATTTCCCAGTATTTTACCTTACCCCGGCAGAAGTATCAATATAAGTGTTTATTAATGAGATAATCCTTTTCTAGAATATAGACAATATTTTGAGTTTACAAATAATTTTTAGAGTTTAATGAAATTTTGCATTCATTTTACTTCGTTATGGGTGTAAAGGGGATAAATCCTTGGGTTATGAAGAATCATAACCCAAGGATGGAAAAAGTTCTATGAGCATATACATATCTAGAAATGTTTTCTATAGGGGCTCCGGTCCTTTGAAGAGCACATAGAAAAACTATTTTTTTTTGCAAAACCATTAAATAAAAAAATCTTAAATTTGATGTGTGATTAATTTTTCTGATTTTTTTTTTACTTTTTATTTCATTTGTGACGTAGATATAATTCGTGCTAAATTCTTGAAACAGAAATTGCCAATGACGACGAAGACTGTAATGGTTAAAATTATATATTGTTTTGACGATTCATTTTTATTATTTAGAAAATTTTATAAAAATAATTTTTATTATCTTTAACGATTCATTAAAAATTTTTCGTAAAGTATGTATATATTATTTCCAAAAAGTACTCAAACTTCGAACTAATTCTATAGCTGCTTGTAATTTTTTTTGCGGATTGTTCATAAACTTTAGGATATCAACTTTAAATATTAAAAAAGAATAAATGTGCATTTACCACTAAAAGGTTGAAAATTACACTTGAATTTAAAAATTTAATACTGATTCAAGTATTTAGAGTTAGTTATTGAAAAAATGCATGTACTTATGTTTTTAAGATTGCTGATTACAAATCTGAAGTCAAAATTTTAGAATTCGCGATTGTATCCCCTAATATGGCCGATATAATTATAATAGAGGTACATTGGAAAAACATATTTTGTTTGTTTTGAGCAAGTGGAACTTTTTCTTTGCAAATTCTTATATTTTAGGACATAAAACTTATATCCTAATAAGAAAAATGATTTCTCTTACTCCTAAGAGGGAGAAAACCACCACAAAGTCAAATAAACAATACTTAACGAAGTGCTGAGAATAAATTAATGAAACTTATAAGTACTATTTATATTTTTGGAATCGCTGATCAAGAATGTCAAGTCAAAAATTAAAAATTTGTTGTTGCACCATCAATATGACCGATATAAAACGAGTAAAATGAATTAATTAATTATTTTTTGTTTGTTTTGAGAAATTAGGACTTTCTTAGCAGATTGTTACATTTTGAGAATAACACTCATCCCCTAATAAGAAAAATAATTGCACTTACACCCCAAAGAGGGTGAAGACCACCCCTAAAGTAAAAAAATCAATAATTAACAAAGTACTGAGAATAAATTACCTCCAAACGAGCAATGTCGTAATTTGCTAAAACTATCGAGGCTCGCTTCTTATTTCGGTCATATCTCCTTTGTAGTTAACGTTAAAAGTCATCATTTTGAAGGTCTTTTATTCCTCTTTAAGGTCTGGTAGGTCAAAACATTACAAAGGTTGTCAGTTTTTCTATATTCATCTTAAATGCGTCAATTTAAAAAAAAAACCTTAAGAGTTAACTTCAAACACTTCTATCTCATCCTAACCTATAATCTTTATCAAAAAAAAGTTGCATTTTCCTTAGTTTATTGCCATCATTTTTTGTCTCCAGTAACATTCAGCTAAGATTCTTCCCTGCTAAGTTAATTAACCTCAAAGCCAAAAAATTCATTATTTCAAACATTTTCAAAATATGTACCTACATTAAGTGTAAAATCTTTTAGATAGGTAATGCATCAATCACGGCAAAAAAAAATGAGCGTATACATAATAGTAATGACTAACAAAAAACACAATTTGGAATTTCATTTTTTCAATTTGGAATTTACTGAAACACTTTTTTTGTAGAAATTCAAAATTTTGCGTTTATTTTCCATGTATCATTTTTGATTTAGTAGATATCAAAATTTGCCAAAAGGCAATTTTAAGCTACTGTAATAAGCTTTTTTTAACCAGAGTTATGACTGTTTGAGGCGCTACGTTCAAATGCATCTAACATGAACCGTATCTTGGCAACGATGAGCCTGAACAAATTTTTATTTCATAGATTATTTTTGTTATTTCATTAGCTAACTTTTTTGTTGTGACAAACTTTTTCGAAAATGTGATCCTCCTTGAGTAATTTGCATAAAACCTTTGAAAAGTAGGTGTTTTTTGCTTAAAAATCAACGTCGTTTTCAACCCCGCCGTAACTCGGCAGGTATTAAGGCAAAAGAAAACGTTATAGGACTTAGGAGCCATAACTTTTTTTGGGGGGGGGGGGGTAGAATTTGACGATCTATATGTTCCAATATAGTCACTTTTTTTTTGAAACCCCTGAGTTGGGTTGAAACTCACCCCTAACGAAAAAGCACCCTTATTACTTTTAATATTTGATCCATTTTCAATCAAACTATCTAAAAAAGCAGCTATAGAATTAGTTCTAAGTGAGATCACCAAGTTCTGTACTATTATTCACAAAATATGATGTTTTATCCATATTACTATTACCCGATTATACAAATTTTCAGGTCGAAGCAAACTTTTTTTTTTGTTTCATTATAAAAATATATAAAACGCTAATTAAAAACACAAAAATATTTTACTTAGTTAGCCTAACTAAGTAATAGGTAATTATATGAGGTTTCAATCAATTTTATTTGAAAAATGTACTAAGAAAATTGTATTAATAATGTAGAGGTTGATTTAATTTAGAAGTAAATTTCTTCTGAAATATGCTATATTGTTTAAGCTTGGACTCTCAAGAATTTACTCAAAACCATTAACGGTAGAATAGACGCTAGAGACAAAATTATTTATTTTGATCTATTCCAAATTGATGAATTAATTCAGAATTTTTCATCAACTTTTGGAATTGCTGAAATAAATTGCAGTTTTTGTGAATAGTATACTTTTTATTACATTATAACAGGTTACATTCATTCATTCAAAAACTAAGAAGTAAGTAGCCGGATTTTAATAGAACAATATTCTGTAAAACCAAAGTGTTAAAAGATACAAGCACATTATATATGTACTTGTACTTTTTCAAATTTAATTATATCTAATTTAGTAATTTGTTTATTATCTTCTTCAATTATTTTTCATTTCTTCTTCTTTTTCTAGTTCCTCCTTTTCGCGTACTAATTTTTCTTTTAAGTCATACAATTTCTGTAATAATTCCTCCTGTTTCCGCAGTTCAATCCTCAGAATTGATCTCAGTATATTAATAGGCACTTCACGTCTTGGCCTTTCTCGTCTCAGCATCACTTTCTTCCATGATCGTTTCTCAATACATTTGTTATCCTTAGTCATATTGAATATGCCTAAAAATACGAATATGTATATAATAATTATAGTTTTATTTTTGGAAAAATCTCGATTACAAATTTTCAATTTTTTTAGAGATTAATTTGTTTACGAAGGACTAATTTATGTAGTTATGAATTTAAGGTATTTATTATTATGATTGTGTCTATCTATATAACTTTAGAACTGGTTCTATTAAAACTTCTTTTATTTCAGTTTCAAAATTATAATTTTATTTAAAAAACAATGACGTTATCCACTGATTAAAGAACGAACAAGATACCCAACTCAAATGGTAAAGTGCGAGGCTAATTCTGGCGGCGAGATTCTCAATAAGTTACTGACTGACGCTCCTGTGATTCACGTAGAAGTGGTTTTCATAAACCTGTGGCTTGACTGGTTTTATGTTATTTATAATCTAGTGGTAATAAAAATTTAATGTTCAGATTAAATTTAGTTTAAAATTAATAACGTAGTGTCTCTGTCAGCCATTTCTCAACGGTTGTTTGATTTTTAACCGTATCATAATTTTAAACTAAAATCAATCAGACATTCAATTTTTATCACCGCTGGATTATAAATTATATAAAACTAGACACGACACAGTGTTATCAAAAGCATATTACTTGAATCACAGGAATACCGCCAAAATTGGTCTCGCATGCTTTATACTATAATATAAAATCAACTTACCAATTTTCAAGTTTCACCAAAAATTCACAAACTACTTAATTCTGCAGCACTGAATTCACAAGGGGTTGAAGCGTTAAACTAAATTATTTATTATGTTCAGCAATATTTATTTGAACCTTATCTACATAATCAGCCCCCAAAAGAAGTGGGGATGGGACAGTAACCTTATTTCTCAGTATTTAATCCTGGTAGAAGCATCGGTGGTGCAAATAATAATTAACGAGAAAATCAAAAAAATATGTTTCCAATAATTACAATGTTTAATAAAATTTTTCATTATTTTTTACTTGCTAATGCATGGTAGGGTGTTTTCTAAAGACGTGTAAAACGGGTGAACTTTGGGCCATTTTATGATTTTATGAGAAAAAGTTCTACTAATTTTAAAAATGTTCTCTAAGACGGCTACGGCTCTTTGAAGGGCATGTAGAAAAACTAGTTTTTCCTTGTAACCAGAAGAGCACCGTCGAAGATAAAATTTTGTATTATTTTTAATGATTCGGCGGAATATTTTCGTAAGATACAAAAAATGCCGTTTTGTCCAAATTACAAGATTATTATAATGATTTTCAATTTGGAGCCGGTATGTTAGCAAACTATATTTGTTAATTTAACAATTATTACAAAACGCTAGTTGAATTAGGTGAGGTTTTAATAAATATTCTTTGGTACTTAAATGTGCTAAATAGACTAAGAGCTATATAGTGAATATTTCGTGTCATTACTGGAAGTAGGCTAAAAGGTTGCCATAGGGGTAACGAGTTGCCATCTCGAACGTTTAGACTTGGCAATTGGCAGCAGGGGGTGACAAAAATTTCAGGCAGCAGAGGGTGTAAGAACAACTCAAACATGCATCTTTTTACTTGAAATTTTTCTTGTTTGCTCCTGTCTGACAATTGAATATGTTAATCTAGAGACCTTTTTGACCGTGTAATTTAATTATCAGACAAAAATTCGGGCCAGCACACCCCTGTAAATACGTTGCAAACTTTCCTCTCGGTCGGCCGCCATTGACCTCAAACGCGCCATATTACAAAAAGAGATTTCGATTTCTATGGCGCAATGATTTTGTGTTTCTTTTTATATTTTGGAAGTAATTTTAAACAAAAAGAAAAAAGATGAAAAAGTATTGTTATTACGCTTAATTTTGAAGATACACTCCGTTTATATGACCCGGGTTCGAATCCCGGTCGTGGCAATGGAAAATACTGTGAGAGGGATTTTTACATTATACACGGATATTGGATGTGTGTCCCTTGTCTTTAAATGTGTAGCCCCCTCCCGTACAAGGCTCAGCCTTCTGGGATAAAGGGGGTCGTAATTACATGTGGTGTATTTATTATTAATATTATTATATTCTCCGATTAAACAATTAATTTATGTTGGCAATTTAATTTTCTATAAAAGAAACTCAAAGGCTTTTTTGCAATTTCACTTGATTCTCGAGATGTAAGCTGAAGTATAAAAAAAACGAATTTTTTTAAACTGAAACATAGCGACATAATGGACAAAATAATGGACAATGAAAATGACCAAGGTATTTTATAATTACTATACATTTCTAAACTTAACTAATAGCAGTATATTAAATATTATAATTTTTCCACTATATTTCAGAGCAACAACTAGAAAGCGAAATCATGCATCACTCTTCTGACGATGAACATGACGACGGTGACATTTACAATGACACTGAATACAAATCTGATGATGAGTGTTCCACAGCGACTGGAGGTGAAGACGAGCCTGCTTAACGTTTATTTTTTTTTTAATTATACGTATATGTATTTTTTTTTTTGTCATCGTAAACAATATATTTTTTACGATAAATTTTCTTTAAAAAAATTAAAATTCTAATCTTAATCTTTAATAATAATCCCACTTTCTTACGAATAAAACTTACTTTAAAAATCACGAATGTGATAATACTGCGCTTTGATTGATCAAAAATTTCAAAGTCCGAAAAAATTAAATCGCTTTTTTTATACTTCAGCTTACATCTCGATAATCAAGTGAGTATCCTATAGAAAATTAAATTACCAACGTAAATGCTCATATGCATTTTTTTAATACATGCAACTTTTATTTGAAAAATTTTTTTTTAAATTGAAAAATAAAAAAGTTATAGTGGGGGTCAATTCTCGTGTGATACCCCTGTATCTCAAGAACGAGGCTTTATATATCATCTTTTCTCAATAAATAAGTTCCTACCGCACATTTTTGATACACCCAGTGTTCTTTGCTCGTAATTAATACTGTAGTCTACATTATTGTTTGGGTTTTGAAACAACACTTAATAGAAAGGAATTTTTAAATATAGGTTAACAGTTTATTTTACAGTAGCATTTATTGTGCTAATATTGGTTTATGATCAGACTGGCATTAACAAATACTCTAAAAATAAAATAAAATTTAATGAGTTGGCGTATTTTATTGTAAATTCTTATGTCTGCTTATTTACCCTTAACATTTGTACATATTAGCAATACAAATTGGATTTTTTTACTGGGTACTGGGTAGGATTAAGATTCATAAACAGGTTAAATTGTATATTTTATTATGGGATAACAAGGGTCACTAGTAATCTCTATGTTTGAAGGTAATTTCGAGAGGATTAACATAAGAATTCGTCCTAATAAACCAATTATTTTCAAATTAAATCCTTGAACAAAATTTGTTTTTCTCGTCTAGTCGGGAATTTATATATTTTATGCAAATCACCACACCAACTAACTAACAGTTATTTCTATTTCCAAAATAGAAGCACGCGTACTTGATTGACTGATTACCCGAAATAAAACCTCAGTGCATTAGTCTACGCCTGCAACTTATAATAAATTCTTAACCTGATTTTGATAAAGGATAATAAACCACAGTAGCAAATAAGACTTTATTGGATAATAAAACTCTGCACGTTCGCAAATGCAGAAATAACAAACTCGATTTGATTAATTATTTCATGTCATCATGATTCATGCCGAATGGAGTTAAGAGCCAATATACACCAATGTTGCATTGTTATAATATAAAGTCTAAATACTCGAGGGATGTGTACCATTCATTACCAATTTGAAGTTAGCAAATTAAACAAAAATGACAATTATTATATACACATCATGTTCAATTAGTGATGATGTTTACTGCGCCAATAATATTTCTTTGAATTAGCAAGTAAATGATTTTATAATAGGTGTATGAACAGCAATACCTGTGCTATATATCCAGAATAGACACTTCCTTATGTCATTTTATAGTTAAACTTACATAAACTATTAAACGCTCCGTAGTAATATATCTTAAGTATTCTGACAGCATCTATAAAGATCTTATAAAGTTCTTATAAATATGAAGAAGTTGGATAGAAATTCCTGTCCTCATATTTATATCATAAGATTATTATTAAAAGGTTAATATTACATATCAGCCATGTTGTTTGCTCAAAAACTAACAATTTTTGAAAAAGATGTAATTAGAAAGTTTTTCAAATTAATGTGTTCTATCATACTGTGCAATAAAAATTGGGCATTCACGGAAAAAATATATAAAACGCATCGCGAGGCCTAGATTCGATACATCAAAAATATGATATGTTAACAAATTTATGAAATGGGTTGTTCTCAAAAGAACGTTTTTTGAATTTTTTAAATATATCTTTTTGTTTAAGAAATAAAAGTATACGTGTTCAAAATTACGTATAAGCCATTTTGTTTGCTCATGGGTCGAAAACTATTAATTTTTGAAAAAAAATATATAAAAAGATTTTATAAAAAGATTGTGTAATAAAAATTGGGTATCCATGGGAAAAAATGTATAAAACGCGTCGCGACGCCTAGCGTCGATACACCAGAAACATTATTTACCACCTGATTTGTAGAATTACCTCTTCCCATTTAGGACGAGGACAGCGTGCTATAAACCTTAATAAAGCCAGGTTGTACATACAGGATTTTCGTTTATATTTTGACATTTATTAAGGATAGAAAAAAGTTTAAATACAAAAATTGTAGGACTTTTTCTTTTGAAAATTTAAATTTTTTAAAAATGACGTTAAACATTTGAAAAAGGAATATACAACTTACATTTTTTTAAATGGAACAATATTATCGACTTATAAAAAAGATCTTTTTTCCTCATTTCAAAAATATATCACATGTTAGTAGGTTTTAGATCAGCCGTTTTTGACATATTTTCATATTTATTACCAACAATTTTAAATTAAAAAGATCTAGAATTCTTCATTATCTCTGTATAAATTTACTAATTCTGGAACTCTTTGAATCTTCCGCCATAGATTTTGAGACAAGTAGAAGAAACATCCGCTTAAAATCACAAAGAGTGTCAGGATTGATACCGCGCGGGTTGCAAATCCTTGATTTTTGTAAAAAGCATAATGTAAGTTTCCTTTCGTTTGTTTCCCAAAATAGCATACAGTAGTGGAATTGTCTTTTGTTCCAATAAGAGAATAAATCATATAAACTTTGTCGGCTAATTCTGGGGCAATTTTAAATGTGCCGTCCAACGTACACCTCGTTCTCCCTGATATCCTGGGTGTGATTGTGCTCCCCTCTTACAACCGGTTCTTCCACTTCCACTTTGACGTTTTATTAAATCTTCCGTTACAGGACTTTCTTAAACATCTCCAATTTTCACTTGAAAGGTTGCTCTTGTCCAGGCGGCATTTGTACCCTTTGTATATTAATATTTTGTAACCTTTTTGGGACTCGACGAACTGAATTTTTAACGACATAAATCGAAGATTTTATTTAAAAAATAACTTTGCTATGATAATCGCTACTTTCTAAATAATTGCCTTTTTGTTACATTTCCTTTCAATTAGATCGCTGTTTTGTTACAATCGCTCTTTAATTACAGTCGCTATTTTGTCATATCGCTCTTATGTTACTCGTTTATTTGTTATGCGCTCTTTTCAAACATCGCTCTGTACATATCGCCCTTTTGTACATCGCTCTTTCATTCCAATGCTTCGTCAACAAGTCAGAGGTTGCACGATGTACACTTGATTTTTTTATTTGTTTTAAATTTATTAATGAATAATTATTTATTTCTTTATTTTATTTTTCAAACGTGTATTTGATAACGGTTCATGTATTTCCTAAATATCAAAAAAAAAGTTTTAGGTTTATCATCCTTTTTACTCCCCTGTAAATATAAAAGCGCATTAGCTGTATATTAAAAAAAGAAAAATTGGGAAATATACCATAACAAATAATGCACAGGTATTGCCCTACCAAACACTTGAAATGGCAAATAAATTTGAGCGTTGGAACAGCCTTAATATAATAGCTATAAATAAAAATTGTTGTATAATTAGGTACGTTGTAAGAATGTCCATAGAACATTTTTTTTGGTAAAATTTTCCAAAAAATATAAGGAAATTATTTTATGTTTCAGAGTTGGTGTATAATAAATTATTTTAAACCGAATGGTTCATGGGAAACCGGTATAACTACAGCAGCAACTATAAAGCAGTGGTCTGTAGGAGTTTTATAGCAGTAAGCATCCTTAACAGCAAAAAACAAATTTCGTTTCATTTCGCTTTAAGTTTACGAAACAATACTCATTCCAACGGCCTACAGAGTATACATGTTTAAATTCTCAAAGTACAAACGATTTAGTCGGCATATGCTATTTAAATTTCGGTTCACCCTTGTTTTGTTCTCGTAGTGCGGATTTCAGGAGTAAGCTATATTGTGACAGAGTACATGTTTCATGTGATTTCAGCCAGACGAGACGTCCCGTAATGGCTCTATTTTACACAGAGTTAAACGACTGCTGCCTTTATTTCTGCCGCTTGAAATAATGAAATTTACTCGAATTTTAAGGATTCTTGTTAAAATTAATTATTGTACGGAGCCTGAAACCGGCCTAAGGTTGGTATTTGCGCCCTGGTCAATATGAGTAATTTGTCTATGTGTCTGTCAGATTCTCATATATTTTAATCATTTCATAATATTGTAACAAGGGGACGAATGCAGGTCTGCCTTGACCAATGACCATGTCAACCATAAATATGACTTTTATAATGTTTTATCAACGTTTCGTGCATTTATAATTTATTCGGTGCTATAATTTGATAATGTCTTTCTCGTATATTGACTTCATAAGACTTTTTGTATCAAAATTATGTCGCGATCTTCTTTTCTTTCGCTTAGGGAGCTTCTTGACAAGGTATGTGGGCTATAAATATTAATATAAATTCTGTACCAGGTATGTATTCTATTTTATAGTTGAACTTCTTGAGTTGCATTCGGAATCTTTATAGTCTTGTTAATTTGGTTTGTCAGATATAATTCTTACTAGTGTCCAATCAGATATTGTTTTAATTATTCTGAAAACCGCGTTAATACCAACATCTCTTTTTCAATTTGTGCAATACCTTTTCCTTGCCTCACTCAAAGTTTTGAACAAAAATATGCTAGTCTCCACGTTTTATTGTCTTGAAATTGTTCAAAAACATCTCTACCATGTGAACCAGCATCAGTACTAACAAGTGTCTCTTGATAGTTTGATAAATTACTTAAATTGGTGCTCTTCTCATTTCTCTGTTCAAACTTCCAAAACATTTTTGATGTGCTGGGTTGCAAATAAATTCATTTTTCTCAAGTGAAAGTTCTGTAATTAGTCCATCAGTCGGGAGGTGTTTTTTCGCCACAAATTAATAATAACGAGATTTTTAACAGCGTTTTAAAGTTTTAAAAGCAGTAACCAAAGTCAAATGGGGGTCTAACCCTAAAACCGCGCTTTTTTTGTTCTATAAGTCTTACATACTCCCAATACTAGACTATGGCAGTATATTATACGGCTCTGCCTCTAACTCTAACCTAAAAACAATAGAAAGCATACAATATAATACAAGGCCTTATGTATTGTATGCTTATGTATTGGTGCAATGCAATCTTCACCAACTGAAGCCGTCTTAGCTGAATCACAAGAACCCCTTCATCTACGAAGACAATATCAAGCCAATAAATTGCTAAAATGCTAAAATTCAAATTCATCACACATTACTATAACAAAGTCTCCTCATTAGCAAACGAATTCTTTTTGGGTTAAACGCAATAGTCCATCTCTGACAGAATCGTTTTTGGAATGTCTACTATATACTGATCGAGTCGTTCCACAAAAAAACTACTTAATTTTCAACTCCCAGTATTGTACTTGGTAAATCAAACGTCGTATTCCCACGATATTCAGATAACGAAGTCCTAAATTTGAGTATGCTCAATAGAAGTCTATGCAACACCCCAACATTAAAGATTTTTACAGACTGCTCTAACACTTCTGTAGGCATAAGATACCTGCTACCCTTAAACTATATAAAGAATGCTCTATAATATATAGTTCCGAGGCATTTGGCATTTATCAAGCTCTAACTTTTCAAATCCTGTCTTTAAAAGTATTACCATACTAAGTGATTCTAAATCAGTTCTTTTATTGATAAGTAATTTTGGACATCAACACTATAGAGATGACATAATTTGCAAAATCAAACTCCAAGAATCAATAATCACTACTTCTGGATTCAAAGTAAATTACGTTTGGGTTAAAGGCCACTCAAACATCAACGGTAACTGTATTGCAGACCAATTGGCAAAACAATCCATTTCAGAACTTGGCATTATTCAACCATACTTCCCGATAACAGACCTCAATCAAATCTTTAAAAATAAGCAGGAGTAAAAATGGAAGACTATTTGGGAAGACTATGTTTGATATTCCTTTTATACATAAATCTTTCAAAAGGTGTAATAAACGTTATATATTTCTGACTGCCTTCCTAAAATATTCAACTACCGGAATCTTTTAGAACAATCAAGTTTCGAAAAGTTACAAGAATTTTGAAGGTTACCAATGGATTCTCCCACCGTAAAAAATAAATAACTTTCTTATACTACATACTTGTTTATTTCTACAAAATCACATATTCGAGCGGCTTTTCCTTTAGAAACTATTACCTTAGGTGAACACATTTCGTTGTTTTATTGATCTCAGTTATATCTTTTTTTCACGTCTTTCAACGCGTTTCATAAAGTTTCGAAAAGCATTAATGCTACTCTCCGAGGGATTTGGACTACTACCGGTTCAGTTCCATCTTTGAGTTTAATAACATACTCAAAATTTTGTACCTAGTTCTTTCAACAAATTAGGATTTTTTTCTTTATCATCTTCTTTGGTTATTAAGTGCTTACTTTCTTTGTTTATTTTACCAATTATTATAAATAGTATTTGTCTGTGTAGTTGTCTAATCATTTCATATTGTAATAAAGTGAGATCTGCCTTGATCGTACTCGTAATTCGATAGGAAATGGTAAACAATAGGATAGATGACTCACTAGAGAAACACTGCGCTTTCATCCCACCTTTAGACGAGATTTGTGTAATTGATATAGCTTCCTTCAGAGAGAATATAAAGCAGTTGGTCCCTTGGCTATTAGATGTTAGGAAATAAAAAATGCCTATTCTTCGATAGAGAAAAGGATTAGCGAAATTTCCAGGTTAGGTACAGCCCATCTCCTGGTGCTCGTAATTGGTCTCAATAACAGAAATAGACCGACATTAAAAGAGAGAAAATATGTTGCAAAAAATCTTATGGTGCCGAAAACTTCTTTATTTCATTTATACTATTTATATTACTATGTATAAAATATCTTTTCTTTTCTTGACTTTCAAGAACAGCAACAAAAAAAAAGGCATTAAATATTTTTTCAATTCTCCTTTATTAGCTTAAATTGCATAATAAAATGTATGCTTCCTTAATCTACTTCACTCTATTAATTATATGATAATCAAAATTAATTCAAATTTGATAAAGCCCCTTTCCCTAGAGAACATTCAACAGGTGAGATATAATTAATGCATTCCTGCTACTGTGATTTTTGCCAGGTGTGTTCTATCTACTGTTTTACTTGGCAGTAATTCAGACCGGCCACATACCTGTCAGTCTTATCTTTACGCAATGAGCTCACGCTCTGGTTGTCTCTACATGTCAGCGTTCATTAGTTCTGTTATTAATGAAGTTCTTTATACAAATCTACTCTCGTTGATGATAACACGCATCTATGAACTTTTAGACATAAAAAATACATTTGTCATTATCAATTTAACAGCAGGTAAATGGAATTTGATTTGTTTTTGACCAATGAGTTTTGTTATAACACCCTCAATTAAAATGAATAACGTGTTGCTTTTATGATGATAACCTTGCGTAAATCCATAAAAAACGTAAAAATGCTACTGAAAAATAGTTTGTTAAAATCAATACCTAGATATGTATCAGTAAAAAAATATAAAAAAAATATTTCAAAGGAATTGTTTGTCGGCTGTCCTAAGTTTTCGCAGCTTTCTTTGTATTTCCCACAGGAAAGCTTTACAATTTTTATTCAACCTAAGAATTTTATCGAAACTGTAATATCGCCACTTCATCGACGTAAATGTGGGTTTACCTCGGGGCACGCTGACCATTACACAAGGATCCTCAGTTATTGTACCCGAACAAATATATTGGATATCTATGAACGGAATAATTTGGTAGCGTAAAATAAAGGAAATACCGAACTCCAGGAAATTGAATATTGTACCTACCTTGATATAAAATACACTGAAGGTCATTTGAAGCGGTCCACTAAATTTCAACATCAAACTCAATTATCTGTAACTTCATTCCTTAAGGAATGCTCTGAATTTCTAGAGGGCAAATAGACTCATGATGGCGAATTAACAACTTCCTATAATATGTAAAACACCAAAATTTGGTTAATTTTCAAATCGTAGTTTAAGACAAATATTTTCAGTCGGTAACTTAAAAGGTCCGTAACTCTGTAACGAAGGGCCATAGAAAAATGTTTACTGTATCGATACTGTTTTGACCCACTTACATATTCCTGAATTATTGATATAAACCCTGGGATCTGCTTCCAATCTTTATAAAAACTATTAATACATTGGTGACCTTTGCGAACTTGATTTACATTGCTAGAAATTCCAAGTCGCTAAACATAAATCATCCAAATATAATAATCTACATAGTTTATTGTCAATTATTCCATTTATTCCTTCAACCGTTTGTGGAAGATCTTACATAATATTCATAATAATAAGAAAATCTTGGAAAGGATAAATAAGGATAAATAAGTAGGACCTATTTCTCTATAAAAACATTCTTAAATGTTTCCTGGAGCGACTAAATTATTATTACGCAGAGGCGAGGTCCTCTTATGTGGGTAGTTCAGATAAAAGTTAGTTCATATGGTGCTATAAATAGACCTTGCTATTAACGCTAAAATATTCAAATGTCTTTTTAAATAAGGCAGCGGAATTAACACGGAGGCATTAACTTTTTAATGGCTCCACAGAATATTTAAAAAATTATATAAAATCCCTCGCGTGTTACTAGAATGAGAAACAAATTCCTGTATGAATTTGACTCCGGGCTTCCAACTTTTCAGTATCGTTTAAAAGATTCAACTCTATTGTAGTATCATTGATTGTTATAAAGTCAGAATTGTGTTAAAATCAAGTAACCAAACTGGCTATTCAAGTCTAATTACTCTTAAGAGTCTAAAGGGTATAGTTATTGATTTAAAAGATATGAAACATCTGCAGCCAGCTTGCCAAAGATAAAGCAAATGTTATTAGTGGAGTAAAATCGCCGGTCTAACTCGCTTCTTTCTAGGGGTAGGTGACCCTCGGCGTAGAACCAGATGAGACCTTTACCATTTTGTAGGGCATGTTTTGGGGCATATGTGGTGTGATCTACAACTTTTTTTAGTAGGGCACTTTTTTTTAAATGGCCTTAGAGTGCGTTATCTGCACAATTTGAAAACATGTGCTTTTTGGCGCATACATCGCCATTAAAAAAAAACGGCTAGACTTACCGCCCTGAAATTTTAACCAATTGTGCACAAAACCTAAGCGCTTCGAATGGTGGAAACCTTTTTTTGGTAATACATCTATATATTACCCAAAAAAATACGTAAAGTCAAAACTTCCAAGATTATGCATGAAGAACTTCGATATGCGGTTAGCTATGTGAAATATTCAAAATTTATATATATATACGCAGTTAATGAAATGTAGCCTAGATATTGAAAAAGTTTTTAAAAAAAAGTTTGAGTTGATATCTGTAACAGTTTTCGAGTTATCGAATTTTTAAAAAACGCTCGGGTTTACACGGAGTGAAATATTACGGCGCGCTCAGGCTTATGGCATAAATACAGGTGCCTCTCATGCAGCAAGTAGTCGATACCTCGGTCGATACCTATTATTTTAATGATTAAATGACGACCATTATTAAGAATTTGAATATTTTTTGAGAAAACTGTGCACTCTGTGACTATTCAGACTTTATTTACTGTGTTAGTTCGGATATTAGTTAGGATATTTTCTATTAATCATAGTGCTTAGGTGTAAGACAATTTTATTAACTGGTAAAAAACTATTGAGTATGTGTATGCTGTGGTTGTCTTAAAAGTAGATTAAAGAAACATAATTATTTTAGCTTTAAAATGTCGGAATGCTTAATTTGTGGTGCTCCATGTGACCCTTCAAGGAATAATAGTGTCAATAAACCCACACAAAGAGGCCTTTTAAAAATTGTTAAAGTCGCTGAGCGAAGACAAGACAAATTTTCAGTAAATATACTTAAACAAAAAAAAAAGTATTCTAAGTGGTAATAGAAATTTCAAGTACCACGTCGCATGCAGAAGTTCATATAATAGTCAAGCAAATATAAATAAAGCCACAGTAAATAATAACTGTGCGAGTATAGCGAGCTGCAGCACTTCCAATTTGCGTGTTTCCAGGAAAGATGGATTTGAAATCAGAAAAATGTGTGTGTTCTGTAAGCGGCAAGGAAAAAAGAAACAAGAAAAACTAATTTCCATACAGACAGGTGACGATTTAGCTTTTATTTTTATAGAAGTTCAAGTATATTTTACACCATTCATTATTTCATTTTTTTTTATATGTAGATAATGTGGGTATGTACAGAGTGTCTCAGGAAGCCTAAGTAAAAATTTACAGGTTTATTTTTTGTAAAAGACAAAATTATTTTGTTTAATAAATGTTTTGAAATGCTATGTACTCCAAATCATTCTATGTACCGAATTTGAATGAATTAATTTCAAAAATTAAAACTTCTTCAGCACCCTGTAACTCTGAAACGAAGCATTGTTTTTTATGTAGAATAGGTACATGTGTAAATTTTGACACCCTGTATATTTAACTGACAGTAATTATTTTTTATTTGTATCTGTGAACAGGCTCAGGAAAACAGACGAGACTTAAAATTTTAGATGCTGCAAAGAAAAAAAGTGACTTTGAAATGATATCAAGATTAGCTAATATTTCCGATCTGTTTGCTTATGATGCCAAGTAGGTATCATAAGTCCTGTTATGGACACTATATATCAGAAAGAAATATAAATTCTGAAATTTGGCTAAGTGTTGATCGAGCATCGGAATCAACACAAACACTTGGAAATGAAATATTTTTAGAAATTGTAAATTATGTTCAAGAGCACGTAATACAAAATAGTCAAATTATTACCTTAAATGTCCTTTTGAATAAATACAATAGTGCTGCAGAATTTAGTGGAAAATCAACAATAAAAGCATCTAAATTAAAAAACAAATTTAAAGGAGAAATAGAATTTACTTCACGTCTTGGGAAGAACACACACATTTTTCTGATTTCAAATCCATCTTTCCTGGAAACACGCAAATTGGAAGTGCTGCAGCTCGCTATACTCGCACAGTTATTATTTACTGTGGCTTTATTTATATTTGCTTGACTATTATATGAACTTCTGCATGCGACGTGGTACTTGAAATTTCTATTACCACTTAGAATACTTTTTTTTTGTTTAAGTATATTTACTGAAAATTTGTCTTGTCTTCGCTCAGCGACTTTAACAATTTTTAAAAGGCCTCTTTGTGTGGGTTTATTGACACTATTATTCCTTGAAGGGTCACATGGAGCACCACAAATTAAGCATTCCGACATTTTAAAGCTAAAATAATTATGTTTCTTTAATCTACTTTTAAGACAACCACAGCATACACATACTCAATAGTTTTTTACCAATTCGCCATCAAACACTAATAATAAAATTGTCTTACACCTAAGCACTATGATTAATAGAAAATATCCTAACTAATATCCGAACTAACACAGTAAATAAAGTCTGAATAGTCACAGAGTGCACAGTTTTCTCAAAAAATATTCAAATTCATAATAATGGTCGTCATTTAATCATTAAAATAATAGGTATCGACCGAGGTATCGACTACTTGCTGCATGAGAGGCACCTGTATTTATGCCATAAGCCTGAGCGCGCCGTAATATTTCACTCCGTGTAAACCCGAGCGTTTTTTAAAAATTCGATAACTCGAAAACTGTTACAGATATCAACTCAAACTTTTTTTTAAAAACTTTTTCAATATCTAGGCTACATTTCATTAACTACGTATATATATAAATTTTGAATATTTCACATAGCTAACCGCATATCGAAGTTCTTCATGCATAATCTTGGAAGTTTTGACTTTACGTATTTTTTTGGGTAATACATAGATGTATTACCAAAAAAAGGTTTATACCATTCGAAGCGCTTAGGTTTTGTGCACAAGTGGTTAAAATTTCAGGGCGGTAAGTCTAGCCGTTTTTTTTAATGGCGATGTATGCGCCAAAAAACACATGATTTCAAATTGTGCAGATAACGCACTCTAAGGCCATTTAAAAAAAAGTGCCCTACTAAAAAAAGTTGTAGATCACACCACATATGCCCCAAAACATGCCCTACAAAATGGTAAAGGTCTCATCTGGTTCTACGCCAGGGGTCACCCAAGTGCATAATTTCGGGCGGATTTTACTCCACTATATACAGCAGATAAATAATTGCAGTTGGCAATTTTGTGTTACAATTGAGCGAAATACTAATTCCTTGCGTGTTTTTAAATAAATCATTAGGCAGTACAATTCTCAATATCACGCACTTTTTACTTGAGTACATACACAGATTTTAAAAACCATATACTTTTAGCGTAACACTTACTAATTAATTGTAGCTATAAACGACTTTCTCGCACCTCCCATATAATTAATTGTCTTAATTTATTCGTGGCTTATTGCCAAAAGGATTGCTGGCCGACCACAAGGTAACGCGAAGAAGTGAGGAATTCCCTCACGTGCCTGCCTACTGTACTGACATTAAAATCGTAAAAATCTCGTTTTAATTATTTCTGTCTTAAGTGTTTGCTTATGTGAAAAGCCGCCAAAGGAAGATGCCGATAGGGTCAAGGTAGGTGCCTTAAAGGTGATTGCGTAACTATAATATATGTCTGGTCAAAATTTGTGCCATTAGCGATGAAAAAATATACAGTTTCATTTCGTAAATTGGGATGTAGGTATATGACATATTTTTAATAACGTTTTAAATTGTGCAAATTATTTGCAGAGGGACTTTTTCTACAACTTCCGGTTTAAGTGGAAGTGACCCAAACTTTGTTATTTTAAATAGTATCCTGTATATTTTTTCACTTGTCTGATTCGTCCTTAAATTTTCTTTTCAACCATACAGGGTGAATCTTAGAGTGGCGGCCATATTTTTGGGGTTAATAGTACTAGTCGTCATGAACATGAATCCGAATTTTTTTTTTTGTAGGTTGTAAAATGGCCGAGTTATGAATTTTTTTAAAAAATTTGCGATTCAAGTTTCCTGTAATTCCGGCGCCGCTGGGCTAACACTTACTGCATTACGCGTGAGCGGTCGACAGTGTTGCCAAGTGTAGATGATATAAAACTCTTGCTAGCGCATTCCACTGGCGGGGTACCCAAATTCAAATAAAAAGGGTTTAAACAATATTCATTTTTCATAGCTCGTTAAAAAAAAAAATTGTAGTTTTGTGTTCCCATAGTGAACGGTATCGCCTCCTATAAATATGGCCGCCACTCTAAGATTCACCCTGTATATCGCAACATGGCATTTGTTTTTAAAATGACAGTTAATAGCCATCTTATGGTATTAAGTCTAGGTGGTCGTGATATGAACCTTGGCAGATATTGATGATTAGTGTGCCGTGAGTCGAAACACCCGATACGCAACTTTGTGTCTCATATTTTTTTAGCATAATCAGTAGCTGAACTGACTAACTAGATCTTTCTTATTTAAAAAAAAATCTCTAAACTATCCACGATATCATGTAAACCAAGATAGGAACCCCATTCTTTTATTTGACCTACTTAAAAAATACTTATTTATCCTTTATTTTTGTCCAATAAAATTGCTATATCCTATTTTGATTTCTACCTACTACCTACTTGAAGAAAGCAAAATAAGATATAGCAATTTTAGTGGAGAAAAATAATTTCCGCTTAAACCGGTAGTTAAGGAAAGTGTTTGATTGGCTCAGAAAAAAGACAATTATGCAATATACAACTCTCCCAAAATTCAAAATTTTAACTTCTTAAATAGCAAAGTTACAGAGTGTTACCTGTCTCCTGTGTCACCCGGTATAGGATAGGACTCCACAATGAACTGTAGTACCTTCTCTCTTTCCTTTGTAAAACTAAAATTAAAAATTAATAATTAATTTTTAACCTATTCACTTTACCACTACCACTACTCACGAACAAATTTTTCGCCAGCGCGTTGGGGTGCACATCGATTCTTTCCCTTCTGGCACTACGTTAACAGATGATTTGAATTACCGACGGGATTTGAGGTTCACGCTAAATCACTATATTAGGAACATATCGTGGAGCATCGACGATAAGATGCAACACTTTATTTTGGAACCTTTGTATTATTTTAATTTTTGAGTTAGCTGCAGTTCCCCATAACTCAATGTCGTATATCCATTATCCATATCGGTTTCGTTATTGCTTTGTATAACAAGATTGTGTTGATTAGCGATATCTGAGATTTCCTGCCTATCAACCAGTTTAACTCTGGTCTAAACTATAAACCCAATTTCTTTCTTTTAGCCATTATGTGTTTTTTCCATGTTACTCTTCTGTCTAAACGTAGCCCAAAATACTTAGCTTCATCTATTTGAGGTATTTTACATTTAGGGTTATATGGAAGAGCAGGGAGTGCTTTGCACTCATCTGAACTTCTCCCTGATAAATACCAATAAAGGCAATTTTATTATTATTATTTGTTTTTTTTTTTTTCGGTTTCCCGAATCTAATGCTGGACAGTCTCCCTGTGGCCTCCGACACCACACAGAGAGAGCGCCAGCGAATAATCTACCGCAACTCCCCACATCCCGCAGTGTTAGTCACTGTAGATTCCAGACTCGTATGCCCTAAGTAGACGGAGGGATCCCAGGATGACCCCTTTCTGCATTTGACCAGCCAACCATTCTGCCGATGTTTGGCAGGCAGGCATGGTCTTCAATGCGGAGAGCAGCGTGGGCTTCATACCTCCGAGTACACCGATTATCAGGACGACCATCTTAACAGAGTAGCCTGGGTATAGCACTTGGAGCTCGTACCGGAGATCTCTGTATTTAGTCCGTTTCTCCTCCTCCTTCAAGGCCATGTTTGTCTCAGCAGGTGCTGAGAACTCGATGACATACATCACCTTGGTCTGATGGTCGAGGAGGACTATGTCAGGCTTATTGGCTTGAATTCGCCTGACGGTCGGGAACAAGTAGTTCCAGTAAATCCGGCATTTCTCGTTCTCGACAACGGACTCGATATCTCCGGGGATATAAGGCAGCACTGGTGTTTGGTCTATCTTGTACGAGTGCCGAAGATGGTAGTATAGCACTCGTAAAGCCGCGTTATGTCGGTGGATGTAGGCCGAAGTCGCATAAATCGGACATGCAGATAATAGATGCATGAGCGACTCCGGCGCCTGACAGCAGGTCCTGCAGTTGATATCAGGAACCTCTACACCCATCACGCGACTCCGATAGACCAATGTGTTAATAACACCATCTTGGCAGGCCACAATGAATCCCTCGGTCTCCGACTTCAGCCCCGCTGACCTTAAAAATGCGAAGGTCAGCTCTGTCGATAAACCCAGTGCTTCTATGTTGTTATAGAAAACAAGGGGTTTATCGATGTGCCGCCTGAACAGATTCCTCTGTTCGGCAGCTTTAATTTGGGCTGTCAGACGATTCGGCGGAAGCTCAGTAACTGATTCTACATCAGCACCTCGCCTGCCGCCTCGCCTGTAGTCGAACACGAGACCGAGATCTGCGGCCCTCTGTGCTGCCTTAAACAATACAGCGCCAACTCCCACGGTTTCATGATCTCTCACTAACCGTAGGAGTGGATCCGAGCTCCTTAGGATGTTACATGTCATACCCAGTGCTACTTTGTAATGCATACACTCCAAACTCAAGAGTCTTCGCCCCCCCCCCCCCCCGTTGACGTGGGAGGTACACACGAGGAACGGACGACCTAGGATGAATGCTCCTATGAATATTCATCATCTTGCGGGTATCCCTGTCCAATTGGCGCAGCTCACCTACTCGCCATTTAACTACTCCGAAGGAGTAGAGCAGAATCGGAACGGCAAGCATATTAGTGGCAGACACCTTGTTCTTCCCCGAAAGTTCAGAAGACCAAATCTTTCGGAGTCGGTGTCTGTACTTGCCACGGAGAGAATCCTTTATTTGATTCACATCCTGGATGTGGCGTTGTTCCACACCCAGGTATGTGTAGGTCTCTCCGGCATCCAGATGTCGTAGAATGCTTCCGTCTGCGAGCTGCGCATCTTCTTGGAATTCCCCGCATCGTCCTCTCTTGAGGTGGACGACTGCGCATTTGTCCAACCCAAACTCCATTCAAATTGCCCGCGTGTATTCCTCGACCACCCTTAGAGCATTTTGAAATTCTCGCTCTCCGGAAGCATAAAGTTTAAGGTCATCCATATAAAATAGATGGGTGACCTTATGCCTACGGTTGCTGGGTGGCCCACATTGATACCCGCGGGTTTGACGGAGTCCAACAGATAGCGGCAGCAGTGAGATGCAGAAGAGGAGCGGACTCAAAGAGTCACCCTGAAACACTCCTCTCTTAAATGTCACCAACTCTGTCGAAACTCGCTCGGCACCGGATGTTATGGTGAAGCGAGTTCTCCAAAGCGGCAACAGTTGTTCAATGCATCTCACTAGTGGTGCTGGTACCGCAAGACATCCGAGCAAGTGTAACAAAAGCTCATGGGATGTTGTATCAAATGCCTTGCGATAATCAATCCGGGCCATTGATAGATTCCGCTTGTATTGCACAGAATCCTGTGTAATACAGCGGTCTATCAGCAGGTTTTCCTTGCAACCTGCCAGGCCTTTCTTGCCACCACGTTGTTCGTTTATCTGTTGGTAGACCGGATCAACAGACCTCAACATCCTGGTATACAAGATACGAGTAAATAACTTGTAGCAGGAGTTGAGGCAGGTAATCGGTCTATAATTTTTTGGATCAGACAGATTCCCCTTTTTGGGGATTAGCACAGTTCGCCCCTCGACAAACCAGTCCGGAATTTGCTGCCCCTTGTTCAGCCATGAGTTGAAAACTCGGGCCAGATGGCGGTGGGTGGAAGGAAACTTCTTCCACCACCAGTTGTTTATACCATCTTGACCCGGGGCAGCGAAGTTCTTGGTTCCAACAAGTGCTTGTTGAACCTCTTCCGTACTGATTGCCGGGCACACTTCCATTATTATTATTATTATTTTTATTATTAATTATTAATTTGGCCAGGTGGACATGTTTCTTTTCGCATGGTGATTGTCACATGCACAGACTTGTCCTCATTAACTCGTGTACGCCATTTTAACTGGCATTTTTCAATTTTGTTAATGATGGATTGCATCTAAGAACCGCCGTATCATCAGCGAATATCGCTGTTGTTATTAGCCTGGTGGTTGGTAGGTCATTATTATAGTAGGTATAGTATTGGCTCCTAGCATGCTACTCTGGGGTTCACCCGATTCATGAGGTAGGATTTATTGGTAAGGTAGACATGTCTTCATTTTATAACACGGACGCAATACACAGTATGCCACACTCTATTATCTCTATTGTATGCCTGACTTACGCCAAGGAAGATCGCAGAGCAATATCTTTTAGAGTTTAAGACATTGTATATTTTTTTGACGGTTCGGTGTGCGTGTTCAATTGTTCCATTTTTTCTCCTAAATCCAAATTGGTGTTCTGGAACTATATCTTTCTCATTTATTACTTTCAGTAATTTATTTGCAAGTATCTTCTCGAAGACATTGGAAAGGATTGGGAGTAAACTGATGGGTCGATTCGACGTTATTTCTTCTGTTTTTTCCGCGATGTAACTATCATTATAATCTGCAGTATTTTCCAGATAATGGAGAAATATCCTCTTCTGATTATAATTGTACGTTAATATTCTGTATCTGTATCTTGTAATTAATTCGAATCCAGCTTTTTTACCGTTGATTTCTTTCATGATCGTATTTCTGGTCATATTTTTATCCTCATTGATTTTAATAATTAAATATTTCTAATTGATATGAGATATCTATAGATAGTCTGAAATTTCTTTGTAGTGTGGTCCACGTTAATTTCAGACGGTAAACATACATAATGGCAAAGAAATGAAGGTAATAATTTTTTATTGAACATTGGTGAGTTAAAGAATAAAATATTTTGTGAGGTGCGTTTTTTTACAAACCAAAATAAAAACGCTAACTCAAAATGGATAACTAATAGCTGAAGGTTTCATACAAGATATTGAAAGTAGTTAAAAAAGGGATATTAATTCAACTTGTGTGGTTTCTTCAAAAAAGCACAACAGATAGGGTAATTATATGATTTCTTTACACAATGCTTGCACTGATACCTGTCGTTGAGTGGAAAATTCATACCTACTTTCACCCAATGGACCTGTGTAAGTTCTGAAATACCTCTATCTCAAATCTCCTATACGTCTACTCGAAACATCTTGACTTTTGTAAGAATACAATGTCTGCCACGGTTTAGTCAGAATAAAATAATTCAATGTGAAATATCCAAAAAATACTTGGATTAAAGGTGTCAACATTCATAGTATCAACAATTTGTTAAATAAATACCAGCAATATTTTACATAAACCATACATTCAATAAATAACGAGACATTCCTGAGGTTCCACATTCAACACGAAAACGCTAGTAAGCGATAAAATTTCGTTTTATTTTAAATCGACGTACATCGAGTAAACTCTTAAAATATATATCCAAACGTAAAGTCTGGCACTGATTTATTGAAAACAGATCTTTTGTGTCTATAAAAAATACAGGATTGTTGTTAGCTGTTGGAAAAATATGAGACATGTTTAGTTAGTATATACCTCTTACACTTTGTTTTTTTTTTAATTCTATAGATTAACACGTATGTAATATTTTTAATTATTATTATTTTTTGTAAACACAATTTTTTTTTACTTTGGGTTAAGTGAGTAGCTAATAATACGTAAATTTCGCCCATTTATTTGTAAGATTTTTCTTATAAATAAATGAGACGTTATTATTATACAGGAAAGTACATTTAAATAGCTGAAAAATTGATAAACAAAATTTTATTATAAGAATTCCGAAGTTAAGAAGTACATATTGACATTTTTTTAGAATTTATATAAGTTTTGTAGAAAAGTTTCCATGTTCATTCCCGCGTTGAATATTTTGATTTCTTTGCGTTTCGACCATCTTGTAGTCTTCTTCTGAAGACTTCGCCATTAGCCCTGATTTTAACCTGTGAAATTATTTGATCATTGGAGATATTAAATATGAGGTCACACCAGATTTTTGCTAAGAGAATAGTAAATTTCAAGGAAGAAACAAATTATGCCTAATAAACAAACTAGACAACCTAATGCCCTACTTATTTGTCTTATTTCTTTTGCAGGTAAAGCAGTGCCCTTCGTGGAATTAACCGTCGCCCATGCATCCGTATTAACTATCCTTGCCATCAGCTTTGAGCGCTACTACGCGATCTGCAAACCCTTAAAAGCCGGATATATCTGTACGAAAGCTAGGGCCTCCCTTATCTGCCTTCTGGCTTGGTTTATAGCGGCCGTATTTACGAGGTAAGTCCAATTAGAGTGTCGTTAGTGCTTTTTGAAAATGCGCCACGCATGGCATGAGCATGAGCATATATACACGCTATTAGCACGGTGGTTTAACTTTTCCGAGGGCTCGTTTAATTTGATTACAAAACACGATCTTTCCGTGAGGAAGCAAATTCTAACGTACTTAATTGGTTTACTGTTAAGTAATTTC
This sequence comes from Rhagium mordax, assembly GCA_963680705.1. Lineage (NCBI taxonomy): Eukaryota > Metazoa > Arthropoda > Insecta > Coleoptera > Cerambycidae > Rhagium > Rhagium mordax. The sequence continues at coordinate 29,147,176 of OY796661.1, read as the reverse complement.
TATTTATCGAGTTTATGGATTCCAAAGAACAATCTTATTTAAGTCGATACTGGCGATATCTGCATTTTTTAGGATCAAAGATGGTGCCATAGGCGCTGCTTAAAATGTTTAAATGACAAGGGAGTCATATTGCCTCAGTTTATTTAAATAAAATTTTTGATATATTCTGTCACAATACAATACCTATGTTTTTGTTTCGTTAAAATATTCGAGTTGTAATGTGCCATATAAAACATTTAGACGATTTCCAATTTTCACCTTACCATTCGGACTTATATCTTAATTGGCATCAAAGGAGAGTCGACTTTAGCTGTATACATGTATAGCCATCTTATAAAGACAGCACACGAAACCACGAAATGTAATAACGTAAAAGATATGTTTAATAAGAACTCCCTACGTTTTTTAAAGGATTTCATTTGTGGAATTTGTATATTTTCGTTTGAAAGAAAATTCATAAATTTAAATCGCGTAGCTTGGAATCAGATATAAAAGAAAGATTTATAGCCGTCCTTTGTTTCCACTTAAAAAAAAGAGACCTCCAAGTTATAATATCATATTTCTATATTATATGAAAAGTTGATGGAAATGTTAAAGTAATATCGTTTTCGGTAGGATATTTTTCAGAGACAAAAATTTACAAACTTTTTAATATAGCGAAACGCTGTCTACTAAGGAATGCTTTATATCGAATAAAAATAATACTACAGTCAATCGATACTTCTCTTTTTTTTATAAAGTAAAATTCAATGGTCAGCAAGACATTCACTAGAAAAATACCACAATATGGATGAGGTAGATGGGTTTGCTATAGCTTTAAATAGGGTAACATTTATGAAATACTACAACCTTATAGTTCTACTCGGTGGAACTTGACTCGTCGAATCTCTATAATTATGTATTGAAACAGTATCCTGAAAATTTCGTACAATTTATTTAAAAGTTAAACCACCGAGCTATGTCTGCCTGAAGCGATTAAATCCACGCATGGGAGCTTTTTAGTGTTAATAAAGTTTTACAAGTCTTTTACTCTAGCGCATTCATAGTTATAACACAGCTACAAGTGTTTCGGTCAATACTCTTATAAATAGCTTTAATTATTTAAATTAATATTCAAAATTTACACTGTTCTAACTTGAATCCATCATATGTCTTAAAAAAGGGGAAAATAGGTTAACAATTTAAACAATTGCATTACTTTACATAAAATTTTATAAAAGTGCTATAAATATTTAGTACACGTAGGTACTAAATACACCAGAAGGTTCTGAATTGGAAAAGGAACTGATATTATTTGGGTTGGAATATACAGGGTGTCCCTAAACTACATTTGGAAAATTCGGGACTTGACTGCATGCGGGAAAATATGAAGAAAAGTTCCTATGAATATGGATCCGCAAATGACTCCTAAGGGCGCTACGCCCCCCTGAAGTTTGGCACCCCAAATGAGTTTTTTTTTATATCTCAGGAACTCTTTGAGCTACCAACATCAAATTAGGTAGGCTATCTAATGTAAGTAAAGGTTATGAATCTGCATTATCAACAATAGAACATATTAACCAGGAGCGTACTAAACTGGACCTGGTGGGGGCTCCTATATTTTTCCCACCAATTTTTTTGTTTGCCATTTACTTGCATTTTTGATATCGGAAACGAGTTTCCTGAACAATTTTGTATAAGAAAAAACCCCTTGTTGGGGAGCCGTAACACGAGAAAAATGGGATTATGTAAAACGGTGCTCAATTTGTACGTACAGGGTGGTCCATCTAAGCGGAAACGTTGACATAGGGGCTTTACGGCGTAAAGCCCCTATGTCAACGTTTCCGCTTAGATGGACCACCCTGTACATTTTTAGCTAGGCTTCCCCCGAGACATGACAAGTGACTGTATTTAACGCTTTGAAAACATTTTATTAAAAAGTATGTTATGAAAGGAGAGAATATCATTTATTTAATTAATTAAAACAATAAATAAATAAGACAAAAATAAATAGTTATAAGGAGGGGTTTAAAATGTCCACCATTTATTACATAATCCCATTTTTCTCGGAGATGGCTCCTCAACAAGGGATATTTCGTAAGTAAAATTGTTCACGGATTTCATTACCAACATCAAAAATGCAAGAAAATGACAAACAAAAAAATTGGTGGGAAAATATAGAAGCCCCCTCCAGTTTAGTACGCCCCTGTCAAAGATTTCCAGAGATATTTTAAAAAAATTCATTTGGGCGCCAACTTCAAGGGGCTCCCTTAGGAACCATTTGACTTTTCTTCATATTTTCACGCATGCAATTATCACCGCCCGAATTTTCCGAACGTAGTTTAGGGACTGCCTGTATGGGTTGGACTTTCATTTAGTGACATTTATGTAAATAAAATCAAGTTTCCCTGTTCGATTTTAAACATCTGGAATAGCATGTAATTTGCACTATCAATTTTTAAACATTTATTTAAAGGACGTGTATAGGGAACCATATTGGGTATGGTTCTTCAGTTAGGTGTGCTAAAGAACCATAAGGTAAGTTACCTTGTTATTTACAGGATGGGGTAAAAGCGTGTTTGACTTTGATATCTTGACTTCTGATAGCTAGAAATTTGATTTAAAAACGTAAGTAAATTAGATAAACGAGTTTATAACCAAACATTCTTTTTGAATATGCAGGACGAGTTAAGACGATTCTATAATGTTAAGTGTTTTTTTTTTAATGACAGGACATTTTTTGCTGCCACTTTCTAGCCACCTTCCACTTATCCATACGAGATATTTGTGTGGCGTTTTTTAATCATTTTTATTTAAAAAAAATATACAGGTGGCCTAAAATGATTTTTACATTTATAACTTGTTGAATTGATTTTCCTCATTTTTTTGGCGATTTGATGTAGAATTAAAAAGCACGTATACGCATCTCTTTCGATTTATTGAACAATAATTATAAAATAAAGAACTGTTTTTTGCCGTTTACTCCAAAAAAGAAGCATGATGCAGTTACGGACACGTGTTTAGGAGTTATTGCTCCTCATCAGCGTAGCGTAGCTTAAATATTTAATTACTTTCTAACCGTTGGTAGTTATTGTTCCTGATCCTATTCACACGGATCCATTATTTAAGCTACGCTACACTGATACGCAACAACGAATTTAAACGATAGTTTTTTTTTCAAAAAAGAAATCTAAGAATTTCCCATGGATTTGTTTTTATTAGGATACTTAAAGGAAATTGCTTATACATCAATAACAATCCAAAATAAGAAGGAAATAATAATAAATGCTTTTTAAAAGTATTACACCAGTAATTTTAAAAACAGTTGAACCTGATTCCCAAAACACAGAAATGTGTATCAATCAAAATAGAAGGAGATTAGATAGATGCTTTAAAAAATGTACTAATATACCGGGCGGCTACAAAAGTATTGTCTACCGAACAACTCGGTCATTATGAAAGATGAGCTTTTGAAATTTGAAACATGGATTGAATTGAAATAGGTCACTATAGTCAGAATCTGACAATTCTTATTTTAACTGGAACACCCTGTATATATTTTTTGATTTATCTTGTTAGTCATAAAATTCTGATTTCAGTAGTTTGTCATAAGTTGACATTTGCTTAATAAATGGCATCGAAGATAGATGAAAATATTGAAGAAGACAAAAAGGCCTCTGTGGGATTCTATTTCTGAACCTTTGAATCTGAAATAGAATTAGATAAACCGTTCAAGTGTTTTGGCACTCTTGACTTTGTGTTTTATTTCATTAAATATGATTGATTATACAGGGTGTCAACGGAAGTTGGAAACAGTTTGTCATTTTCTTGTCTTTTGAGTTAGGGATTTAAAATTTTGAGGATTAAAATTGCATGACATTACTGATGTTTTAACCGTTTCGTCCGTCTCGTCCGTCCCAAGTTACTTCCAGTTTCAAATAATTTTTTATGTTTCGCATCACTTAAAGTTGTGAAAGTTTTAAATATAAGACATATATGAATAATTATTACTTTAATGAAGAAGGAAAAGATAACAACCTTTAGCGATATATTTCAATTCAATAAAATGTTGTCTCGATTTTTATCAAGAAATAATGCATATAAATAAAATATGTTGGCAACTATACCTAATGGTGACAATACAAGGATTTTCAATCATTCAGTCAATATGTCAGTAATGATATGCAATTTTAATCCTCCAAATTTGAAATCCCAAACTCAAAACACAAGCAAATGGCAGACTGTTTCCAATTTCTGTTGACACCCTGTATCTTCTTTACATTAGCAATAATAAAAAATTATGTAATATATTTCGTAAAAAATATCGAAAATAATCTCCATCTATTAGAAAAATTAGATTTTACACTCGCGCTTAACAAATCTGGACTTATTTCTGTTCAAATAAAAGCTGAAAATATACCTACCCTTCCTTATAATCCCAAAAAATATGTTAATTGTTTTCTACGAATTTTTAAAAATGTAAAATCTACGGGGAAAACACGCTTCTTTAATTAAGAAGAACTTTGTATACATGAAGTGACAAAAAACACGCCTATTCGTCAAATCCAACGCCTACTTTCTATAAGTAAATCCCGCAGGGCCTACTTGTGTTTTTCTGGTTTTTTTAAATGTTCGACGCCATGTTTAAACAAATGCCAACTTGTGACACATCACTAAAATCAAAATTTCATGACAAATAAAAAATTACAAAAATATACAGGATGTTCCTCTTAAATTGGTGTGACTTCCGGTAAGGCCAAAAGTTGTATCTTGTGTACAATTATGTCAGATTCTGGCTTTAGTGACCTATCATCCATGCTCCAAATTTTAAAAGTCTATCCTGCATGATAACCTAGTTATTCCGTAGGTAATACTTTTATGGCCACCCAGTATACGACTTTCCGTTAAAAAAGTACTTGACCTGTCAAATGATCTTTGCGCGCCCGGAATATACGGAAAATTTCCGGTTATCTAGTTTACTTATGTTTTTAAATCTAATTTGTAATTATCACAGAACTCGAATTATCGACGTCGTATGCACTATTGCACCTCCCATGCCCGGGACAGAATTTACACAATGGTTAGTGTTTGGTGTACAATTACAAACAAGGAAACAAGTAATGTAAATTGACAATAAAACTTGTGGTCACTTTAGAAATAGGAAAGTTCAAGACAAGGACTATTTTAAATTAGAGTTTTCGCTCTAGTTAGAGTAAAAGACATGCATGCACGCACATACATGAATTTATCAGAGCTGTACATGAAGTGCTTTAAACTGCTATGATTCGCTTACACAATGCACCACTGGGAAGCTTGATCCGTATTCTTTATTTAAGATTCCTTCATTACAATTCCAAGGTCGTCCTAAGTGATTTATAAATCTATGTTTTATGTAAACTTCACCGAACTTCGGGTCTTGGCAGACGTAGCCACTTCTAGAGTATCGGACTTGGTCTATATTTCTGATATGAGGTATAGAGTCAGGAATGTTTCCCAGAGAAATTCAAATATCTACATAATGAAATCCGGATGCGTTGACAAATTTCTGTTGGAAAAAAAATAATCTGGTTTATTGGCATACGAAAGATTAATGGTGCCTTTTTGATATTCTAATAGGTAGGCGTCAATATATCAAACTTGCAAGATAGTTTTACGGAAAGATATAATATAGGTATGCTTATGTTGGTTTACGGGTTTCAAATATATTAGGGAGATATATATTTTGATTATAAATAACTTTATTTAAGCATTATACAAACATAATAATAACAAACATATCCAATTTGATATACTTATATTGATAGTATTATAAGATATTTTAATACAAGCTACTTTCGTTAAAAAATTAATGAGTCTATTAAACGTAATGCAATACATACAGGATATCAGGGTTACAACGATTTAAATCACTTGATTTTTTAAATGAAATCATGATTTAAATCAAGTTACTGTAAAACCAGATACTTAAAACAACTTAAACTTCAGAAAATTAAAATAAAAAAGAACAATTTATTCCAATCATAAATAATAGAAGCAAATTATAATAGCGAAATTATAGATATGTTTATAATAGGTATATATTTTAAATTATAATACTTATACTATAAAAAATAATTTAGCTGCTTTTTCGGTTCCTATTTCTGAGCTCAGAATGAACTAAGCCAAATGTTGAAAACGCTCTCTCAACTGAAGATAAAGTAGCTGTAGCCTGTAGCATATATAGTGTGGATTGATTATGGGAAATTTTGTTTCAAGATGTTACTAGCAATTAAATTATTAGTAGTAATGAACTACTATGCCATAAGAGATATTATACTGAATTTTTGTAAAAAGCACAACATTTTAGCAAAGCAGCAATTCGGATTTCAAGAAAAAGTAAGCACACAGGATGCTATAAGTAAATTAATTGGTCGTGTATATCAAAGTATTGATAAATCAAAACCCTCGATAGCAGTTTTCCTCGACTTAGCTAAGGCCTTTGATACTATATCTCACAAAAAATTAATAAGTAAACTGCCAGCATATGGTTTTAGAGGTAAAATTCTGCAACTGATTGAAAGTTACCTATCTCAAAGAGTACAATATGTGAGGAATGGAAACGTTATCAGTGAGCCTTTGACAATAAAAAGTGGTGTGCCGCAAGGCACGGTTATAGGTCCCATTCTTTTCATATTGTATATAAATGACATTTTTGAGTTAGAAGATGAATGTTATATTGTATCATATGCTGACGATACTGCCTTGTATGTCGAGGGAAATTGTTGGCCAGAGGTACAAAGAAAAACTGAAAAACTCCTGCAAAATATTAAAGCGTGGCTGAATGAAAATTTACTTATCCTAAACTATGGAAAAACTAAATTTTTAACTTTTTCTTCTAATGCAGGTGGGCAAGGATATTTCAATGAAATAAAAATACATGAATTTTCGTGTAATCTTTCGGAAGACTGTAACTGTGAGATTAGTATTGAAAGGAAAACATCTGTCAAATATTTGGGGATAATTGTTGATTGTCATTTAAAATGGGATGAGCAGATATATGCCGTTTGTAGTAAACTAAGGAAACTCATATATATCTTTAAACAATTAAAACACGTTTTATCCCTGAACATACTACGGACCGCATACTATGCTCTAGCGCAATCAATAATGACCTATGGTCTACTAGTTTGGGGCATGCCCTATAACAATGTTTTAAAAAATGTATATACAACGCAAACCCTTCTGCTAAACATAATATTATCTAAACCAATGCGATACCCTACATCACAGTTATTTTCTGATTTTGAAGTCTGTAATTTTCAGCAGTTATACACGCTCGAAATATTTAAATATTTATATAAAAGTAGACCTGTAATGTCACAAGGTTTGTCTCTAATGCCAGTTGCATTCCACCTTTTATGAATAAAAGACTAGGTCAGAGAAATTTTATTTACTTTTCGACAAAAATATATAATGCAGTGCCCTCAGATATTAAAAATTACAGTAATAAGTCATATCGATTATTTATGAAATTGTCCAAAAAGTGGATTGTAGAAAATCAAGTTTTTATCAGACAATTATTTGAACAAATATAACTACCCTTCGTATTTATTTCTTTAAATATCAATATTACCTTTCTGTTGTTTTTTTCTATTTTATTTTTTTTTTTAATTTTTAGTACTAGGTATCAAATTTTCAATTTATTAGCTGTACTATGTTGATTGATAAACAATTATAAAAAATTTATAGTATTTTGCCAAAGACAAGTTTTTGTTCATTAACTTAAGTGGCAAAATTTTTGTTAAAATATTTATGTGTATTATCTATCAAATAAATAAACATTATTATACTCAAATGTTTGTCCAAATTGTTTGTGTAACTGGAGAAGTGGCTTCTACTTGTAGGGTTTATACATATATTAAGGGTTTGTAACAGTCGAATACCTGAGTAAAATTCATTTTGTTATTTTTGTTATTAAATTAACTATCGTTATTAAATATTTAGCCGGCTTTAAAATACAATTTTTTTCGCTGTCTGTTAACTTGTGCTCTGTTTTGGTGGGGCTTGGAAGAAACGCTAACAAATGTTATGGAATTATACAGTGATCGTACAGAAACTGAAGAATAGAACTTAATTTTTTAAATTTACATTCAATCACGCATGAAAATCCGTAAATCAAATTTTGATTTAGCTCCCTCATAGTTAGTTATCTAGATGTCGTCACGATACCATGCACAATGAGTTTCAACTATTGGTGGTTGATTGAATGTAATGTAAATTTAAAAGATCACGTTCCATTCTTCACAAAATTCAGAATCATTTTATCGTTTCAGTTTTTTTTTTTTTATAGAATGGGAACTTTCAAGCACGTTCAATTGTGAGGTACGCTATATCTGTAATATAAAGAAATATCCCATAATAATTTATTAATTTCTATCTCCAACGGACAAAATTATTCATCATTTAAAAAGTAAAAAAATAAAGAATAACACAGTAAACCTATAGGCTCTTTAATCTGTGTCCTAGGTAGGTACAGGGTTTTGTTATAATTTGCAACCCCTTTAAAATTTATTTTTTTTTAATTCACAGTCATTCGCAATGAAGCAACCGGAGGAGACACTGGAAATGACGAAGTAGAACGCAAATCTGGTGTAATTTCGAATGTGATAAAAATGAAAATTTGTTGCAAAGTAGTAAATAGTTATTTCATTAACACAAAACATTTTCAAAAAGTAAGATCGTATTATCAGTATTTTTATTTAGAAATTATAATAAAACGGTATTTTATTAACAAAAACATTTTTACAATTAAAACTAAAATAGTATTATACAAATTTATTTCACTAACAAACATTTTTAATGTTAAAACTAAAATAATTTAAAATAATTTCATGAAGATGAAAAGTGATCCTAACAGTTACAAATACCGATATCGATTAAGCGCAAACTATTAAACGCAGCTAATAGTACAGGCAACGTGTCCAAAATAAACAAGAACATAGCGAATTCGTTGAAACTTGACATATAGTATGTTTAAAAATACATATATATCAAGAAACTGAAGAGTCCTGAACCGTAAGGGGTGTGTCGGAGCCACCATCTTGAAAAAACGTGGGATGAACTAGGTTATCACATGTATAATAAAAATTGTCAATTGAACCATAAAAAAATTTCAAAAAATAGGAATAACTTTATTTTACATATGTATTTTCATTTATAGAGAAATATTAACTTTTGACTCTTTTATTAAAATTTTTTTCCCAATTCTACGTTTGTTTCCTTCATTTTCTGTTTGATTATATTATCTGTGAGTATATGCTGCAAAATGAAAAAAGTACATAATCATTGTATAGGTGAGGAATTTCGAGTAGATTAAAATTTTATGTTATATTAAATGAAACATACTTTCTATGTAAAGAAGATAGGAATCGATAGCATCCGTCTCCTGGACGATATCTTCCATATTAGTTTCCGCATTCTCGTCGATTGCATCTAAATCTTCTGCGTCGTTTAGATCCTCGATAATTTAGACATTGTACTCCCTGGAAATTTTCCTAAATTTGTGAGCATCTTAAAACTGATTTTCAGTTGAGGCTGCAGAAGATAACTTGCAATATTGATTCTGGTGTTGGCACAAAAAGTGTGTTGTGGATTTTTTTCATTGCCAAACCATTTCTGAATTTTGTAGAATGCTCGTAATGAATCTTGAGCAACTGCCTCTGAAGTAGGTGGTAATAATTCCAATGTTGATTTTTGTTTTTGCTGCGATTTTTTTAATTGATTAAATTTGTATGATTTGAGTGAGAGATTTGTGATTACAGTATACAAGTAGGAAAAGAGTTTCACCAGCCCGTTTTACTTATGAGAGGGTTGAATTCTTGTCATTGAAAATTCTCACATTAACCAACTGCATTTCCTTCTGAAGAAGTTTGAAGATTTATAATTTTCTTTTCTGAAATATTGTAAACGTGGTATCACAATCACTGAAGGCATGAGCCACTAAAATTGTATATTTTATACGTTTGTTCATGTGATTTCTGGATTAAGAATTTACATTTAGTTTTTCCTGTTCCTGACCTTATGAAAAATATATATTTTTCTTCTGGAGTCAAAGCGATTAATAGAACAAGGAGACAAGGTACAGATGTTCGTCCTTTATTTGATATTTCAATTGCTGTTTTTATTTTAACAATCCACTTCATCTACAGCTTGTTTTACAACGAATCCTTTATTTTAAGTCAACATTGAAATTAATTGGATTTCGTTTATATCATTTGACAAAAACTTTTCTTGAGGGGGGATACGATTACTGAATTTTGCCTAAATTTGTTTTTCACATAGTTAACATACGTCTCACAATTGTCTTCATAAGATTTATTTGTAACTAACTCGATGCAATAAAAATCCACCTTCAATATTACATAAATAATAAGTATATATGGAGTTACAAAGACGAGACAAAATGAAATAAGCTATTCGACGTGCTTCTCGATGTTAAGTTCTGTTGGGGATTGTTGCGATTGACTTTTTTAACGCAGCGATAAACTCCCATGTAACACTTGTTTGTTTAATATTGTTTAATTTTCCTCATGTTAAAGTAAAGGCACTCATACCTCTAACACTCGATAATACGTACAAACCAGATATCAACAACCTGGCAGAGCAGCCCCGGTCGTAATTCCACCGTTATAATTTTTCAAATTGCAAGACGTTGACAAAATTGAAAAAATTACAAAAACAGGAAAATATTGTCTAACAGGAAAACTTCAAATACTATTTCCAAACGAAAAAACGCAAAGAGACCGTTCATATAGGTACTTTTTTAAATAGAATATTACCAATTTTTTTAATTCTGCGGCGAATTCTAGAGATATTTAATGTATCATATCATATAGGTACCTACCTAAATTTAATTATTTTCGAGATATTGATGCTACAAAATTGATATTTTATTTTTATACACTTTTTCAAATTGTGAAATTGTAAAACCAAAATCTTACAAGAAATAAACGTCAACTGATAACTAACAGAATATGGGAAAACTAGGGCGGGAAAGTGCAAAACGTCAATAATATAAAATCTGATTCTGAGGTAGAGGCAATTTATATTTCTATAGCGTCAATCGTCTCACAAGCCCTTGGAGTGTCATTACATATTTTTTTTCGAAACCGTGAAGAAAGCGTCTACTTTCGCGACTTATTTGCTGAGCGAAAGTAGTGTTTTTCAATACGCTAATGTCACTTTTCAATACCTACTCTTATGTCACTTCAATACTCTTATGTCACTTTTCAATACTCTTATGGCATTTGTACTTTCAAATACCTACTCTTATGTCACTTCAATACCCTTATGTCACTTTTCAATACTCTTATTATTTTGTACTTTCAAAATAAATAAATCTAAATTATTTTGTATTATCAGAATCTTTTATTAACAAACTAGAAATTATTAAAGCTAAATCATTTTTTTATTAACATGCTTTTATTAGCTTCACCTGTATGTTTGTATGTAACGGAATCTTTCAACTAGATTTTCACCCACTTCAAAACGTCAGATTAAACTGAAACTTTACACCCTTATCAAGGATCGTTGACAACACAAAAATGTGAAAGAAAATTTTGATTTAAATAATTTTGAAAAAAATTTGATTTAAAAAATTTTGAAAAAAATTTGATTTTAAAAATTATAAAAAAAATTTGAATAGAAAAATTTCGAAAAAAAATTGAATTGAAAAAATCACCAGGATCATCAGGATAAAATAAAATATAGTTTAAAAAAAACTAAAGAACACGCTTTTATAGCAAATCGAACTAAAAAGTAAAAAATAAATTATAGTTTAAAAAACTAATAAAACACGCTTTAAAGGGAAACCGAACTAAAAAGAAAAAGTAAGAATAAAGTGATTGACAAAAAATAATTCTATTGTAAAAAAGCGTGGGGTGCTAACTCTACTTTAATCAATAGCTACCAATGAAATATCTATAACAATTGATATCATGCACCCCACGCTTTTTTACAATAAAATTATTTTTTGTCAATCACTTTATTCTTATTTTTTACTTTTTAGTTCGGTTTCCCTTTAAAGCGTGTTTTTTTAGTTTTTTTTAACTATAATTTTTTATTATCAAATACTTTTATTTAGATATTAAAAACCATGGTATTATGGAAAACGAATGATAAACATTATATTTATTTTTGTAGACACAAGTGAAGGCAAACTGTCAGTGTGACTTTTTTCTTGTGCATTTAATTTTTAGATTAAAAAAACGGTTTCGGAAAAAATAGTATACATTACGCGTCATTAAAGTGTCTCTGCCTGACTCGGAGGCTTCGAAAAAGTACTCGGACGCTAAACCCTCCCCGTCTTGCAAAACACCACTTTCATGACTTGTAATGTAATATTACCTACGATCGCTAACGTAAATAGCTGAAAAAGTGAACCTATGCGGCCCACACACAAGCTACTTTTGCGGGCGTTTTGGCAGCTGGCGTTGTCGCCAGCGTCCAATACGCACAAGAGTCGCAAAGAAAACGCCTGTGTGTGGTGAGTATTTGCTGCCGCGCTGACGATTCGCTGGACAGCCCAGAACGCCGGACGCCAAGATCAAACGTGTTTGATTTCGGCGGCAGTAAAGCCAGCGAAACGCATGTGTGTGTGCAGAAATCGCGGAAAATCGGCGATTTGGACAACAAGAAAATTTCATATCTGCTTTTATTGAATTATTTAAGCAGAAAAAATATTTATGAATGATAAAAAGTAAAGAATATTCTAATAGAATTATTAAGAATAAAGCTTCGGATGTAATTTTAGTTTATTCAAGAGATTTATGTGGGATAATTGATCTTTTTTCAGCAACCACTCTTTTACCAATGAACGACGCTTTTTGGACTTTCGTCTTTCTTGCTAATCTTTTCTGCTTGAGCGACATTTTCAATACTAATCCATTAATGAGTAGCTCACTACTGGAACGCTTGTGTGTAGTGAAATTGTAAAAGCGTTTTCGACGCTGGCGATAACGTCAGCTGCCAAAACGCCGCAAAAGTAGCTTGTGTGTGGGCCGCATTGGCTAAGAACATAGTGGAGCGACGAGGATAGCGGCGTGGAAGCAGCGCGATATCGCCTCGGTTAAGATTCGCGTTGTTAAAACATACTGAAGCGACACGGTAGAGCGCTGATAGGCGAGTTTGGCAATTGGCAATAAAACAATAAGACTGCCAATGAATAAAAATAATATTACAATTATAATACAATTTAACATTTGAACATTTTTTATGAAAATTATTTAATGTATAAGAACATCTTGAAAATCTTAACCTATTTCTGTAAATAAAATACCAACTTACGAGTACAATTCATTTCCTTTGCCACTTCATCCCACAATTTGTCCAAAATATATCTGTTGTGGTGGTTTTTATCTTTCTGATCCCATAAACTAGGCCTTACAAACACAAAATCGATTAACTTCTGACAGTCCATTTTTAAAATCACAACGGGACAAAGCGACGAAAACAAAATAAATTGAATCGATCTCGTCGCTCGATAATCTCCCTCGAGGTGATCGGTTCACTATGTGCGGACTCACCTGTTTCTACATGTTTGATCTCGGCGTGATGCCTCGCTGTTGGCCCGTCGCTATCCTCGTCGCTCCACTATGTTCTTAGCCTAAGGCCTCGGCCAGACAGGAGAGCGGGCGGGCGTCAAGCGGGCGATGAGCAAGCGGGCGAATTTTTTAAACACACGAATTATATATAAACATCGCTCGCCCGCGGAAGTTTAGTGTGGCCACTTGTACACAAGTCGGGTGTTTAAAAAATTCGGCCGCTTACTCATCGCCCGCTTGACGCCCGCCCGCTCTCCTGTCTGGCCGAGGCCTTTTAGGGTACATAGTGCAGCGACGAGGCTAGAGGCAAAGCGACGAGGTAAGAGGCGCGTCTTAAATTATATTATGTATTCTAGGCTAAATATGTATAGTAGAGAGGTTATCGCAGCGTTACCTGGCGAGACTAGCGGCGCGTCAAGAGGCGAGATAAAATTCGGGATTGTTGCCGCCCGTCTCGCCGAGGTTTTTAGACAGGTTTGAACGTGCAAAGTCCAATGTGCACTGTGTTGTCCTAGTAATCTCAGTAATCTGTATGCATCTTCGGAGCAAATAATAAATTGTATATTTAATAGAAGGCCAATATGGAATGCTTCGCATCCAGATCATCGGCACCGGTACGTTCTAGACAAACTTAGGAAGGAAGTGGCGGAGGAATGTAAAATCTCAGGCCCAGGCACTGCGATGCCAAAAGGAAGCGTACCGATGAATCGTCAAAAAGAAACTCATCTTCACTGTCTGACAACATATTCTACACTGATATTATTCGGGAGATGCACAGAAATCGCATAGTTTGTCTCCTTACTATGAACTAGCGCCTCTTGTCGCATCGCTTGCCTCTAGCCTCGTCACTGCATTATGTTTGTACCCTTTTAACCTTAAACAAATCGCACGCTCAGCCGCCGAGGTGTGTTGTAATGTGACCACGTGACCATAATATTACATCACACTTGTAGTTCATATTTCTGACGCCAGGCTAAAATTATTAAAAATAGCAGGTGCAAAACTTAATTTTCTAACGCTGTCAAAAATGTCATAAGCGATAAATAATAGAAATGAAACACAAAATTGTGTTTTAATTTCAATAAATACGATCGTAGGTAAAGGTTAGTACATAATTCGAGTTGTAACGTAATTATGCACTCATGGAATTACCACACTCGCCGCTACGCGGCGTCGTGCGCAATTTTTCCATTCGTGTATAATATGCTATTTACAACTCTCGTTACGTAATATACTATACTATATTTCATCCCGTCCGGAAAGCACAACATTACAGTACTCATATGCGCCCGATAACTGAGATATTACGGTACTAGATACTGCAATGTACCGGAAGCTACCTAAAATTCATTAAGAACCAATCACAAACTGTTATTATATCTTTTGATAGTTATTTGACATATAAAAATTAACCTTAAATTAAAAAATTGTGTCTAAACTGTCAAATGTCAAATGATCTAAGAAAATATGCAAGTTTCAAATTATACAAATTATACAAATAGACAATTATTAATGACTCGATGAAATGAAATATTATTCACTACACGTCCGTTAGGTATTCTGGACTCGGTTCCTTCGTGGCCTCGTCCCCGGACTTGTAACTAAAATTACTATTGCAGGTAGCTCTACTTCCAGTTTTTGATTCAGGTTTGCTGGACTTTTTAGAAAAATGTTGCCAAATAGAAAAAGACGGGTATATTACGTAATGAGGGTTGTAAATAGCATATTATGCACGAATGGAAAAATTGCGCACGACGCCGCGTAGCGCAGCAAATTCTTGAAAACAAGCTTTTACATTTATTAGTAGATATTATCACACATTAAAACTATTTTTCTGGATCTGGATCCCTTGCGTTTACTCTTTTGAAACTCTATCGGCTTATGTAATAACAGTGCTTAGAAAATATGTACGAAACAGTTACTAATTATAACCAAAAAGAACGGCTCCAGTATTGTGTGTTGGGTACTCGAAATTTTACCACCGTAAATCTTTAAACCGCCAAATAAAATAATCCGAATGTTCTCGTTGATCTCATTCAATAGAATATTTAATTTGAATTAGTAGTGTACAGTCGTGCCCAAAAAAAGATTTCAAACCGAACAGTGAAAATAAGTTAATTAAATAATAAAAGGAAGACAAAGAAAACGTGTGCAGGTGGGAAATTTTTTCTGACAATGGCGTTTAAGCTGTTTTCTTGCATAACTTTCGTTGCGAATTTCCATTTAAATATTAATTCTTCAGAGCAAACAAACTTGGTACATTAATCATCATTACTCACTTCTGCAGGCAGTAAGTAATATAACATCCCGATATTTATCGAAATAAGCGGTTTAACCTTTTGGACCTAATAAAACGTAAGTCATGAATGTTATCAAAGTTGCACATGAAGGAAATTGATTTTGGAACTGGTTTACCGTTCGATTTCTTTCGTCTTTAGCGACGTGGAAGATATTATTTTTTCAGCTCTGAAAGAAAATAAAAAATATGATAGAAGTAAAGAATATTTTTCGGCTTTTTCTTTGAGACACTAGCACTTTTCCGGCCTAGTCCGGGAAGTACGTATTTTCCGGACTAGGCCGGGAAGTACGTGTTTCCCGAACTAGAACAATGTACGCGCGCAGAAATTTCTAAATTTAAACCGAACTTTCGCGTTTCGGTAAACGTCAAAATTCCACTTTTTCGTTCGCTTCTGCTGCCCCGAAAATCGCAGCGCGACCGTGCGATTCACGATGTATTTCTAAGTTGGACCCTCGAGCTTCGATTTCTTGCCAAAACGGTGGACCAGCGGCGTTTGTTTGTTTGGAAATAGTATTTGAAGTTTTCGTTTTTTCGCAATTTTTTCAATTTTCTCGAATTTCTCAAACAGGTCCCCCTTCCGAGCTTAACTGGCGGTTCCTTCGAGATGGACCGGCATTTAAATATACCAAACATAGAAACAAATAGAATCCCTTTAATATTAGCAATTGAATTTCAATATAAATATTAATTTAAACAAGAATTAGAATGTTCCTCATTTTGTTTTACAAATAAATATTATAAAGAAACGTACTTTATTGATTCGTTATTCCACACGGTTGCCGAAGAAATAGTGTACGCAACACGCCCGGAAACTGTTTTTTTTTGGATTCGCAGACTTCTAGGACTCTCTTACGACTCGTTCTGGAATCTTGTCTACTCATCCAAAAATTTTTCGGACTTGCTACGTAAATTACTATTATTATTATTATTACTATTATTATTTTTAAATTTGAGTGAGTAAGGGAGCCGGATCCCTACAGTTTACAGTGGAGCCTGATTCATCTTTTGGATATAAGTGTTGTGCGACTCCACTTTGCTACGCACACCTGTAGGTATTGTAGGTTGGATGCGTAACTATTAAAATTAGTCAATTCTGTTTCTATTGTTTTATTACATAATTTAATACCCATCCCGAAATATTCACATCATTTCGGAGATATTGGCCATTGTTATCCATGGATCATTTTCAGAAATATCTTTATAGACAACATTTCAAGATCAGGACCGACCGTGATGCGTTAAAATGGTTGTTGCAGTTGAACCCCCTGAAGTTCAACTGGCTCATTGGAGAGAGGCTGCAATCTTTAGCTTAAAAGTAATTTGTCATTAAATAACATCTTGAATGACAGCGATATATTTAATCCGTATTTTAAAACACGTTTCCTTTTATGGAGTCTTTGATGTTGGTCGCTTGGAGGAAATACCGCGAATCATAATTTAATGCCTAGCTATTAATGAATAGTTTTTTTGTTGTATAATTATCTACTAATTTGCTGTGGAGTTAGTTTAACAATGTGTGTAAGCGGCACCGACAAATTTGTTATTTATATACGGCTTATTATTCCATACCGAATAGATGCAGGAAAATATTTCTCACACGTTTTTAGGTAGGGAGGTACCTAATTGAACTGGTCGCTTGGGAATTGTATCTGTTTTATACGTCACCAATACATGACTTATTTTGTGTTAAAAATTGTTACTCTTTTAACGTGTACCTAATTAAATATGCACAAGAAGAGACAATCACTTTAGAACATTCGCGAGCGTTCGTTTCTCCAGTATGCTAACATTCTCCACGTTATTTTATTAAAGATGTGTTGTTAATGTGTCATTTTCTAATGGTAAATGGTCTCGAAATAGTTTAAGTAGTAACATACAGTTTACATCTATAATCGTAATACAACATACTGAGACAATTACCACGAACAACAAAGTTATGGAGAATTTTTCCTATTTGCTCTATTCAAGTCAGTAAGGTCTGAGTGAATATGTACCTTCTTCAATCATTTGTAAAGTGTTATTCAATTATAATAAAAAAAACTTATATTAAAAGTTGCTATAATGTAGAACTGCCCTGTTTTAAGTAAATATTCCTCAGTGTATTTGTCGAAAATGGATTGGTAGGACACGAAAATACGTTCAAGGCAATAAATATTTAAAATGTGAGGAAACCCTTAATTTAGTACCATGAGAGCTTATCAACTCAATAAACAATTTCTACCGCTCTTTTCTAGGGATAAAATTCCACTTCGCCAAAATAGCTCCATTATCCCTTCCTATAAAAAACGATGTAACGACAAGTATTCTGACAATGGAGAAACTAATTAGCCCTAATTCTTGAATTGGGAATCTTTTCTACAAAGGAACTAATGGACATAGCGACACTCGGAGATTTTCATTTTTCGCCTGAAGTTAATATTTCCATACAACGTAGTCGGCCGTCTCTTTCCTCGTTAGTTCTTAGACATTTTTACGTAATCCCCGGACGTGCAGAAAAAATTGGTACATTGTAACTAGATTTGTCGTCTAATTCCCTGTGCATTTTCGTGTCATGACCGCAGACGAGATACGAGGTCCAATTCCACGCTCATACTTCACGTTAATTCTATCTACACATTAGCTCTAAGGAGGCCAGAATATAATACGATTATGCTAAGTGAGATGACAATTATGTGGTTTTCGTACCAAGTCTGTCCAAATCAATTTTCGAAAGTACTAAGTTAGGAGCTGCTGGTTTTAGATATTGATATAAATAAGATTAATATACAGTAAAGACCGAGGAGGTTCGAACATGGGTATTAGTTTGAGCGATTTACTTGTGCCCGTTGAGGCAAGCGGAATCGTGGATCCCCGCGCTGTAGCCGATGGGTCTCGCGTCTACTGTTCCTTGTTTGGATTCTTTTATAATAATAATTTTTATTACACCTCGAGGTGCAGCGACAACTAATTTTAATTTTATGTTGTAGAATCACATTTTTGTTGCAAAAAAATAAACAATGGAAATATTTAAATGTGTTTTGAGATTTTTTTAAAATTACAATAATTTTATTAATCCTATCCAGGATGAATTATTGAAGTTGGAAAAATTTCGAAACGTAAATCAAATTTCTTTCAGACATGAGTTCTACATCCCAACACGGTTAAAGGCTTAAACACAATGAAAAAAATAAAAGATAGGAAATAAAGAATATGGAATAGAATTAACAAATAACGATATCCGAAAAGCAAGGAACAATTTGAACAGTTGAATTTTAAATCGAATAAGAACTAATATATTATCGCCCAGAGTACTGTGTATTTAAAACTTGGAATAATTATTTATCTTATTTCTTATTCCATTTTCTTATCTTTTATTTTTTTCATTGTGTACCAACAGTCTACTCTGCTGACTGCTGAGCGAGCAGTGAGTGACCACAGCGCACTGCCGCGCCCTCATCTACAAATTTCGAACTGAGGCGAGTTGTCGGCCACTCGTATATTCGTCCCAATCCCTGTCGTGTTCGAAGCATCCTGGACTTATCTGTATACACTATTGGTAACGTTTAATCTTGGAAGCCGATATAAATGCATCAGACGGAGATAACTTAAAGCATTTACAAGTTAAACAGACAACGCGCTATCCCCTAACTCCCACCTTCCATTCTTTACAACACGCGGTCGAAGAGGACGACGGAATCGGGCGAATGTGTCGAGCGGCCGCGGTGTCGCGGCACAGGTCACCTGTGGGCCCTGTGGCACGGCTAGGTCGGCTGAAACGATGTCGTCGAGCGCGCTACACGCACATCCCCTCTTTAGTAGGAGTGTAGGAATGGTTAGGCATCTCTTGTTAACTGAAGGCTTTGCCTCTATGTACCTTCTCTCTTAGTTGCATTACAGATTTCGCACTCCAAAGTCGAAGCTTGCCAACAGTGTATACGCACTGCAGTGGTGTTATAGTGGGTTACCTTGCCGTTTCCTCAAAAACTTTGTAGTGGGTGTTCTACAAAAGTAATGACTTCTTTAGCTTTGATATATCTTGGCATTGTTTACTTTCCATTACTGTTGTTAAATTTGCAGAGAAATCGTTTAATTCCAGAATGTTAAGGGCCGTGAGCGTGTTGAAAACTGCCGCACGACAGACAAACGATGAATGTAATTTCACGTTTATGAACACGATGAGATGAGATGAGATTCTTCGACATGTGGTGTCTTTTCAGGTATATACAATCGCTGCTAACCTATTTGTATGCACGTCCTTAAATAGTCATTAGTTTTACAGTGGCCTACTCACCCGTCCGATTTTAATTCGATAGAGCATGCATACGACATGCTGCATAGAACACTTGTGTACGACGAGACCTATTTTAAAAACCCTAACAACTTTTTAAGGCTTTAAGTAGATAATGTTTTTGCAAGAGAGTTGGTTAATTTAAACCTAAGCAGAAAGCGCAAGCTATACTATGTAATTATTATGGTCATCTGAAAAATAAAAGTCACTAAATATTTAAATTTTTCACTCACACAGAACACTCGTGTTTAAAATAAATGTTGAGATTAAATGTTGAACTTATTTTCTGATATCGCATGCAGAAATTGAGAGAGACGTCTCAGTTTATTCAACTATAAATTTATGAGTAATGGGACGACGTGTTCGTACAGAATGGTTCCGAATTGGCGAATTTCCAAATTGTAAATTTCGTGTTAGCACATTCACTTACTGGTGGACAACAAAATTTTATATTTATTGAAACACTAGCAAAAGTCAACCCACGGCCATATACATATTAGTAGAGTGGTAATGGCGGAGCTGGGTCTCCCCCCACCCTTTTTTTTGTGGTGGGGGGTAACTAGGGTAATTCGAGTAATGTAGGTAATTAGACTGATGTAATTGCAATAGAGGTAATTAGAGTATTGCAGGTAATTAGCCTGATGTAGTTGCAATAGAGGTAAGTAGAGTAATGTGCAGTAATTAGACTGATGTAATTGCAATAGAGGTAATTGGAGTGGTGCAATGCAATTGTAGTTGTAATTAGTGTATGTACTGATATGTGTATGAGTATTTCAAGTAGAGGTGGTGGGGCAGCTTCACTCCGTGTATATAAATGAGGATGAGGAGCACACAGCCATTTGTGGTGCTAGTCTCCCAGAGTAAAGACATAAAATGTATATTTGTACTTCTTGTGGTGTAAGTTTTACACGTGGTGACAATTTGCGAAGACATCAGAGGCAATCTTGTAAGAAGATACATGATAGTGGTCCGCAAGCAAAATATCCTAAACTGGAATGTAATCCTTCAACATCTACAAATATGGAAACTTGTAATTGCTGTAATGTGACTCTAAGCACAACCCAAATGAATTCCCATAGAAGGACATTGCAGCATAGGACAAATTCATGTGTTCCGTTTATAGAAGGTGTAGAAATTGTGCAGAGCGCTTTCAAATACAGGATTGTAACCTATCGAGTATATAGCGAAAATAATCACCAAGACTATGTAATGTTCTTCAATGAAATTAGACCAAAAATATTAAATCTCTTCGAGGAAGTGTTACGTATTCATAATACAGTAAAAGTAAATATGGAAACGTTTGCTACGTACGTATTACAGACACAGGAACTATCTGAAATGAAATCATTTAACACTTCCAACAAAATCTTGGATCAAGCTATGGATTTGAACAATACTTTGGACACCTTTGTGGATGCTATGATTACACAAACTACGGAGTTCCTGGAACGTGATTCAGGTATTTAAACATACATTAAGGTGGAAAGAAAATGACTAATTATAATTTAATTTTAGGATGGGCCCTCGAACGAATTGCTTTTGTTGAAATCAATGTGAATAAATATAGTCCTCTGGGTGGTTCATCATATGTCAAGTTGCCAAAATCCATAGAAAACAAGAAGGCAGTGGTAAATGTAAAAAACCAGGATCAGTATTGTTTTGCTTGGGCTGTAACTTCAGCGTTGTATCCTGCAAATGGCTGCACATCTGAGACCTCATCATATCCACATTTTTCAAGAGTTTTAAATTTATCAGGTATGAATTTTCCAGTAAAATTGCGGGATATTTCAAAATTTGAGGAGATGAATAATATTTCAATTAACGTGTACGGGTTAGAAGAAAAATTTGAGAATAATAGAATAAAGTATGAAGTTGTTGGGCCTTTACGTTATTCTGAAAAAAAACTATTTATGCATGTAAATTTGTTACTACTTTCCGGTGAATGTGGTGTAAATCATCACTGTAAGAAAGATTGCGCTAATAATCACTATTGTTGGATAAAAAACTTGTCTAAGCTAGTTTCCGCTCAAATTTCAGCTCATGATCATAAAAAGTACTTTTGTGATGGTTGCTTACTATATTTTAATAATGAGCGTCAGTTATTCCAGCATCAGAGAAATGACTGTAATCATGTTTATACAACAACACCATCGACACAATTTCGGATTGATAAATATGGTAAACAAGTACCTGAAAATATATTAAAATTTGAAAACTTTGAAAGACAAATGCAAGTACCATTTGTAGTGTATGCAGACTTTGAATCAATTCTGAAACCTATTCATACTTGTGAACCGAACCCCGAACGTTCTTATACAAATAAAACTTTTATACACGAACCTTACTCCTTCGCATATTTCATAAAATGTTCTTTTGACAATTCTTTATCAAAATTTGAACTCTATCGAGGATCTGATGTAGCCAAAGTTTTTGTATCGCGTATTGAAGCCGATGTAAGGGAAATCTATAACAGATATATGAAAGATATAGTCCCAATGGCTAAACTCACAGCACAAGAAAGACAAGACTTCCTGAATGCGACCGTATGCGGTATATGTGAGAAACCATTTAAAGTAGAGGATGTAAAAGTTAGAGATCATTGTCATATAACTGGTAAAGTAAGATTTGGTGCCGCACACTCTGTATGTAACTTAAATTACAAATTACCAAATTTTGTACCTATCATATTTCACAATATGAGTGGCTACGACAGTCACCTATTTATAAAACAGCTCTGTGCACATAAGGACAGAGTTGATGTTATAGCACAAAATAAAGAAAAATATATATCTTTCACGAAACACCTTTATATGCATGATTACGTCAATAAGAAAGGGGAGAAAAAACGGAAATTTATACAACTACGATTCATCGATAGTTTTAAGTTCTTATCAACATCGTTGCAAAATTTAGGGGGCAACTTAACTGATAACCAATTGTTTGTTACGGGAAGTTTCTATACAGATAAGGAAAAATTTAATTTAATGAGGCAAAAGGGTGTATTTCCATATAGTTTTATGGATAGTTTAGAGAAACTAAATAATGTAGAGTTACCCTCGAAAGATGAATTTTACGATAACCTAAATGA
Organism: Rhagium mordax; assembly: GCA_963680705.1. Lineage (NCBI taxonomy): Eukaryota > Metazoa > Arthropoda > Insecta > Coleoptera > Cerambycidae > Rhagium > Rhagium mordax. The sequence continues at coordinate 29,123,963 of OY796661.1, read as the reverse complement.
AGAACATATAACAAACCTCCCCGCTCAACGATTTTCTTATAGTCATCTATTGACAGCTGCTTTCTAATAACAGATTTCTTCACACCTTTAGCTTTTTTGAGTTCATTATCCACCGATTGTATATAATAAGCTTTCGCACCCGTACCATAAAAACTAATAATGGGATCAGAGGGGAACTCGTCTTTCATTTTACCTAACACCGACAAGCCCTTATGAATATTAAATTTATTTATTTCTTCGTAGTTAGATGTATCGAATTTGTCTGGATTCTGTATTATGAAATTATAAAAGTTATCTGTAAATGTTTTTATAATCAACGAATCCGTATCTGTATACAGCAAAGAAGCATTATCGCCGAAATGTTTTTTGATAACGTCGTAGAAAAAGTTGTATAATACTGTCTTAGACAACTCCAAGATACAAAAACCAACGTAAATTGGTTTGTTGTAGACTACCTTTAGTTTACCCATATGGATGGCTACAAAATCATCAGTAAATATTGAGCATGATTTAAAGTTAGGGCGTGTTATTAATGCATTTGCACCCATACTCCGCCTAACGCTCTCCCAGTGGGTAACTAATTTTATATCCATTCTATTATCAACATTTTCCATTGTCTTACCGAATACTGCGTTATTTAATAATTTATACTGATCTTTTTCAAATTTATTCTTAGCCTTATTTCTCATATCGGTGTTTAGGTCAATATATTTTTTAAGCCAAGGTGATTGTTTGAATTTAAGTATTCTATGTGTTTTTATAACCATTAACCCGTTATCTAGCGCTTGTTTCAAATTTATATAATGCACAATATATCTCCTCTTATCGTTTAAATTTGGTATCAGTTTTGTCAATTTCGATTTTGATTTTGGTGGAATAATATTTTCTACTAAAAAGGGTAGGTCTGAGTGTAAGTCGTGTAAATCTTGTGGATAATGTATGTCTACTTCGAGAACATACCCATGGGTGCTTTCATCTGAAATGCTCGTAATATCTAAATTCATGATTTCTTCTTCGGACAGCCACACGAATCCACCTGTCGGCAATTGTTGCGACATACTATGCCCATATAGGTTCGTGGCATCTAGATATGTGATGAATGAAGAAGGTTCTTTGGGGTCGTAGTTAGGGAGAAATTTGTTATTCGCAATATGTTTCCTTTCCGTACACTGGCTTACTCCACCACGTATTCCCTTTTTAAAAAAATGGATCATATCAATGTCCGTTAATAATTCCAACTCCACTTTGGTTAGTTTTAACATAGCGTCCCACGAGAGACCCGGACAAGTGTAATACTGAGCAGGATCAAGTTTATATTTTTCCAAACAAATTTTACGAAAATTTTCAAATACGTCACACAAAAGGAGTACGTCTGATTTTAAATAAAGATCTGAGTAATCGCCCAAATTCTGACAATCAAACAAGTTCCACACATCGTTAGCCCTCTGATAATCTTTATCTAATATTTAGAAAAATGAATACGTTTCGGAGTTGCTTGCATGACATTTACACAGAAATAAAGAACAAAGTGGCCTTGTCCCAACACGATGACAAACGTTTTGTTATTCCTAATACTACTAAAACATTACCGTGGGGGCACCGTGACATATCATTTTTTCAGAGCGAACAAGAACAAAATATAGAACGACTGATAGTTGCCATAAATAATATGGAGAAAAAAAATGAAAACTTGGACGCTTTACTTGCAGCAATAGCTGATTTAAGCCAATAATTAATTTAAAATTTTTATTTCATCTTCTAACGTAAAGGTCGAAAATTCGAATACATGAACTACTAAACTGGAAAATTCAAACTACAAAATTTCACCAATATTTAATTGTAACATTATAATACAAAATTATTGTGATAATTTTAAGTACTTTCAAATAATAGAATAAAAATATCTAAATAAAAATCACAGTGTTGTTATTAGTAAACCTTTCTCCCAAAATAAGTTAAATATCGATTAGGTTAAATCGTAAATTATAAATAATGTAGGTAGTGACTTGAAGAGGTGTGTGTAATGATACAGTTTTACAATGTAAGAGTAGGTGACGTTGCTAAAACTAAAATGTCGTTTTATGCTGCAGTCAGGAATGTGATGTCATTTCAAATAGAAAGTTGTTGCGTCAGTTATTCGATGTGCGCATGACATTTAGAAAAGTTTGACGTCACTTTGTAGCGGGATTCTGTTGAGACAAAGAAAATCAACAGTGGGGTGAAAGCTTGGCTTGCATAAATCACGTGATGTCGTCCAACCAATGAGAGACGAGAGTGGTCACCCACTCCCTACCGTTGGAGGGGGAAGTTAGCTTGGCTTGGGTTTGAGGACGCTTACAAGATTCTTTCCGTCTTCGCCTGTGCTAGTGTGTGCAAGTGTGCTCTCGTGAATTTCATTGCTCAGTTTTTGTGAACAAAATGGTAAGAACCGTTAAAAATGTATCATCTGCTGGTGGGCGTAAAAGGCGCTCGTCGACACCGCCACCAACTTTACCGCCCTTGACTTTAATGACGTATTTGGCTACGTTTAAACCATCACCTGACGCATCTACGGCGTCAGGTTCCGCCATTAATGGCGGTGCTGTGAAGTCAGCAATAAAAAATCCATCCTCTGGCAGGGTTAATGTTTTAAACAACATTATTGTTAAAGATGGTATTGCTGCTGACGTTGGGGGCGCTTCGTGTTCTAACGAAGGCGGTAGTCAGCTAGCGTATCATGGGCACCATCAGCAGATGCACGGCAATATACATCCTGGCGCAGATTTACCTGTTTTGCACCTTGAAGATGGTGACCTCGGCAATACCGTCAATGTCACCGTATCCAGGAGTAATGCAGGTAAAGCCGTTCATACCCCGAAATTACATGGTTTGGCTTTAAACAAAAAATTTAAAGTCACACCATCTACTTCAGGGTGTCAGGATGTACGCGCATCTCATCCGCGCAAATCATCTATGTCTCTGGTGGCACATGACTCCGATGACGACTTTTTGCCTAGTGTTAGCACTGGTAATGTAAACAACAATAAAAACACAAAGTCGTCGTCGGCGCCATCAAAAGGTAAAGGTAGACGTACAGAAACACAATCCATAGACTGTGACGCGACTTTATGGGACGAGATAATGGATTTCACGCAGACAGTTGTACCTGCCCCTCTAAGTCCGCTACCTGCTTCACCAAAAAAAAATAAGGTTTCGGCAGGTAAAGGGCAGGTAAAACCGTCTGCGTCGTTTGTGGCTGTACCTCTACCTGGCAATAGCGCATTACAACAGCCAAGCTGTTCTAATGCGGTGTTGCCACCACCACGCAATGACGCATTAGAACAACCGGGTTGCTCTAATGCGGTGTTGCCACCGCCGCCAGAGGTAGCTCCGATTGTTAATGAGAATCCGCTCCCAGCACAAGCGAACTCTGATTCTGAATCGGAGGTGTTCTCGCAAGTTGACACCAAAACATCTGTTAAGCAATTTTTTAAAATATACGGTCAACTTAAGAGAACACATGATTTAAATTTGAGGCTTTGTCGGGATCATCCGAAAATCTTGCGTCGTGCTGCTGATATGCGGGAAAGAGCCGCAAAATTAGAGGCCGACGTAAAGAGACAAAGGGAGGCTCTCGACAAAACTGCAAAGCAGATGAGGTTTATTTCGGATCAAATGGGTGGCTGAGCACTTGCGCACACGCGGCGGAAAGTTATTTTAAGTTAGATTTTAAGTTAGTTAAGAATATTGTTAGTTAGATAAGATTATTGTTAATTAGGTTTAAAATATAGTATTAATAAAAAAACATTAAAAAAATAAATGCCAAAAAAAAAATTTAAAATGTTTGTCAAAAAAAATAAATGACAAAAATAATTAAAAAAATAAATGCCCCAAAAAAAAATAAAAATTTGTCAAAAAAAATAAATGACAAAAATAATTAAAAGATCATACAAATAAAGGCAAATTAATTAAGTTAGATTTTTAAGTTATTTAAGAATATTGTTAGTCAGATAAGATTGTTAATTAGGTTTAAAATATATTATTAATAAAAAAATATTAAAAAAAATTAAAAAGTTTGTCAAAAAAATAAATGACAAATAATTACAAAAAAATGATACAAATAAAAGACAAAAAATGATAAAAAATAAATTACTGTGTATTATTATGTAAGAATATATTGTTAGTTAGATAATATTATTGTTAATTAGGTTTAAAATATATTAATAATAAAAAAATATTGAAAAATGATAAAAAAATTATTAGTATATTCGTAAATTATTATATAAGAATATGTATAATTATAAAAATTATTTACCATAATTATGTAAACATATATTGTTAGGTTAGGTTAGGTTAGACTAGGTTAGGTTAGGTTAGGTTAGACTAGGTTAGGTTAGGTTAGGTTAGGTTAGGTTAGGTAACGTTGGGTTACATATTGTAGTATAATGCAAAGCGCTGGGGGGCTTCGCGAAGCGAAGCCCCCCGGCGGCCCCCCCCGCCCCCCCCGCCCCCTTGCCCCGCCCCCGCTTCGCGGGGCGGGGCGGGGGGGGGGGGCGGGGGGGCGGAGCCCCCTATAGGCGGCGAAGCCGCCGTTATAGGGGGCGCAGCCCCCTTTATAGGCGGCGAAGCCGCCGTCATAGGGGGCGCAGCCCCCTTTATAGGCGGCGAAGCCGCCTTTATAGTGGGCGCAGCCCCCTCTATACTTTACAGGGGGTGAAAGCCCCTTTATACCTAAGAGGGGGCGAAGCCCCCGATACAAAAAATTATGTGACATTCTTAAAATTTATTAAATAAAGTATTTATTAACATGACTTATTTATTAATTTATTAACTAAAACTATTTATTAAATTATTGACAATGCATCAACTAAATCTATGTATTAAAATCATGTAATATTCTTAAGAGTTTATTAAGTAAATAAATGTATTAAAATGACTTACAATTAATTTATTAACTAAAACTATTTATTAAATTATTGACATTGCATCAACTAAATCTATGTATTAAAATCATGTAATATTCTTAAGAGTTTATTAAGTAAATAAATGTATTAAATGACTTACAATTAATTTATTTACTAAAACTATTTATTAAATTATTTACAATGTTTAATTTATATGGATGCCTAATCTGTTCCCTCGCAGACATTATCGCACTCTATCAAGAGCTGATAATCTGACCAGTGGCTCTGGTCAGGTGATGGCTGGCCGTCTGGATCGTAGAACACCGTTTCCATAGACCATGCTGATGGTGATGTTGCCCTATCAGTGCTGCTGTCCGGGGGGTTATCTTGGTCTCCCTGGTCCTCGCCTAGATTCTCACCTATCCAATAAGATGAAGGTGATATTGGTCTGTCGTCAATGCTATCTGGGGTAGCTTGGTCATCCTGGTCCTCTTCGTCTTCCTGGTCCTCTTCGTCTATCGAATACGATGGAGGTGACCGTTCCCACCAATCACTGCTGTCTGGGCCGTATTCACTAGGCATTGACCAGGTCGATGACGTTGATTTTGAGTCGGTGCTGGAGGAGACGCAATTTACTTGAGAAGTGTCCATGATGTTAATAATTTTAAATCTGACAAACAAGAGCGTTGCTGTGTGTTATATAAAGCAAACTAATCTCCACCCCCAGCAGTGGCGCCTCCTACAAACATTACTTTACAGGCACCTCTATTATTGATGAGGGAGAGGGGGTAAACATTTAATGTATAGTGTTTTACTGAATCAATGAATAAGTCAGGTTGGCCGAGTGGTTAAGGTGTCAAACTTCACTAATTAAAATTCATAATAACACGTATCCTATGATTGGATATGAATACCCCCTCTATTATTTTAGAGTGACTCCCTCCCCACACTACTATATATATGGGAGTAATATTAAACCAAACTTAGTTGCATTTACTATTTCTATCTATATACCACGTATCGAAATGGCAAATCCATCTATTATATCTATTCTAAGACGGTTGGCGCAAGAAGATTCCAATAATTGGATGCTGTTTAATCATGAGGCTGCGGAGATGGGGATACCTGCTGAGGCTGTGGAGATTGGAGCACCTGCTGATGTTGATGCCAATGGTGCCAACATCGATATCCAGGAAGTCATCGAAGGCGGCGAAAATGGTATAGTGGACGATGGAGTCGACGAAATGGTGGACGATGGTATAGAAGTCGATGTTGCGGACCTCATCGAGGAAGACCAGCACGAGATGGCTTTCCAGATAAAAGATATGGTGGCTGGTACAATGGACAAGGTGTGTGCTACAGCGGCCTTCGTTGTGGTATGCAGCATTGACCAGGGAAAATACTTTATGTGCACTAGGTGCTACGTATCGTATTCTCGCATGGTCGTAGAGGGGGCTGTTCACCAACACGCAAGTCTGCACAACACGGTTGAGTGGTGGGACGTACCTACCATAAAGTGCAAAGCTTGTGGCGATGACACAGTGACAGTCGGTGCCATCGAAGGTTGTTTTGTGTGCAATAATACTGGAAAAAGAACAGTACCCATATAATAATATTAGATTTTCTAGTTTGTACTTTTTATATTATTTTTTATGTTTGTTTAATGTTTAATTATAATTTTTAATTATATTTAATTAATTTTATGTTTTATGTTATATGTATATTTGTATCATTCTTATAATATAGATTGTAGGAAAATAAAAAGGAATTAAAACATTTATGTGTATGTTTATTATCTTTCAAGTGTTAGCATCTACATTAACTATTAGGGCTAAACATTTCAATATAAAATATAGCAAAATAATTATTACAGCTAAGATAAAGAATAAATATGTATGGGCTATTTCAATACAATACTAGTTTGTTTCATGAGAAAATAAATTTTACCCCAGCTAATAGTTATGGGTGTAATACACTAAATCTAAAATTTATTAAATCGACTGATGATATTAAACTATAGCAGTTTCATCAATCCATGAACTCTGTTCTAAGGGCAATCCCAGCCATTTAACGAACAGTTTGTTTCCTTTCTTTCTTAAAACTTTCTCTACTAAATATACATCAGGATGTTTACTTTTCTGCAACTCCATTTCATAAAAACCACCCTTTATTAGTCGACCCGTCATATCTTCAAGCAGGTAAGTTGTGGGGTTCGTTACATTTATTTTTACGACTTTAAAAAGTTCTGTTGAAAAATTTGCCGTATACCCTTTTTCAAATATACCTTTGAATTTACTAATTCTCACTATGTCCCCAATATGAAATTTAGGTTTTACAAAAATTTTAATACGATTGTATGCAGTTAAACGTGTAGTAGATGTGACATCCGCAGGCTTCATACCAGTTGTACTATGCACCTTATTATTGTACATTTTTGTTATGTTGGATAGAATGTCGAACCATTTGTATTTTCCTCTAACTGAGAACTCCTTATATAACCAGTTTTTTAGGGTTCTTATTACTCGTTCTACTATTGCTGCTTTTTTCGTGCTATACGTGGAATAATGATTGATATTATGTTCCTTCATTAATGTGGCAAAGATTTTATTGTAAAATTCTGTACCATTGTCACTCTGCAAGTTGAGAGGGGTGTAACCAGAATCTTGAAAGATGCTTTTCATAGCCCAGCTAACTTGGCTACCAGTTTTATTTTTAACGGGTCTACACCACACATATTTGGAATAACAATCAATCGCCACGAGAATGTAGCGGTAACCTTTATTGTCAGATGCAAATGGTTGCATTTCTGCCAAATCTATTTGCCATAAATCGCCATATCCTTTAATTATAGTCCTTCTTCTACGAAAATTTCGTCTAGCACATCTATGTAACTCGTTAACAACTTGTAATTTTTCGCTGCTAACCTCCATTATAAAATTGTCTTCAGTTACATATCAACTTCAGGCATTAGTTCTGGTGGAAATGCTAGGGCTCCGGATTGCACCTTCTTTGGTTGGAGTTCGGTGGCAATATGCTCTAATTTAGAGATTCTAGTGATTAAAGTATTGTGATTGTTTATGGCCGAACGTTTAACTTCAGAAATTGCTTTGTCAACATATTTCCTCATTTCTATTTTCATTTTCTGCATCATCTCATTATTTTGTTTATTAAAAATAGTGCGATTTTCTTCTCCACTTTTTACAAGTCCCACATCAACATATTTTTTCATTTCCCCAGTAATTATATCGGCTGTATTAAAAATAGCTTTGGCAGCATTTTCATCATTTGTTTGTAGACGCTTGTTAACGTAATTACATGTTGCACCATCTTGATCATCGACAGGTTCCCCTAGATTTTTTAAACGCTTGTTTTGAATATCATAGTGATTATCTCTGGTTAGTTTAAAACCAACACCAGGTAATCCACGCAGGGCTTTTAACTTATTCACACTAGCTCTTTTACTGCGTCCAAATTTGTCAATAGTGTTGTTTACAGTAGACATTTCTGACTGCATCTGATGCGGTTTATAAATTGCAGACTATATAATACTTATTGTGTATAATGATGTTTTATTTCCTCTTTAATACACAATTTTTTCTTCCCTAAGTTCTGATATTATTTCTATTATTTCATTGTCGTGGTTGTTATTTCCCGCCATTTTTGAACTCCATAAAAGGCGTAGACGATCCACAAGTTCGTTGGGTTTATTCCAGTAAATAAATTCTTTATCATTATTTCTATACAATTTGTGGGTAGGTACACGTCTTAATCCATAACCACTTGTTGATGATCGTGTCTCAATTGTAGAGGATGTTAATGGTTTGATAATTTTGTGAAATTTTGTACGTTTAGTGGTGTTATAGCCACTCGCTACATTGAATTTTTTGTAAGGCGCTTTTGTTTTTCTTAGTATTTCTCCATATATCTTGCTCCACTCATCATCGAGAACACCTTCTCTTTTATCACCTAAAATTGGTGGGCGTTTTAGAAATATTAGATCGTACAATTTAGGACTACCTAGATACACGCCAAGTTTCTTATTGCCATACCACAGTGTAATATTTCCATGGGAAAAACGTATTTCCGCATTGCCCATAAGCAGTTTGTCTGTCTTGGGATCTACACGCACTCCATATAAAGTATCATACCTGGAATCACCAGATTCTAAATTTTGTATATGTCTTTTTACTACGTCATATCCTTTTTCTAGTTTTCTAGCTAGAGAAGTTTCAGATACGGGGGTTGTTCTTATAGACGATGGTGGAGTTTCCATGATGGTGGTAAACGGTGGATCATCATCATCGCCTAAATACTTATCAGATACTCCTTCAGAAGCACTCTCCCATGGCACTGCCCTCTGAGTAGACACCCTCGATGATGATGATGGTGGTTGTTGGGCGTGTGGTTTGTTCTCCGCTGCTGAAGATATAGCATTTAAAGGTTCAGTTATTGGTTGATAGATCTTTTCAAGTGTTACATGCATCTCCATATCTTTGTTCTTAATAGAGTTAAACTTCTTACGTACCGCATCTGTAGCCTCAATCAACTGTCGCTTGAGGGCTATTTCACTACTGGGATGTGCAAGATTATTATATTTTTTATTATCTTTGGTAACCTTCATCTTAGCGCATACGTAAACGAAGTAACCCTAACGAAGTATGTGGTTCAATTGAAGTTTTCATTAAAATGCATTATGGATATATGAAGCTATCAAACCCTTTTCTATATCGCCCACCTTGTACTTCTCTATCCTTATCAATCACTAGAAACCCATATTTGTCATTCCAGCACTCTGCACACATATTTTGAAATACTGTAAACGTTACATCGGGTGACACATGATCGGAAAATATGTGGTGAAGGTTCACGTCGTCCTGTTTAAAGACAATAATTAAATTACTATTGTCTCTTATTAGCTGCTTCGGTATTCGAGAATATGTCTGACCAAGATAAAAACAATCCACATTTCTATGGCGGCCCATACTAAAATATGCTCTTATAACATCTTGCTTCTCACATATCACATCATCAAATATAAATAAAGACTCCGGCTTTGCCTCGGATGGTTCCACTATTTGCGTTCCGTTACTAAATGTATAAAATCCTAACCCCTTAATCGGCGCTAGTACCTTACGTAGATACTCATACTTGGGTTGATTTATAGACTTTGAGTATAGGTAAATATTTAAAAAGCGTAAACCTAAGCGATGGGTGATCAAAGATATTAAGACATTTGTTTTCCCACAATTCGACGGTCCTATTATGAGGGCACGTACAGTTGAAGGTAGTAGTGGTCCATGACGATTATGTGCACTTAACCCACGCCCAACTTTTTCATCCAAATTATCTATGGAAAGAGTTTGTTTCTGCTTCACAATGTGCATTGTATAGCGGCTAATTGGTATATAAATAGATGTGTGACTTGCAACTCTTATTTAAATGGTTTCCACCATACGATACACACGTGAAAAACGTACGAAGCGCGGTAGAGGATTAGTTAATTCCCTGATTAATAAGCTCCCCGTCGAGTTGCATTTGCCAGGTTATCAATTTTGTGGTCCAGGCACAGATTTAAATAAACGGCTGGCACGAGGTGATCCTGGCATAAATCAGCTCGATAAAGCGTGCAAGCAACACGATATTGCATACGACAAAAACAGCAGTAACCTAGCAGCCCGCCATAAAGCAGACTATCAGCTTGAACAGGCTGCGTGGAAACGGGTGAAATCCAAAGACGCAGGACGTGGAGAAAAGGCCGCTGCTTGGTTAGTTACAACTATAATGAAAGGAAAACAACGTCTTGGTATGGGATGTAATTTAACAATATCTCGTAATCCAATTAGGAAACGAATCATCAAGAAAACAAAGAAGGGTAAGAAGAATGTTAAAAAGACAGCGTTTGGATCTGGGATAGTACGAAAAGTGCGTGACACACTGCGAAGTGCTGGAGGCAAAAAAGTAAAAGACCAAAAGAAGGTGGTTGAAATTGCTCTAAAAGCTGCACGTCGATATATAAAACAGGCCGGTGGAAAACGCAATATTCGAACACCTCGAATTATACCAATACCAAAAGTTGGCGGTATTTTACCTCTAATACCCATTTTTGCTGGATTATCTGCATTGGGTAGTTTGGCGGGTACGGCTGCTGGTATTGCTAAAGCTGTAAATGATGTGAAAAAGGGTAGAGAAGAATTAGCTGAAGCAAATCGGCACAACAGAAGTATGGAAGCAATAGCTATGAAAAGTGGTAAGGGGATGTATATGAAGCCATACCGAAAGGGGATGGGTCTTTATCTAAAACAGAATTCAAAAAACTAATAGACTCCCTACCTCGGAGACCTCTTACCGACATTGATCTTAAATATTATGCTAATAAAATGAAGGTAGCATACTTTCGAGGTGTATTTATGCGTGACTCACTACCAAGACATGGGCCACATTACAATGAATCCGCAATAATCAATTTGGATAGTATATATGGTCCTGGGACACATTGGGTGGCATATAAAAAACGAGGTAGTTTAGTAAATTATTTTGATAGTTTTGGCGACTTACCCCCACCTATAGAATTAGTTACATATTTCAATAACGATTCAAGGAGGGCCAACCAAATATTCTATAACTACAAACGTGTACAGAATTTTAACACAGTGTTGTGTGGACATTTGTGTTTAAAGTTTCTCTCTACGAAACAAATATAAAACGCCATGGAACTGAAATCTATGACCCCAGCAATAGATCGAGAAGGTATCAAGCGAATGGGTCACTCACTAATTGCATTCTCCCGTTTGCGTAGTCTGTTGAAGATGAGCAAACAACAACTAGCAGATATGCCCAAAGAGGTGATGATTGGGTTGGCTTCACATGAAATTGCATTAGTATGGGATAAGCTACCTACACATCTTCAGAACGATGTCGATATATTAAAATATCAATATTGTACAGAACATTACCTTAATGATTATGAAAGCAATGTTGACGTAAATGATGGTCCAACACCTAGAAAAATGTTTTGCTGCTATTGTAAGGTAAACGATGTAAATGTGGCATCCAATAACAATGTAAATATATTACCATCAACTTCTAAGAAGAGGAAATTATACCATTATTGCTGTAATCCACAATAAATTGGGTAACACAATTTAATTATATCAGTCATGTCGTACACGTTCACACTAACGAGCCGCTTAAGTGAGCTAAGTGTCAACTTTGATCCACCCATTGAACTGGATAGGAGCAGTCGTCATGGGTTAGGTTTAATTGGATTCTACTCTTACAACTCCATATACAATGTGGATGAAACAAATAACATCTTCCAATATAGGGTTAGTGCTAAAGATACATTCACTACTGTTCACATACCTCTGGGGGCTTATGAAATTGATGAAATCTATGCTGCAATGTTGAAAGCTATGAATATTGATGGAAAGGATTACACGCAAATATTCACTTTAAGGGCAAACAACAATACCTTAAAGTGCGAGATTTTGTCAAAGTATGAAGTAGATTTTAGACAACCAAATTCAATAGGAAGTCTGTTGGGATTTGGACAAATATATTTACAACCAAATAAAAATTACGAATCAACACAGCCTGTTGATATTATGAAAGTAAGGATGATACGCGTAGATTGCAATATTATTTCTGGAGCTTATCTGAATGCAGAAGAGTCACACACTCTCTTTGAATTTGACATAGACGTTGAGCCTGGCTACAAACTTACTAGAGAACCCAAAAATATCATATATTTACCTGTTAGACCTAAAGGGTGTCAGTTAATAGACAACATCACACTACGCATACTGGACGACAACGGTGATTTGATCGATTTTCGAGGTGAGAAAATTATTGTAAGGCTAGAATTGAAGAAAGTCGGATATCACCAACCAAATGGGTTTTAGATATAAACAGCGACAGCAAGTACATCACCATCAGTATGATACTGTAGCGAACAACAGTATAGATAAAAAGAAAGGGAGATGTGGAAAGCAATTCATTCAAAGTCTATACCTTAAACAGTTAAGACATAGATTGTCAGTTGAGGATCAAGCCTTTTTAAAATCTATTGGATTAAAACTGCGAAAAAATTGGTCATAATAATGGTGGCTACTGCAACTAGTGACAAACTTGAGGTGTTTGATGAACCTGTGTTAGATCATTCCCTAGTTAGCCTACATGAGCATACATATAAACCATATGGATCCCCATATTACAGAAACTCTGATGAAATACGTATTCCCATCAATTTTCAAGATGTTATACTCGACATTTCAGAAAGTTATATATACATAGAGGGAAAATTTACTCCTAGCGACACCACAAAGCGTTGTTATTTATCCAATAATGCACTAACATTTCTCTTTGAAGAGATACGACTGGAAATGGGTGGTGAACAAGTAGCAGTAGTTAGAAGACCTGGTATTACTACCACAATGAAAACTATGGTGTCGTATGGGCAAACGCATGCACGCTCATTAATAACAACAGGTTGGGGTCTCACTCAAACGAGACAAGATATTTTAGATACCGCCAGTCACGTGTTCAGTGGCAAACTACCCCTTAAGTTCCTTATGGGTTTTGCAGAAGATTATACCAAAGGCATTCTGAATGTGAAGCAAGAATTAATTATGATAATTGCACGCTCATTTAAAGACTCCTATATCGGTGAGGTTGATGCAGAGTTGGAAATCAGCAAAATTGAGTGGAAGATAAGGCACATTGTACCTGAAGATCGACAAAAGTTAAAATTATTGAATCGAATTAATAAAAGTGGTAATAATACCAAAGTTAAGATGGTCTACCGTGCGTGGGATTTTTATGAGCTTCCCTGTCTACGCGATACTACCTATGACATATGGGCGCTTAAACTCTCCACCCGTCTTGAAAGCCCACTTTTCATCCTTCTTGGCTTTCAAGGCACTGATCAGGCCAATGATAGAACAAAGGATGTTACACAGTTCAAACACGCAGACATAAATAATATTCGACTATTTCTAAACTCTGAAGTATATCCATATGAACGTTGGAATCTAGATTTCGATAAGAAGCTCGATTCTGCAGCATATTATGCTTATGAGAACTTCCAACGTAGTTACTATGATAAAGATATGAGCGAACCCATGATGGATCTTGGGGAATTCAGGAAGAATCCTTTGTTTGTCATTGATTGTTCACACCAACCTGTTGCAGTGAAATCATCTACTGTCGACATAAAAATAGAATTTGAAACACGAAAAGCGAAATTTCCGGAACAAACTCGAGTGTATGCACTTATACTTCATGATACATATTTAAGTTATAACGCATTAGATGGCTCGGTTCAGAATGGCTTTCTCGATGTCAAGTAAAAAAAGAAAATATTTATTATTGTGGAATTAAGTAGTGCAACCTATTTCTATCAAGATATCTGGATAATTTTATCAACAATAATCATGATGTACTTGCAACTGTTTATTTTCTCAGAATGTAATTGTAGAATTAAATATAAAATTAAAATAAAAACTGTTCTAATTATACTAATGTATTTTTTGTTGTGTAATAAGAAATATGAAATAAAATGAATGTAATCTTTTAATGTGTATTTTATTTATTCAGTTTTATAATATAATATAAAATACAGAATATTGTTTACTACAGATACATACAATATTTGGTGTAATAAATATGACAATAGAAGATGAATATTATTTATGTATCTACATTGTTATCTTCTACATCAGACTGGTCGAGTTGATATTTTTCAATAATATTCTTAGGTAGGTACTCCATTATCTCGTATAGAAAATGTTTTAGTTCCACTCTGTCCATATGCTCACAAAACTCATCCAAATTTAAGAAGCCACGGGAATATCTACCACATAGATTTACACCAATGCTATACGCTTTAGAAGCTTCTTTAACCCGTCGAACTTCTTCAGCGTCGAAGCAGATATTCATATCATAATTTAATGAAACCAATGCATCCCTTATTAAGTCATCTAGTTTACAAGACAATCTCTCAATGGCAGATTTAATGTCTTCTGCAGGGGTCCATGTTTGGGTTGAATATTGCATCCACATCTTTGCTGCGTACCTACAAATAAAAAATGAAATGTAAAAAAATATATAAAAAACAGCACTAAATGGACTTACGTTTGAGCTATTGGTGTACACGAAGTAAAAATATGTTGTACAAATGTCAATTTAGATATATCAGAATCTTTATAGGCTAACAAGTGATACTATTCTATAATACTCCTAGCATTCTTCCACAATATTCCATTTCTACTTAATACTTAAACTTAGCTAACTTAAATACTTTACGATTATTTTTGCTTGAGAATTAAACACCGAAACTTATTAATGGACTAGATTTTGCTCCAGGATAAGCTGGAGAACTTTGTCCTAAATATGTCAATGTAACTTTACCATTTGACGAATTTATTTTATCGATAGTGTTCTCACTAATAATTTCCACAAACCGTTTCGGTAAAAATGATTTAAAAGTCGTAATTGAACTTTCCTCAAACAAAGTTACTATGATTGATTTTCCAAATCTTGTATTAACCAAAGATATTTTTTTTATGATATAAGGTTTATTTAAAATTAACGCTGAAATGGATCTTTGCTCTAAAATCTGCATATCTTGATTTATTAACTCATTAAGTGCTAATAAGTCAACTTCGGAAATTGCCATATTTAAAATGAATATAATGAAAGAATTATAAAGAGTAATATAAGATATTGCTCACTTGAAATAACTGAAGTCACTGACTGCACTAGGCTGATTTGTTAGCTGTAGATGGTTCACGATAGAACACGATAGAAATGATTTTGTGTTGCGACTACATCTTCTTTATAGCAGTCCAGCTGAGCTACCCCACCACCACTACTTGGAGTACTCATACACATATTGGTACATACACTAATTACAACTACAATTGCATTGCACCACTCCAATTACCTCTATTGCAATTACATCAGTCTAATTACTGCACATTACTCTACTTACCTCTATTGCAACTACATCAGGCTAATTACCTGCAATACTCTAATTACCTCTATTGCAATTACATCAGTCTAATTACCTACATTACTCGAATTACCCTAGTTACCCCCCACCACAAAAAAAAGGGTGGGGGGAGACCCAGCTCCGCCATTACCACTCTACTCATATTACTTTGTAATACATTTGTGCAAAAATCTTAACGATTAAAAATAATAATATCACGGATTGTAAATGAAATATTTCACCAAAATTGATGCCTGGTGGCCCTGAATTAATTGCAGTGTCCTTAGATAATAGGCTCCAAATATTAGGTTATTCCGACTTTCCGTACATTTAGAGCCAATAAGTTTTCTGTTTCCATTTTTTTCATAATAAGAATAGATACCTTATTTATCCAACTTAGGAATAGTTCAAAAACAGAAATTGCTTTGACCCTTAAAATTTTCTAATATAAAGAGATCCTCATTCAAAAATAAAGTTGACCTTAGGTTTTTTACGATTTTCTGTGATAATTTATTTTTAGATCTTTTTTCATCCACTGATAATCTCATTTTTGTGTCCAGTAGTGGCGGACAGACAGACATTTTTTAAACTTAGTTTTTTGATTGAGTAATTTTCAAAATACCGGGTGGCCAAGAAATTATTGCCTACGGAAAAACTCGATTACGAAAGGTAGATTTCTAAAAGTTGGAATAATAAATGACTATAGCCAGAATCTAATGACTTAAACAAATTTAGACATAATTTATATCAAATGAAAGATAAAAAATTATTTTCTTTTGCTACAAAAAATATACAGATAAGTCCAGGATGCTTCGAACACGACAGGGATTGGGACGAATATACGAGTGGCCGACAACTCGCCTCAGTTAGAAATTTGTACATGAGGGCGCGGCAGTGCGCTGTCTGTGGCCACTCACTGCTCGCTCAGCAGTCAGCAGAGTAGACTGTTGTTACACAATGAAAAAAATAAGAGAGGAAAATGGAATAAGAAATAAGATAAATAATTATTTCAAGAATACACACTCTGGGCGATAATATATTAGTTCTTATTCGATTTAAAATTCAACTGTTCAAATTGTTCCTTGCTTTTCGGATATCATTATTTGTTAATTCTATTCCATATTCTTTATTTCTTATCTCTTATTTTTCATTGTGTTTAAGCTTTAACCGTGTTGGGATGTAGAACTCATGTACGTCTGAAAGAAATTTGATTTACGTTTCGAAATTTTTCCAACTTCAATAATTCATCCTAGATAGGATTAATTATTGTAATTTTAAAAAAATCTCAAAACACATTTAAATATTTCCATTTTTTTTGCAACAAAAATGTGATTCTACAACATAAAATTAAAATGAATTGTCGCTGCACCTCGAGGTGTAATAAAAATTATTATTATAAAAGAATCCAAACAAGGAACAGTAGACGCGAGAGCCATCGGCTACATCGCGGGGATCCACGATTCCCACAACTGTGTCCGCTTGCCTCAACGGGCACAAGTAAATCGCTCAAACTAATACCCATGTTCGAACCACCCATGTTCGAACCTCCTCGGTCTTTACTGTATATTCCACTTTAAAATTCATCCACAAAATTAAATTGTTCTCCAAAGAAAACATGATTCTTTAATTAAGAACTTTGCGTACATGAAGTGACAAAAACACGTCCTTGCGTCACATCCAACGCCTACTTTCTATAGGATCCAAAAATAAAATTCAGCAGGGACCTAATTTTTACACATATCGCTGAAATCAGAATTTCATGACGAACAAGAAAATGTAAAAATATATACTTATTTAAGGTGTTCAATTTAAAGTTGATGTCACTTCCGATTAGACCGGAAGCAATATTTTGTGCATAGCTCAGTTGGATTCTGGCCATTATTCACTTTTCAGGTTTCAGAAGTCTATCTTTCATAATAATAATCGAGTTATTCTGTAGACAATATTTTCGTGATCACCCGGTATAATTCCGAATATTTCAATGTCGATATTCGTTTTATAGGGAAGTAAAAATATGAAAATATGGTAAATTTTTTTTTCAAGAAAAATTAAAAACAATATTTTACATTTTCCAACTGAATGTATTATCGTTCTGCTGCGGTTGCGTTAATCAATAAAATAATTTTAACGACGCCATTGTAATAATATGGAATTTCATCTAAGAGCCCTTTTATATGAAAGTGTACAATTTAAAATTGAACATCATAGAGGAGGGTCAACGTCTTTCTTAGTATGATAAAATGACGCAAAACTACGTTAGCCAGATAGAATCTTCTTATGCCCGACTTTGTATCAATATTTGCATAGAAAACCTCAAAGCTTTGTTCACGTCAGTTGTGTTGTATCATGATTTAGTTGGTGAAACTTTCGGGACATTACCACTATTTTTGTTAAATTTATGCTAATATTTCAGTTTCCATGTAAAAATTATCTTTGTTTTATTTTTATATAGAAAATGCTCGCTTAGTATACTACATAAATAGAAATTCAAACAAACTGTCACACAGCTGATGGTAATCGTTGTATAAAATTACCATATAAAAATATTCATCGATAACTGCTGGATTTTTCATGATAATTCAACTTCTTCAAGTGGAAATTGTAACCAACGTAACAAATAACAAATCCTGAGTCTCGATTTAATGGAAAATACATTAGGTACAAATACATATATAAGTTGTGGGTAGTTTATGTTAAATTATTTTTTATTTGTAATGCAATTTATCAGATATGATAAATAATAATAGAGATAAGTAAAAATAATAATACGTATAAGTAGCAATTAATTAAATACAAAAATATAAGAGTGCATAATAAAACTGAATACACAGTGTGCTCCAGTATAAAGTCCAAACCGACATATTAAAAAAGTGACTGATGAACTATATTTAATGTAGAAGTTTCGGAAAGTACTCTCTACACCACAACAAACATTTAGGACATTGAGCATATTAAAGCTTACATACATGCATTATCATAATATGAATGGAAAAGTTAAGAAATCAACTCTGGTTCTGTACAGGGGTATTCACGAGAGATTTTACCCCCCTTAACTTTCTTATTTTTTATCCTAGTAAAAAATGTTGACAAAAGTTTCAGGAAATTTTCTTACCATCTCAATGCATGCACCTATCGGAGAAACAAATGAAAATCATATTTCGGAGATACTGGCCAAACTTATGATTTTTTTATGGAACACCTTGTATGTTTTTAGATTTCTGAAATCAACGTTTCGTTCTGATTACAAAAATATATACATATTATATATTTGCTCCAGCCGTTTGCGCAATATGCTTAATTCAATTAAATGTTTAGAATTTTGCACAAAATCAGTATTGCCATGGAAATAACCTGGGGTGATACTTCTTGAAAAACGATAATCTGTTATTTTTCTAATTCGACGACGAAATTTTTTATTTTTTCGCAATCCTTTCGGTTACAGAAGTATAAGTAGATAGTACTTTTCCTCACTAGCGCTGAAAAAAAACAAATGAATAAAAAGTACCAATAAAATTATATAGCTAGGTAGGTACTACGAAATAACATACTAAACTTCATTACCTGCAAATTGTACAAAATGTATTCTTTTCTTTATTGGCTTTTTGGGCATTGCCCATTCAGCCACAAATATATTGTACAAAGTGAGTCAACATTGCGATAAACACTTCCTTTATTATCGATAATACAAACAAAAGTTTTAAATACTTAGACGTTAAAGGAGACCAAAATGGCTGCATTTTAAAATTAGTTTTGAAATATATGGAGTGATTCATGAAAGCGGAGCGCACCTTATACATTTAGAAAATTTGAATTATCCAGAAATTCTCTATATTTGTATACTATAAGGATATCATAGTCTAAAACTAATAGTTCTCGAGATATTTACGAAAATTAAGAAAAAAATGAAATTTTCAGCATTTTTTAAATTAGCTACTGTTATTTCGGCAAAGTGTTAAATTATCAAGAATCATTTCATTTTAAATTAAGAGAATATTTATTTTAACTACTAGTTTAGACAAGAATTGATTTATTTGTTACAGAGTGTTCAGAAAATGTTGACATTTTAAGAAAACTTCAAATCTCATTATTTTGTTTAATTCAAATAAAACACCCTAGGTATATCTTTTTACTTTTTTACAGAATCTTATAGGCCAATGTCTTCCCTACAACTTTTGTTAAATATGACCTATCCTAAAAGAATTTAGAAAATATTCGCAGAAATTTATATTTCTACATTATTTGAAACAGTTTTATACACCGTTTAATCACATTAGCTTCGAGAAAAAACAAACAGACGATGTTAAATAAAAAGTAAAATAAATTATCCAGATTATTTTTAAACTAGTAATAAAATGGATTATTTTTTCAATAGGTAATGTAAAAGCTCCTGTGAACAGGTGAATGATAATTTTTATTCCATTTGATTGAAAAAACGCCAAACAAAATAAAATAAATTCAACATATTATCCTGTGTTTAATTTAACACAGTGACAAATAACAGTAATTAGGAAAATGCTGACAATTTCATTTTCTTCTTAATTTTCTTAAATGTTTCGAGAACTATAAGTTTTAGGCTATGAAATCCTTATGTTGAAATATAAAGAATTTCATGGAACATTCAAATTTTTAAAAATATGTAGGATGCATGAATCACCCCATATATTTCAAACTAATTTTAAAATGTAGCCATTTTGGACTTGGTCTCCTATAATTTATATACAAATTTGTTTTTGTATTATCGATAATAAAGGAAGTGTTGGACTTTATCACACCGTTGACTCACCCTATAGAGAGGCAACTGCACGCAGTGTTCCCGAGCGAACGGTCACCCATTCAAGTACTAATCACGCCCGACATTGCCTAACTTTGGAAAATGGGACCAGTGTTTCCAACTCGGTTAGCCGTTGTCCCCCTCAAAATAGATTCGTGAACATCAATTTACTTGTAATTATTAATCAGAAAGTTCAATTAATTCTACGTAAATAAGAAAGTCTTAACACCACCTGTCCCTGTTTGGCTACAATAGCGCCTACGTCTGTGGGTTTCGCACTCAATATCTACGAATGCAAATTGTGCCTCGGTTAACTGTCGCAAATAATTAGTTTAGAGTTAGAACTTATTTAAAGTACTTTTATACGACCGCCGAGGTGCCACTCTGAAACTTAAGAGCGTCCTACTTCCATGCATTGTTAAAATTTGAGGACTTTCGCATAATTCAATGGAGATATGCCTCGCAAAACATATACTTTGTCTAGACATTGATTTAGATCGTACGCTGTCGAAGGAGTCTTTTGAGTGCGAGATACGATAATCCAGAGCCGAGAAAATAAAGAATCGTAAACAGTTCGGTGGGAACTAACTTGTGTTTGAAAGCTGTCTGGTTAAAAGTTTACTTACGTTTTAACTGCCAAAGTATTTGTTTGCAGCCGGTGCGGATCACTTCCTACATATTACTTTTCCTGTAAGCCGACCACGAGTTAACTTTGTCGTTTTCCGGTTGCGAAGACGATGAGTGTTAGTTTCTCCAGTGGCGTGGATCAGTTTTTGTTAAAAATTTGTTTCAAAATGCGAAATCTTCAGGAATGAGGAAGGTTCATACCTTTTCGCACGTTCGAGTTCTCGTTCATTGTGAAATCAATCAACCCACAAACGGATCAAATGTTTTAACAACGTTCTCGAAAGGTTTATATCTAACGAGATATCAAAAAGAAACTAATTGCAGTTACCTTTGTCTTCCATTTGTTACATTCTTATTTTATGTCATACTGAGTAATAAGATAAAATAAAAATAATAAAATAAAATTTTATTCACCATTTGCAGATACATTGTGAGAAATATATAAATAAGTATAAATAAATATAGATTAACAATAAATAAATACAAATAAATAACAAATATACAGGGTGTCCCACTTAAGATGTATCCACCCTCCTAAAATCTTTATTTGTGAACCGATTTTCGAAATCTTTTTTTTGCTGGATAGGGCTTGGAATACTGCATTTAAGCTATACCTTATATTTCTTAAAAAGGTATATCATGACCTACTGAGACGTATTTTTTTTAGCGAAATTTCGAGAAAAACTATTAGCGATTTTTTTAGAGATTAAACTAATACCAGAATTAGATTCAGGACATTTTAAAACCTAAGTGGTGTGAATTTTGCGACATTAGGATACAAGGTGTTAAAGAAAATGGAGAGGAATTTTTAACAACGGCAAACTTTTTTTGTAAACAAAATCGGTACTATTTTGAAATTATCAGTAATTTAACATTTTCACAATTCTCTGGTTTATTTGAAGACGTATTAAGAAAAAATCGACAGTGGTAACGACTAAAAATGGTATCTAATTTCTGTCGATACGGTTATTGAAAACAAATAAAACAATACATTAGTTATTAAAGCTAGTAAAAACCATTCACTGGAAAAAAATATTGTAATAATCCTTTGAAAAAACCAAACGGTATTGAAAAATGCATAAGGGTGAATAGTGGACTCATTGAGAATAGTTCAATTTAATTATAAGTTGATTAATTTGATTAATTTTAGGAACCTTGTTCTTTTAATAATTTTGACCTAGTTTTGTTACCAGTATCTTAGTAATTTTTTATTTGTTTATTCGTTGTTTTTATTTGTGTTTTCAAAGGATTATTACAATATTTTTTCCAGTGAATTGTTGAATTAGCTTTAATAACTAATGTAATATTTTATTTGTTTTCAATAACCGTATCAACAGAAATTAGATACCATTTTTAGGCGTTACCGCACTGTCGATTTTTTCATAATACGTCTTCAAATAAACCAGAGAATTGTGAAAAATGTTAAATTATTGGTAATTTCAAAATAGTACCGATTTAACACCCTGTATCCTAATGTCGCAAAATTCGCACCACTTAGGTTTTAAAAGGTCCTGAATCTAATTCTGGTATTAGTTTTTCTCTAAAAAAATTGCTAATTGTTTTTCTCGAAATTTCGCTAAAAAAATACGTCTCAGTAGGTCATGATATATCTTTTTTAAAAATGTAAGGTATAGCTTAAATGCAGTTTTCCAAGCCCTATCCAGCAAAAAAAAGATTTCGAAAATCGGTTCACAAATAAAGATTTTAGGAGGGTGGATACATCTTAAGTGGGACACCCGTATATGTAATGTAGTACAAAGACAAACGTTTAAAAGTTAATCATTAAAAATAATTAACTGTCAATTAAAATAGCAATTAATTTAACAAGAAACAATTAATAATATGCATGTAAATAAGAGCAAAAGTTAAACAAGAATTAAAAATCATGATTAAGTAATTCCATAATAATGAGTATCCATTTTGGAGAAATATATTTTTTATGGTGATTTAATACTTTAAGAAGCTCCATATTATGGATATTTATATAGGGTGTTTATTATTATATTGACGTGATTCCTTAAATGTAGATAATTTGAACACAGGTATCGATACCTAAATTATTTTTATGCCTTGATTGCCTTGTATTGGTTGTTCAGAAAGAATTTCTAAATTTTCCATATTACATTTGGCATAAATTAAACATTTGTATAGGTATGTAAACGCACGGTGCCATAAGGATTCTTTTATTAATAAAAGTATTCTTACAGCTTTCCCTGTAAATAATAAACGCAATACCCTTTTCTGTGATGAAGCAGTACATACGATTTTGGGGCCATAATTAACTGCGATTATGTTTTTTCTGATCCTTCTGTATAATATAAGCGTTTCTGGTTATTATGGATAATGAAGTGTAGATAAAAATTCATGTAATAGTAATATTCCTAGAAACGTCAAGATACTGTTTTATTACTGTTTTATCTAGATAATTATCCGCCTAATAATGCTATTTGTAAAAGCTGTTAACAAGTTCTGTGGGTAATAAAAACCAATAAATATAAATGCGTCACAATTCGAGACAAGAATATTATATTAAAGCAGCTAGAAATATTTCCTGTCATGGTAGATAATCCTGACTAGAGTACGCAGTGATGAGAATACATTAGAGGACCGATACAATGTTTATGAATTCGCCGTTGACAAATTAGATAAGACGTAATGATCGAATTCGCAGTTGACATATGACTTTGGACGACAAGCGGAAAAGCCTAACGTGGAAAAAGTTGTGATGCGATAAACAGCATATGGCTAGAAGGGACAAGATAGCCCAAATGACAAAATAATCAGAAAGAAACTGGGAAAATATATCACACATAGTTGATAGTATTGATTAAGTATTTAATGGAATACAAAAGTTGCACTAGGAAATAATGTATATTATAAAATCTACCTCTATCCCATCAAAATAGGTTTAAAGTCTTTAAATACAAAATACCATTCCTAGATCGATTTCTGGCTATTGACCTTCATCAGCTTGAAGCAAGTGTATTACACACCCTTAACGACACTTTCAGTTCGTTAAAGTGCATTAGAACTGGAGATTTACAGTAAATGTACTTAAATCACCAATTAATATCTGTTCTCAATATGTCATTTGTAGATATGCATTATCTACTTCTTGTTAATAACTAGAAGCCGATACACGAATTGATATATGTCTTGCCCGACACAGGTAGTTTCCTTAAAGTAAAAACAATTCTTTCACTGCTAACTTACTGCATTCAATAATTTTATATACTGCGTTTGTCAATTCGTTTAAAATAACCGATATTTAAAGTGACTTCTTTTAAAAAAGAAATAATATTCTTTTTATGGTTCGAGGTAAAATAACCTCAGTCGTGCTTTTAATGTTTTTCACACTTTGTGTAGTTGAAATATGACTCAGGGGATGGTATATATAATTCTAAAGTTTGTAAACCTGCAAGGGTAAATATATTAGTATAAATAATGTGCATGAGTAGACAAACTTTTGTTAAATTACTTTTTAGTTTATGCTGGATGCGCCGGGGTACATAATCATTTAATGAGCAGAGATGAATTCGCCGTAGATTTTGACACAAAATGAAAACTGCATATTAAGTCTGTAAATAAACGTTTTGGTCAGCGTCTTTGCAAGATTTATAAATTAAAATTACTTTGAATCTATCAATCATATAATTTTACAAAAATATACGGATGTAGATAATATCTTCTGCAAAATTTAACTAAGGTCCTTAAGTGCAATAAAAACCATCTAGTTGGTTATAAGTTGGAGTTTACGGTCAGCGAACGCAAGTTTAAATCGAATGCCCATATCGGATTCCAACAATTTCTGAGCTATTTTTCAGTTAACAAGTCAGACAATTCTTAGAAGGATTTCTAAAGGCAATAAAATGAAATTAATAGGTCTTAGGAGTGTTCACCCGAACGTTTTCCTTTCTGTAACTCTCGAAATATATTTGAAACCTACAAAGCACACGTAGGTGCGCAATTTTCTTTTAAATAGGCAAATATTGGGCTTCCAGGATGTCTTTCTTTACACATCAATAATAAACTTCTTGTTCTATTGTTGGGGTTATAATTTAAACAGTAATTACTGCTTCATATATCTGTTATTATTGGAACTACAAACAAGATTGAAATAGTCTGTTGTTTGATATTTTACGCTTCGTAATTTAAAATAGTTGATTGCTCTACAAGATGTTTCATTTTATCGTGTCAACAAGGAACTTTGTTTCAATACGCAAAAAACATCATTCAATATTAAGACAATATAAATAAATAAATAGTTAAATTCTTTATTTATACATCAAACACTGAATCTTGAGACAAAGCATAGTACAATTATTATTCAATCAATTCATTTAATATACAGGGTGCGACAATAGTGGAAAATGTGATATAAAAACTAGAGAAGAGCCAAGACCTTTCTGAATGGAATACTATATTATGTACCTATATTACATCATTTATTAGGCCTCCTTCTACCCCTGTGTTATTATTGACTCTCTCCCATTTACTTGGATATAATATTTTTTCTTTGTTGAAATATAACTCCATTTACACGTGCATATTGTATGAGCAGTTGAACTTGAGCAAAATTTCCAATTCTTTTTCTTCATTAGTTTAATTTCTGTTAACTACTTTTTGTTTTGGGTAATCAACATATCCTGTGGCATCAAATCTTTCCATCAATTTTTGCAAAACTGTTTTATTTGGTATACCGGGTGACCACGAAGTGACGCTCGCCCCTATACCTTCTTGGTTTTACAAGATATGAATTTCAAATTTGGGCACGTCAAATAACGGCCATATGTAAATTATTTTGGCCGTTTCATCATTTTCTATTGCTTCCGATTTCATCGGAAATGACACTAATATAAAAAAATAATGTAAAAATCAAAATTTGTACGAATATCTCCTAAACCCTTTACAAACAAAAAAATAAAGGTGTTCTATTTGAAATAAGCTAGACTGAGCTTCGAAGTTTTCAGAAAATGTCTACATTTTCTGTACCTGTAACAAATAAATCAATTCTTGTCTAAACTAGTAGTTAAAATACACCTTATTTTAACCCGAAATAAAAGGGTTCTTGTTTAATTTAACACAGTGATGAAAAAACAGTAATTAAAAAAATGCTGACAATTTCATTTTTTTCTTAATTTTCTTAAATATCTCGAAAACTGGAAGTTTTAGACTATCATCGCATAAAAATCAAACTGATATGACTTTTCTTGCTAATAAGAATCTTAAAAGATATTTACAAGTACTTTCAACTGACTCGCCTTCTAGTGAACCAAGAAAAAACGTACACACTACAATAATTTTATTCCCAACTTTGCAATTATATCAGTAATCCTTTAATTAAATCAAATGAAAAATCTATAGAACAAGTAACATGGTTCAAACTCCTCCTCGGATAGACTACGAAAAACATATATGTATGTAAAAAGTGTGCAAAAAATTGTTTGGTCTAAAAAGGTTAATTACATGATATTGCTAGCAAGGAAACGGCAAAAATTTTTTACTTTCCCAATTTTGAATCCTTCTAATTGCGGGGCGGTGAACTTTCTAATCGGTGAACTTTTCCTCCAGTGGCGTAGCTAGCCCTGAATGGGCCCTGTATTAAAATTCTTGGGTGCATGGGCCCTTTTTCGAAAAATAAACAAAATCACTCTCATAAACAAAATATTTGAAAATATGTACTATAAACAACGTATCCTTATTAAAAAACTTAACTCAAAAAAAAATTCTATTGACGTTTCTTGTCTTTTTTTCGGCGAACGTATTTATTATATCATTCATAGACATACAGGCCTAGAAAAGTTCGTTCATGCGCAAGAGCGTCTGGATGGTGAATGAGAGCACGATCTACTTTTTCCTTGCATTATAAAATTTTATTAAACATATTTAATTTTGGTTTTCGGGCAGCGTATGGAGGTACGACCTGACACACTCGTATCGAATAAGAAAGTTAAGCAACGGTAGGCGCGTTTAGCATTCAGATGGGGGGACCATCGAAGAAGGATGAGTTCTCGTTTCCCCAATTATCACGGCTTGTATATCAGCTATATCGCAGAATCTATACAACTGTAGGCGAGAGTTATATTGTGGATATACCATCCTTGTGAGGGAATATAAAACAGCTCCTTGTCCATTAAATGTTAGGCAAGTAAAAAAATCCCTACTCTTAATAAGATAAGAGGTTCGGCAAAATTTACAAGTTGGGGGTAGCTCGTCTCCTTGCGTCGGTGATTGGCTTTAGTAGCGGATATAGGCCGACATTAAATAAGTGATTAAAAAAAATAATTTTGGCTCACATTTTTCGATGAATCTACAAAAAATATGTGGATAACATTTTACGATTATTTACTTACGCATGTTGGGGCCCCTCTAGCTCGGGGACCCTGTATCTTTGCTACAACTGCTACAGCGGTAGCTACGCCCCTGTTTCCCTCGATGATTTATAATCGGTAAACTTTCCTAGACTCGTATATTTATGAGTTTAATTCAGCTTCTAATAATAATTACAAACAAATACAAACACTATTTACCATTTTATGATTTTAGATAATAATCTATGGAGATTACTAGATAATTTACAAGAATTTTATAATAATAGTTATACTGAGAATTCATTATTTAAAGGGATTTGTGAAATTTTATTGCAAGACACTATACTTAAACGGATTAGTGAAACTTTATTACAAGACACACACAACATAGTAAATAATTCCAATTCAAGTATAGTTTGAAGAAAGGATTAACTGTTCATTCAGAAGATAATTTACGAAATATTTACTTGAATTTTTATTTTAAGAACTCCTGCCTGGAAAAAATAAAAAGCTTTTTGCTATTTATGATATGAAAACATTTAAGTAAATGTTTTCGTCCAAAGATACGTAAATGCTTCTTGCAGCTGATGAAAATTAAAATCCGAACACGTTAAAAAACGTGCCAAACTACTGATCAAGTGTGTAAGAGCAAAAAACCACTTAACGAAGATATATTGTATTCTAGGGAAAATCATAGAATTGAAGTGATGCTATCTTACACAGCGCGTATAAGAAGCCGCAACAGCGAGAAAGCTAAAGATATAATTTAGTAACAGTCGGGTTAAATTTTCCCACCGAGGTTTCACTATTGACTTACGATTTCAACTTCCGAGGGTAAAGGTTGAAGAGTTGGATAAATCTATTGGGGTATTTTATCAAGAATTGAAAAAAAATTCAAACGTTATATGGCAATTCTCATACTTATTCGAATATGAAGTCAAATAAATTTGTCACGATAACTAAGAGCGATTTTTTAAGTACCACCATATTCCATATTCATTGAGAATGAGAATGATGAATTTTTTGTTTTATAATTTGGACAGTATTAAAATTTAACCACAAACGGGGTTTTGTCGCATAGTTGCTAGGTCTAATAAACTTAATAAGAATAATAAAAATAAATAATATATGTCGTATTTTAATATTCCCAGTAGATAAGCAAAATTTAGAAAGCTATAGCGAAAAATCTATTTAGTTAAACTAATCACGACAAAACATTAGCATAACAATTCCAATAATTGATTCAGATTCTATGGTGTTACGCATCAACAATTAGTTTAAGCTAGCTGTTCCTTAATATGGAATTAAAATTATAATTATTTTAATTAAACGTAATTAATTGCTTTTTTTATGTACCCAATAAAGCTAATCTCTTCCTTGTAAGTTGTATGTTAACTCATCTGATCCAATCTTTGCATTCTAGTTTCTTAATTTTCTTTATTATTTGACTAAGACTTGGATTAAAATAGCCAAAAACAAAAAGTTTATGTTAGAAGCCGAAATGACAAATCACAAAAGTTAAATGAAAATATTATTACATGTGATTTGGTTTCCCTATTAAATTTATGTTGGAATAGATTTTTTCTTGTATCCTTACAGGATGTATACTAAACAGTTAGATCTAAAATAAGAAGAAACATAGTATTTATATCTCCCCAATATATTTGCCAGCAACTAAAAATTACACTCCATCAACACCAAGCATAATGATAAAAAGTAAGACTGCTGCCTAAAAACAAATAAATAATATGAATATAAAGAAACATATACTGTATGTTTATTTTTGGTTATCACAAGGAAAATATAAACCATGGTTATGCAGTATCATATCAAATTTATAATCGTTTGCAAGTATGTATCCTTCTCAGACCTGTGTTTGTGTATGTTATGTATTCGTATATATCCTTATAACCACCTTTGTAGAGCTGTCTTTGTGTCTGTGTTGTATAACCTCTGTTACAGAATAACACTATCACACCTTTGTGCAATAAAACCTTGGAGTACTGGTCACAAAATCTGTATACAGGATTTCGCAATTTCGACAACTTTTAGGACAATTTAAATCGTTACCTACTGGTTCTTTTTTTCTAAAATAAAAAAATCAATATGTGGATGTGATTCCAAAATAGTTTAATAGCTAAAACATTCTAGTTGTTAAAAATAACTGCAATACGGTGTTATCAAAGATTTCTCTCTATCATAATAAAAAATACTTTCGCGGAGCTGTAAATTTGTAGAATGGTTTCCGGGCTTTCTACGGCGTTGATTATTTTGAATGCTTGACGTTTCGACCTTGGCTTTTTGGTCTTCTTTCGCGAAATGGGATTACTAATTTTATATTACAATTTTAGCTATTCCATCAGATCGTACTATAAGGACGCGAAAGCAGAACCTTCATCAGATTTCATAAAGCTTGCTTACTTAAGTTAAAGAAATACGGTTTTCAAATGTCTGTAGGTCCCAAATGATCAACTTTAGACTATATAAAGGGGGCACATTTTTTTTATTTTTTTTTCACCATTGGTATAATATCGGAAACCGTAAGAGATAAAGCAATCTGAGCAATGGTTAAATTAGAAGAAAGTTGTGCAGGTTTCTGTACAATAAACTGTGGAAACAGATTTACAATATCTGTTATCGTTTTCGAGATATACGAGAAATCAGCCGATTTCGAAATGTTGTCGTAGCTCAGGCATATGCTTTAACTATTTCCGATAAAATTCAGAATAATACTAGGGATCATCACATACCAGGAATTGATATTAATCAATGGGTGTTCCGTTAGTAGTATCATTTTAATTTGAATATATTTTCCACTGGTGAACGAAGTAGACTTGCCTCTTTGTTAAAACATTTGTAGAAGTTTAATGTTTGACATTTCTTTAATTCTTCCTTATTATTGCTGTAATAAGTAAAGTAGTATAACGGTGAAATATTTACTTGAAAAAAATAGATATGTACGATGTTTACATAAGGAATTACCGCAATTCAACCACAACAGCAAGAATTTATTTGGAGTTGCATCCAGAGCGGCAGCAACCAGGTAGGACAATATTTCAAAAAGTGCATAGAAATTTATAAAACAATTTGGCAGACTTATTAAGAAAATAAAAAAGAAAATATCAAACTAACCCAAATAATGTTTACGAAATTAACATATTGGCTCAAATGCATATAAATCCAGAGGAGTCTACGAAACATTACTCGACCGAATGCGGAATATCAAGATCAGGTAGCCAAAGAAAGAATCTTAAAGAAATATAAATTTCATAATAATAAATTTAAACCTGTACAAAATTTGCACCTATGTGATTCACAAAGGGGATTAGAATTTTGTACGTTGATACGAGATAAAATGAACAATTCCTGAATTTTGTGATATGGACTGATGGATCGACATTTTCTAACTGCGTACTGTTTAACAAAAATAATAAACATTTTTGGGCTGCAGAAAACCCCCATTTAATGACAGAAACAAGGCCTCAAGTAAGGTTTTCAATAAATTTGTGGTGTGAATTGTGGAAGAACAAAATATTTTACCACATCTTAGATCAAAATCTAAATTTTGCAATTTATTTGAATTCTCTGGAAAATAATCTTGAGAATATGTTTGATAATCTTACTTTGCAAGAGTTTAGAGGTAGGATTATAATTGAGTATTTAAACAGACGATTCGATCATTCTTGGATAGACCTCAATGGATCAATACAATAACCACTTAGGTCACCAGACCTAAATCAATTGAACTTTTTCTTTTGGGGGCTAATAAAAAATAAAGTTTACTATATAAAATGCAATGTTGAAAATTTGCGTTTGCTCCGCAGAAGGAATCATTCATGAATAGAAAACGTGGTCATTTTGAATATTTGGAATGAAGAATTGGAACAAATGAATGTGTTTTATTAAAATCTGTTTTCTACAACAATTTTCCTTCAAGTTGTTTATGGTAGGTAGGTACTGTTAATGGTTCTTATGAAAAGGGTTCTTCCTCATACTAGACCAGTGGACACCTAATATCGATTCTACCAAATATTTCAACACAGACGCAAGTCTAATTCGTTTACCAGTGAAATATTCAAATTGAAATAATGCTCATTTTAGTAAAGCAGGAACATGCGGTGAAATTTCATGGAAATATTATTACTTATTACCGTTATTTTGCTATTGTTAATTGTAATAAAATAATTCAATAATTAAATAAGTTGATGAATTTCTTCTTTTGCAAGTTTGGAATAATAGTAATTTGCCACTTGGCTTTAAGATAAAAAAATTAAAATTATCAAGTAAATTTTTATATGAGTGCGACATTTCACTGTAGAGAGAATATTTAAGCCTATCCAATGCACTAAAAATTCAATATGGCGGCCATAAGAAAAACAGAAGGTGACAGTCGTAACTCGAAAACGGAACGCTCAGTATTAACTTTGATGCGATGAGGCAACTCCTGGTATATGATGACCCCTATTATTCTGTATTTTATTGGAATCGGTCTAATGCCTAAGCTATGACAACATTTCTGATTTCGTATTTTCCCGTATATCTCGAAAACGATGGCAGATATTGTAAATATCTTTCCACGCTCAATTGATCATGAAACTTCGCAACTTTCTTCTAATTTAATCATTGCCCTATCTCTTACGGTTTCCGAGATTCCAATGAAGGGGAATAAGAGATTGTGCGCCCTGATAGTATAAATATTAAAAACATATTAATTTTAATTATATACATATAGCAAAAAATGATAATTATTGCAGATAGGGTCC
Organism: Rhagium mordax; assembly: GCA_963680705.1. NCBI lineage: Eukaryota > Metazoa > Arthropoda > Insecta > Coleoptera > Cerambycidae > Rhagium > Rhagium mordax. Next base: position 29,091,618 of record OY796661.1, on the reverse strand, counting down.
AATTATTATATACTAATTGATATGTTTTTGTTTTTTTTACATCGAACAGGAGAAAACAATGTGAATTTTATTCTTTACTTTTGGACACACCGTGTAAAAAAATCATTTAAAACTTGACAAAAAAAATTAAAATGATTGTAAGGAAGGTGATATTTTTTTATTTTGCCTTTGTATATCTTAATATAGATACCAGGTTAGGTACAAGAAAGTATTGCCTAGGTTATTATGAAATAGAGTCTTCTGAAATTTGGAAGGTGGATAATGGGCCATAAAAGTTCAAATTTGACACATTGTGCACAAAATGCTGCTTCCGGTCTAACTGAAAGTGACATCAACTTTCCTATTTTAAACAGAACACCCTGTATGCTTTCTTTTGCATTTTCATGAAATTGCAATTTCAACTCTATGTCACAAATTGGCATTTGTTTAAAATATAGCGTCAAGAATGTGAAAAAACTGAAAAACACAATTAGTCCTTGTGGGAAATACAAAAATATACAAGTTTTAGAATAAGAAAGTTGGCATCACTTCTAGTTGGATCGGAAGCAATATTTTGTGTACAATTATGTCAGATACTGGTTTTAATAACCTCTTCTCCACGTTCCAAGTTTCAGAAGTCTGTATTTCATATTGTAACCGAGTTATTCTAGGCACTTTCATGGCCACCCCGGTGTAGGACATCAATACACAAGGGTAGTGTTTATTTCCAATTAAATAATATAAACCTGGAAGAAATTAAGTTTTTGCGAATTAATACCAAACAAGAAAATGTAATTTAATAATAGGTACATATGTTTAGAAGTAGATGGGCTATAACACTTCTTGCCCATAATCCCATATTTTTTTATGCAAACTTATTTTGCGATTTCTGATTCGGGATAATGAGAACAGGATTAAATTTGCAATATTGAAACAGCCCTAATTAGTTCGTAATCAAGACCTGTTTAAAGGTTGATCAAGATCTCTAAATATTCTCCATGAGTAATAAGTTGTTTCCAATAGTCCGAATTTACATTAGTTCTAATTGTTCCAAATTGAAAATTCATGGCATGAGTTTTAGGTCAGAATTGTTGCAGCTTATCTACTTTTAAAACTTAAAAATGCAATAATTTCACAAACGTAACATTTTACTTTGAATAAGTATGTTCTTAATGTTCAGTTAATATAAGTAAGAATAGTTATGCTAAACTTCACCATTTAATTTTATTCTCAATTATTCACACAAATCCTGTATGCAGATTTTCTCTTGGTGGGGTGAGAGGGTTGGTTTTGGATTTTGCACATTTTTGTTTTATTTTGAGCCAGTGGAAGAGCTTTCCGCTTTTTGTGGTGAACTGAAAAAAAATAAATTTTGCATTATTTCCAGCCCAATGCTAGGGATAGCAGAATTCAAACACGTTGAGTATTTCGACGGCTCCAAGGTGCCGGCCTGCCACACACTCGCCAACACATTCTGGTCCGCCCTGTACTTCCTCAGCAGTATTTTCCTATTTTTCATAGCTCCCCTGATAATCCTACTAGTTCTCTACTGCATTATTGCGAAAAATCTCATCTCCAACGCCGCCACGCTGGTGTTGAATAAACACATAGACAACTACTCTATAAGAGCAAGAAGACAAGTTATACTTATGCTGGGCACTGTAGTTTTAAGTTTTTTCTTGTGTCTGATACCGTTCCGCGTGTTTACCTTGTGGATCATTATTGTTCCGGAGGAAAGTGTGTATCAGTTGGGCGTCGAGAGGTACTACAACATCCTTTACTTCTGTAGAATCATGGTTTATTTAAACTCTGCCATCAATCCCATCTTGTATAACTTGATGAGCTCCAAATTTCGCACCGGTTTCATAATTTGCTCGGAAACGAAACGTAGGTTGTATTTCAAACGCGCCAGGAACGGCACGTTTAGCACCACTACTACTACTAGAAGCAGTAGTACGTTTAGAAACAGCCATGATAGTTACAACTACAAGGTTTGCTACAGGCCTAGAAATAATTCCATTTTGATAAAAAATTGTAGCGAGTCGCCCGACTCTAATAGGAGTACCGACTCTCACTCCGCTATACTAAAGGAGAGTCCTGCGCCTAGAAACGCGAAAGCTCTGAAAAATAGCAGCATCGATGAGGAATACGACGAGTTCGACTTGAAAAATAGTCAGGACCACGCTGGCTTTAATGTTTTTACCGAGAAGGTTATCGTTTGTCCGCAGGGGCATAAGAACAATTTGCAAAAGTTTTTCGATACCAAGTGCTTCAAGGAAAACGAAGAACACATTAGCTTGCATGAGAAATTCTCTAAGCAGAGTCACAAGCACGAGGAGGAGAGTTTTGTGTAGTAATTAGGGTTAATATTTGGATACCTGCAGTGACGTATTTGCACGAGGACAAGATGGTATAATGTGAACATAATTTAGGGTTATTTTGGTATTAATGCCTGAATCCTAACAAAAGTTTTTACCGTCTAGAGATTCTTAAGCATTAATTTTTAAAAATGGTATAGAACCCAGTTCTGAGAATATGCTAGTCAGTAGTCATATTAAACTGTTTTAGAGGGTTTCATGTCCGAATTAATCAGTACAAGCTGCAACCATAAATAAATGGGGTCTGTATACATATAATAATAATAATAATAATAATAATAAATGGACTTTATTATGCGAAAGTTTAGTACATACTATTCTTACACTTTAACCTAAATAATAAATAAAAAGAAAACAAAATATCTAAATGTAAAATCATAAGAAAAACATAATTGGAGAAAGAGGGAAGGAAAATTCTAAATATAAATATACAATTAAAATGTCTTCAGTCATTAAATTAATGATAATTAATGTCATCACTTTGTTTACCAAGTAGAATTTTTTTAAAGTTTATCTTAAAGGAGTTTATAGAGAGAGATTTTAAGTGATCATCAATATTATTGTAGATGTACGGACCTTGATATGAGAATGATTGCTGATATTTCTTTATTCTGTGCTGAGGTATATGTAATGTAAATGGATTGCGTATATTGGCATTATGTAAGGTGCAACGATGTTTTAATTTTTTTGACAAGTAATGGGGAGATTTATTTGTAATAACTTTGTGGAGTAAAGTAGCTGAATGCAGTAAACGACGGTTTTTCATATTTAACCATTTCAGATTAATAATATTCCTTGAAACATGATCATATTTTCGTAAATTAAGTATGAGCCGACAACAGCTGTTTTGCATTCTCTGTACTCTGTGAGTATCAAAGGAATCAATAAAAGGTCCATATACTGCATCACAATAGTTAAAATGCGAGAGCACAAGTTGATCACATAATGATTGCTTTAAGTTCTGATTGAGAATAAAACGATTTGAGTATAACAATTTAAGTGAGCAGTACAGACCGGTTTCGAACTTATTGTATTGACAAATAACAAAGCCACAACATATTAGTAGTTTAAGGCAAACTAAGCACCACAGCAGTGGCGAGGAATAAGTGTAGCCATCTGATGGCCAGTGCTACTACCTTTTCTTACATTTCTTCTGTTTAATTTAAGAGAAAATAGGTAGTTCTATTTATATCAACTAAATTTAATAGTGGCAACTAAATCGTTCTTTTCTTACAACTCTCCTCATATTTTTAAGAGTAATACATCCCTCAAAGAAATATTAAACGCAAATAAATATTTTGCTACATACAAGCAGATTTTTTTTTTCTAATAAAGAAACATTAGTTGCACATACTAATTATATTGCAAATAAACAGTTTAGTTGTAACAAACTGTGGTAAAATTTTCACATTTCTTATGATAAACAAGATTACGGTCGTAAATAACAAAAACACGTCTATCGAAGTTTTCTCTCCTCAAATATCTCTTAATGACGCGTGAAAGCCAAACGACTGACGATAGAAAAAATTATTTCAATAATTTTGTAAACGAATGCTTCACAAAAACAATGAATATATCCCGCTTAATTTTTGAAATATTTCAGAAAAATTCGCGAATAAAAATATTCATAAAATTATTTGTAACTTTTAAATCAATTCCAGTGATAGCACCCCACAACTAACTTATTTATGATGAATGCAGCTTGTACTGGTTCAATGTCTAATAATGACCGGTATAAAATCTGCTTTCATCGGACAATGGTTTTCATTTTTTTTTTACCAAATTGTATTTTATTTACATGTGCGTCATTCTCCATCAAAATTTCTATTAGAAAACATGCCTGATGAGTGGATTAATATCCCACGAGCAATATGCAAAGTAACTTAACGTATTTAATTAAGGTTTGATGGTTACTGAAAATTATTCAGTAATGCCATGCCATGTTAAAGTAATGGCATTATCGGCAATCTTATCAGGCACTGACAACTTAATGGGGATAGGTTAAATATGTTAGGACAGCGAACAACTTATAGGTAAATACTAAAATCACATAAGATGTCTTTCCTTTACATATTTTTAATAGATTTCTGCATTAAATCAAGTTTTTTATTCCGTACTTCATGACATTTTGACGCCACGATCCCCCCGTAATAATCAATTTTCTAAAGGAGTATATTATTCCTTCGTTTATCTGAAATGTTCACAACTAGAATGGGGTCTGAGTCCAAACTTTTTTTTATCGGTACATTGAGTAAAGCCGACATCCATTTCCTTTTTAGGGTCTGTCCCGGTCTGCCCTCTACTAATCAAATTACAAATGCAAATTGGTAGCCTGAAAACTTTGCTCAGACGCCTATATTTGCAGACGCGATTTCATTGATAACTGAAATTGTTGACTGTTCATTCCGATGCATTATATCTTTTGGCGTTCCCGAAGTAAATATTTATTGATGTTTTACTTTGAAATAACAGATATTTAAAAAGTATAAACGTGGTTTAAAGGAAATAGTCGATTGAATTCAAATTAAGACTTTTTAAAGGCCGGGGAATATATTGGAATAGATCAGGGAGATGTCTATTTCCATAGTGCGTTATTGTGACAGTGCACCCATCCTCTTATTTACAATGTTTAGTCTGAAATTTCCCGACAGCTAGCTAACGATTCCTCCGTTTGCCTGCTGAACATTTTTGGCCTAAAACGTTTCTGAATAAATATTCAGCAAACAATTTTATTTTGCAGAATTTCACACATAAGTTCCCAGTTCGTTTTTTTGTTAATTTTTTGAGTCTACTTGTGTAAATTGTCGGGTAAATTGTTTTCATTTAAAAATTCTGTGCCTAATGAAAAATGAAAAAGCCTTCATTCATATCATTTTGTTACAAAATTAATACCTGCTTTAATTATTTGCTTAAAGATCAGTCTTAAATCCATTGAACCTTTTTATAGGAAATACATTATATAAATTGATGAACAACTTACGACAGCTAAGGATTATCTTGAGTTGTTTTTGAAAAAGTTGTCGTAATTTTAGTAAACGATGCAATATATTTGTGGCAAACAATGGAGGCATAATTAAAAAAAATAAGGATTCTGGAGAACAGTTAGTATGCTAAGAATAAAGAATGTAAATATTTCAATTTTGTAAAGTTATACCACTTTGTCCGCCATATCGGATTCATGCCCATGTGTATATGTGCTGCATTAATTATAATTAAATAGTATTTGTACTGTATATTGATGTTTACCAAAGATTTAGTGTTAATTGTTAATAAAAGTACTAAATGTCATGTTAGTTTTTACTTCCAAAGCAAAAGCGAATCAACAATTCCATTCATGTTGTAAATGCGAAGCAAATAAATATGATAAAATGGTATAGTATTGTTTTCATTCTGTATCGTTGCCTACCAAACCTCAAATGATCATTTCATGTTCTACATTAACAGTAAGTATATTTTTTGTACTTTTATTACTTTTCCAGCATAATATAGTCATTAGATTAGTTGAAAATGCTGTCTCTTAATTCATTTCAGCATTCTAGAAGCATTATTGTAACGTGAATAATTATTGCATAATGATCATAAATTGACTTTCTTTAATTGTATTCATATTTGGGGCTATCGAACGAAATTAGTGCTGAAGATGGTTTGGATATTTAGAATGAAATTTTGATTTGTCTTTAAATATATATCCTAGTTCAAGTAGTACTGAAATTTTTTCCACGAGCTTTTTATGCAAAAAAATTATTTCCTAGCCTACAAAAATTTATCATATTTTCTGGGTGCAAAATAAGAAATTATGATTAATTTTTATACTTATTCAATAATTACTCCCTGAAATGTACGTTTCGCTTAACACATAATTACAAACATCAAATTACAATATTGTCATAACTCAACCAGTGTTCAGGATTGTAGTTACGAAAACTTCTAATTTTAGTCAAAAAATATTTGTAATTAAAAAGTTTAGATAAAAAAATCCAATCCATTGCTCTGAAATAGATAGTGTTCAGACTTTTTATTCATAAGAGTTATATTTTGGTTTTATTCAAAGTGGAAGTCAATTTATGAATACTCTTTAGTTAGTATATCTGATTTATTAGATGAGTTTTAATTATTACCAACATGTGCGTATTTGGTTTGAACATTTCGTTTTTCTCTCGTAACTACTTGTACATTTTTTTATGTTATGAATTAGGCACCAAATTCCATTATTTTTTCTAAAATAAAAAGATTCCATTAAAGTATTGTTAAACAAATCGACTAGATAACGCAGTGTAGAGCGTGTAAATGGCAAGTATGCTTGGTCACACTATCGTGAACTGGGTTTCATCCTCAGCTCCAAACCCTAGTAATATCAGTTGATAATAGATATAACCCCTATCTCGGCAGTCTTGGCGTTGGATGTGGGGGTTGTCAATTTATGTGTTTTTCTATGGTATCCAATCCGATGTCACAATTATTAATTCTCTGTGGTGCAAAATTTTCAGATGAAATAAAAGTAATATGGTTCATAAATTGCTATTTCATATTATTTTATTTCGTAATATTAACTAATTGCAAAATCATTAACACGAACTTACTAGCTCTATTAACATTTCTCAAAATTATGCGTTGCTTCGCTATTAATTATTTTAAATTAATACCTAAACCTAACACATTTGGAAATTAGTAATAAAAGTTAAATATATGGAGGATGCGCCAGTAATACATGATTTTATCAAATATGTCGCTCAGTCCAGGTAAAAAATTAATTGAATTATTTTTTTAAATCAGCTAGAAAAGTTTATGAGAGTAGAGTTCCACAAACAAATCCTCAATTATCTTAACAATATCGAGAGTAAGTAATGAGTAGTCACGTCAACGAGACTACGAGTATATCAAATAAAAGCTAGGTAAATAACGAGGTAACCAGTTTCACAACACTTTACATTTTTGTTAAGTAAATTTCAGTATTTTTCTTCATATATTGGACGAACAGCTTATTAAAGTTCCTATCACTATAGTAACGTTCATCCTCTAGCACTCTGAGTGTTTAACGTAACTGTCAACCTGAGATAAGTATTTTGTGACTGGCTGCATGGCTATAAGCCCAAAGCCATAAAAAAAAAAAAAACCTGAGATAATGCAACAATTTAGTTTTTTTATCATTCCAATTTGATAGGAGTCAGTTAATTGTGAAACACATGCTTCATTTTATTAGATATTATTTAGGATAAATTTAGGATATTACCGACAGATTTCATCATTCATTTTATGTGGAATGTTTTAAGTTAGAATAACATTTTTGAAGGAAGCGACTAATTTTTTATAGTAAATGAAGTATACCTGGTGGCCACGAAAGTATTATCTACGAAATAACTCGGGTATTATAAAAGATATATAAAATTTAGAACGCGAATAATAGGTCGCTATATATCCAGAATCTGCCATACTTGTGACAAAATACTGTTTCTTGTTCGCCATGAAATTCTGATTTCAGCGATATGTCACAAGTTGGCATTTGTTTAAAAAATGGTGTCGAAAATGTGAAAAAACTGAAAAATACAAGTAGGCCCCTGCGGGATTTTATTTTTGAATCTTATAGAAAACGGCTTTGGATTGTTTTTTTGTGACTCCACGTATGCAAGAAAATTTCGCCTTAATTAATGAAGCGTGTTTTCCCCGCAGATTATGACATAAGTAATACATAGGTACCTAGGTACTTTCAGTTTTCACGTTATAAATTACGTCTAGATTTATTAAACTCGAGTGTTCGTAAAATCTAATTCTTCTGATAGATTACAACACTGAGATTATTTTCAAGATTTTATGAAAGATATTACTTTCTTTCTTATTATTGTTAATGTAAAGAAAAAGAAATGAAAGCTGAAACAATGCCCTAACTTATGGTGCAAAAAATCATATGTTCCCATTTAAAATTCGTTCACAAAATTTAATTGTTTTCCATAAATTTTGAAAAATGCAAAATCTGCGAGGAAAACACGCTTCTTTAATGAAGAATTTTGCGTACATGATGTGACAAAAAACATACCCATGTGTCAAATCCAATGCTTACTTTCTATAAAAATCAAAAATAATATCTCGCAGGGGCTTATTGTTTATTAATTTTGTCACAATTTCGACGTCTTTTAAACAAATGCCAACTTATGACACATCGATGAAATCAAAATTTCATGACAAACAAGAAAATGCAAAAATACATAGGTCTACTTAAAATAAGAATAACTTTAGGTTAGACTCGTAAGTAGTATTTTGTGTACAATTATATCAGATTTTGGCTTTAGTGGCCTATTATCCACGTTCCAAATATCAGAAGTCTATCTTCCATGATAAACGAGTTATTTATTATTTATTCCGTAGGCAATACCTCCGTGACCATGTTTTTTCAAAAAATTAAATAATATACAAATAAAATGGGCTCTTAACAAAATAATGCACCAATCTGCCTGTATATTTTCACCATCTATATTATGTCAGTTTTAAATTTGTTGATTAGAATATATCCGTTGTTCAACCCAAAATATGTACGTTGGTGATAATTACAACGAACACATTTGCCCTGACATTAACATATTTTTACCATTTTCAGTCCGATTCTGGCCATCACCCAGTTCAGCTCTGAACCATACGTCGACGGTTCCATAGTGTCTGTCTGCTTCACGTTGGTCGAGGACCTGCTCCCTTGTATATTTTTCATAGGAACTGTATTAGTATTTTTTGTAATCCCTCTGGCCATATTAATATGTATATACGCCCTTATAGCAAAATCTTTGATGTCCCATCCTACCATGATGTTAACGACTCGATCTAATACTATTCCTTCCCAAAGTGTAATAAAATATAGAAAACAAGTTATACTGATGCTAGGAGCGGTAGTTTTAGCATTCTTTATCTGCTTACTGCCCTTCAAGGCGCTCACACTGTGGATAATAATAGCTCCGCCAGGTTCCAATTTCGAAATCGGCTTCGAAAATTACTATAACATTCTGTACTTCACCAGAATCATGTTCCACATAAACTCAGCCGTAAATCCCATTCTGTACAACGTAATAAGTTCTAAATTTAGAGGTGGATTCTTTAAACTTTGCGGCGCAAAGAGTATACGTAGAAGGTACAAAAAGAGGCCTGAGATTAACAGGAAGAGCACAACCAGTTCCTCTGCACACACGTCGTCCCAGCAAACTTCTGACACGAATCTTAAAAATAGCAGGAATCATTCCAGGTATTCTAGTAGCCTCAAAGAGGTAAAAGAAGTGCCCTTGGAGGGCGAATGTTCGACTAGTACTAAGCGCAATAACTTGGCTAGGAACATTTACATAAGGGCCCCCCTTCACATAGTAAACGGCATTTGCGGCCAAAAACTTCCAAACGGTGAAATATTCGTATAATAGCTTTATGAAAAGACTTAAACAATTAAACATTGTCTGTGTTAAGTAGAATGGTGTAAATTGTCGGAGTATATATTCTAGCTTCATAAATAGAGAAGTAAGAAATAAGTTAAGGACAGATAAAATTCAATAAACATTTTGTATAATGGTTAAAATGCTTAAAAACGTTATTAATTATTTCCTTATTATTTACAATAGTAGTATTTTATTACCAAATTTTAAATTAATTATCTTCTCGCAGATAAGGTAGGTATAGGTATATTGTACAGATATAGTGCACTTCTGCACTGACAACAATGCGAAACTATTTTGGGATCTCATTTTTGATTTCACAACGTAAATTGACAAAAAATTGTCATTGAGGATTATGCATATTAATAAAATACAGGTTTTATTTGTGTTAAAAAATAAAAATTTGCTTTTTTAAAATAAGCGATTATATGGTTATCAGATGTATAATAATAATGAGCCACGTTTGTATAAAAATATACAAATAACATGGATTGAAAAATATACATAGAGAAAAATAGAATATTCACCCCGACAATATGCAGGTAGGTCCAAATAATCTATTTTAATATTAATATATTTATAATATACAAATAAGTAATAATTTTATACAGTAAATAGTTCTTAGTTGTGAGGTGTGTAACCGCTGTCGTATGAAGCGTTATTTTTACATTAATTAATACTGTTGGCTCTGTATACATTCATTTGTATTAAAATTCGTTCGATGCATTACTTATTTATTATACGGTGTTTCCCAACCAAAAGTAGACATCCTTATTAATATGAAGGTAAAAATTTGTTCTGAAAAATTGGTGAAACACGTCGACCTTGTTTCCAAGTGGGGACATATTTAATGTAATACTTGTATACCTTTTTTTACATCATCCCTCTACGCTACATAGCCAAAGGATTTTATTACCTAATAATTCTATCACAAAATATCAAGATTCCCCAAATCCCTAAAGTTGTAAAAACTTGCATATATAAATGTTAATATTCTCATTATTAACATACCTAGTTAAACTACGTTTAAGGAAAGAGCCTACACATTTCAAACTAACTCCAAAATTTTTAAATATATTTACATTAAATACGACAGTACCAAATTTGTTACCTAATGCTTTGTATCATTTGTGGGTAGGTAATTAAAGAAATGCAACAAGTAACATATAGACAATACACAACCCTGAATATATTATATTGTAACTTAGAACTCAGACTGAAAAAAATTATATTTTTATTTTATACCTATTAAGTTCTTTATTAACTAAGGGATAATATTGTCATCAGGTTTATATTCTTATAATTTTATTGGTAATATGATATTACCCACTTTATTGATAATAATTATTAATAATATTAATAATGTTGTGTTTGCGTCATAATTATATGTGTTATTTATATTTGAGAAAAATAATATTTTGGTGCTATGACTAACTCTGTCTAGATTGAGGAGCATATAATTAAAATCGTACTTACCAATTACATAGTAAGGATTTACTTACGAACTTATTTTACGGAAGATTCACCTAAATAAACCAAACACACGACTTGTGGTCATCAGACAATGAAGACAAATTGTCACATATTATGGAATGTCCAAAAGATTCACTGGGTCATCCCTTGGTTAATGTTAAATTTAATAATGAATATGCCTCAGCAAATATTTCATAGAATGCCTTTCATACCAATAGTAAAAAAATTAACAAAAAATTACCAAAAGAGAGAAGAAGAAATGTTAGTTTTATATAACGATTTTATATAGTCGTTGAGTTTTACATACAACTAGGCTACCATGGATTGTTCAGATTGCATAAACAGTTGCTTTTTCACATTATAGTTCAATTACCAATTAACAATTAACTGATAAATATATAATGCCCGTAGTAACAGGGGTTTCGACCCACAAATCATTTGCTTTGACTTTTACTTTTAGAAATTATTGAAAAATTCGAAAACTCGTTTGTAGGGTATTCAGTAAAGAGCCTCAGATGCTATATAAAAATCTTGCAGACATTAAATTTAAAAATGTGTACATATGCAATTCCAAAGTATTTTTTTTCTCTTCAAATCTTGCCAATTTTAGATCAGATTTTATTTCTAATAATTTATTAACTCGTGTATTTACATACATTTCAAAATTAGTTTTTAATGTTGTGGTAATAATATTGAAGCAGATGTAACTACACTTTCCGTTTTTAAAACATCCTAAATTAAATATTCTCTGAAGTTTACTTTAATTGAAATAATTTTTTGTTGATTAATTAGATAGATCAGATACAAACGATTTATCATTACCATATATCTTAACTTTATAGTATTATCGGCGCACAATATGTTGTTTGCTGGTATTATAATTACATATTAGAAATTTATGTATACGATTAGTTCAAAGTCACAAGACAACATAGACAATAGAATATAAGTAGGTATTTTATTGGTGCTATTTTTATAATGTTTAATTCGTTTTAGTTGAGAAAAAAGTATTAATACTTGTTCTTCAGTGTGAATAGTAGAAATAATTTGTACATACAGTATGAATTGTGAAAATTTTAATAATAACTAAGGTAATTTAATTGAATGACAAATAGTAAAGACAGTAACAATACACCGCCAAAATATATATAGGTTAGCAAATTTTTCACCTGTTAAAGTGTTAAAAATTATAACGAAAATAATTGTTTAAATAAATAGCTTTGATTTGTGTGATTCTAAGTCATTTCAATTTTCTTAATTCTATTTATATAAAAATATTCAAGCATCAACTAAAAGTTAAAAACTGTATTGTATATAATTATAAATTTTTATTGACTTACCTATATGTTTTGTGAACTCTCTTTTGATTCCAATTCTCGAGTATTATTTAAAATATAAATAAATACAGCATACAAGTTAACTTGATTTATTTATCATCATTGCATCTAAATTTTCTAAACCCTTAATAATAATTCTTGAAGTTACGTGTTTTTGTACTATTTTAAAAATTCATTTAAACCAAAATCAGTTCCTATTGTTCACAGACTTTAATTTTTGTGAATAGGCGTAACTTCAGAATTAGGATTATATTTAAATAGGTTTAATAATATTGGTATCATGTAGCCACCAAAATCCATATGTTTTAATGATCTAGTCAGCATATTTATTAAGATACACTATTGCCATTATAATATATATATTTTATTGTACCTACTTGAAATAATTTTATGTGATGTGTAGTTTTGTTATTGTGTTTTGTTAATAAAATGTTCAAAATAATACATTGTTTTATTTTACATGATTTAGAACCTCATGAACTCTCAACAGAAATAGTAGGGGTATATAAATTGGAGTAATTTTTTTATTTTCAATTGAATTGTTCTCAGTGGCGTAGGGCGTAGCTAAGTGGGAAAGGGTCCCGGAGCAATAAATAAACTAGGCCCCTTAACCAAATTTTGTATTACTATTTCTCGCTTATAGCGAGTATGCTTTAGGCCGATTTTTGTGACAATAGGTGTGTTTGGTGACCCAGTCCAGAACGTCCCGAACTAAAAGTTACAACTTCCCACTGTAGTTTTAAAATAAATATCACTTTGACAACAACTATCAAACGTAAAAATCCCGAGTGTACATGTTTGTACACCGAACAAAATAGTTTTTAAAGTTCTAGCAATTCGAGTTCAGTTCATATAATTCGCTGACTTTAGTCCAGGACGTTCTGAACTGGGTCACCAAACACAGCTTATGACAAAGTCGACTTTTGTCGGTAAAAGTTTTTTTTAGGTTAAGATGATGTTAAAAAATAGGTCCTTTTAATCTGGGTAAATAATAATAAAGAGGCCGCAACTGTCAACGTTTCGAGATTTTAATGTTGCATTTTTTCGCCAATAGGTAACTTAATTAACTACAATACTCAGGGCTATGCAGCCGAGTTATTTCTACAAATACCTTCCCGTAGCACTAAAAATTGATGACAATCATGAAGCTGTTTGCAAAAAATCGAGTAGCTAATGGAATATTAGGCTATTTCTAGCTTAATATTATATTAATAACACGTCATTTCATTTTATAGGTTTCCTATAAGAATGATGAACTGAGGAAAAAATGGGTAATAGCTCTCAAAAAAGAAAAAACTTTTCTCCAACTGCGAGTTCAAGGTTATGTATTTTGTTCCTTAACCTTCTTTAGGTATCGTAAAATAAAAGTGCCATACTTTGCCCACTTTTAACTAAACTTCTGCCAATATTTTAAATAATGACCATTGTATGAAAATAGCGTGAAGGTCAATTGGTGTATCTATCTATATATGTGCTGTCAAATTCTTAATATTAGGAGTGCCCTTCTCTTAACGAGCTAAGAAAAAAAAAATATGTGGTGGGCAAAGTTAGAATGGTTTTATTGCAACTTTGCCCGGCTACTTAAAATACATTTATAGCAAAGTTTGCCTGCGTACAGCGCTTCTTTGCCCATAATAGTATTTAAAATGTACAGGGATATCAACAATGCATAAATTATTAAAAAAAACTATTATGTCTCCAATATTTATTGAAAATAAAAATATTTCTTAAACAAACTTAGTGTATCACAGTATGTTTCAATCAGGTACATTACTAAAACCTATAATTATTATAAAATGTGCAGGTAGGTATGATTTACCTACCCACTGAGATAAAATAAAAATATAAAAAATTTGTGTTAAACACATGGTGTGTCCTCTTCGATCAACAGAAGGACGTGGAAGATGTTTTTTAATGTCTAAGACATTGACTATACTTATGTCTTCGACATCTGGAAAAATATAAAGTTCTCCACCGTCTCTTATTAGCTTCTTCTTCTTCATAAATTTAATCAGGATGCAGTTATCCTCTTCAGTTTCATTGTCAGTCTCCAGTACGAGGCCCACATAATATAAAATTTTCTTCTTTCCTTGAATTGCCGGCTTTTTCTATAACGTTTCTTCTGTGTAGTCCATGTATTTTCGAGAGCCCAGTATACGTTTGTGTTTACCCATAGTTATATTAAAAAGACACAAAAATGTCAAATGATGCTATTTACACGATAACTTAAGTTAAATTGTATAAACATAAGAAAATATGTTTCCACAATTTTAGTTGCCAACATTGCCCACTTCGTTACATACTGCTTAAAGAAAAATGACTAAATATGTGACCAATTTCAAATAAGTAATATATTAACAATACTTAGATGCATGCAATATCCATGCTGTAGATCAAAAGCACACATAATAACTATACTGTACACTGCGCGTCATATAAATGTGGTACAACAGTAGTTGTAACAACCCGAACATCAGTTTTTTTTTAGTTGTGTATGGTGATCTTCCTGAGCTTGACTGATGCAAACTGTCATTTAAGAGCTTTGTAGGTTATGATCAAATCAGAGACCTCAGATTAAGAAGTTTCTTTCTTAATCTGAGTCAGAGACGGTCTCCAGTTCACGTTATTTTATAAATATCTGTGACAGATCTTATGTCAAATTTGACAAGTTGAGCCAGATTTACATTGATAAAATCAAAGTGTACCATATTTATATGACGCGCAGTGTACAAAAGCTTAGCTGTCAGAGTTCAAAAATGCTACAATTCATTACTATTGTAACTAACCGGTGTCAGCAAGTCACCTTTCTCTTACAGCGGATCTCATTGCACTACGCATGTAAGTAGTATCCTGCTAACTTCGTATCCCTCCCACCAAATCCATTTTCAGCGTTACCGACTTTGATATTTAATTTTGTTTAAAAATTGCCAGCGTGGGCAAAATTGACCCGGCTGGGCAAAGTATGGCACTTTTACGGTACCTACCTATTTATGCATAAATATCTGAGATGCACCTATTTTTATGCTTCACCGACAAATTGTACGTATTATAATCAAAACCTCTAACCACAAACGTGCTAAAATATATATTTATAAAGAATCTCGGCAAAATGTTTCCATCCGCCGCCGTGTCAAAGAGTAACTTGGCCACGTGACTGTTCCTGTTGAACTAACAGTCACGTGGTCTCAAATCTTACTATCCTTGTTCGACGCACTCAATTTATATCGCTCCATCTCTCTTCAATGTCGCCTCACAATGGCGAACGGAAAGTGGCACAAGGCTCCGTCCATACGTTAGTATTATTAAGTCTACGTGTGTAACCTGTCTAACGTCATGACTCATAAGTCACTTTTGTCTTTTGTTGTCCCCCAAAAGCAGGCAACATACAAAACGTGTGACGTCACAGCTGGTTACCTGACATTACTGAATTAACCAACGGGGCGTATCGCTTAGCTTGAATCAGCGACTTATAAAGAGGAGACTGGTGATAAGCTGAAATCGTTTGGCCTGAACAATACCCACCAGTTGATGCCACAATTGCCACAGAGCGGTTGCACAGTTACTTTCATAGAATAAGTAGGATTTAGTTACTTTCGTTTTGTTATTCTACACGGCTTTGCGCGCTATTTTGAAGTCTTGTTTGATTTATGTGTCAGCGCGCTTTTCTATCTATTTTCGTGTTAATTCTATTTATCTGGTTAATTATCTGCTTTGTGTTGTTAATTATCTGCTTTGTGTTTAAAAACATTATAAATATGGTTAAACAGTGCTTGTATTGTAAAAAAACTTTTGTGTCAACGTCAAATCGTAGTTTTCACTTTTCACATGTAAGTACATTTCGGCATTTATTCAGAAGATAATTTTAAGTTGCGTTAATCATATTTATATATATAATTATATATAATCTGATTTTGTTAACTGACAGTTTTTAGAAATACTGTAGCAAAAACCAAATTTCGAAATAATTTATAATTTCAGAGTGATTTGCAATTCCTTACTGCCTCCAGAGCCATCTTAATTATCAATCATAATATATGAAATAAAATTTTTAAAATATATTTTTGTTTTATTATGCCATAAACATTAAAAAAATAGGGCAATGCTCTAATTACGCCAGTGTAAATCAATTTCTAATTATGTAGTAGCACACCAAAATAAAACAAATACCTAACAATTTTATTTGTGAACTTTGCTGTAGTTCTTCTTTTTCATGCTCTACCACCGGAGAATCTGCTGTTATAGTAGATTTTGATGGCGATTCAACAGATACTGTAGAAGAACGTGAATGAGATAATGGTTCTGACCTGAAAATATATTCTTTCTCTTCCTTTCCTTTTTTGGGATTTATTACCACATTTCTTGAGATTCCTATCCAAAAAAGTTGATTTAGCTAAAAAATATTCAAATTAACCAGTTTAAAACTGGGAAATAACCTTTACGCCTTTGACGTAATGTCCTCTGACATTACGTCAAACAATCAAACAAGACTTTAAAATAGCGTCGCAAAACCGTGTAGAATAAACAAAACGAAAGTAACTGCGCAACCGCTCTGTGGCAATTGGGCATCAACTGGGTAATATTATTCAGGCCAAACAAATGCAGTGGATACATAGGCGATCTCCAGTCTTGTATTATTAAGTCGCTGGCTTGAATCTATACTTCAAATCACGAGAGATGACCGTTACGTCACAAATTAATTTCTAATCTTCAACGTACGCTATTCAAGCATTCTTTGTTTACAACACAGTAAAACGAGAGAGACAGAGTAAGGGAGTCCATTATATGTGACTGTTAATATCTCCGACTGACGTTGTTGATGCGTTATACGAAAACCTAACCGCCTTGACGAAATAGAAAGAGAGGGCCCGATTTCGTATGTCTCAGTAATAAGCAAGAATTCGATCAACTGATCGAACGCTTTTGACTAGCGCCGTTGTCGCATGTTTCATAGTTTCCTGTTTATGCATGTCAGCCATAGTTGTCAAATTTGAATTTGTTTATCTTTGAGTTTGATTGTTACTGTTTTCCTTATTCCATTGATTTTTGCACATTAAAAATAGTTCATTATGGAATTAACGATAGTTAATCTTCAAAACATCTGCATTTTGTCAAATTATATATATTGAAAACCTCGATAAGAATATACAATTAGTTCAAAATTAGACAGGCGAGATCGTTAAATTATTCTGACATTTAACAGACAAATTGCAGGTTATGTTTTGTTTTGACGTTTAAGTTTGTTTACATCCGGATGTCATTTCAACAAGCATGAATTTGACTAACTCAGTACTGATTTGATTCATACGAATTATAACGATGACGTAACGGTCTTCTTTCGTGATTTAAACTATATATGCTGTCTAACTGGTTGCATATTAGCTGGCAACATGCAGTACTTTTTCTATTATTTTAGTACTTTTTTGTTTTCTATATTGTACTTTTTTCTAAAGACAGCTGGCAACACTGACTAATGGCCGGCTTGACATTAAGGCGCGTACTGACTTGAATGTACTATCGCGGCCGAAAAAAAGTAATCGATTTTTTATCAAGTAGTATGTTTTTTCGAAAAATTTTCCTTTGTAAATGGGAGTTTTTACATTAGTTATGTCAATTAAATTATTTTGACAAGAAATCATTGGTGGGGTCGTATTTATTAAAAAAAACTAATAAGAAAAAAGCTGTTAAATATTTTTTGATTATAAGAAAACAATTAATTGGTATGATTTTGAGAAGCAGAAAAGCTACATCAAGGCAAAACTAGGAGAAGGGTGGTCTTAACAACGCATAGCAAGTGAAATAATTGCAGCAAAGGCACAATTCGAAAACTAAACAAAAATACAGAATACCTTCCGCTATTATATGTTTTGTGCAAATATTCTTCATCAAACTTATGACCCCTGGGACGGTAAACTCGCAATTGGCCATTGTAGCAGGACTGAAATATCTGTTCGTCGGAAAAGACCACTCGCCCCCAGTAACGATCGTTTTCATTAATAAAAGTATTTGCAAACTGCATTTTTGCCTCTTTATTAACATCTGTTAGTCGGGGCTTTTTAGCACTGGCCAGTTAAATAGACCTTGCTCTCGCAACCGTTTTCTTGCTGTCCTAACAGACGCTGGGTAGTTGGCTTGCTCTTTGGCTTCAATAGAATTAGAAAATGGGTTTAAATTCACATAGTTAACCAGGGTATTGTCGTTTTCTAGAGTACTCTTTCTTGGCCGCCCAGAACCCACTGCCCTGCTCAGATCATGAGTTTCTATCTACTTTTTGTTTAGTTTTTGAATCGTACTTTTACTGCAATTAATTTCACTTGCTATGCGTTCTTGAGAGCACCCTTCTCCAAGTTTGGCGATGATGTAGCCTTTTTCTTCTTCACTCAAAACAAGATAAGGCTTATGATAAAGTAATAAAAATTTTATTTTTGCTTAATATGACAATGACATTGACACTAATAAAAAAAATATTGGGATTGATGCGACCAACGGATGCGACACTGAATAGAACCATAGTTACAACGGGAAAATCAGTCGATTACTTTTTTTCGGCCGCGATAGTACATGCGTTGAGTCGGGACGCACGCACATGCATGCGTGTGTAGCGACTCGGGGTATATTTGTAAATTTATTTTCACTTCACATATTCGTGTTGGTTCAGTCCTTTTCCGGTCAGTCATTCTTGTTCGTGATGGTAGAAGTTATTATTGCGGGGGTTGCTTATATGGTGATTTCAAATTTATTAAAAAAAAATAATAATAATAAAAAACCAAAGAGATTCTGGATCCATGAAATATACCTTCTTATTTTTGGAGAAATGGAAGGAATGCTTTGCGTCCCACAAAACGGGATATTGTTCGTATATATCAATTAATTGTAAGCAATCTTCATTAGACCACTCCATTTTATTAATAAAAATCACATGTATTCACCAGAAGAGAAAATGCTACTCGCACCAAACATGCATTCAGGCTAACAAAACAACAAAAACTGGTCCAAACTGAGCACGCATACACGATATGATTTCTTTGATGTGGCGAAAAAACCGACAGCCGAATCAGCCGATGGCTCGGACCATGTGCATTCGTGATGACTCGCGAGATGTTAAACATGCGTTGAGTCGTTGCAAATGGCACGTCCAGATTTGAATGTGCATATGCGTGCGTCCCGACTCAACGCATGTACATTCAAGTCAGTACGCGCCTTTAGGTATGTTCATTTGTGTTGATTCTAGCAGTTTACAGCATCGTTATCTCTCTCACACTTATTTTATTTGTAATGGTTACATCTCTTTTTATCTGCTCTTAGTTGCTAGAAGCAGCAGAAATGAACAGACCATTTGACATACGGTCACTCGGTCAGTTCGTGGGCTTGACACAACTCCGAAATGCCAGCGCGTTTCATAGACCTATATTGCGTCAGTGATGTCATTGATTGAACTACAGAGGCTTTATAAAGCCTCTGCAGGGCCGTTCAACTGGAATAGGGTATCGTGGATCACGTTAAACTAGTACCGATGTCGACCAGAGATGGCGGTGTATTAGGACAAGATAATTTGCACGTGACGCCACAACTAACCTTAAAAATATGCATTTTCAACAATTTTCGAATATTATGTCAATTTTATCAAAATTTCTGCTTGGTTCTGGTACTATCAACTAAAATCTTGTTCGGTGTATTATTAATAAAGTACTAATTGTCTTAATCTAATAAAATAAGATACTTTTTGTTGGTTGGAATTCCAACCTATAATTAGCAATCTATTTTTAATAATCTACAATATTGAAACTTTATAAATCTACTGTCTAAGAGAGTTTTTAAATGTTATAATGGATCCAAGCTAAAACTACAAAAATTAAATTGAAAACTAAAAATAAATTTGCAAAAACTAAAAATTTAAGGTTGTGTTAGTTAAATGATGCGCGTGATACATTTTTATCATCTGAGTGCAACGTCAAAACTAACCGTCAGTTCGTTTTGTTTAAGTTTTGAAAGTATTATATTTACGTATTTCAACGACTAAAGTGAATTAATTATATTATATCTAGATATATGGCCTACTCCACTCGTACATGCAGCGTTTTCGGATGCCCTAAACAGCCTGTCGGGACATCATTTTTTAAATTGCCAAATCCCTCAAAAAGGTACGATATTTGTAAAACTTGGCTAGAATGCTTGGGAAATCCTGAGTACAACAATATGGATTTAATGCAGGCATACTCTAGCAAAAGGCTTCTCGTGTGTGCCAAACATTTCAAAGGAAAAGATTTTGCGACTCCTAATAAGTTAAAAGAAAATGTAATACCGACCTTATATTTGCCTGGTGAGTAGCAGTATTTTTCAAATGCAAATGTTTATGCTTTTAACATAATTTTGAATATTTATATTCATTATTCACTATATTTTTTGTTATAATTGAATGTGCATGTATTTTAGTTTGTTCTAGTTTATACTTTATTCACGAGTATGTGTTTTAGAACCTTCGACTATTATAGCCAAGCAATAAATTTTCCGATAAAACAACGGATCAGCTTGCAATTGCTCTAAAGCCCAATTAGAGAAAGATTTTTGCACAAAATTTTCCACGTAATCAACGGACAGAGTTGCAACTGCTGCGAACGATGACGAATCGACAATTTTGAATTCTCTTGCACATTTTCGTTTACAGCGATGACATTCTCTTCATGCTTAAAAAAATACCCTTTATATATGTATAAACTGCACTTAAAATTTGCTTTTTCTAATTGTCAATTATGTAAATGGTTTAGGTATATTAGAATATGATAATTTACAGAAAGAATAATATATAGTCAGTTTAGAATTAATTAACTTCCATCAGTTTTAAAGTATAAAAAATGTTAAAAGGTCCTCATATGTACTTATTTATTTCTATATTAATGTATGTTATTAATAATATTAATAATATTGACTTTATAGGGTATTTGTAATAGGTACTTAAATCTTAAACCATTCTAATTTTAATATTCTCTATAGTAATAAGATTATTTCTTAGATTAATATAGACATATTAAAAACATATAAGTGTTTTATTCCTACAATCTTGCGCATATCCATCGTATATAACCTCAACCTACGAAATATAATGTACCGATCTTCAAACCCAGTTACGTGATGAATGACAATGATTGTTTACCAACAACTTTCCACACTCATTGGCTGATATTTTACTTACATTTTTTTAAATATACTATAGGCGAACTAAAGAAATTGCTAAGTTTATCTATATGTTTATTTAAAAATAAAATGTAAGTATATTGGCCCAACAGAGCTGTCGTTGTCCAATTAAATTTTATTTCAAGAGGATAAAAAACTAGGGTCCATTTGAATTTCCCTCGCATTTCTAGTTACCGATGTCGACAAGAGATGGCGCTTTATGGTTCGTCGGCAATATATGGCAGTTGGCGTTCTATAAATCCTACTTATTCTATGAGCCTCTGTAGATTGAACCGTGTCGAACACGTGTTGAACACCTCGACAACGACACATTAATCGTAAAATTTGTAGGTTAGTTCATGATCTGTATCTGTGGTTCTTGGTTATTCTGTCTGCCATCTATTCTGTCATACATAATAAATTACACCGCATTACACCCGCATTGAAATTACCATCGACATATATCAATAGAAATTACTTAATTTTAAAAGTTTTTAATCCTATTTCAAAAAGATCCCAGGAAGCAACATCGGTGCACTTGCCACCTACTATAAGTGCTTATGGTATATTTCTTGGGCATATCGGTCATATACAGGGTGTTCCAGTTTTTTGTAGCAGGACTTTAACAGTCGATAGACAATTGAAAATTATTAAAAAAAGTTCCTATAAACATAGGTTGAAAAATGCTTAGTTTTCGAGATACAGGGTGTTAAAGTTTGAAAATAAATACGGATTTATATTAATATTTCCAGAATACTAAGAAGTATCGAATCCAAACTTGCCAATTCTTTACATATAAATTAGAGGCCTATTTTAGAATAACAAACTACTACTTTACTTAACCATGGGCGTAGATATATGCATTTACTAAGGCTCTTTTTTACAAAAAAGTAGTACGCCACTGATATTTTCCCATGTTTTCAGTTTAATTCAATAAAGCAAGAAAAAACGAAAATTTAATGTCTCTTGGCACTTTTTGATATGACAAGCCGTTTTCCAGAAAATTTACATTTAATCATTTGATGCACGCATCTGGACGAATTTTAGACAAACTTGAAGTCGCTCAGAATTTCACCAAATTTGATGGTGCGAAAAGTCTCTTAAAAATAAAGAATGAAACATTTAAAATATTTATTGTAAAAGTTTATTATCATGTAAATCAAAATTTTTATAACACAAATGTATTAAAACGCAACGGTCGAACTAAAATAAATTATTAGAAACACAAACACAAAATCTAGCAACATGTAAAAGTGTCTTACTTCATTACAAGCATCATTAACGATGTTTCATTCTTTCTTTTTAAAAGACTTTTCGTACCATCAAATTTGGTGAAATTCTGAGCGATTTCAAGTTTGTCTAAAATTCGTCCAGATGCGTGCATCAAATGATTAAATGTAAATTTTCTGGAAAACGGCTTGTCATATCAAAAAGTGCCAAGAGACATTAATTTTTTGTTTTTTCTTGCTTTATTGAATTAAACTAAAAACATAGGAAAATATCAGTGGCGTACTACTTTTTTGTAAAAAAGAGCCTTAGTAAATCCATATATCTACGCCCATGGTTAAGTAAAGTAGTAGTTTGTTATTCTAAAATAGGCCTCTAATTTATATGTAAAGAATTGGCAAGTTTGGATTCGATACTTCTTAGCATTCTGGAAATATTAATATAAATCCGTACTTATTTTAAAACTTTAACACCCTGTATCTCGAAAACTAAGCATTTTTCAACCTATGTTTATAGGAACTTTTTTTAATAATTTTCAATTGTCTATTGACTGTTAAAGTCCTGCTACAAAAAACTGGAACACCCTGTATATTAAAACAAATTTATTTTTTTCCAACGTTTCGGTTTATTAAAACCATCATCAGGGACTACAAGGTGAAATGTTTAGTGAACAAGGTATATATAAATTTTACACATAACTTATGGAGAACCAACTTACAATTTTTTTTTTTTTTTTTTTGTTTGTTTGAAATTAAAATGTAT
Source organism: Rhagium mordax (assembly GCA_963680705.1). Lineage (NCBI taxonomy): Eukaryota > Metazoa > Arthropoda > Insecta > Coleoptera > Cerambycidae > Rhagium > Rhagium mordax. Next base: position 29,067,894 of record OY796661.1, on the reverse strand, counting down.
TACACATATTGTATAAAGTAGATGTTATTCTTTGAGAGTCTTAAAAGCAACTGAAAATATTTTTGTCAGTTTCACATTTAAAATAATGCGTAAGTGAGGGTTTATTTATGTTATGGACAAGATAAGGGCTAGCAGGTATACATTATAAGTGGATGTTTTTTGTGACACGAGTAATAAATATTAGAATTAAGTATTTGGTGTTAACAATTTTTGTAAAGTAAATTGGGAAGATTATAAACTTACTAATTATATTATACCCCATTTGTTTTATTTTAGTAAATTAAAATAGGTATTGCTTTAGTTCTCTATATCAGTTCGGCTATTTATTGAATTAGAATGTCTTTTTATTTGCAACATTTCATGTACGATTCTTCGGTGATAATTGGGCTCTTTTTCCAAGATATGAATGTTGTTAAAGTTAAAGTTATGGTTATTTTCTAAGGCATGTTGTGCTAGCGCTGTTGAGGTATTTCGATTTTTAATGCTGTATTTATGTGAGTACATTCTTTTATGCAAATATTGTTTTGACTGACCTATATATGTACTATTGCAATTGTTACAGTCAATTTTATATACAGTATTAGTTTCGTCTTCTATGGGTAGTTTAGGTTTAAGATTTGTGAAAAATGATTTTGTGGTATTATAAGGTTTATGTGCTATTATTACGTTGTGGTTTTTAAATATTTTTGCAATGTTTTCAGAAACATTTGGTATATATGGCATGGAAACATATTTATTTTGGTGATTATTCGGATTAACAGTAGTTTTATTGTAAATTTTATGTATTCTTTTTTTGATAATTGGCTCATAAAAGTTTTTAGGGTACGCGTTTTTATCTAAGGCATTTTTAATTTTTTTCAAATTTTGAGGTCTATGTTTGGGATGCCATATATACCAAATGTTTCTGAAAACATTGCAAAAATATTTAAAAACCACAACGTAATAATAGCACATAAACCTTAATTATAGTACCACAAAATCATTTTTCACAAATCTTAAACCTAAACTACCCATAGAAGACGAAACTAATACTGTATATAAAATTGACTGTAACAATTGCAATAGTACATATATAGGTCAGTCAAAACAATATTTGCATAAAAGAATGTACTCACATAAATACAGCATTAAAAATCGAAATACCTCAACAGCGCTAGCACAACATGCCTTAGAAAATAACCATAACTTTAACTTTAACAACATTCATATCTTGGAAAAAGAGCCCAATTATCACCGAAGAATCGTACATGAAATGTTGCAAATAAAAAGACATTCTAATTCAATAAATAGCCGAACTGATATAGAGAACTTAAGCAATACCTATTTTAATTTACTAAAATAAAACAAATGGGGTATAATATAATTAGTAAGTTTATACATCTTCCCAATTTACTTTACAAAAATTGTTAACACCAAATACTTAATTATATTTCGGCGCTTCGTCCGAATAGATCACTGTTTAACTATGTAGTACCGCTTCTGGGTGCTAGATGGCGCACACAGTCTTTAGAAAAGTTTTTATCCCCACCCCATTACCGGCAGGGCTCCACGCTGTCATTCGTTTCTTTGTGCTAGTTGGCGTACTATCTATATTACTTTTTATTTCAGTTTTATGCTGAGAAATCAGGAAACAATGGGCAAACCTAGCAGAAAGAGGAGGAGAAGTCGTACTGATTCTGATGGTGAATTGGAAAATATGCCATCACGGAGGGAATTGTATAAAAGGCTTAAAACACTAGAGAGGCAGGTAGGACAACATAGTCGGCCATCATGCTCCTCGTATGAGCAACGCCAACGGCGTGAAAGTCGAAAACGAGGACGAAGCCCTAACAGTCCGACATCCTCGTATCATAGTTCGCATCGTGATCGAAGTCTGCGAGATTCGACAAATGACGATAGCAGTGAGGTGGATCGTAATCCGCGAGATACGGCGGTAACCTCAGATTCAAGGGACAGACAAACATGGACGCCACCTTCACGTAGTTCGCCAAATATCGACTCAGAAGCTGAAGCGAGAGCTGAAGATTATCACGGTCTAAGTGATAATGAGGTCGAGGGAAACATGGAGGGCAATGCTGGCGATATACCCAACGACACTCTAGAGGAGGATGTCCTTGTTGCGCTCGGAGAAGACCCTGGGCGTCCTGAAGTCAATAATGTCGAATTACATAGCGCAATCCAGAGTAGATGGACTCACATTTTAAGCAAGGGCTTAAAAAATGAGGTTAGATCAGAACTTCTAGCAAAATATTCTTTCCCAGAGAACTGTCCAGGGTTGAACGCTCCTAAGTTAAACCCAGAAATAATAGCGGCTGTAAGCCAATTTTCAATAAGAAAGGACAAATATCAAGTCGAGGCTCAAAATCAGTTAGGTCGGGGTTTGTCAGCGTTGGGGAAAGCCACACACTTGTTTCTAACAGACAACCAAATACCTAAAAATACTGTTGGAAACGTGCTAACATCGCTGAGTGACGCAGGCAGAATTTTGTGTGACCTACACCATACCTTGTCTCTTACAAGACGAGCATTTATTACTCCCACATTAAATAAAACTGTAAAAGACCTATCTGAGTTATGTGCCATTGATGAATTCTTATTTGGGGCAGACTTTGGAGAGCGTTTAAAAGCTACTAAAGCTCTTGAAAAATCTAGCCAGGATTTAAAACCTGCAATGTCCTTGAAAAATAGCAAGGTGAGCCCCCAAAATCCCAAGCCTTTAAACTACAGGGGCCCGCTGCGAGCAGGGAGGCGCTCACAGCAGAGAGGGCAAGCACCTCGAATGCAGCACGACAAGGAGAGGAAGTTTTATTGGAAAAACCACAAACAAAAGTAGTAAGTATGAAAATTGGGGGACGAATAGAAAATTTTATTGACAATTGGAGAAAACTCTGTACAAATAACCACATAATTCAGTTTATAAAAGGTTATAAAATACCCTTTATAAAAAAGCCAAAACAAACTAAAATCCAAAATTGTAAGTTTTCCCTTGAGGAACAAAAAGAGATGCATGCAACGATTGATCGTTTATTGAGAGAAGAGGTAATAAGGCCTTGTGAAGCCAGGGCTGATCAATTTATATCACCATATTTTTTGGCTAGAAAGTCCAATGGCAAGAAAAGATTTATTTTAAATCTAAAAATGCTTAATAGCTTCATCTCTCCGCCACATTTTAAACTAGAGGATTTTAGAACGGTGGTTAAATTGGTACAGCCCAAATATTTTATGACAAGCATTGATCTAAAGGATGCATATTTTTGCATACCTGTAAATAAGAAATTTAGGAAGTACTTAAGATTTTACTATGATAATATACTTTATGAATTTACTTGTTTACCAATGGGCCTCTCAATTGCACCATATGTTTTTACAAAAATTATGAGGCCTGTTATATCCTTTTTTCGCTTAAAAGGTATTCAGTGTTGTGTATATTTAGATGATTTTTGTTTTTTTAGCAAAACAGAGGATCTTTGTCGGCAACAAACCAGGCTGGCTGAAAGAACATTATTGTATCTAGGTTTTATTATCAATTATGATAAAAGCTGGTTAGTGCCGACGACCACGTGTAGATTTCTAGGTTTTCTGTTTAATAGTGAAAACATGACGGTAGAACCTCCTTTTGATAAAAAAGTAAAAATCAATGAGGCCATACAAAATATAAAAAACAAAAAGTTTTGTAAAATCAGAGAATTTGCAAAGCTCATAGGTTATTTGGTATCAGTTACGCCAGCTATAAAATATAGCATGCTATATGTAAAAACCCTTGAAAGACAAAAATTTCTAGCCTTGAAAAAGACAGGAGGTAATTACGGAGACAAAATGTTAATAAACCACAGGGAAATAGAGGGGGATTTAAACTGGTGGGAGAAAAATATTTTTTCTGGAAAAGAGGAAATACGTCGGGATAAATTTGATATGGAAATATTTACTGATGCATCTACAACAGGTTGGGGTAGCTGGTGTAATAATAAAGATGCATATGGATGGTGGAACGAAAGTGAGAAAGTAGAACACATAAATGTTCTAGAGTTGAAAGCTGTAGAATATGGGTTAAAAAGTTTTGCTTCTAAACTTCACTTAGTTAAAATCCTTATTAGAGTAGATAACACAACAGCCCTGTCATATATTAATCGCATGGGGAGTGTTCAGCATCAAAAATTGAACCTCCTCTCAAGAAAAATCTGGCAGTGGTGCGAATCCAAAAATATCTGGATTCATGCATCGTATGTCCGTTCTCAACATAATAAAGCTGACCATAATTCGAGGATACTCTCTGCAGAAACAGAATGGGAGCTATCTAATGTTGCATATCAAAAAATTGTGAAAGCATTTGGCTGTCCGGAAGTCGATCTTTTTGCCTCTTACGCAAATAAGAAATGTAATAAATACATATCTTGGTTTCCAGACCCAGGCTCGGCAGCTGTTGATGCATTTACTGTTTCATGGCATGATTATTTTTTCTATGCATTTCCGCATTTTTTCTCTTATTTTAAGGACAGTTAATAAAATAAAAACTGACTCTGCAGAGGGTATTCTCGTTGTGCCTTTTTGGCCTTCACAATCATGGTTTCCTTATGTCAAAGAATTAGTTGTTTCTAAACCTTTGTATTTAGGACCTGAAAATAATCTGCTTCTTTCTCCTTTTAGAGAATCACATCCCCTGTCCAGCCAACTTACCCTGGTTGCAATGAAATTATCAGCGAGGCATTTAAAATAAGAAATGTCCCAGAAGAGAGTTTGAGAATTTTACTAGAGTCTCTTTCAGTGTCGACAAAGAAACAATACAATTCAGTTTATAAGGCCTGGTGGCACCACTGTCTACGAGCCGGAGTGCCCACATACCATGCCGATAACCTTCAGGTTTTGTATTTTTTGCAAGAACAATTTAAAACGAAAGCATTTCAGTATGGTTCCTTTAATTCGATTCGTTCCGCCTTGGCTTTAATATTACCAGGAGATTTGGGTCATGATCCTCTTATAAAGAGATATCTTAAAGGCATAGCAAGAGTTAGACCTCAGAAAAGGAAATACAACTGTATATGGGATCCTCAAAAAGTGTTGGAGTATTTAGCTGACCTCCCCTCCGATGAGGAACTTTCTCTGGCTGATTTAGCTAAAAAAGTTGTGACATTAATAGCATTAACTACAGCACAGAGACTACAAACATTATCATTAATTAAAGTAGAGAACATCATTATATCAGAGGTTGGCACACAGATATTAATAAGTGATAATATTAAAACTTCAGCTCCAGGCAGAAACCAGCCTTGTCTCTTTCTGCCTTTTTTCAATGAGCGCCCTAATATTTGTGTGGCTTCTGCCTTGAACACATATGTTGAAAGAACTGCCGACTTGAGAACAACAGATCAAGAATATCTCTTCCTGGTCGCAAAACCTCCACATAGGGCGAGCAGCCAAACGTTAAGCAAATGGGTAAAAGAGATATTATCAAAATCGGGAATTGACACAAGGTTATTCGGAGGGTATACAACAAGACATGCAGCTACGTCGGCAGCATGGAGGAGCGGTGTTTCGTTAGACACGATTCGCAGAACTGCAGGGTGGACTGGGAAATCGGAAACGTTTGCAAGGTTTTATAACAGACCCTTAACAACCCAGGGCGACTTTGCGAAGTCGATACTGAAATAAATTATGTAACAATTCTTGTTGATCAGAATAATAAAATATCTTTTATAAAAAAGAGTTTTATTGAAGGCAAAAAACACTTTGAACATCTACATTCTACATAGTTAAACAGTGATCTATTCGGACGAAGCGCCGAAATATAATTACTAAATCAAACGAACTTACCTGTGAAGTTCGATTGTAATTATATGAGGCGCTTCGTCCGAATAGATCACTCCCACCCGCCTCAAAACAATTAAAGAATTGTTTCCCTGAAGTTTTTTGCCAATTTTAAACTACATGACAGCGTGGAGCCCTGCCGGTAATGGGGTGGGGATAAAAACTTTTCTAAAGACTGTGTGCGCCATCTAGCACCCAGAAGCGGTACTACATAGTTAAACAGTGATCTATTCGGACGAAGCGCCTCATAATTACAATCGAACTTCACAGGTAAGTTCGTTTGATTTAGTAATTCTAATATTTATTACTCGTGTCACAAAAAACATCCACTTATAATGTATACCTGCTAGCCCTTATCTTGTCCATAACATAAATAAACCCTCACTTACGCATTATTTTAAATGTGAAACTGACAAAAATATTTTCAGTTGCTTTTAAGACTCTCAAAGAATAACATGTACTTTATACAATATGTGTAATACATTTTAATTTCAAACAAACAAAAAAAACATTGTAAGTTGGTTCTCCATAAGTTATGTGTAAAATTTATATATACATTGTTCACTAAACATTTCACCTTGTAGTCCCTGATGATGGTTTTAATAAACCGAAACGTTGGAAAAAAATAAATTTGTTTTAATATATATGACCGATATGCCCAAGAAATATACCATAAGCATTTGAATTTCAACGGTCAAGAAATAAAAAACTAAAACTATAACCTACTATAAGAACAACAAACATTCGCCACCCATCATTGCTGGACCCAGCTGGTGCAGAATGGGTTACGATTAATATTCCGAAATAATATATTAATACAAAATCATTTCTCAATGATTTCTCCTATTATTCCAATTACACCCAAACTACACCGCATTGGTGTAATTACACCGCAATTGGCAACACTGACTGTTGTAGAACAGAGAAAGACGATCCCGCGGTCGCCGAGTGACGTACGATATGAAGGTGTACCTTTCAAATAACCACAGAACACCCAAAAGAGCAAATAACTGTTCCTTATGAACAGCTAGTAGGAGCTCGCGGCTTCAATCGCATGTGCTTGAAGCACATAAAAGAACACAGTAATTAAATGGTCGGTTTAGATGGGGTAACCTCAAGAATTGTACAGTTTACAATCCTTGAGGTAACCTTAGAAGTTTACCAGCCCTTGCTAACGATGAAGCATACTCATAGGGTATAAGCTATCCTTCTATGTTTATAATCGTTGGATGTTGGCAAGATTAATGGTGGGTCCTCACGAGCGTAACTGGCATAACAGCGTATCGGCGCTTTGCAATATGATTGGCTGTAGCGGGCATGTTTAATATTTTGACATTTACGTCGGGATTGCGTCGTGATACGCCGAATTGTTGGTTTGGGTTCAACTTTCCGGCGTAAAGAGGGTGTAACGTAACCTAAAATTTACTTAGTTTTGTGGTGTTCTGTGGTTTTGTGCTTCTTTATGGTAAGAAAATGGACCAGGTGAGCATTATCTATTTATTATTGCACTATACTATCTTCACGATACACTTAGTATCGTGTTATGTCTCTAATGTTAAATCTACAACATGCCTTTTTACGTTTACCTACGTTAGGACGGAACGCGAAAATGTGCGTAACTACGCCTATACGCTTTTCCGCTTTGATTACGCCCATCAGGACTCACCATAACAGATTAACGGATGTTGGTATACCTAAAGCTAAAGCCTACAGAATTGTCATTTGCTCATTTGTCAAAAATCAAAATATACTACGTAAACATTGGATTGGAGACAGAATTGGTTCAATATAATCTTGATAAATACAAATACCTAATATTCAGGGGCTTCTATTACCAAAAGGATGACCGACAATGTGAAGATAATAACATGTTTAGAAAGACTTTGTCGGACGTGTTTATCTGAAAAGAATAGGGAAGAATTGCGGTCACTGTTTGAGGATTCTCTAGAAATTCAACTTACAGAAATTACATCTGTAAAGGTAAATTAAAAAATGTATCACTTACATGCTTTAAAACTGAAATAGGTACATCGATTTACTGTCTGTATTTTGTTTTAGGTAGAACCCAACGATGGTTTGCCAAATAATATATGTAACGCTTGTTATTACACGTTGAATGTAGCCTTGAATTTTAAAAATCAGTGTCAAAAGTCTGAATCTCAGTTACGAAATGCTTTATGTCCCGGACAGACAATAATATATAGGTCTATTACGATATTAGGAAACAACTCTGATGACTTACAAATAGAGAATTTTGAAGAAATTGAATCTGATTTACCGCTGTTAAAGGATAATTGTGAAATAAATAGTGTAGGTATTTAATTAGTACTTCTTATTCTCAATGATGATTCTTCATGAATTTTAGACATCGGTATTGACAGAAACTATAGAAATCACAAACAATTATAACGGGAAAATCGAATCTGAAACTATCTATTTAAAAACGGAAGGTAACCCCGACAAACTGAAATATATTGCTCCAGAGAACGATTTTGAAAATAGGCATGTGAATGATGAACATTCTGACAATGGACGTTCTGAAAACAACATTAACTCAAAGAGTCATGTAGTAACAGACCAATGTGAACTAACTGCATGTAATACGGCAGGTGCTAGTGTTGTAAATCCAAAGTTAGATCATTTAGAAAATTTGGTTCCATATACCTGTAAACAATGCGGAAAGACATTTAGGTTTGAGAGCGGTTTGAAAACGCACTTGATTAAACATGGAACAAAATTACAGTGTGAAGTATGTGGTCAGGAATTTAATAGTAAGTCGTTTAATGCTACAAATTATTTAATTGGCGAAATACTACAGCCTTGGCGGCATCTTATTTCACACAAAAATGCTTTTTAAGTAAGTAGATGAATACATCATTAATTTTATGGGAAAAATTTTAGTCAAGATACTAAGATATTTTCTATCCTTATTGAAGTTGAATATATTGAAAATTTTAATGCTAATCTAACCCATCAGAACGATAGACGTGGATTATAATTCGTCCACGGTGGACTTGTCTCTAGCCACTACCAAATTACCAAATTTTAAAGCTAAATCTCGAGCTAAATTATATCCTCTAAACTATTATTTAACCAAAAGGTTTTTTTATTCAGCATTATACATTATACCTACTAGTGATAATTAATATGTGAAAAATTAATTCTATTATTAATAAAGACTTTTGTCTGATATTTTAGGTCGTAGCCCCAGTCGTAGCATTCAAAATGAATTTTGAACCTTGCTTAAATTTATTTGCCATAATCACATTGCGAGTGATGAGATGATAATTTTTCCTAAAAAACCCCATATAAAGCAAATTTGTTTTATGTACAATTATTAATATGCCACGAGGAGTAAACCGCTGGAGTATTTTGGTGTACAACTTCCCAGTATTATTAGGTATTATTCGGTATTATTCAGTATTATCCGGTATTATTGACAAAATGTTCGGTATTATTCCAGTATTATTAAGTATTTGTCGGTATTGTGCAGGTACTACTAGGTATTATTCCAGTATTATTGGTGAGGCGAAGTGTTATTTGCGCATGCGCTTTTAAAACAGTTCCAGAGCTGCTGATAGCTGAATATTCACCAAGTATTCTACTATTGAGAAGTAATTAAACTGGGATATTTTTAATCATAGAATTACAAGAAATTTCTTCTACTACTTTAAATGACCAGTTCTAGCGTGCAGAAAAATTACACTCGCACGTCGTCAATAATAACGTACTGAAATGTTATTTTACCGCACTAATGCTGAAAAGTACTACTTTTCTACATTAAAATCACTATTTAAATATAGAATTTTTCCAAACAGCAGTAAGTAAACAAAATATTTGCAATTATTCACACTCGGTTTCATTTAAAAAGAAAAGTACCCGCTTATTAAAGGCAGGCTCGTATGACATGATGCACATCATAAACTCACTTTCATAAACAATATAAACGTCAACAGCGGTACATTTGCAATTTTGTAGGTTAACTTAATTGAATTAAGTTAGTCAATAATCCATTTCATATGTTGCTAAGTTCAGCATTGTTTACTTTTTACTTTTCTTGACAAGAAATTAGGACAAGTTCTAAATTCTTGTTGGTTAAAATTGTACTAACTATCTTGTAACAAGTTTTCGTCCAATTTGTGTATGACACTATACAATAACTTCTAGTACTAAATCGAGTACTGACTTTACTACTAAATTTAGTATCGTGTCATACAAGCCTTAGTATGCAATTACTGGCAGAATTTAGTAGTAACGAGTGTGAAGCTCGGTGTGAAGCATTGAGCGAGCCACTAACACTTTTTATATTGAAGTGTTAATTATTAATTTGCTATATTTTTCAAAATTCCCAGGTACTTACTACTGTTTATATTATTAAAAAAATACCTCGAAAAATACTTAGTATTACTGGGAATTATTCAAACATATCCTGGTATTACTATAAAATGGTATTATTACAAAATACCCTAGTATAATTAGGTATTACTACCTAATACCGTAGTATTATTAGGTATTACTATAAAATATTGTAGTATTATTAAGCATTGTTTCAAAATATTGGGTATTATTAAGTATTATTACAAAATGTTATTATTAGGTATTACTGCAAAATACCATAGTATTATTAGGTATTATTACAAAATACTCAATTATCAAAATACTAAGTCGAAAGTATATATCTAAAAAGATATATTCGATATTTAGCTATCACTGTGAATTTCTTACACTTTTACCAAAAACAGACAATTGTTTCGACCTGTTAGGTCTCATCAGTGTTGTACAGGTTTGGTACGGGTATATCAGAGATATCCCAAGTGAAGACATTCCAGCGTAGTAAATATCGACTGTATCTCAGTTTGGATCCGATGAGAGTCGGACACTTATAACTTGCGCCATCTAACAGATGAGTAAGGAAGACATATATTCGGTCGAAACAATTGTCTGTTGTTGGTAAAAGTGTAAGAAATTCACAGTGATAGCTAAATATCGAATATATCTTTTTAGATATATACTTTTGCCAAATTTGTTTGGCCTATATAAGTCGAAAGTGAAAGTTAAATAATAACCATCAAAGTTTCAAAAATATTTAGCATTTTTTTGGAGATGGGCAAAAGTGGGGATTTTCTCCCTAACCCCGACCAAATTTATTAATAAATAAAGTGCATATGTAACAAAAACGGCTGTGAATTCACTAGACACTTTACTAGTGCTTTGTGTAAAAACGTAATTTGGTTGTGTGGTTGTGTTGTGATGTGAGAAATTTGCTTGTAAAAAATACCGCCAAACAATTAAAAAATGATTTTTTTTTAAATCGCGAATCCAATATTTTTTTTTAGCAAAAATTTAAAACGATAATAATTATTAATTTTAATAATGACAATGTAGCGTGTAATACAAATTTTGAGGTACTAGGTTGTAAGGTGTAAGTGTAGGTGTAAGTACAATAACCTTGAATTTCCAAGAAAATTGTCGCCCTCCCATATTATATCAACATTACGAGCCGCCAGTGCAAGTAGTAACAGTTGTAACATGCCTTTAGCACGAGTTGAAAAGAAATGCTGGCAGAATGCCACAGAAATGGGGTGCCCATACGCATGATCCCTGCTGAATTGCATTCCAGTTGATGGAAACTTTCCCAGCTGATAGTTTCCTTCCAGGAAAGTTTCCATTTTGGGAATACAGTAGAGTCACGATTTAGTGAACTCCGCTTCGAGTGAACTACCTCTTATAGTGAACACATACATTTTGTCATTACATCGCAATACAGTGAACACTGAACAGTGAACATACATCTTCCATAAAAATGTTATGATTTAAAAGTTATTTTATATTTTTTTTATAAACTTTTATTTAGTATGTATCTACATACATGGTACTGTTATTTTTTGCAGAATAAACATTATTTTTTTGAATAGGTGCCGTGCCCTTAATTTCAAACCTCACAAAAGTGAACACCCCCGAAATAGTGCAATCACTTTGCCGGGATTAGTTCACTAAATCGTGACTCTACTGTATTTCCAATTGGAAAGTTTTCAGGTTATTCATTTTTACGATTTTTTTAAAAGAGGTAGATTGTCCGATAAATTAGAGTTTTATTGGGTATGCAAAACTGAGCCTAAAGGATGTTTAGACTTGAGTAAACGGTGCCTTTGTAAAACCTCATCTTCTAAATTATTATAATGGTCAGTCCGAGTTAAAAAAAATAAAGATTTGATCCTAAATTTTAAGGATGTTCAAGGGTTTCGCAAAAATGCAGAGAAGTCGCTGAAAGTTGAATGTGTTATTTTTGATATAGAAATAAACCGTTCCCTGTTTTTTCATTACCTTCTTGTAGGTACGTAGTTTTCGAGAAAATCGAAAATGAAAATGAAATTATGATTTTAACATGGAGTCTTATGGAGATTGCATGTTCGGAGTCCGGAGACCTTCTCAGAGTAAAATATAGAGAAGAAAATGCAGAGAAAATGGAAAAAAACTATGCAACGTATAGAAGAGACTTCAAGGAAGATCTTGTCTATGAAAAAGGGGACGGTTGCAATGCATTCTAATTAATAAACAGCATTTTTTTCAGAAATGCTGTGCCTCAGCAGGCGCTTTTGAAGTGTAACGAAGGCAACGTCGCATCCTTCCTAATTCAAAATAATTTATAACGTCAAACAATTTATTGAAACTTTTTCATTAAAATAATTTCCTTTTTTTATCAAGTAGAACATCAAATCATGTTTATGTAAAATATCAAAATATAAGTATTTCATGCAAGCATGTCAGATAACAAGAACAAATAGACTTTCATACATAACAATAAATGTAAAATATTCTTATCGGAGAATAGAACTACTAGGAATATTCGAAGTGAAGCTGAAATGAAGTTTTTGAATATATTATCGCAAACTTTTCAGGTACTCTAGAATGCTTTTCTTTATTTTGATGATTTGTGGTTTTCCATCACATTCACCACGCAACAGTTTGATTGCTTGCTCTTCTCTCTGGGTTTTGTATGTTCCGACCAAAGCACCGTAGGTGATTTTTTATAGGTTAGCCACTTTGTCGCAACACCAGCAGAAAGAAAACGAGAACACAGGAGATTCAGGAGAAATGTGCGGTGTTGCAACCTCTAACGCCTTCTCCCACCCCCGGGATCTCCCCCGTCCCGCTTCTCCCCTCTGCCCCGTCGATGAAACCCTTGAACATCCTTAATTATTATTTGAAGACACGTCATTTAACAAACAAAATACTACCCATTTTCATAGACTACTTTAATAGATAATGTTAGCTTTGGCATAGTTAAAGTAACTATAGAATATTCCACGTAAGCTAAACAATTTCGTCAGATGACATCGTGACTTGCTGAAATACTTTTAAAAAATTTGTCCCTAAATCGTAAGTAAACTGTGGCGTAGGGGAACAAAACAAAATGGACGATTGGTGTCATGTTTCCTCTGGTTTTGAGGTTATTGTTAAAAGTTGTCAGTGTCAGTTTTGTGGTGTGTTGAATATTTTGTTGTAATCTATTAAGTTTAGGTGTGCGTGTGTGTGTGTGTGAACGTTAATAATAATGGAATAAAATCAATTGAATTACAGGGTAATCCACTTAACTTTCCCTCCCCACGTTTCTCTGTTATTTCTATAGTTACAAAAAAATTATTCTAACAAAAGTTGTAGGGCTTTTTCTAAAGTTTTTAACTATGACATCAAAAAAACAATTGAAAAATGCCGAAGTTATAAATTGTATTTTTTTTTTAATAGAACACCCTGTAATTAATTGCCTTTTTCGACGTAGAATTTCAGTCTGATTTCAACAATATAAAATATATAATACTTACCTTTAGTAGTTTTCGAAATATTTGCTTTTAAACATAATTTACACACTATCGCATATTCGATCGAGTATGCTCTATAATTTTAAAAACATTTATTTATGTATTTTAGAGCAAATATTTCGAAAACTATTAAGTATTATATATTCGACATTGTTGAAATCACACTGAAATTCTATGTCGAAAAAGGCAATAAAATACAGGGTGTTCCATTAAAAAAAAACACAATTTATATATTATTAACTTCGGCATTTATTTTTTAAATTGTTTTTTTGATGTCATATTTAAAAACTTAAGAAAGAGCCCTACAAATTAGAATAATTTTTTTGTAACTACAGAAATAACAGAGAAACGTGGGGAGGGAAAGTTAAGTGAATCACCCTGTACAAAAACACTGCATTCTTAAACCACAAGAATAACTAACAATCAGAAGAGTAACAGAAAGAGAGATCCGATGTCGGCGGCTGTGACCTTGAGCGCGCATTTGTTCTATGCAAAGGACAAGGAAAGGACAAGGAGGGACAAGGATAGTGGCCACGGCACTGGCATAATGTTCTTCCAATTTCTTCCAAAGCCCGTGCGCGAGCAAATCTGCGCGACCATCGGACCTCTCTCTCTGTTTCCCTTCTGATTGTTAGTTATTCTTGTGCTTAAACTGAGTTTTCTTACACATGCAACCATGAAATCGAAGTACCGTATTGTTAGTTGCCTGCTATCATTCATTTAATTTGGAGGAACTGTTTTATTAGGCAGATGCGATCCGAGGTGGGTAGAGGTCATTGATTATTGTGACCAATAATATTGGATAAAAAGTTTCTATATTTGTACTGTCATATGTCGAAATCGTACAGCTTACGTGGAATATACTATACCTTAACTGCGATATTCAACTTATAATAACTCGAAAATGGTTATTATAAGTAGGTAGAGCTATTATAGGGTATATTTTTGAAATCAGAATAAAATGATCTTCATAAAAATGCAATGTTCCATTTAAAAAAATTATAATATTTTGTATCCCCTAACTTCCGTACGCCACTGTGTTTTTGTGAAATATTAAAACAATTCAGTTATAGCCCTACAACTTTTACTTAAAGCATTTTATTGTATCTGCAATAATAACGATAATAGAGGGTGGGTAATTTATAATGAATAACCCTGTACAAAATGAAGTGTTTACTGTTTTTTAATTCGTATAATTTTTTTTATGGACTTAAAACAAAATGTTTTAAAAAATTATTAAATGACCTGCATAAAGCTATTAAAGAGTGAAATCTAAATTTTCCGCTCAAAACTTGTGAATAAGCATGGAAAATTGATTTCAGATTCGTGTTCAATGATCTAAAAATAAGATGTGCTAAAATAAGTCAGTAAAAGATTCATTGGTCGTCAATAAGGTAATTTTTATTTGAGCATCATATTTTATTTGGATTATTTCTTTTTAGTCTTAAAATATTTCAACGCCCATTTAAGAACTCATCCTGATTATAGACCATATAAATGCAAAATATGTAGTAAAACTTTCTCTGTTTCGACTAGTCTTGGAAAGCATATGAGAACGCATGGTGGGGAAAAGAAACATCTATGTACAATTTGCGGAAAAAGGTTTTATGAGCAGAATCATCTTACTGTAAGTATATTTTTGCATTCAGTAATAATAATAATAATAATAATTAAGTAAATGGATTAAGAATGTTTGTGGTTGAAATAATTTCAATTTTGACGTGAAACATTTTAAAGTATCTGGTGGATAATTTTAACATTCCACATAAAAAAAATTCCTAAAGAAACAAGTTTTTCTTAACCATCATACTTTTTTTTTTTTAGATTCATACTCGTACACATACAGGAGAAAAACCCATAGTTTGTAGTATTTGCGGAAAAAGATTTTCAGATTCACATGGTTTAACAACACATAATAAAATACATACAGGAGAGAGAAAACATGAATGCAATTTCTGTGGTAAGAATGCGATTTTTAAACCTTTTAAAATTCAATATTATGGAAATTAAAGTGTATTCAACTTTTATTTTTTTTAAATCGATGAAGTAGTCCATAACTCAAAGTGGAGTAAATATGTAAAGGGTTAATTTTTCAAAAAAGCACAGAGTCTTCTCCACATGTGTAAACAAGTTTATTAAGAAAATAGCATTAAGTTGTAAGAAACGGTACATGTTTCGGAGTTATATATCTCCATCTTCAGCCTAAACAGAACAAATATGAATCAATTAATAGTAACATTACATTTAAATAGGTATAAAGTTAAAAATTAAAAATGTAAAAATGAAACAACATCGTGAACTGAAAAGAACTTGGCCAGGATTGTCATGTCAACTACCGACATGAACCTCATGTTGCGCTTCTTTATATTATTCATTTACTCAATGGTATTGGATAATAAAAAAGTTTTCCATGTGATACTAACTATTGTGATCACACCATATATAACATTAGTCAATAAATAAATTGTACAAATAAATAGGAAATGTTTGTTAACTACTGACAGAACTGACGTTTTTAACATCAGTAATAGTACAAACTGCCCTCAGTAACGAAAAGGCCGCAACTTGAATTTTTTGAGGTACATATTTATGTTGGTAATAAAGTTATTCACGTTCTTATGAAACCTAGAAGCCATAAAATAATATTTATTGGTAGAAAACTTGAAATAAAATAGACCGTAACTTGGCTATGTCATCCTTTTAGGAGGCAAGGAAACTAACAATTAAATATAAATAAAAAAGCTGCTTCATCAATAAAAAGTGCGGTTACGGTCATCGGTCTAAGAAACTTCCAGATTTGTCAGTTGTTTACTTCACAGTTCGTTTTATGAGTTAGGCTTTTTTTGAGATATTGAGAAACGTAATGGAGCTTATCAAATCTTTTAATTCTTGTTTATTTGGTTTTTGTATTTTTAAACTAAAAATTTCTGTTTTAGTAAAGTAGATATCTTGCGCATGTGAGGTCTCTATTTATTTATTGATTGATTTAATTAATTTACTGATCTGCACATAGTTTTACAATATACAGGTAAGCCACTATAAATTCATCACTTTACCTTTGTTGTCTATGAACAAATTTGAAAATAGTTTATCAGGTGTATTTTGAAAATATTATATTTTCGAAATTGAAGGCATTACAAATTTTTTTTTTAATGGAAGACGTTTCTTAATTTTTGATATAATATATAAAAAGTGTAATATAATACAGTATAACTTCGATAGTCCGGACACATATCGTTCCGCCCAATGTCCGGATTACCGAGGTGTCCGGATTACTGGAGGTACCTACTTATGTTTTTGTTTTGTATTTTTTTTGGGTGGGAGTACGTGAAAATCATGACTTTTATATATATAAATCAAAAACATCAATACATTCTCATAAAATATCATCTACATAGTATGTCAAACGAAAACATTAATTTTCAAATATAAAATATGTACTATGTACATAATCGGAAAATCCTACATTTTGTTAAAGTATATACAGGGTGAATCTTAGAGTGGCGGCCATATTTTTGGGGTTAATAGTACTAGTCGTCATGAACATGAATCCGAATTTTTTTTTTTGTAGGTTGTAAAATGGCCGAGTTATGAATTTTTTAAAAAAATTCGCGATTCAAGTTTCCTGTAATTCCGGCGCCGCTGGGCAAGCACTTACTGCATTACGTGTGACCGGTCGACAGTGTTGCCAAGTGTAGATGATATAAAACTCTCGCTAGCGCATTCCACTGGCGGGGTACCCAAATTCAAATAAAAAGGGTTTAAACAATATTCATTTTTCATGGCGCGAAAAAAAAAAAAATTGTAGATTTGTGTTCCCATAGTAAACGGTGTCGCCTCCTATAAATATGGCCCCCACTTTAAGATTCACCCTGTATATCAATAGATATTTCACCGCAACTCGGCGTATATTTTGTTCTTCATCAAGACAACCTAATATTTTAGATTTATCAGCGAGGTTAAGTGTTTTATGCGTTCTTTTGCTTGGCGCCATTACATTGCCTATTGTAGAATAATACACGCCGCGCGAAAACGTATAGCTTGCTTGTCCAGACGAGAAAATTCTTGTTTTGTTATTTTAGTCCGGACTACAGAGGTAAATTTTTCAAAATGTCCGAATTATAAGAGTGTCCGGATTACTGGAGTGTCCGGGCTAGCGAGTGTCCGAACTATCGAAGTTATACTGTATTAACAAAACACTCTGTTTCTTCTTCTTTCTTTGTCTAAATTTTACTTTATTTTTTTTTATTTATTTCTAATGCTTCTAGTAAATCAAGCTTTTTGGTTTTTTGACAAATATGTAGAATTTTTGGTTGGTAGTTATTGGTCTATTAAAAATATATTTTCATATTTTCTAAAGCAGAATTTGAATATCTCTTTTCGTTACCACAGAAACTGCCTGGGGAGTTTTATGTGAATCACCCTGTATAGAAAGAATTGAATTGACTATTTCATTCACAAAGTAAGGGGAATGAGCAGTGCGAGGTATGTGGTGCTTTTAAATTTCACGAGCATTATAAAAATATGGATCTCAATTGTGAAATCTGCAGCTCATACTTAGCTAGGGATAAGATATCCAGGTTTCTTTATAAAAAGGATATGCAGATTTTATAAGGACAGCAAGAAAGACGTCTGTTTCTTTGAAGACCTTCAAAAAGTGATTATGCTTCCTCGAATGGAGCAGTATAAAGTTGTCTTGTTTACACCTAGAAATGTTCTATTTAATGATAGCTTCGTTCCAGTGGGTGTTCATCAAACACATCTCAAACCATTGGCTGTAATATGGCACAAGGTATAGCTGGCAGGAAGAAGGAAGATAAAATAAGTAACTTATATGCTTTTTTCTTAAAAACAGGGTGATAACCTTGTGGCTTGACAACTGTTCTGGGCAGAATAAGAACTGATGTTTTTATAGTTTTTTGATCTATGTTATTAATTCTACCGAAATTGCTGCTAATAAAATTTGGATTAAAGATTTTGAAAGAGACCACAAGTTTATAAGCGCAGATAGCTTTTATCATCAAATTGAGCAGAGTATGAAATATAAGGGGGACTACGACGACTTTGAGGAAGCAGTACAGCAAACAAATTCAGCCAAGGTTGATGTAAAAAGCATGAAAATATCCAATTTCTACGACTGAAAGGACTACAGACTAGTATACAGTTCACAAACTAAACTGAAAAAAATTGTACCACTGCCATATATAAAGAACATGGTTATGATTTGCGCTACAAGGGGAAAAAACACCACAGAATATTTCTAATATTATGAAGGTGCTCCTTATGAATTAAATTTCATTACAGCCCAAGCAATGAAGCAGGAAATAAAAAACAAATCAGCAGCTAGAAAATCGCATACAGGAATTTCGCAGACAAAAAGAGATACAATTATTACTAAATTTGTCCTTTGATGTCACCAAACCGGAGGAAATTTTGGATTGACTTACCTGCCAACAAAGCTGTAACAGATTTGAATGTTTCATTTGAATAATATTTGATTCTAAAGTTATAAGTATAATAAATATCTTGATTAAAAAAGATCAATTTAGTCACTTGTATATCCATTAAAGCAGATGTTAATCGAAATTTGCTACTGTTTTTAAGCTACTTAAGCCTATTCTTTCTAATTTATGTATAATTAAGTAAATAAAAAACCATAAGTTCTTATGGTTATTTTGTTACTTAAGCCTCTATTCCTGCAAGCCGTGTAGCTAGAAGATATTATAGGAATATTAATTAGTAATCTTATTAGAACTCACTAAAAATTATTTTTAATAATAAACATACCATATTTTCAAATGTACACTATCAAAATTTTTATGCAAGTTGAACTTTTTCTTCATGTCCTGTGGAAAAACAGTTTTAGGCGTTTTACTCAGAAGTATGGCTGACAGTGTTAAATATTTTTGTTACTAAGGGCAGCAAACACCAAGGGTTAAACCCTTATAATGTTTAATTCAGTAAAAAATAGAAAAAATACTGATTATTCGTATGTATGTTGGCATTTTGACCATTTGTTATTTTTAAAATAAACATATAAACGATATACCAATAAAATTATTTGAACAGCAATAACCAAGAATGGTGTTTTGTTTCTATGTGCGTCTCTTGGTATTTATAAAATTTGCACACCATATATAAATTGTATAATATCAGTGACATATGGAACTATAAAGACGGTTAACCGTACGAAAAGTGTTGAAGCAACATTTCAAGTTAGGCAACCAAATATACAAGCAAAATTTATATCAAGGAAGTGATGGTACCTTTGGGCGCATTACTGTACTAAAGGAAATTTAGTACATGACATTGGTTTGCTACTGAACTATACAGAAACCTAAGTAGATTTGACGATTTGAAAATAGCACTGCAATAAGCCATATATGGCATAATGAACATAGATGTGACGTTAAATTGTCTGAATTGTCTCTATATAAAAAAGGCCATAAAAATCGGCCATAAATTAAACCGCTCCGTCGTAAAGCTGCTTCGGTAGGAGTGAGTCGGGTAACTAATTTAAAATAATTTGAAAATATAATGCTGGTATAATTGAAACAGTAGTGTTTCCGTTAATTTTTATTTTTTAATCATGCCAGAACAAATTTTACATGAGAATAATGATGTTCTATGGTATTAAGTAATACATTATATTATTTATATTTATTATTTAATAGCTGTAGAAAAATAAAGTATGTCCCGCTCTCCCGTCAATGCGTAAACGGCAAAGGTTTTGAGGTTTTTTGTGCACTAGAAAATAGAAATATGTAGTTTACTTCATCTTACCTTATGTTACGTTATCTTAATCTAATTTATGAATTATGATTTATTATCGTATATCTAATATAATACGTTTATATCCATATTCGTGGGTGAATAGGCAATGCGCAAAGCAAACTTGGAGAAAAAAATTTACCTTACCACAAATAATATTTTCTGATTAAAGAACATAAAAATGTTGGGTTGTCTGACATGAAATCAAATCAATATTATTTTCGTTGGATTAAATATTAATGTTGATATTTTCTGAAAAAGTACATTGAAATAATTGATACAGGATATTATACAGGGTGTGTCAACAAGATCACCTCGGTTGATATCTCGTTTAATAGGTATTTATTATCTATATCGAAAAAATTTTTAAACAGAAATTGTAGGAGAACAAGAAGACCATAATATTGTAAAATAATTTCCAATCATATAGGGTGTTTGATATTCGAGTGACATATCAAATTTATATTTCTTTAAACGGGACACCCTGGGTATATATATTTGTACACTTTCTTATTTTCTTTTTAATTGCCTTTTTCGAGTATATCTACTGTTTGAAATTTCATTGCGACGTTGTCGAATTATTCATCTGTTTTTCAAACAAAATGTTACTTGATGACCTCACTATAATAAAATTTGCAATAGATATGTCCCCATATTAAACAACTTTTTTTTGTAAATGTACCAGCTTCTACTAGATACCTATAATAAAGTTGCAATTATTTGTACAGGGTGTTTATTGCAATAATGTAAATATGATATCGATCATAACTTAATTTTTTTAATTGGAACTCCCCTATAATTTTTATTAACCTGTATCTAAAATCATTCCAGTAAAATTGTATGTTAATGAAAACATCACGTAGGTAATTTCTAGAAATTCTGAGTATAGTCAAATGCAAGGATATAGGTAAGTAACAATTCATTACAATCGCATGCCGCCTGCCCTTGTCGGAATATTTGTAAAGTCTGTGTCATATCTATACAGCACATAAAAAGAGCCGGCTTGTTTGAAGTTTTTATGGGCATCAAACAAGCCGCTGGTTTTTTATGTGTCTTACAAATCTGAAGTCGACCATAATATATTTTTATAGTTGGCGAAAACCACATAAAAATTCAAAGGTGCCGAATTGTTTCTTATATTTTCAATCTTACTACATGCGAGTACCTATATTTAAATAAAAAATATGCAGATAAGTGGATTGGTTGATCACAGCAACACCAAAACTCCTAGAAATTATAGAGAAGTTAGAGGGCCATAAGTACAGTGCACGCCAGGCGACTACGAACATGGTACTTCGAAATTACTGAAATTAGTAATTAGTTGGCAAACGCACCTCGATCGAGCCCCTCGTCCTTTGTACCGTTGTGCGTGCAATCGGTTCAATCCGATATACGATTATCACCCATAACGAGGACACTCGATCGAGTTCGGCTGCCAGTTCATTTCCCGTCCCGTGTTCGTAGTCGGGCGGCGCGCACTGTATTATTTTTTATTTTACATATTTTATTAATTGCTAAATAACACATAGCATTTATTAGCATTGAGATAAATATAAATAATAAATACACCACATGTAATTACGACCCCCTTTATCACGACTGTGCTCATATATTATAGTAGTTAAAACATGACACGAATAGGTAACGAAATATCGGCAATTTTTCGCAAACTGCTTTAAACTATAACTCGCAAGTTTGGAAATCTACAAAAGACATGTATATATTAATAAAATGAAAAAAATATTGGGTAGGTATGCCCCATAATTTAAAAATTGTAGCTAGAATTTTAGTTCAATTCATTTTATTTTTGTTCCAATATTTAGAGCAACTTTTCTTACGTTACAGATATTTTACTATTTTTATTTTTAGCGGCGCGACATCTATAGTTTAGTAGAATAATTAATGTGGTTAGATGCACATGTCGGTAGTCCAGCTACAGTTTTCCAACCTACCATCGTTCAATGTGATCCTATATATGAACAATTATTATCATATAGTTCGTCTGTGCAATACTCGTGTCGCTACTAGTAAAACTGTTTTGTCGCCATCTAGGTATATCCAACAATTTTGCGGCTACATCAAAGATATTACGTTCATTATCTTTGTAGTTCCATATATCGCTGATAATATACACTGACGATCAATTGAAGTGACCCAAGAAAAATTTGCATCAACTTCCAACTCATATATCTTTTGATGCAAGAATCGCAGAGCCATAAATCTTTTTAGGTTTATAGATATAGGCCTCAAGTATATGTGACACATTTTGCTTGTCCTTGTCTCGTTTATTTTTAGAGATACGGTGATGAAGGTTGAGCTATGTTTTTCTGCCAAAGTTTGAGATTGTGCATGGAGTGTCCCAAACCGCTTTCGGATATGACAATATGGTCATTTTGTACCCTCATTCACTGCGTTTCCTTTTCGATGTTGATTGATTGCGCTAACTTAATTGTTGTTGATTTTTTGAGAATTTTTATACAACAGGACATTTTTTGGCTTTAAATGCTTACTTTATTTAATGTTTACAATTAAATCTTACACGTTCATAATACACAAATAAATAATTTTAACATTAAATGTCAATAACGAGTTGGTCCACTTCTTGCTCCTATAACAGCTTGATACCGTCTGGGCATACTGACAATACAATTATCTATAATTTGTTGATCCACAAGAGGCCATTCCTCTGAAACCGCAACAGCAACAAGTTCTTCCAAATTGATAGCTGGTACTATTCGTTTGCGAAGGCGTCTTCCAAGTGCGCCCCAGACATGCTCGATAGGGTTAAGATTCGGCGAGCAGGAAGGCCATGCCATTCTTGTGATCTGTTTTTCGAAAAAAATGTTTACTACTCGAGCACGATGTGGTCTTGCATATATAGAATTTCAGGGCCTCTTTGATTCGCAAAAGGCAATACAATAGGCCGCAAAATTTTATTGAGGTACCTACCCGCATTCACAGTTTCATTTGCGAAAACTATCAATTCAGTTCTCCCCCCTGTGTATAAAGTCAAAAAATGTACTGTTGTATAAAAATCCTTAAAAAATCAACAACAATTAAGTTAGCACAATCAATCAAAAATGAAAATGAACACAATGAATGAGGGTGCAAAATGACTATATTGTCATATCCGAAAACGGTTTGGGACACTCCATGCACGACCTCAAACTTTGGCAGAAAAACATAGCTCATCGCCGTATCTCCGAAAATAAACGAGACAAGGACAAGCAAAATGTGTCACATATTCTTGAGGCGTATATCTATAATACCTAAAAAGATTTATGGCTCTGCGATTTTTCCATTAAAAGATTATATGAGTTGGAAGTTGATGCAAAGTTTTCTTGGGTCACTTCAATTGATCGTCAGTGTATTTCTAAAATAAGTTGCTTTATAAAAGCAGTATATTGGCAAAATATTCGTGTGTTTGTAATAAATAAATAAATAACTATTGATCTTTAAAACTACACAAAAAATATAGATAAGATAAGTCAAAATGCCATGTAGGCTCATAATAATTATGTAAAAATCGCAAATAGATTTAAATATAAATCAATATAAATAAGTAAAAAGTATATATAAATAAATTTCCAAATTGACTCAGATACATCTAGAATATAAAATCGTCCTAAATTACTACTTACACACTACATATAAGACTAAAAATAGAAATAAAAAAGATCTACACATACCTAGATACTTAATTTTGTATAAACTCAATAAATTCATGCAGTGTATAAGATGTCCTACACAATAGGAGTTTCTTTACTTTATTTTTGAAAATATTTCTAGACCTACTGTTTTTAACTTCGTCTGATAACATATTATAAATGCGGCTACCAGCATAGACGGGTGATTTCTTATAATATTCATGTTTGTGTTGACAGAGAGATATGTCGTCTCTTCCTCTGGTGTAGTAATCATGAAAGTACCCATTTCTAATAAAATTATTTTTATTACTATGAATGTATGTCAAAAGTTTCAACAGATAAATAGACGTCACTGTCAGAATATTGTATTTTTTAAATGTGTCCCAACAGGATTCTCCGTAATTAAGATTAAAAATAAGTCTAATGATTCTTTTCTGTTGAATAAATATTCGCGAGATCTCACTCGATTTCCCCCATATAATAATGTTGTATGATATGGCAGCATAGACAAAAGCATAATAAACAGATAACAGAGCGTCAGTATTTAAGTTGTTTTTTAGGGAGCTAATGACATAAAAACTTTTATTCAATTTAACCGAAACTTTTTCTATCTGCTGACCCCAATGAAGGTTGTCATCTAGTGTTATTCCCAAAAAGGAAGCTGAGCTGGCAGTACTTATTTCATTGTTGAACAGAAATATATGATCAGAGCTTATTCTAAACTTATTTTTGAATTCAATGGACTTGGTTTTGACGTAATTGATGATGAGACGGTTTTTATGACACCAGTTATTAAATTCGCGTAATATGATCTTGCCTTTCTCGAAGACACAGTTAGGATTAGCGCCAGATACGACAATAATAGTGGTATCGTCCGCGTACATAAATACCTTGCCTTCAGAAATATGATTCGGTAAATCATTAATGAATAATAAAAATAACAAAGGTCCCAACACACTGCCCTGAGGGGTACCAATGTTCATATCAAAACTGTCGGATTGAGTTTCATTGATTTTAATTATTATTTTTCTATCCGATAAAAAGGAACTTATCCATTCATTTATCGGCCCGCGTAACCCTAAGTTATACATTTTTGTAGAAAGAAAGTCTTTGTCGATGGTATCAAATGCTCTTGTAAGATCGAATAGAAAAGCGGCAACATATTTATTTTCATCTAGTTCGTCAAAAACATGTTGAATTAGATCAGCAATACCTGATTCGGTGGAGTGTCCAGGTCTAAACCCATGCTGACACTGCGTTAAAATGTTATTCTGGTTTAGGAAATGGAGAATTCGATCATATATAATCTTCAAAAATTTTAGAGAATATACTTAATAGAGAAATTGGACGATAGTTCTCCACACAATGTGGGTTCCCCCTTTTTAACACTGCAATAATTACTGCATTCTTTAAAATGGTAGGAAACTGTCCGTGTGAGATAGATAAGTTAATTATATCGGCAAGTATTTGTGATAGCTCCGTGTTGCACTCTTTGATAAGTTTAACTGATATTTCATCTAAACCAGTAGCTTTTGTATTCGCTAGGTCCCTAATTACAGATTCAACTTCGTGTTTAGTTACCGGGTTAAAAAACATGGTCTTTATATTTATTGATGGAGAGGTGCATTCGTGTGAGATGTCATTTCTAAAATGTTCCGTTAATTTCATATTAATGGTAGTAGCGAGAAAAGCTCCAAATATATTAGCGATTTTTAACGAATCCTGGACTATTTCGTCACTACTGTCAAGCAGTGTAATTTGTTTATTTTTAGAAGTATTTGAATTGAATTTATTAACGAGATACCATATAGATTTGGTTATGTTACTAGAATTACTGATTATATTTTCATAGTGCGTCTTTTTTTCGTACTGGATATCTTTATGTAATTTCTTCTTGAAATTTCTGTACTTTTCTTTTATATTTTCATCATCACAATTATTTTTCAGCCAACTTAATATTTCTAGTTCCTTTCTGTCATTTTCTAGATTTTTTGAGAATTGAATTTTCTTTTCAGGTTTCTTACAAAATATTTGTTTTGTGACTGTATTAAAACACCACATGAAGTGTTCAAAAAAATAAATACAAGAAAAATGAATAGTGCGATAAACCCCAAAAAAGAAACATGATGCAGCTGCGGACACGTGTTTCGGAGTTATTGCTCCTCATCAGCGTAGCGTAGCTTAATGGATCCGTGTGGATAGGATCAGAAACAATAACTATGAACGGTTAGAAAGTAGCAGCACACAGTACTCAAATTTGTGGTTTCGTGCACCATGTGCCAATTTATGGCCTCCAATGATAACAGTCAGCACAGAGAGCTCTATGCGCACTGCTCAATTTCTACCTAGGCAAATACAAATAAAAGAGTGATGTTTGGCGGGGCTAAATAAATACAAGAAAAATGAATAGTGCCATATACCCCAAAAAAGAAACATGATGCAGCTACGGACACGTGGCACATGGTGCACGAAAGCACAAATTTGAGTACTGTGTGCTGCTACTTTCTAACCGTTCATAGTTATTGTTTGTGATCCTATCCACACGGATCCATTAAGCTACGCTACGCTGATGAGGAGCAATAACTCCGAAACACGTATCCGTAGCTGCATCATATGTTTCTTTTTTGGGGTATATGGCACTACTCATTACAATTTATTGTTACACTTTTAGGAAAGAGATTCGCTCATTCCTTTGTACTTAAAGCTCATAAAAGGACGCATACTGGTGAAAAGCCTTATCGTTGCAGCATGTGTGATGCTGCGTTTGCAACTTCATCTTATCTGACAATTCACACACGAACTCACACTCAGGAAAGGCCCTACAAATGCGAGACATGTCCGAAGGTAACAAAAATATTACTTAAATAGTTAAATAGAGATGAAAACTTAAATAATCCTTAATAACTGAACCAGATAAACTAATGCAAACTTTCATTGCAGTCATTCATCAGCAAATGTGCCTTAGCTGCTCATTATAGAACTCATACTGGTGAAAAGAAGTTCCAGTGCGCGCTTTGTGGGAAAAGAGCAGGACGTGCTGCCGATCTACAGATTCACATGAGATCTCATACTGGTAATTTATACTTTTTAACTACACGTAAAATGTAATTTTTGTGATTAAGCAAATTTTTACTAGTTACAAGTTACAACTAATACTCAATTACTCCTTGCCGTCATGCATATAATTTATTTTTATTATTATTTTGTGAATAATGAGGCATTTTGAACAAATCCGCATTATTTTAACAGTTTGTTTTGTTTAGGTGAAAAGCCATACGCCTGCGACCAATGCCCGAAACGATATCACACCTCAAGCAACTTAGCCACACATAAGAGAACACACTCTGGTATAAAGGATCAGGTTTGTACAGTTTGTGGAAAAGCATTTGGAGACCCTCGTACCCTAAAATGCCATTACAGAACACACACCGGTGAAAAACCTTACGTGTGTAGACTTTGTGGAAAGAGTTATACGCAGTCTGGACAATTAGCAGCACATCGAAAGATTCATGTATTAACAAATCCAAGTTAGATGTGCTGACACTGCTGGCCGAATAAAATACCAGCAAGCTGGAATGGCGAAAAGAACTGTCTAATTTTTACCATTTTAAGAAAGCTGAATGCACATTGACTTGTAATGCTGTTAAAAGTGGATAAAATTCTTGCATCTTCTGTTTAATGTGTGCTAAGTAACAGAACTTACTTAGATTCCATGTCTGTAATTGAAATACCCATGTACGAACTTATCAAATTATCCTGAATGGTTAAAAAATAATGTAAAAGTCTAGATATTTGGAAATTGGCATCGACATTATACTATACAGTAACCGACCCCCAAGTAAGTACATAGGGCTGGGTTTACTTGGCGAAATAAATGAGCAACCGACTTGCAGCGCACGCAGGTGTGATCTTATAAACTGTAAACTGACGTCAGCGCTCCCCACCATATAAATTATTGCGCACTCAATCGGTCTCGCCCGTGAAAATGAAATGTCTAGTGAGTCATAAATTTGTACGTGTACGTACTTGGATGCTGGTTACTGTATATGTAATCAACGAAAAACAAAATGAATTTAAATTTTTGTCTTGGGTTGAGAAATATGACTCGAAGTCGAAAGTATGCAGTTTTTCTTTATATTTTAACACTCATTTATAAAGTTTGTTTGAATAGATATGAACCATATTATAAATACATATACTTCAAATCACGAGAGATGACCGTTACGTCACAAATTAATTTCTAATTTTTAACGTACGCTTCAAGCGTTCTTTGTTTACAAAATAGTAAAACTAGAGAGACAGGGAAAGGGAGTCCATTATATGTGACTGTTAATATCTCCGACTGACGTTGTTGATAACTAACCCAGTACTGATTTGATTCTTACGAATTATAATGATGACGTAACGGTCTTCTTTCGTGATTTGAAGTATACAGCAATCGCAAATTATGGTGAGGCTGCGCGAACAACCAATTTACGATATATGACCCAATATTGAAATTGGAAGGGGAATTACACCTGGTCATGCAAGCACTCAGTGGCGTAACTGCGAGGTGTGCGTACGTAGGTACCTAAATTCGAGTGTTTCGATTGTGAATGTTAAACAATTTGTTATTGTTAAGAAATGTCTTCGCCTAAGTGCAGTAAACCTTACAAACCCATAATTAAAAGTCAGGCACGTGAGATAGTTTTCAATGTATATAATTATTTTAAACAGCAAAAAGTGATTCAGATACATTGAAGGAAGTGAAAGATAAAACATCGCAAGCGACAGGTGAGTTAATAATAATGATAATGCATTAAACTTTTCCCTAACAAAAACATATGTAATAAAATAAATATTGTTTTTACACATGTTTATTTAAATTCACTTATATTTACTTACTATGTGTTAAAAAGAGCTTATTACGCAGTAAAAAAAAGTTTATTATTATCTGTTCTAGTGCATTTTAAATAATAGATTTCAAAAACGTTAATATTATCATTATTATTTAATATATAAAGTTATTTTTTGCAGCATGGTCAAAGAAAAAATTAATTAAGTTTAATATTTCAATAATGTAGAGTTCTAATATTTTTTTTATGTTCGTAGGAGATCAACAGTCACGGATATGCCGGAATATCAATCTCGAGATATTCGATAATCATTCACGATTTTCATAAACTTGAAGGTTGTCGTGTTACAGTAAAGAAACTGCAACAAAAAATCAAAGAAGATTTAGATCTCTATCCATCGGAAACTTCAATAAGAACAATTGTAAATAAAATGGGCTTCAGGTGGAGGAGAACACAAAATAACAGAAAGGTTCTTATTGAAAAAATGGAAATCAGAGCCTTACGCATTAAATATTAAAAAAAAATAAAATACTTCCGCAGTTAGAACAGACCAATAGTATTTTTGGAAGAAACGTACTTACATAGCGGACACACATCTTCCAAGAACTGGACTGATGATTCTACAAAAGGAATATTTGCAAATATATCTAAAGGATCATGACTAATTATTGTACATGCGGGAGGAGAGATGGGTTTCATACCTAATGGTCTCTTAATATTTAAATCTGGTACCAAATCTGGTGATTACCATTCAGAAATGAATTCGGAGAATTATAGTAAGTGGCTGGAAGAAAAATTAATTCCAAATCTACCTGCTAATTCCATTATAATAACCGATAATGCCCCCTACCATAATGTCCAGATTAATCGAGCTCCTACATCAAATTCTAAGAAAGCAGAGATGATAGAATGGTTGATTAGAAAAAATATATCTTTTCAACCAACTGCCTTGAAACCTGAATTATATGAATTGATTAAAAATAATAAAGAACAATTTGTAACATACAAATTTGATAAAGTCGAGTATATTTTAACTTGGCATCTGTATGAGTTGATATTGCGCGTACGATTTAATTTTCTCTCGCACTCAAAGTTAAAGCAATAGCATAACACTCATTGTTTCCATATGTCGACAGAGCTTCTCTGTCCCTTGTCTTGAGACGGAAATATAAAATATACACTGAAGAGAGAGATACATAATCTATGTTTTCAATAAGTTCAGCGTTTAGAGGTAAATAGTGGGTATTTATCCGACAAACGGACATTGTCAAACCACTATAACTCTTATAAGTTTGTGTTACCTACATATTACACGTTTCACAATGTAAATGTTCTAGTCGCGTGGCCCATTGTGTAAGATGCTGGATTGTCAAAATAGTAGTTGGAGTACTTCCGAGTTCAAATCCCATTCACGGCGGAACCACTTTTTTAAATTTTTTTAGTAAATACTCGTATTAAAGGTTAAAATTTTTCTCTATAGAAATTTAATTTTAAGAAGAATTTAATAAAATTACTGTGGATGAGTGGCAGAAACGGTGTCAACATGTGATCAAAATCGAAGATGATTATTTGCAATCGGAATTAAATATAGACATGGAAAGTGAAGTGAACCCACTAATTATAAACTTGAATGAGTCTAGTGATGACAGTAACATTGATTTGTACTCGGACGATGTCGACAGTTGTTGACTATTTACATTATATTACAACAATATATTGTTATTACTATTTCTATTGCTGCACAGTGGGCCAAATTGGGACCACTGTGTGCTGTTGTAATATAATATGTGAAATATATGTATTAGATACTGTTTACTTATTTTTATATACCTACCCACCATTTCTTAAAATATATTTAATTTTATTACAAAGTAATATTGGTTTCATTACTTTTTTAATACATACAAAATTATTGAGGTTTATAATATACATATCAGTAGTTTCTATTTTAAAACACCACGAGGTAAAATAATATTAACAGGTAAAACACTTGTTTTGTTTATTACATATTAGACATCTTCCACGATCGAGTCCTACCCGCCGCTGTAATATTAGCGCTATTTGTTTCACCAATAGCATCAATCGGAGGCGTACCTTATGTGCGCAACGAGACCTCACCATAATTTGTGTTTGCTGTAACAATCATTTTAACTGAACTGTTAGGATTTATTATAAAAAAACACAAGCATCAGAAATGTACAATTTTTATATAAATTTGGTTATTTTACCCTCTACATAGTACATATCTAATTTTTCTATTGGTTGCTTCTTACAGTTCTTACAGAGAGCAAAATAGTGTAACCATAAATAGTACACATCATATGAGGAACGTTTTATTATCTTTTTTCTATTTCTCAGAAAAAATTATTAATGGTAAAGTTGGTGCTTCAAAGGAACAGGTAATTATTGATTTTTTTTTTCATATTTGTTGAAATATGAAGATGATTGTCAAAATATAAATGAAAACTTTGAACATACACTATTATTAAGCCAATGGTATATCACAGTGGCGGTTTCTTAGAGGAGGCAACGGAGGCCAAGCCTCCTCCTCTAGCAGCCAAAGTAGAATAATGAATATTGGCTATGGTAAAATTTTAAATTTAACTTTAAATACCAGGTATTATATTATTATATTATAAATACCTACTGAAATTGAAATAAGAAGTAAGAAGTTAATTTTACGACCCTACAAATATCCACTCGAAGCGCACGCACTGTATATTTATTCCTTGAAAGCGCAGGCAACCTACGATCGCAACGTGTGTTTCTCTTTGCGGCTAATTCAAAACAGCCTCCGTCCCCACTCTGTACTCAAAGCAGAACGTTAAAAGTTACGAAATAAATACGAAGGCACAACAGTTGGCGCACCAATATTTCAGCAAATTTACCACGTGATTGAGGCATAGCCTCTTGACCAATGACCAACTACTTCGGTGGTAGCATTGAGACTGAACTGCAAATGTGCGCATATCACTTTTACATCTTACTCATTGCAGTATAACTTATCGCATCGTGTCGTCAGACTGCTTGCTAGAGGAGAGGAATTAATTAGAGGATACCGCGTGACGGAGAATGTAAAACGCCGCCTGAAATGATTATTTTTGTTTATAATAATAATAATAACCTACAAAATTGCATGCCGGAGTTTTATAAATTACTCTGCCTTGTTGCTACCATTCCCGTTACATCAGCTTCCGTTGAAAGAAGTTTTTCTGCTCTTAAACGTATCAAAACTTTTACTCGAAATAATATTAGCCAAGATCGTCTTCAAATATTTCATTAATATCAATAGAGAAAAATTTAGTTAAAGGTTTAAAGCAGAGTAATACATTTTATGATGATATCGATTATTTCGCGAATTATAAAAATCGACGGATACCTCTATTTTATAAAAATCTCTAATTTTGCGGTACATATTTTATTATCGGGCAAAATGTAACTTAGTCACGTTAGTGTCCTCTAGCAGAACCACAAATGTTATTTTAATAAAAATCTTTATTTTTTGATATTTATAGTTTTAAATAGTTTCTATTTTTTGAGAATTTCACGGAATTGTTTTTTTTTCCTGTTATTATTTTTTTATTTTTTATTGAGAATACATTTATTATTTATATATATGTATATAAGTACATATATAGATTTATTTTACTATAATAATTATCAAATTATAGATTATACTACGTGTCCCACTTAAAATGCCCCCCTCTATCTCCTTTATTAATTAACAAAAAATTTTGAAACTTGGCAATGTTAGTAAATCCGAGGTGGTGACTCGAAATTTAAAGCTTATGTTCATTTTTCACTTCCGGTTCATACCGGAAGTGATACCAACTTCCTTATTTAAATAGGGAATCCTATACAATTTTCAAATATTCGATTAGCCCTTAATTTTTTGAATACGCTCATATAGCACTATGTGGATCTGGCATCAAAACTGTGCAAGTTATTACCAAAAATGATATATGCGATAGAATACAAGTTTACGGATTTGCTTTACGAGATTGCAGGTATTTTAATCAAAAATTGCCATGAGTATTAATTATCATGAAAAATTGAAACAATTGAGTATTGCTTAGTTATGGCCGAGCAAGAGTAACGAGTAAGGCCATAAAGAGGGCGAGATCAATAAAGCCTTATTATGGGCGAGTTGCATACAAAGCTTTATGTCTGACTGCTAATTATTAACGAAAAAAATTAATTCAATGACATTTTTATGACCGTTATAATTTATTGTGTTGACATTAACAGTTGAACATATTAATTTGAAAACGTCAAAATCGGGTATAACAGTTGTAAAGTTAACTTTATTTTACTAGTACAATAAAGAGGTACTTTATAGCGGCAAAACTATATCATAAACAGTCCTTTATAACGTGATCGGACATAAAATGCTTTACAAACCTTGAGAATCTCGATGTTTAGTAAAACAAATACATAAATTTGCATTCTATCGCACATGTCATTTTTGGAAATATCTTGCATAGTTTTGATGCCAGACCCACATAGTGCTATATGTGCGTATTCAAAAAATTAAGGGCTAATCGAATATTTGAAAATTGTATAGGATTCCCTATTTAAATAAGGAAGTTGGTATCACTTCCGGTATGAACCGGAAGTGAAAAATGAACGTAAGCTTTAAATTTCGAGTCACCACCTCGGATTTACTAACATTGCCAAGTTTCAAAATTTATTGTTAATTAATAAAGGAGATAGAGGGGGGGACATTTTAAGTGGGACACGTATAATTTTTATTTTTAGAAAATTGTTATATTTTATTGCTTTATTTTATGGAATACATTTCATTCCTTTCAATACCTCCTATTTCCTATCAAAATTTCTCATAAGTCTTATAATTGTTTTTTGTTATATTTTATAATTGATTGATTCATTTTATAGAATTCATATTTTCTCGTTTTTGGTTTATTAGGTACCTTTAAAAATCGATTTTTTTAATTTTTCACATAATTTTTAAAAATTTTTATTAGCTACTTTTAATTTGTTTGTATGCCGAATATTACCTCATGTTTATTGCCCATCCTTCCCACCACCTTTCCTGGCAAGAGAAAACTCTACACCTCCTCGCTACTGGTTCTTGCTGGGCAATATTTTGTATTATTTATTATTTGATATATTTATATTTTTTAATACATTTTATTGGCTAATTAGAGTGTTTTATATTTATTGTAATAATAAATAATTTCTCCTAGTCAAAATTTAAAAAGCATCACACGTTTATTAATGTCAATGTAGAGTTTATTTATTTTGGGGTACTTGTAAAACACAATGACCTTGAAATTACTGAAAAATTTTTGCCTGCGGCGCTTCGCACCCCCCGCAGCTCTTGCCCCGTGTACACAGCTTTTTAGCTCTGAGCCTCCTCTACGTTACAGATCAGGAGCCGCCACTGGTATATCAGTATTAACACGTTGACTGCCGTCTCGGTCAATATGACCGAAAAAAATAATTTTCCCCCCAAGCCAAGGTGCATGTGACCGAGAAATTTTTTTCTTTTTGGTCAGTATGACCAAGACATATTTTCACGATTTTCTTCGCAGGGGTTACGAATATTTGAAAATTTCTTCGATGGGACTTCATTACTCGTGGATATCTATTTCTGTGCATCGTGGCTCAAAGAATGAAAATTTTGACCCCACATGGAATATGCCCCCCGGCCCGAACGAAAAATACAATAAAAGAGGCAGTGAACGTGTTAATACATCATCCAAATATGAATTTTATTTCCCCTATTTTTTCTCTTCAGGAATCGAGAGATGGTAATGTAGGATTACAAATATATGGTGCTTTTATCATCATAGTTTACTCTGATCAAATTGTTGATTAAATTTTTCACCATTGTTGATTAGCATCCCACACAGCAAAATTATATTTTAAAAATATTTCCTTAATATGTTTCTCCAAATATTTTAATATTTTAAAAACATTTTGTACAATATGTAAAATATTACCATAATATTAACAAAATATTGTGCGGGTCCACAGAACTGACATTAACATAATATTAACTAAATATTAAATTCTATGTAATTAAAATATTTTAAAAATCTTATTTAAATAATCCATAATATATACAAAACGTTTTAAATATATATTATACAGGATGGATAAAATCTTTCCTGAACTATTGAGATTAATATAAGGGCCAGTTGTATAAAAGTGGTTCAACGAAAGTTCAGCTGAACTTGGTTCATAATTCAAGGATACCGATTGTTGCAAGAATGGTATCGTTGGATTTTGAACCAAGTTCAGCTGAGGTTTCGCTGAACCACTTTTGTACAACTGGCCCTAATGGTGTCAGAATTTGAGGATCTTAAGTATGGGATTCAAACTAAATTCCATAACAATGACTGAATAATCAAAATTTATCTTTAGTCTCATTATTGTTATAGGAATTTTATTTGTACCGCAAACTAAGATATGGCACGTTTCACGTTTCCACCAACCATAAAAAAGAAATTGGTCCTGAGGGCTACTGGTTGAGATTAAAAAAGAACTTTATTATTCTATATTTTTATTTAAATATTTACTTTATAGTAAAAAAAAACAACAATATAGTATATAGAATATAGTAAAAAAAAACATCTATAGGACCTCAAACCCTCTCATTCCTGAAAAGAAAAAGACTATTAGCTATAAAACACTAAATATTGGGTAATCGATCGAGCCTAACGCAACTACGATTCAATAAAAAAAAAAAACTAGCTGCTCGGTAAAGGAGCCATCGTAACAATAACGAACCTGGACTGCCTGCACCCCCACCCAAGGTTGTGATGCAAACATAGTAGCCGAATAACGCGCTGCTTAAATGGTTTAGCTGTTAATGCCAATTTGACGCAATAAAAAATTTGAATATTACTGGCTATTATAATAAAGTCCTTATTATTTCTAATAGTATATGTAAATACACACTAGGTAACAATTGATTATTGCCATTTTTATATGTGACGTTTCTTGTGAATTTTTTATTCAACATTCAGTTAGTGATTTCAATTATATACTAACTGTGGCGCTTGGATCAGAAATCAACCGCACATGACGTATTGGAGCAACTTTGGATGCCTGTATATTTAAAACTATTGACACTAGAGTTTTCAGACTTTTGTAGAAAATGTTCTCTACAAAATTGGTAATATGTAATTCTGCTCTATCTAGCAGCATTTTCGCAGCGTACGCCATGGAACCGTTGCGTAGGAGCTAATTTTGCAACTTAAAAAATTAATTTCGCAATGATACATCTGAAATTGCACAAATTAGCTATGCTTATGGAATTACATTTACTACATACTAAATGTACACCGTCTTCAATCTAAGGCGCACCCTTTTTGAACGTCATTTGCACGGTTATTAAAGGAAAATGTTTGTAACGTTATATGCGGACCTATGTAACTTTTTCCAGAGAATTCGAATTTGTTATCAGAAAAACAATTGAAAGTCAAATAAAAAAGTTGCAGATATAAGTTGGAGTTTTTTAAATGGAACACCCTGTATATTTTTACGTGGTTGGATAGAGAATTGAATTTCCTTTAAGAAAACATAATATATGAAATATCTGGCATCAACCGTTTATGAGTTAGAAGTGTTTATAATGTGCATTGTAGATATTTCGTTATGTGCAAAGATTGCCATGATTTGAGATTGAAACAATGGATTTCACATTGTTGTGGGTTATAGTTTGACATTTCTCATCGTAATTGATTATAATATATTTCTATTTGGAATACGACGGTGTGGAAACTTTCTGTGATAATCTCTTAAAGCAGCCGACCTATTCTTGTTGTTTAATAAATAACACTGAAATAAATCTTTTCGCTCTTCTGTAGAATACATTATTTTATACGAAAATACTACGCAGCTAACTTAGCAATAATCAATTACGATGAGAAATGTCAAACTATAACCCACAACAATGTGAAATCCATTGTTTCAATCTCAAATCATGGCAATCTTTGCACATAACGAAATATCTACAATGCACATTATAAACACTTCTAACTCATAAACGGTTGATGCCAGATATTTTATATATTATGTTTTCTTAAAGGAAATTCAATTCTCTGTCCAACCACGTAAAAATATACAGGGAGTTCCATTTAAAAAACTCCAACTTATATCTGCAACTTTTTTATTTGACATTCAATTGTTTTTCTGATAACAAATTCGAATTCTCTGGAAAAAGTTACATAGGTCCGCATATAACGTTACAAACATTTTCCTTTAATAACTGTACACCGTCTTCAATCTAAGGCGCACCCTTTTTGAACGTCATTTGCACAGTTATTAAAGGAAAATGTTTGTAACGTTATATGCGGACCTATGTAACTTTTTCCAGAGAATTCGAATTTGTTATCAGAAAAACAATTGAAAGTCAAATAAAAAAGTTGCAGATATAAGTTGGAGTTTTTTAAATGGAACACCCTGTATATTTTTACGTGGTTGGATAGAGAATTGAATTTCCTTTAAGAAAACATAATATATGAAATATCTGGCATCAACCGTTTATGAGTTAGAAGTGTTTATAATGTGCATTGTAGATATTTCATTATGTGCAAAGATTGCCATGATTTGAGATTGAAACAATGGATTTCACATTGTTCTATTCTATTCTGTATAGTACCTTCCATTCATGTATTGAAGCTAAAACTTGGTACAATTTAATATCAAACCCACAACATATAATATATATATAATAATATATCCGACAACACGATATTTCAATCTCAAAGCATTCTCAAACGAAATACAACAGCACCTACAATGCACATTATAAACACTTCTAACTCATAAACGGTTGATGCCAGATATTTCATATATTATGTTTTCTTAAAGGAAATTCAATTCTCTATCCAACCACGTAAAAATATACAGGGTGTTCCATTTAAAAAACTCCAACTTATATCTGCAACTTTTTTATTTGACTTTCAATTGTTTTTCTGATAACAAATTCGAATTCTCTGGAAAAAGTTACATAGGTCCGCATATAACGTTACAAACATTTTCCTTTAATAACTGTGCAAATGACGTTCAAAAAGGGTGCGCCTTAGATTGAAGACGGTGTACAAATGACGTTCAAAAAGGGTGCGCCTTAGATTGAAGACGGTGTACATACCTATCCAATATTGAACATCTACCTTTGGCTATATATCGACACGATATAAGCATAAAACATACTGAGCTGCGTTTGGCCAGTAATGTGACAACAAATTGCACACCCAGGCTCGTTAGTGTTACAATGACTCCGCCTGTAGTTAAATTCCTTCTTTTATTATAGTGTTTCTCCTACAAAAATAATTAGAACATGATGATAGCAACTTAAGCTACAGTCAATTAGTAAACTAGGAAATTAGCTACATTAGTTGTAAAACCTCAAAATATAACTATATTTAGGCATTTTGTCTGAAACTGGTTTCTTTGGTATGAGAAACTGAAACTATTTGATTGCTTGATGGCTGAAAGGATAATATTTATATGAATTGGTTTCTATTTTTCTGTAGTGAAATCGCAATTGCATTGTCTCAATATGGGAAAATAACCTTATTTTGTATCTTAATACCTCTGCTCATTTTTTTTGTTTTTGAGTTGTTCCCTAAATTTTGCCTGTACGAGCCAATTTCTAATTCTTGTGATTATATCTGCTTCGGTTGCAGTATTTAATCGTAGACGTATAGTTTCTAAAAACAGTTAAAAGTTATCGCAATCCTGTATTAAAAACATGTTTAAGGAAATCAGTTACTTACTGATAACAAGTGTTGATAAATTAAGTGTCTTGAACACTTTCTTGCCTTTTTGCCCCTTCCAGCCATAGTAGGCAGCAAGTTTGTTGGAAATGATTTGGTACATAAGTTTTATCGCTATTTCCTTAATGCTGTCACCTCCTATAAATGAGAGTTATTTTGCCTAAAATAAAAAAAATTGGGAATTGCAATCGATTTCATAAATAACAGGGTTTGTTGTGGAGTACCTACCTAGTTGAATTTTCAACTTCAACTTTGAAAGTGGATTCTAAATTTTTTGGCAAATAGCAATCATCTTTCAGGGTTTCATCGTCTAAAAAATCTGTGAAAGGCGTACGCTAATACTTCCTTTTTGAAGGGGTTAGGTTAGGTTTATACGCACGCTTCGGCATTTTTTAACCTCAATTTACAAATTCAAACTAGTTCAAGAAATATTTACGTTATACTTAAATTCTATTACGTACATAAGAAGATATATATACCTATTATTATTCACACACACTATCGTCCACTACGGTCCACCACGAGAAGGAGAGAGAGAGAGAGAGTGAGGAGAGAGGAGATGGGAGCAATTAGTTAGCGCAAAGATCCGCGCATTGCCATTTTCTTTCGAGTAGATCAGTAGAGCACCAATGGAAATGAAGTATTTGAAAGCTACTCAATTTCTATTGGTTATTATCCGGATCATAACGTGTTTTGATCCGACTATCAGTGTCGAAAGAAAAGGCTATTATAGTCACATCGCAGAGCGCCATCTCTTGGTCTCACACGATATTAAAAATACGTGGCAAATTCAAAGACATACTTCTCATTTTTAGTAAAGAACGAATAGGTAGCGGTGTGTATAATATCAACGCTCAACGCTGAACAAAGATTGCACTGATTCCTGATTCGGTATAATTCGGTAATTGTGTTTGTCACGTGAAAAATAATTTATTGCTACTGCCTGCTTGTTTACACAAACAAATGAAAGCACAAAATTATTTAAAAAAATGTAAATTTTTTAAAATTTTCTTTATTAAAATTTTTGTGTGTATTCTTAATTAAGAAAATTTAATTTTATTGAAGCCGTTCTAAAGCATAAAATTACTTGATTATGACAATTTTATTATTACAAATGTTTCTAATGGGATTCTAAAATCAAATGTATAGTATATGAATAAGAGGTTAAATGGAAAATATTTTTAAAATATTTAATTAATTATACAAAAAAGTTTTTTCCAAATATATTTCTTTATGTTTTAATAGTATTTTATAAACATTTTCAAACGTTTTTAAAACAATTTTAAAATAGTGTATGCAAAATATTTTTTTAAATATTTTGTAAATATTACAGTAATATTGAAAATATTTCTCCAATAATGAAAACCATTCTAAAATATTTTGAAAATATTAAATTCTGTTAGGGATTGGAAAGTTCTTTGCAACAATTAAACTCGAATTACTATCGTTTGTTAATCACAATGTCAAACTGTGCTATATACTTCTTTTAATATATTCGATATTTTAAAACTAAAGTTACTAAAGTGTTTTATTTATAAAAGAAGAGTGATGTTTAGCGGAGTTAAATAATATGAATAAGAAATTTAATTGTGTGGCTGAAGGACTTCGG
Source organism: Rhagium mordax (assembly GCA_963680705.1). Classification (NCBI taxonomy): domain Eukaryota; kingdom Metazoa; phylum Arthropoda; class Insecta; order Coleoptera; family Cerambycidae; genus Rhagium; species Rhagium mordax. The sequence goes on along the minus strand of OY796661.1, from coordinate 29,027,658 downwards.
TCGCTGACCTTTTGGTTATATTTATAGTTATAATCAATAAAGAACTGTTATTATTATTATTATTAATTGTGCCACATACCCCGATGATGAAACCTGTGCACGATTAAAGTTCTTATTCATGTTATTTAACCTGCTAAACATCGCTCTTGTATTCACTTTTGCCAAGGTAGAAATGGGGCAGTACATACAGATAAGTCCAGGATGCTTCGAACACGACAGGGATTGGGACGAATATACGAGTGACCGACAACTCGCTTCAGTTCGAAATTTGTACATTAGGAGAAGGGCGGCTGTGGCCACTGGCCACTCACTGCTCAGCAGTCCGTTGGGATGTAGAACTCATGTCTGAAAGAAATTTAATTTACGTATTCTGGACCAACGTTTCGAAATTTTTCTAACTTCAATAATTCATCCTAGATAGGATTAATTATTGTAATTTTAAAAAAATCTCAAAACACATTTAAATATTTCCATTGTTTGTTTTTTCGCAACAAAAATGTGATTCTACAACATAAAATTAATTGTCGCTGCACCTCGAGTGTTGCACGTGTAGACTTAAACACAATGAAAAAAATTAGAAATAAGAATATGGTATAAGAAATAAGAGAAACAATTATTCCAAGTTTTAAATACACAATACTCTGCGTGATAATAGGATATTAGTGCTGATTCGATTTAAAATTCAACTGTTCAAATTGCTCGTTTTTCGGATATCATTATTTGTTAATTTTATTCCATGTTTTATTTCTTATTTCTTATCTCTTATTTTTTTCATTGTGTTTATGCCTTAATAAAAATTATTATAAAAGAATCCAAACAAAGAACAGTATACGCGAGAGCCATCAGCTACAGCGCGGAGATCCACGATTCCCACCATTGTGTCCACTTGCCTACAACGGGCACAAGTAAATCGCGCAACCTAATACCCATGTTCGAACCTCCTTGGTCTTTACTGTATAGGGCTCTATGTGCTGACTGCTATCTGAGGTCACAAATTTGGTCCATGATGAACGAAAGCACGAATAGGGTACTGTGTACTGTGCTTTCTAACCTTTATCAGTTATTATTTCAGATAATAATAATAATAAATAATAAATACACCACATGTAATTACGACCCCCTTTATCCCAGAAGGCTGAGCCTTGTGCGGGAGGGGGCTACACATTTAAAGACAAGGGACACACATCCAATATCCGTGTATAATGGAAAAATCCCTCTCACAGTATTTTCCATTGCCACGACCGGGATTCGAACCCGGGACTTTTGAGTGAGAGGCAGGTACTCTACCATCTCGACCATCAGTCATATCGATTCTTTATTTAGCTACGCTACACTGATGAGTAACAATAACTCCGCAAGTTTCCGTAGATACGCCGTTTCATCTTCGCGGTATCTGGCACGATTAAATTTCTTATTATTATTTATAATTTCGAAACTTTACAAAACAGAAAGAGGAGAGGAGTAGAGGAGCAGTTGAATGTCATCAAAATCGCAGTACCAATGCACTTTTTTATTTATTCAATATATGATACACGCATGGTCATTGTATGTTGCCTACGTAGAAATTATTTATCTAATGATTATGCAACATATAGTACACCTGGAACTCGAAGGGTAAATAGCCAACGTACAATACATATGTGTATATTATGTTGCATACATACATGGTTTTTTGGTTTTTCAACCCAAACGACCTTTCCGAAATAAAATACTACTAATACAGATAAGTTTTTCCTACCATAAGCATGATGATTACAGAAATTTGACGGACCTTTTAAATAATTACCAGGAGCATAGGCTGCATAGGACTTATAATTCACAATCTATTGTGTGGCTCTAGAAATTTTGATTTTCTATTAGGAGTTTATAGTAGGAAAACAGAAACACGTTGAGGTATTTAATTAATTACCACTAGCATCGAAATTATGGTTCATAATCAATCCATCAACTTGCATTTTAGTAGTACTTTTGATTTTCTATTAGGAGTATTAGGATAACAGAAATGCAAGAGGGTATTTAATTAATTACCAGGAGCATCAAAATTATAATTCATAATCTACTGACTTGCATTTTAGAACTTTTGATTTTCTATTAAGAGTATTAGGATAACACAAACGCAATGAGGTACTTAATTATTTACCAGGAGCATTGAAATTAATTCCTACAACTTGCATTTTAGAACTTTTGATATTCTATTACGAGTATTAGAATAATAGAAACGCTTAGGGAATTAATTCCCAGTAGCTCAAAATTAAAATTCATAATCCATTGACTTGCATTGTAGAACTTTTGATTTTCTATTAGGAGTACTAAGTATAACAAAAGCGCAAGGACGTATTTAATTAATTACCAGGAGCAACATAATTATAATTTATATTTTAATGAATTGTATATTAAATGGGCTGAAGCGGGACTTCGGTCAATTGCCCTTTGAATGTTTTTCAATAAAGATCTAAAATAATAATAATAATGTATATTAAAGCCTGCAATTCGATTAAAAGTATAACAAATCTCTCAAACCAAAGCTTATAAATGTTTTTGTTATTTTGGCCCAAACGATATAATTTCTGAAATCAATGGTCAAACTTCCGTCAGATTTATATTTGACGAGTGATGGGTGGCAGAGCAAATAAACAAGAACTCTCAATAAATAAATATTTTTATTGATTTAAGAAAAATCAGACCACAGGACTCATAAGAGTAAAATGTAAAGATACATATATACAAAATATGAAAAATGTTTCTAACATGATTGACATGATTACTACAACTTACTAATTTGATACAAAATAAACAATTTTCTACAACAAATAGTTAAAAATTCACCTTATAATAATTATCACGTATATTTTTATTAATTTCAGAGTATTCAAACTTATCCTTAGAGCCGCTACATATATTTACAAATTATATTAAAAACAAAAATTCATAATACATAAAAAATACAATACACCAAAATAATATATTTTTGAATAAGATTAATTTTATCACAAATTGGAAGAAAAAGTTTTTTATACATAATTTACAACAAATAAATGCTGTTCAGTCACATTTTAATACTAAATATACGAAGAGAGACATTATCTATTGTTTTCATACAAATGTCTATTTAAAATATATTTACAGTAAATACAGATCGCCCATTAATGAATAAATAATATGTAGCCTGATAAAAATTAACTGTTTATAATAAAATTATATAAAATTTCGCTATAGGGTTAATTTAGTAAAGCAGAGAGTAACAGTAATACAAGTTACATGATGCACGCACGTATAAATAAACTATAGAAAATTTTGAAATCGATAAGGGACGAATGATGTTTCTAAGCGGAGTTTATAAGGGTTAGAGACAACTTTTCTCGTCCCTAAAAAATATGGGTTACTTGAAAAATCAACCAGAGTGTTATACTGTATAAGGCAACAAAGTATAATATATGATTATTGATTTAATTCCTATTAGTCATAGAGAGACACGGAAAGATTAAGTTACATACAACATAATTTCAACTGTTAAAACGAAAAAAATTCTTATCCTCAAAATTAGAATTCTTATAAAAAAACGATGTACAATTATTTCGCTCTGCACTTAGCATATTATTATTATTCGTTTAATCGATGCATATTTTGGTAATAGGATATTTTAGAAAAAAATATGTAATTTTTCATAGTAGCTTCGTTATTTTTCTTAATGGACAAAAACTACTGTAAATGTATTTAAAATCAAGAACTTAGCAGCTTTGTCTTTTATAAAACCCACTTCATTATCATTTTTTAATTATATTATTAATTCATTATGTTAACGAGATTAATAAAAATGAAATTACAATTTTCAGTAGCAACTGCAATGTTTGAAATACTAGATATCACAGTTGAACATATAGTAATGCACAATATTTAGTTAGAGTCACACAGCACAGTAAATTAATTGTTCACATAATTTTCTCCATTTTTTAACTTATAGAAATGGTATTTGGGCAGTATGAATCAAGGAATCAAGTATACTTGCTTCTGATTTAGCAAAGAAATAACCATTAAATTCATATTCTATTCACAACAAAATTCTGAGTACCTGTACCATAAGAGTTTCATGATTCTTTTTTAAAGTATTTCATCTAGATTATCTGGAATCTCAGAATGCATTTACAGGAGGTAAGTTCCAAGGAAAGGATATAATTTTTCTTTTCACTTCATTAATGTCTATTTATTTAGCCCTCAAAGTGAAGTAAACACGTTTTTATCAAAAACTTTTGTTCTTCAAATTGAATGACTATTAAATTATGCATTTTTTTCTTATTTCAATGTATCTTCGCAATTTGATTTAAAATGTTTTATTCAATTAATAACGCTAATACAACAATAACATAATGACTTCCCAACATTTCGGTCAAATATCACATATTTTATTTACTATTATTTATACCCAGAAGTTGTCAAAAAATCCTTTACTAACTCATAAAGGTTCAATAAAAAATTTCAGTTGATTTTTAGTAATCGAATAGAATTAAATCAAATATTAAATAAAATTTAAAAATTACAAATTACGAATACAATTATGGATATCCATAAATTCAGAAAAAATGTGTCATTCCCAAGCACTAGATGCAAATTTTGAAATGTTAAAAAACATATTGCTTGATATATCTACAAAATAGATTTTTTTTAAAACTAATATGCTCTCCAAATGTCATTTTGATAAGGTAATAGAAATTGAATGGCATCCGCATATAATTTAAAATTTCTCCTTTAATCTTGAAACTCTTGAAAGCAATAATGAAGCGTACAATATAGTAAAATTTTTGGAAAGTCGTTCTATGAGTAACGACATAATACCAATACCAATAATTCATCACTTAATTGCGATTATTTTTAAAATGGAAATTAACATTAACTAAACCAGTTAAATCTACTTAATCCAGTATTACTTTTTTCCCATATATCTACTAAACGAAGATGTTTATTATTTAAGTAATAAATAATGACATATAAGCCAGGGGTTGCAATGTTAAATAGATTAGATTAAAAAATCTGCTGTTTCCTTTTATTGAATATTGTGTAAATATATATTGCCAGATAGTATTTATATCATGCGAAAGCAGCATTCTTGCATTAAAAATTAATCAATAACTTTAATACCATGGGAGGATTTGTATATATTTTCCTAGAATAAAATAATAAATACCAGATGAAAATGGGTCAAAATAATGATATGCTACAAGGTAGAGAAAAAAAAACTTTTTAAAAATAATATTACAAAATTAAGTTTGTATTCACTGAAAACATTATGAACAGAAAAACATAAAATTTTTGAATAATCAGTATAAATATTCTTTAAGAACAAGTAACAACTTGAGTAAACGGTGACTCTCCTCTACCTTTTCTTTATTTTTAAACTTGTCAAAATGAAATTTGTAGAGGAAATTTTATTAATTTTTAGTTTACAGATATAAGTATATTTTGACCCGAAATCCACAGATGAACATAAACAAAGTTTTGGTAGAGATAAGCCCTGAATATAAAAAAACTATTTACAAGACATTCATCCAAACAGAATTTTCTATCAAACACAGCACAATTTTTTCCAGAATCTCCTCTTCTTTCGTTGTCTCTCCAAGGCTATAACGATAGCTATGTCGAAAGCTTCCTTGAGGTGAGTACACGCTAAAGCTGATGTTTCGATATATGGTGCATTTAGCCTTTCCGCCAGCCCTTTCGCCTCTGACGACATTACGGGCCTTTGGCCAACTTCCCTTAATTTATTAATTACTTCTATATTTGTTTTAAGATCTGCTTGAGTTCCTACTAGCACTACGGCAGCCCCCAGTCTTGTCAGTTCATCGGCCCATCTGCTGCACGCAGAAAAAAATGAGTTGGGCTTGACGATGGAGAAGCACAGCATGAATACATCCGTTCCAGGGTAGCAAAGGTGTCTCAGGGGATTCAATTCATCCTGGAAATTAAAATAGAGTTAAAAATGCACACTACATAATAGCAAGTCAACAAGTTCCTTATTGTTAAAAATGTGTGCTATTCTAATTAATATCACAAACAATAGCATTCACTGAATGTTGCTCACATCCTGATGGGTGATCTAAGTATATAAGCACAGATTCAACATTTTAAATATTTTTATTATAGTGTTTAATAAATGATTTAATGGTAAGTACTTAAAGGTGTTTAAAGGGAAGAGCCAACTGGACTTGATGAAATGCCAACTATATCTACGTTGTTGATAGATTGTATCATGACACTCTGTACCGATGAGTGAAATTAATACAGTCTGCTCACAGCGTATGCTATCCATTAATTAGAATTAGAGGTAGATATCTCTTTCTGCCATTATCCAGCGCCATCATGACATCACGATGATGATCAAAGGGAGCCAAGCCAGCATGCTTCATCGTTCTATATTACTCCTACCTATCTCTACATGTATTTCCACGTATAACTTTTGGATGATTATTCCAATATTTTTCGAACGGTGTGAGAACCGAGACCATTTGTATAATCGGCAACGCTCCGGGTTTGTTGTTCAAATCAACGAGTATCATATATCGTTGGAATCAGGATGAAAAATACTAATGAATTTAGGACAAAACAATATCAGGTCCGTATTTGAAATAACAAAGTCGAGGGTGGCCCCGGCCTGACGATACGTTTTATTTAAAATATTTTAATTCTATGTTATGCCGGAGAAAAAGTCGCATTAAAGAAGTTCTTCCAGTTTTTTTATATCTCTTTAAATACAGTTTAAAAAAACAAAAATAAAAACTCAAATTTTAGTTTTTTTTTTATTATTTTACAAAACCAAACAAGATATTGATTGCATCACGGCATATTATTGGGTATAAACTTGGGCAACTTCGCCCTTCATTAAACCAACTCGCGCTTATCATTTCCGAGATCCCAATGGTGGGGATCGATTTGACTCACCCTATACAGATTGTCAAAATAAATAAATATATATCGTTTATTTAAAATTAAATTGCCGCCACTGTCAATATCTCGTGTGAAAGTACCTATTTAGTTAAAAGTATTTTCTTCACCTACAAACAGGATATTAATTCTTAGGAGCGTGTTTCAAACTTGAGTTTATTTTTCCTCGTTCGGCAAATAGGTTCTAATTAAAGGTATTAAACATTTTATATTAGGTAAACAGGACATTATCAATGAGCAAATAAACGTTTGACGTAGTTTTATTTAAGACTTTGCAAACAGAGTATGACGTGTGTTAGTTTAAAATAATTAATAACACAAACGAAATGAGTAGGTAGGTACAAATTTGGCCCGTATATATGGCCACATTTTATGTTTCCTAAGGAATTTAAATGGGTGTATGGTCAAATGGCTTTTTTCTGTATTTTTTATTTCAGATTCGGATTTGCAAGATAATCATATTTACCCAATATACAGGATGCGTATTTTTTTAGAGCAATTTGCGGGATCGATATAAAACATGTGAAATAACGTATCTGTATTGCTATGAAGATAAATTCGTAAAAATATAAAATTAATTTTTAATTTGTGCAATTTTTTTAGATTCAAACTTTTTGACAACCAGGAATATTGTAATTGAAAATAAATAAAACCACAGTATTATTTTAAATTGCATTGTTATTTGGTCGATTTTGTTCGAGATTTTGTTGCAGTAGCGTAACTATTTTTGGGGGCACCGTTCAAGATTTACGTAAAAAAGAAACAAATAACAAAACAACAATCTTTTTCCACTGCCTTCTCTATATTATGAAAGTGACATTTTATTACTCTAGAGACGAAAGTTATTTTCGTCTCTAGAAGTGAAAATGAAAGTGTCAAATTTATGTTAAAGTCTGTGTCATATCTATACAGCACATAAAAAGAGCCGGCTTGTTTGAAGTTTTTATGGGCATCAAACAAGCCGCCGGTTTTTTATGTGTCTTACAAATCTGAAGTCGACCATTCCTACCATACTAATGACTAAACAAACAATTGATAATTTACATTGTGACAATTGGTTTATAGTTTAATAACATTTTATATGTATTTTCCAAGTGACTGTTCAAAATAAATAAAGTTCTGTAAATTTTAATCCAATGTTTTATTGCAATATCGTAGAAAAAATAACATTTCCTACTCGAGATGAAATACCTTTTTTTCGTTCGTGAGAATACTCATCTCTCGAAAAAAACAGTATTTTCATTTCTTGTAAAATAAGGTAAGTATACTACTAAGGTATAACTATTATTATTATTTCAAACTTACTTGCTAAAAAACGTTTTTTGATGGCGCACAGTGACGAAAAACTCCTCTGTCCCCACCCATTTCAACTTTTAGCTCGTAATTTTTGACTTCAGGGAACAATTTTTTCTTTCTTCGTTTTTTAATTACCTACAAATCTATGTGGCCAGATTTTTGTTTTTCAGCCCTAGTTTTTCCGAATTTTTATTCAAATATGAGATTTTTCCAAAATATCACTTGTATCATTATTAAAATTAGACTGTGTCGTGTTATTCCTCGGAATTTTTATTTAAAGATTTTTCTGAAATTTTCACGCATGAAACTTTTTTCCGCTTCGACTAGTAGTTCTTGAAAGTGATCTATTTGATTAGGATTTTTATTTTTCACCGAAGTTTGCGGGAATTTTGAGTAAAAAGTTACATTTTTTGATAAAAAAACACTATTATATGAATTTAATTTAGACTGGCTGGCATTTTTTTAGTAATTCTCAGTAAAGAGATCAAATTTTTCTCAAGACCTATGAAAAAATATTTTTTTTTCGAAAACGTTTTTCTGGGAAGATACTGTCCACTTTACTTTAAAAGAACACGGCAATCTAACTGTAATGCGTAAAAAAGCGTTTCTATGAAAAATCTTTCATTTAACTGAAAATTTGGGAAAACTAGGACTGAAAAACAAAAATCAAGTGACACAGAGGTAATTGTAGGCAATTAAAAAATTAAGGTTTAAAAAATTTATTTCCTGAACTCAAAATTGACGAAAGTTGAAATGGGTGGCACATTCCGAAATAAATTTATATCCATTAATAAGGTTGAACTTCGAATTAAGTTTCCAATAAAATAAATTAAAAATTTGTGAAGAGTTCTAACGTAATGATCCCGTACCCTTGACTAACAAGAGGGGGGCACGTTCCCCCTAGCCCCCTTAGTTACGCCACTGGATTGTGTGGTTTCTACTACCTGTCAACTTTTCAACTTTATATAAATAGGTACCTATATAAATATAATAAGTTGTCATCTCTGACATAAAATTTAATAATACATATTCAATTACATCATGTAATACTTAGTACCTACAATATTTTTTTATTGGAAATATCAGATAAAAAATCAAGGTAGCTAATTTCTGTCAAAATTAATTTATTATTATTCAACCAAGACTTAAACTTGTTTTTGCATAATATGTAGGGTATTACACGTCATTTCTATAAATAAAAGTATTTCTTTTTCTGTCGTTTGCTGAATATAAATAAATATATACTTGTGTTGCTATTATAATTATCTGTTTTTTAGTGAACTGTATTGTTTTTATATACAGGTTGTTCATTTTATTAAAACCAGCAAAAATATTTTGCTTCACATCAAAAGAACGTGTAATTTTCCATAAGCTGCAATATTTTAAGAATATTAAAAATCATGACCCACTTTATTATAAAAGAAGAATTTAAAAGTTTGGGATATTTTTAAAGCATAATAATAATAATATTATGGTTATTTAAAGTGAAAATGTTTTTTGATGAAAACTGATGTTTAATATTCTATCAAAGGTAGGTACCTACAATCCTTGGGTACCTACACGAAATACTGGATTCCATCATTTATTCTTGTCACCAGATGGAGTTCTTATTATCTCTTTGATGATAATTTACTTAAAACTACCAAAAACTGTGAACAGTATTTCCTGCCACAGTATATTAAGCGGCTTGCTTAAAATAAAACAATGGAAATATCTTTTCACAGATAATGTATCTCTCTACACTCCTCAAATCACTTTTCGATAAAATGGAGATTAAAGACATTAAAGACATAATACTGTATTTCGTAGGATTTAGAATTAAAAAATATGAATCTAAACTTGTCAGAGCTTGAATTAATATGCCTGCCTATAAATAAATAGTCGTAACTGTTTCAAGCACTAAATTAACAAAATTAACAAAAAATAAATAGGTACTATCAGCTTTGCTTCCTCACTGAAATTCATTTGCGCAATAAAATAGGTATCTTATGTCCAGACACTATTAACAATTAAAAATTAGTACTCAGTCAATGTAAAAATAATGTCTCACATGAATATTAATGAGGCCTTTAACAGTTACCGTTAAATTAACTTTAATTTATTCCTTGATGCAATTCTCTTCATAAAAATGCATATATTTAAATTTTATATTTACTGATATAGAGGCGCACTTCCGGCGTTCGTGAAAACAAATGGCTTTTGCACGCATACATACCACGTGTTAGAAAAGTATGGGAATCTCGAACACTTTGCATCAAATCGAAAAATAAAAAAATACGTGTCATAAATTTTTCAAAAAACTATCTACTGATACCAAAAATGACCTCTTGGAATCCGATTCCGCAATAAAAAATAGGGGTTTCCATTTGAAATTTTAAAGTTGCCCCCCGCCCCACCCACTGGGTGGTGGGTGGGGAGGTCATTTTTGGTATCAGTAGATAGTTTTTTGAAAAATTTTTGACACGTATTTTTTTATTTTTCGATTTGATGCAAAGAGTCCGAGATTCTTCACCGTTCCCATACTTTTCTAACACCCTGTATACTAACTATTTCAAATTTTAATTAATATAAACTGAACAGGAGTCTTAATCTTACATATAGCACAGAATAAACTAAGTTGTAAGAATATAGGAGATACAACGACTACTGACTATGGGCACTGGGCAGTGTCCATAAAAATATTGTTTTCTAATTTTTGTCCCTAATCTTAATTACTATAGATAGATAGACATGAAGGCATGAAGCAAACCGCAAACCAAAATTAACTAAAGGCGCCAATTATAAATTCAATGATTACACTTCTCAATCTTAATCTCTTTAATTACTAAATGAAATAAAACGCAATCGGACAGACATTTCAAAAGATGCCGTTACTTAGCCAAACCGTCCAAAGAATATAAAGAGTTGCCTGAGGTGCGGCACCACCTTTCAAAGCTTCTAATTACGTCCCATCTGTACAAAAAGAGGGAAGTAGAACCACCGCCAGCTACCTATGATGATTCACTTGAAGACTAGTATTGCTCATCCATCTAATTGTGTCTCTACAGGTACAAAAATAGATTTTGTGCTTTGTTTGCTGGAGATCCTGCTACAAAAGATGTAAAGGACACACTAAGCGCTAAGTAGCTAGCTACACCTTTTAGTTATTATTACTTTCTTGGTCTTTCTTGCATGTTTAGCGTTTCACAATTTATTGCTTGTTTCGTAGAAAATGATATATTCTTACTTTTGAATGCTCGTAGTGGAGGAAACGCACACGTACCGCGCATATTAATGTCAAGAATAAAACTCATGCATCTTCACTTTACTAGAAATTGATTAGTTAGTCGTTGGAATCTTATGGTCGATTTTAAAGTTTTTCACTAAAATATTTTTAAATTGCGAAAAGTGCGTCGATATATAATTCCAATTTGGAGGCCGAGGAGGCACTGATTATCACAGATAAATAGGTAATTTGTAATGATAATAAACGTTTTAAATTTCAAGTAGCATTTTGCATTGTCAATTTGAATTTTCAAAACAAATGAAACAATGTGCTAGAATTTCTCATATGTGGAAAACCAGTGTTTGCATGAATAAACACTTCAACTTTCTGAGATCATGTCTCATGTCGAAATGTCAAAAGCCAAAAGTAAATGGATTATGGGCCAACTGTCTGTCGTTTTATCTTTTTTTTTTATTTTGTAAATTTTGATTGAATTTATTTTGTATTTAAATTCTAATGTCATTTATATTAATTACTGCTAAAATAAAATTGCAATACAACAAAAATTAAGAAAAAGTCACAAATAACGGATTTTGCATCTTTTATACCTCTATCCAGTATAATGACATTATACAATACATACATAGCTGAATCGAGTAGGTTTAATTAAGTCAAAATTTGGACGTTCTGATGTATTGTTAAACCTCCACACTAATAACAATCTAACAATATCGAGTAGAGCCACATTTTAATTGTTATCAGTAAGATAAAAACTGAGATTCACCATAAAATAGAATTAATAAGCGATATCAATTAGAGAATCAAATATTCTACGGTGGCATCTTTTAATTAAAAAACCTAATTTTGCTTATCAGCCGCCCATACATAAAACGTTAATATTGTCTACCTATAAAGTGGCAGTACTTCAACATGGAAGTAGAAGTACTACAGGGCGAGACATGATTAATCACATCAATTCAAAACTATAGCTGCGTAAACAGTAACGTACGGTCGGTAGCAAAAAAACTAGTACACGTGAAGTACCTATAGTAGCTTGTAATTAGATCTTTTAAAAAATCCAGATAACAATAATAATGATCACATTACATTTCAAAATATTAATTTTAATTTGTCACCGGCCATTTTATAACGTCTTAAATAATAACCATAAGCCAAACATAACCCAAAAGCAAAAAGTACTAAAACAAATATTTCATAGAACCAGATTTTAAATAATTTCGAGAATAATTTGAATAGAATGGAAGCGGTGAAATTTCTGGCCCATATTATGTACTCTTTTTAACACTGCAGTACTTTTCATATTAGACTGTTTTGCTTCCGTGATCATCTTGACAGTTTTATAACAAATTAAATAATCACATTTGAAATATTTATTTTAAATTTTGTTCACCACGAAAAGGTTACATAGTGTTTCTATCTTGTTACCGAATCCGAATAGGATAACAAATAAACCTGACGCAGGACCACACTCCATACGTTTTGATTATCTAAAGGAGGTGGGTTTTAAATAGATTTTGTTTACAACGTTTTATCACAATCTCAGCTGATATACCTACAGTGTGTCGCACTTAAGAATGAAACACCCTTTATAACATTTTTCATTTTTATCCGATTTGAACCAAATTTCACTCAAAGATAGAGCACATTAGGATCAACTTATAGCCAAAAAAGTCAAAAAACCATTCGCCTCATACTAATGCAAAGCGTCCTGCGGTACAAAAAATAAAATCAAGAAAGCATATTAGGCATTTTCTTATCGGAAAATTTTACCAATGAAAGTTGTTCAGACTAACCTAAAGCCCAAAATTTCATCGAAAATAAAAAATTTTAATGTCCTAAAATATAATTTTGTAATATCAATTATTATTCGTTTTTACCTGCAGAGTATTTCCTTAGTTTTTTTTTTTTATTAAAAATAAAATATTACAATACATTCTGAGTTTGATTTTAATTTTAGATACAAATTTTTGCACAGGATTACAACGGTGTGAAATTGGCAGATATTTTAGGAAAATATAGGGTTTTACGTTGCAATCCTGTACTTTGTATGAAAAAATGTACAAAAACATGTACAAGTGTCACAGAGCCTTAAAAGGAAATACTCTGCAGCTAAAAATTAACGATAATTGATTTATAACAGTAAAGTGACATTTTCTTGTGGTAAAGTGCCACTTTATTAAACGATTTTGAATTTAGTAAAATAGCATATTATCGGTGAAAATGCGAAAAAAATATATTTTTGAGCCTAAAAACAAACAACGGACCTAAAAACAAACAAAATATCAATGTTTCTTAATTTTAATCAAATTTTGGATAATCCTGAATAATTTTCATCAGTAAAATTTTCCAATAAAACTATGCCTAAATAGCTCTATCTTTAAATCAAGTTTGGTTTAAATCGGAGAAAAATGAAAAAAGTTATAAGGGTGTTTCACTCTTAAGTGCGACACACTGTATATATTTCAAAGTTTTTGTTTTAAATTTGACATTTCTGAATTGTTCATTATTTCTTGCAGCATGTTTTACGCATTCAAATTTTTAAATTATCATTTCTGACCGGTCATAAATATATTTAATTCACTAAATTGGTTCACCAATTTTATGAACAGTAGTATTTATAAATTATCACTAACAAATATTTTCAATTGTATTCAATAGTTGTAATACCAAGTATTAACAATAGTTAAATTAATGTCATAATTTATAATCCTTCACACAATCAGAACGTAGAATGTTGTACACGATGTCCATGGTTTGCATATTTATTCTGTTATGTTTAACATGGAACAAAATGAATGGTTGCACATTAAGCCAACTAGCACGCATATAATTTTTCTTAAAATTAGTATGTATACATAAAATGTACAAATAGATGCTTTAAATGAGGTGTGATAGATGCTGGTGACAAAGTAAACGTTGAAATTAGATAAAACCCGTACAAATGCCTATTATATAACTTGTGATGCTTTGTGGATAAATCCAATTAGAGCTAATTTTGTTAATAAAAATCACGGATTTGCTGTGAAATTACCAAGCATGCGCTACTTTCGGAAGAACATGCACATATAATAGGTAGTAAGTATATTCCATTCCAATTCTGAACGGGTGACTGATCCCATTTCATACTCCACAAATTCTTTCATATTTTCTGAATGTCGATGATAATGTTAAATATTTATTTATGATATCATGAATGTAATATTGATTACTGATTTAATTGTCTTCAAGCAGATAATTTAATCTGGAGCCGGTACTGCTTTAGTGTTTGTGTTGTATGGGAGAGCGGGGCTAGAAGTTAATCGCGCAGATATTTTATTTCCTAATTTTTGTTTATTTTTTATAGGCAAAACGGCAAAACGAAAAAAATATTATAACAACTTTTGGTTGCAGTTCCAGTAGCCCTTCAACAAGTATACTATTTTCAAAAACACTCTGCATAACGTTTACAGTGTTTACACACTATGATTTATTTGAAGTCATTTTTTTTATATTTAATTTTATGCTAACATTAGACGTCAATTTCCAGTGATAACCACTCTAAAGCATATACATATTATATGTATTCATTGTTTACTTTTTATACAGGATGTCCACAAAACTGTACTGCTAAACGAAAACTGCAAATTCTAGACGTGATTTTATGTCTATCTGACTCAAATGACCTAAATATTAAAAAACAAATTATGATAAGGTTCCATCTTAAAGGGTTGTAGCTCCGTTAGGAAGCATTTTTGGAAACGGCGATTTACGTTCAATCGACATAAAAACACGCCCAGAATTTGCAGTTTTTGCTTGTCAGGAGATGTTCTGGACACGATGTATTTCATTTTTACTAAACCTGTTGTTAATTTTGGTATACCTAATAGTAAAATAAATATAGATCAAATTTATTTGCTTGAGGAAATCATTAGGATAACATTAATATAAATTATTTGGCAAATTATGTGAATTATCATCTTAATCGTTGGAACACATTAATGTAAAACTCAAATATTAATATTGATGAACAAATATGCAAAAATATACATTTTCTGGTATTTCACTATCTCGAAGACAAGGTCAGCAGTTTTCAAGGTTGGCAATTTCATATACACTTTATCCTTTTTAATCGATTTTGTACGGAGTATAATAAATAATTGTTATCTATCTAGTTACGATTTATATATGGTGGGTCAAACATCTTGATAGTAGCTTCATAAAAACTGTATAGTTTTCCCCTATATTTTTTTATAAATAGTGGCAATGCTTTCGAATTCAATTTGACATAGATTCGGGCCCATTTCAGACATTTTAAAGTAGCAGAATTTTCATTACATCAAAATAACAAAACACGCTGTTTGTAAGTAGGTAGGTAAAGTAGACTACATCTTTATATTATAGTTAGTGCATATAAAAAACGTCGTCGTCTTTGATGCCGATAAGAACTGACGCCGACGTTTTTTTACGTTCACCAAAGATATGTGGTTTACTTTATACATTTTCTATTATTTTCTACTAAACTTGTAAGCCTAAACAACTGCTCGATGGTTTTGTGCTCGGTTTTGTGTATATTTCTATATTTACTACAACAGGTTCTCTTATCAAGCTCATCTTGTAAAGCGTCATATAATGATGATAATGATGATGATGACAATAGGAAGTTAATAAAACAGGTGTTTTATGAAAACCCGAAAATTTACATTTTAGGTTGCTGGAAGCTGCTAAGGTAATCTAAATAGGTTTTCGAAAGTAAGCCGACAAAATCCGAATCAACTAATAATAGCTATTAGCCGCAGAGGGGCGAGTGGGGTAACGAAATGTGGTAATTTGTTATTAGTCTAGACTAAAGACAAGGCCAGCAGCTGACTAATAAATAGTGAAATCAACCGAAAAAATTGACGAAAGAAATGCAGCGATCTGTTTCTAATTGTAAGACAAGCTTGATGTTACGAAATAAAATACGTGAACACGATCAACCGGATAACATTACAATATACCAGTTTACACGTTGCGTTGATGAAAATGTTATGTTAGATACTCGTATTTAGTTTCCAAGGTTTTTGTAGTAAATATCGCAGAAAGTTTATAACCAAAAAATAATAAATCACACACGCATTAAAACATAAAACAGATCATTTTAAACATGTACATGTATCAGCTAACTGAGTAAAAAGTTAGTTATACATAGAAATACATGTAGAGATAAGTAAAAGTAATGTAGGTGACCATCGATCATCCATCCGTACCGACCGTACCAATTCACTCCGTGCGCTGGCTGGTGGTGAAGGAAATTGGTGAATCAGTGTACATTCGCCCATGTTCCTCCAGGTCTGACTACTGACACTGTACCTCTACCAAAAATTAGGTGTAAATCATATACATATTATTATTATTATTATGAACTGACATTTATTTGTGTTAGTCTTAGACTTAGTCTTTCATACATGCAGACATCATGTTTTCCTGTAGTTTTGTGGTTTTAGTAGTAAAAAAATGTTTGCAGAATGTCCAAATTATTCAATTTGCAGGTATATGAGATGCACAACATTCACTTTTGTTTGACGATGGATAATTTATTGCTTGGTCTTTTGGTCCTTTCTATAAGTGACAAAGATTTTCGAACTTACCTCAAAATTCAAATTGGCTATACAATGGTAATCTTGCGTGGCGCATAAAAAATAGTTTACCCCACTTTCTCCCATAGTCTGATCAACTAACAAGAGAAAGTACCATGAAATATACAACGAAAAAAAGAACAAGTCGGTGGTTAATCATAGGACAGATTTCTCTCCTGCGGTAATAGTATTATGATATTTACGATATATAACTAGCTAATAAAAAATATATTTTAGTAACGTAACAAGCGTGTACTAATTTTATTCAGAGGAAATTTTTAAATAATATTCTATTTAAACGTAGTGTCAAAACAAGCCAACAACGGAATTTTTTGGTTACAGCAATTTTATTGTTTTAATATGCTTAGGACATATGTAACTAAAAATGCAATTAGGCATTTTGGATTAAAACTGGCCATGGCTTCAACTTCAAAATTAATTTATTTATTTATTTATTTATCTCAATGACAAATTTTAACAATTTATATTGCAAAATTATTTTTTCTTGCTATTTTCCTGATTTTCTCTGCTTCTAATAAAAATATTGGAGAAAAAAACAATACCATATTGTTTGCAATTAAATTTTGAATAAAACTCTTTAGGAAGAATTTTGAGCAATTTGTTAATGTGCAAAAAATGGACATTTCAACAAATTTGGATGATATCTCAAGTAATAATGAATAAAAATGTATAGGACTACGCACAAAGATGGTCTTATTAAACAAAACAAATCTGTCAAATCCCAAATTAAATTATTAATTAAACCCGTTGGAAAAAATAAAAACGAAATTTCAATTAATTTTATACCAGAAAAAAAGTAATAGCATATATGAAATCTACGAAAAATTCTGTGTAGGTTTTGAAAATTTTGAATCGTTAATAATTAATCGAAATAAAGGGGGGTATAATTTTGAAGGAAACGCCCTAAGTTTAACTTCAAATATTTACGCCATTTTTATAGCAAATATATGTGTCATATATATTTGTATTTTGTAATCAGAAGGACGAGGCGAATCCAAATATGTAAAAATATATAGGGTGTTCCGAGGGGTGTTCCATTTAAAAAAACCATACTTTTTTCTGCCCCTCGTATACGGTTGAAGTAGGAAAAAAAGTAATAGCATATTCAAAATCTACGGAAAATTCAGTGTTAGACCGGTTTTTGAAAAATTAAAATCGGTGGTAATTGACCGAAATAAGGGGCGATATAGTTTTATAGGAAACACCCTGTACATAAATGATTTATGTATACCTAATTATTATTATTATAATTAATTTATTGGCTATAAAAATTAAAAAAATTGAAATGCGTAGGAAAAAACAACCAGTTTAAAAAGATAACATTCCAAAACGATGAAAATAAACAAAACTAGTTATGTTTAATTTGTATTGCATTTTTACTATATTTAAAATTGTAAACAGAATCGAAATGCACAGAAAAAAAACCTTTTTGGTACAATAAAAATTAAGATAAATAATAAGTCGAGTAATAAGTATTTTTAATTATAATTGCATTTTAACAACGTACTGTTTAAACAAAAGATTAAAATTTAAAATTGATGACAGAATTAAGAAAAATTCATTTCTATAAAAAAAACCCGCTCCGAAATGATAAAAATTGATATTTGCTATTTGTTAATATATTCTCTGAATTTAAGTTTGCGAGAATGATGAAAAATTCGTGTTGATGGCGCATTATTTTCCAACAATTGCTTTATTTACTGTAATTTAGTTGCTTTAGAGTAACTGAATTTAGTAAAGATGTTACAGAAAATCCAGTGCAAATTTCAAGTGAACAAGTAATTTTTTAAATATAATTAATCAAAAATAAGGTGCCTTAACTCGATTTTGTATTAACGTAGAGCATTATTTTTTTTAGAAATGTAGCTTTTTCTATGTGTTTTCAAATTATTTTTATATTTTGAAGTTTAACGAAAAAACTAGATACATGCATTTGTTGGTACCCACGTATTGAAATCTTAAACAAATGCAAAAAAATGTTTCAATGTGATTTTTTTTATAACATATCATAAAGGGCATGTCAAAACATTTTTCCTTTTTCCAGCTAACGTTAGCTCTTTTACAATCCGATGCCCGAAATTTGTAAGGGATTGAATCTTCGTTTTTATTTTTTTTAGCAATTTTAATTAATATTTTGATTTATGATTTGTTTAGTTGGATAAGCGAGGTATCTTATCAAAAAATTTTATACATTTTATCCGAGATATCCTTTGTTAAAAAGCCAATTTTTTTAGTTTTTATTTTTTGCATGTACAAATTTAAGTATAAAAAAACTTATTCGTCCTATATCAATTTAAAACCTGGGGAAAACACCTCGGATTTTCGGACTGTCAAGCCAGCCGCGACAAACATTTCAATGAAATTGTTTTTCATAATTAATCGCAAGGTGTACTCTACTCTCTTTAACAAAGCAACAATAATTTAAAAATATTGAACGGTATTTTAACAGCAATTTCAAATATAAACCAACAGACGTTGGTTTCTATTTTATAACCTAACTTTTTATGATCTAAAGAGCTAAACAATTATTAAATAATAAATATTATTTCTATTATTAAATTAACCCTAAATTAGATCCAAAACTTGCTCCCAAGTTTAGCTGCTCCAACTTAACAAATCCTGACTTAATTCCCTAATTTACTTGGCTAATGTCTCAGGGATGAATAACATTTTTGTATGCATGACAATTAAGTAGGTAATTTCACCGTGATTAACTGAGCAAAATAATCCTACATCTAAAATATGTAGTATGTGTTACATGTACTTTCCAGTAAGTCCATACTTGCAAAAGTACACAAATGAAAATAGAAATATAGAAACTGGAAGTCTCTGGCTGGTAATGAATGAATAAGTAAGTAAGAGCAGTTATTATTATAAGTTTGTTATTCCTTAAATTTGGAAAGGGAAGGGTTATTAGAACAACGTAAGTCAATATTTTGGATTTGATTTACCAATTACCAGTTTGCTATTACTTATTATAAATAAGTACGCAAAAACCAATATGTGACATCATATAGAAAATATTTCATTAACAGGTATTATATAATATTTGCTTATTCATTCACAATTAATTGTGGACTTTACACTTTGTGTTCTAACCATTTTCAATCTTGAATCCAAAATTACATCATCGATGTTAGCAGAATTAAAATAGTCAGTAAGTCGACAAAAAAAATGCTTATTATTCAAGTGCACCACGATATCATCCAATTCTTGTTTTCCTACCTTGATTTGTTTATAATGAACTAACATTTGTAGATTTTCGGCACTTGCCCATTTTTTCCTGCTATCAAAATAGGCCCTCGTACCAGTCGTACCGAGCAATTATAAAATAAGGCTTTCTACACTGTTAGTGTTAATTTAATAGTTAGTGTTAATGTTCTTCCAACTCTGGTGTTCCACAATAATCTATATTTTGAAGTTAACCTCTTCGATATTTCACTACATATTAACAACTTTGTGGTAAAATTAAGAGTGTGCAATGTGCATGTACAGGGTAGTTCCATATATTTTGACATTTTGACACCTACCTTCCTACCTACAGCCTTTGTTTTTAGAGATATGAAAAAAGTGTAAAAATAAAAATTGAAGATTTTAGTAGATGGTGAACTATCTATTGATGAACAAAAGTAAAACAAAATGGCAACAGAAAATAGATAAAAAGACACAACTTATGTTACTGGAAATATTATGCTAAACAGTACCGCATGGAATAGGCTGCCATGAAAAAAAATTACAAAATATTTCTGATAATTACTGACAGTTTACTTTCTGAGGTTCCTTTGTTTTATTTCTTATCACCAAACAATACCAACATATATTTCACACCAAAATCTACAACTTTTGTTTTTACACTTCTTTCATATTGCTATAAATAAATTCTATAGGTAGGTGTAAAAAATTGATGAATGACGAATAAAATTATGTTTTTTTGCATTTGAATAACCCATTTTAATGTATTTGGGATTTTGCATAAAAATCTGGTGGTAAACTGTCAACTGAAATATTTTGTTCGTTTTTTCCATGGCAACCTACATTCTACTTCTACACAACTGTTTTACACGAGGTTTTACACAATGAGGTCTGTTTTAAAAACAACCCGAGCAAATGCCAATATATTATATATTTTTGGAATCCATACAGGCCACAGGGTGTTTCATTTAAAAAAGCATAAGTTAATAAGTGTCTCTTTCTCTACTTTCCGATGCTATTTTGTTCTATATTTTTTCCGAAAAAGATATCTGACACCGAAATCTACAACTTTTGTCTCTACACTTTTTTTATATCTCTAAATATAAAGGCTGTAGGGTAGATGTCAAAATATACGTCACTACTATCTCTTGCCAAGCAAAATTTTCGTTAAGGAACTTAATCAGAAATAGATTTACCGCAGCCCACTTTAGATAGTTAAAGTAGGCTGTGGATTTACGTAAAATGCGAGGTAAAATGGCATTCTATTCGAAGAAATAGATATTGGCATTCTCCAAGTTGCAAAAATTAAAAAAATATAATCAAGGTAATAACAGAACAGATTACTTTAAAACAATAATAATTGTTATCGCAGAATTATTATAACAATAAAATAATTTTCTATTTACTAATCTATCGGTTCCTGCTTAGAAAAGTTTTCACAAAGTCAATAGTTATATTATGTTTATAAAATAAATGTACTTATTAATAAAAATGACATATACTCAAAGTAATCTAACATCAAACAATTCATATCTCGCAACAAAAGATTTGCAGTTTGTTTTTATCTGCGACTCATGGCGCTGACCTTGCAGTGTCGTAGAGATAAGACAACGAGAATGTGTTTAATATTACTGTATGTATGTATTATTGTATACATGTGAGGTAATATATTAACCATTAACCGCAATATTATACATATACTTTACGCAATTCGTTCCAATTATAAAAATGGTTTTTCTGAAAAGTTTTTAAACAAAAACAATATAGTTAATCTTTATTTCAGCGGTGTTTTTAAAACCACAGAAAATAATTAGACATCGGATTAGTAATCATCAATATACAGAACAACAACTTGTTTATGATGCGTCGTCGACTTTTTGTTTACTTGACATGAAAACTTAATACCTTTATACCTAAAAAAAAAAATAAAAGAAATGTCAATTTGAGAAATGTATAATAATGCAATAAAAGGTTTTCCCCATATAGACGATTTAGAAAATCATTCATTATCTATTTTAACGGAACATTATTTTCCAGGAAAAAATGACTAGAATTCCATAAATTCGAAGCTTCTACTTTGTTTTTAACGATTAGAGGGGAAAATGATTAATATGGAGAAAAAAGTATAATTGACAAAAAAAATTAAATCTGGAAAATCCAAATTGAATTGAATAAACTCTGGAAACTTTATAATTCTGGATATTTGATTTGACCATAGGCAGTAAAATTAACTGAAATATAGTGTAAATTCGGAACAAATTTGTAACAAGTAACAAGCTGTTTGTTGAGTTAAAATGTCGGGGAGGGGGTATTAAATATGTCAATAAAAATCCCAAAAAATCCGAGTATCGAAACTCACTAAAAAATCGTCTGCCATCTTAAAATTCGCGATATTTTTCGTTTAAAGTCAAATAACTTTAGAGCTTAAACATTATAAGATATCAGTTGGAGTTTTGTAATTTTTTTCTATAAGAGTTAATTATTCTGTTCTGGTGCCTTAATTTATATATGCAGGGTGAGTCAGGTTGTATGGTAAAAAATTAATATGTGAATAGACCATGAATAAATAGTATTGACGTCTCAGGATTTTGCTATATACCGGGTGGCCACGAGTCAATGTACGCCCCCAATTTTTTGGTTGTTTTTGAATTTAAAAATTTCGTTTTTGGTATACGTGAATAAGACATAAGCGGGCTATTTTTAGACTAACAGCAACGAAAATATCACTTCCGGTTGAACCGGAAGTGACATCAACTTTTTTTTCTTAAATGGAATGACCATGTTTTTTTGTGGTGTTTTATAAAACATGAAATTCTAATTGCAGCAGTTTTTTCGAATTCCAAAAATTCCAAAAAATAAGTGAGTTACGAACGATTTTTTATTTTGTACAAAATGGCCGCGTCAGATGAATGCGACGTAAGAAAATTACTAAGTAGGCTATGGAAATGATTAGCAAGGTAGTAAGCTTGTCTGTAAAGAATAAAATAGTTATTTAAATTACTGATAGATACGACTATTTTTAGGTTTTTCTCAAAAAACGGAATTTAATTTTAATTTTCATTTCCGTAGGGGTCCTATGGAAAATTTTTAAATGGGACCGTACTAATTTTTTTTTATTCGGACATAATGATTCATAAGCTTTAATTTTTTCGCCAATAATAATTTCTTAACGAGATCCTTTGTAATAATAAAAGTGTTTTTAAAAGGTTCATGCAAATTATTTATTGTTAAATTTGTGCTTACCTTTTGAATACACTTTTATTATTACAAAGGATCTTGTTAAGAAATTATTATTGGCGAAAAAATAAAGCTTATGAATCACTATGTCCGAATAATAAAAAAAAATAGTACGGTCCCATTTAAAAATTTTCCATAGGACCCCTACGGAAATGAAAATGAAAATTAAATTCCGTTTTTTGAGAAAAACCTAAAAATAGTCGTATCTATCAGTAATTTAAATAACTATTTTATTCTTTACAGACAAGATTACTACCTTGCTAATAATTTCCATAGCCTACTTAGTAATTTTCTTACATCGCATTCATCTGACGCCGCCATTGTGTACAAAATAAAAAATCATTCTTATCTCACTTATTTTTTGGAATTTTTGAAATTCGAAAAAACTGCTGCAATTAGCATTTCATGTTTTATAAAACACCACAAAAAAAACATGGTCACTCCATTTAAGAAAAAAAAGTTGATGTCACTTCCGGTTCAACTGGAAGTGATATTTTCGTTCCTGTTAGTCTAAAAATAGCCCACTTTTGTCTTATTCACGTATACCAAAAACGGAATTTTTAAATTCAAAAACAACCAAAAAATTGGGGGCGTACATTGACTCGTGGCCACCCGGTATATGCTATTCACATTTTATTTACATGAGGGGAGGCTTTGGAAAATCTGAATTCTGTTGGTATGAATGACTGAGGTTATGTTGAAAAGTCAAAAACATAACCACAAATTCGAATTGGTTCTACATAGTTGTCAGAGTGATACCCTAAAGAAAGCACAGCAATGTTGTCAATAAAAAATTTGGCAATTCAGCCAAAAATAAATGACAGTGACAATCAATTAAATCTGACACTTCAATAATTTGTCAATAGTAGACAACCCTGAGACAACCTAAGAAAAACATATCATAGCCTCCCCTCATGTAAATAAAATGTGAATGGCATATAACTTTTAATTTTTTTATACAAGGTGTTAAAGTTGAAAATTTTTCGTTGAATTTTTTAAATGGTTTGGTTGGTTTATATTTTTCAAAGGGCGCTCCCAGGGGCGCTCTCAACTGGCGATATTAGTTTTTCAAAACTAATCCAGTGGCGTGCGTTTACACATTCTTTTCTGATAAGAATGCCGATAACTGTGCGCCACTGGATTATACCAAAATCTTCATTAACGAAAATTTAAAAACAACTGTGACTTAATTACCATTTTTTATACATTTTCAAAATGAAGACCATTAACCTCAATGCACTTTCGGGCCCGCAAAGAAATTTCATTTTATATATGCCTGAGTTTATGCACATCTACCCTTAGTTGACGTGAACAATGTACTATTCTGTCACTAGTAGGTACCTACTTGTTGGTTGTTAATTGATTAATTTTTAGAGTGCATTGAGGTTAATCTCGAGGTTAATGTACTTCATTTTGAAAATTTAAATTTTTGTTATTAAAGATTTTGTTTCCTTAGAGTATTTTATTATTATTACATTAGGTTTTCAACTAAGAAATTGTATGAAAAAATGCAGCGGCGCACAGTTATCGGCATTCTTATCCGAAAAAAATGTGTTAACGCACGCCAATGGATTAATTTTGAATAACTGTTATCGCCAGTTGATAGCGCCCTATATAAACCAACCTAATTTCATTGATACAACTGTTGTTAACCAAAAGATATTAAAAAAATTCAACGAAACATTTACAACTTCAACACCTTGTATAAACAAAATTAAGGGTTATATGTATAGCAAAATCCTGAAACACGTTAATACTGTTTTTTCATGCTCTATTCACATATTAATTTTTTACCATACAACCTGACTCATCCTGTATCTATATATAATAAAAGGCCACATAAAATAAAAACACATTTTTATTTAAACCATACAGGTTAATAAAAGTAAAAACAGAAACAAAATATTAAAGAAATTAATACATATAACGTGATAGTTAGGTGTCGGGTTTCTAATTAAATAGAGGCCCCTATAGTACGCCAGATTCGCTTTATTGAAAACTTTTGCAATACAACAGAAATAAAATATCTGGATTCTCAAGAACAGATAAGCACAATAAACACACATTGACGCACACAGCGCGACGGCGCGTAACTTCGACTGACTCCTCTTTCTCTTTTCTCTGCTTGAGTCAAGCAAGGCAACCCGAGCGGTTAAAGTCTGTGTCACATCTATACAGCACATACAAAGAGCCGGCTGGTTGAAGTTTTTATGGGCATCAAACAAGCCGTCGGTTTTTTATGTGTCTTACAAATGTGAAGTCGACCAAACCAGTGGCGTTACATACATTAAATGTAAATCTCTGCTTCGTCTTTTAACAAAGACGCAGGTGTTGCATTCGTGCAATATTGCCCAATGCAATGAATGCAACTTGTTGTGCATCTTAAATTGTATTTTTTGCAGCTGCATAATTTTGAACAGTTTGTTTTGCAGTTGTAAAACAAAATATTTAATATAAATTCAGGGGCACACATTTGTGACATCTTTTCTGGTTATAGACAATTTTTATTGCTAATCCAACCCCAATTTTCAGGATTGACGTTATATCCTAGCCATTCTTAAACTTGAAAATACACTTGTTTTATATGAAGTTTGGCCGCGTCGGAAGTCGGAGGTAAAACTTTCAAAATTATTAAATAGATTTTGGCGGGCGGGCGGGCGAATTGGTTATATTTTAATGTATCTAAATGAGTTCAAATCTTTGCTTTTACGACCTACATACCCATATAAAATAAATTTCTCACCCAACTCTACAAGATGTGACACATTAATATATGAATTTTTTTTTTAAATCTTCCAAATTTGAAATTTCCTTATCATTTTTTAATATAGTTAGCGCTGTTTTTTTCTCTTCTTATAGAAAGCTGACGTTGTGTCGCAACCTGAAATTGCATGTAAAAATAAAATATTTTTGACCACTGTTTCACCTAATATGGACTGAAGTATAAATTAAAATAATAAACATTAGTATGCTAATTATAATAAAAAAAACATTGTTTTCAGTGTTAAAGTTTAAATTATCCAATTTAATGCATAGTACCCAAACTTTAGTCGCCATTATCTGTTATTTATTAACCGATTAAAAAAAAACTTTAGACTGTTTTGTAGCTTGTTTAATGTTCTAAAATTTTTGTACGATTCACTTTTTTGATAAAATCAATGTGAGATTAATTATTCAAGTTTAAAGCTAAAAAGTGCCTAATTTCAAGATGGCGGCCTAATTTTTGAGGGGTTCCGCCACCTCGATTTTTTGGGATTTTTTTCCTGTTAAATGGGACATCTTCCCCTACATATTCCCCCTAGAATTAGCTTGTTACAAATTTGTTCCGAATTGAATGCTAATTTTACTGGAGTAATAAGTGAAGTCGGCATATTTTAATTTTTAATTGCACAAAAAAACAGTTTTATTTAGCTTATTATTGGGATACGCGCCAGTTAGGAAATAAAGGAGTTATGCGTATAACAGCAATGAAAGGGTAATTTTAATCGTGTAAGCAGTGACGTCATTTAAAAAAAAATTACCGAAAATTGCGTTTATTTAATTGGTTTCTCCAAGATGAAAGTCAAACACTGCTATCGTTCGAGACACAGGAGCCATTTGTATCCACTTTATCGGCGTATGTTGACTTTTGTAGCTACATTAATCACCTCCGATTGTCCAATCTTATTTGGAAACATTCGGTACACCCCGAGGCCCGAGGTATGCGCACCCCCTCGTCAAACAAGTACCCTTTTAGCTTTAGCCAACTTGCAGTTATCAGTGTTAGCACTTATTAGTCATCCGTGCAGTTTTCGTTTTGTTGTACACTGTACTTTACGTAAGGTTATCATAATACATATCGCAGTTACGCGTTAAGCGAGCTCATGTAAAAAGTAAAAAGTAAAAACCGTCGACGTAGCACGACATAATCTCACCGTAATTCCACGGCGACAAAAAAGAATAATCCAGCTATAAAAGGCAATTTTCAGTAGCACCACAATGCTCACCAACATAAGGCATTTTAATACGAACTCACAAAAGAAGTGCATAAAAGTAAAAATTTTAAAATTACCTCTCCAGCTGTATCACAGAGCTCCACCCTGATTGGCTTTCCATCCACCTGTACTTCAACTGAAACAAACAAAAGAACATCAGTTCATGGCACTCTTGATCCACCAAGCCCGCTCACGTGCATATGTCATCAAGTGGGGCTATGCAAGTCATTAGTTAACGACCGTGGCCGGACGGGTCAACAAATGATTGGCCTAGGCACTAGAGACGTGGCAGGTGAGAAAAAACAGGTAAAAACGTAATGATTATGTGTAGGACCTGCTTAAGTCGTCTGCAAATGATTTCGTTTGTGCTACATAACGATTGAAAGTGCAAAAATATAAATAAATTAAATGGCATTGGCATTAGTATAAAAATATGAACAATTAACTGTACCAGTGTACCACAACGAAATAAGGTGGTGCCCCTTAATATAGGACGGATGAAGTAAAATTTAATTCATTTCGGTTGCAGCAATTTGCTTTCAATGCTCAAACAACTTCTACAGTCACCAAACCGTTTGAAATCAGGACTGAAAGAACGGTCGTTAAATTCGGAGTAGGAAGGAGTCTGATGATTTCAAATGGTTTGATGTACTTGTAGAAAGAAATCTTGTAGTATAGTTTGGAATGTTCTAAAAAATAAGAGTTAGCCATTTTACCCGAGTGTTGTATTTTTTAAAAACTTTGTGAACTTTGTGAATTACAACAAAGCCTTTAACTAAATATACATAAATATACATTTCTAAATTGAGTTAAAAATCAATGTAAATTAAATTTAATCTTGATAAACCTTTTTTTTTATTGCAATTCAATTAGAATATGACTGTGGAGATGACTCTACTGAAATAACATTAGGCTAGAAAAATTGTACTAGTTTTTCCTAGCAAAAAATAATATACCGATTCCTATACATTGGAAATAAAACTGTCCTACCTATAAATGTCGCTACCAACAGTATATTTTTCAGGATCAACAAGTAAGCGGGTAAAAAATATGGACAGATGTACGATGAGGGCAAAGCAACAAAGACATGCAGGTTGTATATTTATCTTTTTAGTTCTTTTCGAACAACTTAAAGATGGGTGGGTGGGAGGTTGGATTATATTTATAAGAATTGCGTTAGTGTAGAATTTTTAATTTATGATGTGTGAAGGGCCCAACTAACAACGAAAATAAATTTTGACACATTTGGAATTTTTTTCAAATTATCACTTTTTTGTAATATCACTAGTGCTTAAATTATTTTCAGAAATTTTTTCGAGGTCACCAGCATTTTCTAACCAATTTTTTTCAAATTATCACTTTCTTGTAATATCACTGTGCTTAAATTATTTTCAGAAATTTTTTCGAGGTCACCAGCATTTTCTAACCAATCAGAAGTGTGGTTTTTGTTCCGATACCATCGCAACCAAGGGTATTATTTTGGACATTTTTTTGTGCTGGCGTATACCTTGGAGAGAATTATAGTGGAAACTTTTTAACAGTTGCCAGAGCTGGGAAAAATACTTTAAAAAAGTAACTTAGATACTTTTCGAAGATACTTTAGAAAAGTATCTAAGTTACTCTTGAGTATCTAGATACTTCTTGCAAAAAGTATCTTAAGATACAAGATACATGTAAAAATATCTTAGTTAGTTTTCTCAAGTATCTTAGGTACTTATTTCCGTTCGTTGCTGGCAACCCGTTGCTAACTGCATTTTAGTCAATTTTTGTCAGCCAACACCTGTATATAAGTTATATAAATAAATAGCCGCAAAGAAGTAAAAAAAACTGTAAATTAATTTAATTCTATCCACATCTCACCTCAGTAATAGTAATATAAAAAATAACTGCGTTATTTTGATAAATTTTATTTTTAAAAAACAAATTTTATTTTTTATTAAGATGTGTGGTCGTACGTTAATAGAAATTATCTAAATACAGAGTGACTAATCGAAAAAAACTCAAGATATGATTTCATTTGTAGAATAGAAAAATGAATCTAAAAAAGAATTTCCAAAAAAAATACAGAAGCGTAAGCGAGTAACTTAAACGATTTTACGTCACTGACTTGAGCCAGTCGACTTAAACTCACCTGATTAATTGTGTTCAGTAAGACATTCGAGTGTACTAAATCTCAACATATCTTATTTAGTTTGTGAAAAACAATTAAAAGAATTACAAAAAAAAAATTTTTACAGAACCCTGGCGCTCGGTTAGGAAGCATTTTCGGAAAAACATTATAACAATTTTCCTCGCAATTTTTGTCTCATTTTGGATCAAAGAATCTCCAGTTTCCGTTTGTCGGTGCTTTTAAAACACACCCTGTATATGAACACGGGGTAAGGATACATCTCCTATTTGACATTTTGTGAGCAAATTAATTTTATGTAGTTCTATTTTGACTAGTTTCTATACACCAGTTTTGGTGAGTGGGTATATTCGTTTGAATAGTGCAGCTGTGGATGGATTACAAGCAAATCTGCAAGATAAAACTTGTCTGTCAGCACTCAGCAATAAAGGGTAGTTTTAATTTAGGTTTTAAGGATGAGGGAGGGTTATGAGCGGTTTGTTAGAAAACACAAAATTGAAGGATGGATCAGAAGTTTTGAGACGACTACTGTCTACTAACGGAGAGGAATCGCCCGTTGTCAATGGTTTGTCGCCTATTTTCGATAAGTTTCAAATGAGCAGTAGTTGCAGTTAGAGTTGGCAATAAAAATTGAATACTCGATTAAGCGATCATTTGATTAATCGAATGGTGATAATCGATTTTCGATTAAATATGTAGAAAATAATCGATTAATAATTAATTATCAAATTAATCGAAGTTTGATACATTTTTGGCAGGGGTGTTTGCATTAAAAAAAATAATTATTTTTATCGATGGAATATTCTTCGTTAAAAATAAATGTATTTTGACAAGCTTCGCGTTCTTTTTCGTCCCTGACAAGTTTATTTTTTAAATTTAAATTTGAAAAATAAATCTCATGACGTAGCGTAGGTCAATTTTGAGCATATCTGTTGAATTTTAGAACTAATATTCTGGTATTCCAAAAAATCTTTCTATCCATCCATCGATTGATATTTTTTATTTTCTGAAGTAAATTATATAAAAAAATCGAAAAAAAATCAATTAATTAATAATTCGATTATTTTTCGATTAATTGAAACAAAAAAATGGCGTATGATTAATAGATTGATCGACAAATTAATCGATTATATCAATCATTTGATTAATCGTTGCCATTTATAGTGGCCGCGTGGTGTCCTGCAACCTGCAATTGATACCTGGTTCGCATCTTCGTTGTGTTTAACCTCGTTTTTAACTCTTATAGATTTTTCGAGAGATTTTTCATCGTATTTTGTAAATCCCCGACAATGCATTAAAAATACACAGAAAACTAAATTACTACTACTTCGCAACTTCTCCAGAATTGTTTGTTTCAAATTCTTTCAGGATTTAGATTTTAATTGCAAATACAATCGAAATTAGACATTTGGGCAAAAAAACAGCTGATAATTTCTTACGCAATAACCTATTTGCATTGAATGTGTTGTTTGATGTTTCAAAAAAAGTCATTAAATTTAGACGTAAAAGCATCCGGTGTTGAAGGACTTTTGTGTTATGTAACAATCGTGTATTTACTCTCATGGCAATTAGTGGAACAATGATTAAGGAATCGTGGACTAGCCTTTTTTAAGTTTCTTCAAGTAATCTACGGCAAGAACGACTAATTTATCAAATTCACAGTAAAATGTTATATTTTCTTTAAATACGTAGTATTTTTTTTATATACAATTACTACTGTCAGTATTCATTCACTTTTGCAAGAAATAGGCCATTCACTCCACCGCATTACTACTGTTAAGCAACCTGGGAATTTGAAATTGTATCATTAACAATTTTTTCGAGTATTTGTTTCTTGATACCATCGGTTATTAGGCCTCGAGGCCTCGTATGTATCTACTGTGTAGAATGAC
This sequence comes from Rhagium mordax, assembly GCA_963680705.1. Classification (NCBI taxonomy): domain Eukaryota; kingdom Metazoa; phylum Arthropoda; class Insecta; order Coleoptera; family Cerambycidae; genus Rhagium; species Rhagium mordax. The sequence goes on along the minus strand of OY796661.1, from coordinate 28,996,165 downwards.
CATGGCAAAGTAGGAAGGCATTCGGCAATATTTCCAGTTCAGAATACCAGTGTTTACATAAACAGTGATAACTTCAGAGTTTGGTTTAGAACAGGACAAAGTTAAAGCAAAGATCATTTCATATACTAGATAGTCAAAGCCACTGTTTATTTCATCGCCCCATCTTCTCTCTCAAACACATGCAAAATTGGATGCCAAATAACAGAGAAGTATTGCAGTATCATGAGTTAAAGTGAGATGAAGCTTAAGTTGGGGTCCATTTATAAGCGATAAAATTAAACAATAGGTCTGACTATCTAGTGTATACATGATCTTTGGTTAAAGTAACGAAAAATATTGATATTCGACCTTTAACTTTTCAATTTAATTTAAGTTAATATATAGGTTCTACTATATCAAATATTAGTAGTGACCCTGCTTCTGATTGATAAAATAACTGAACTAACAGTTTGCGAATTGATCAACAATTTTTTCACAATTCTCACCAAGTCAAACATAACTTACCAATGAGAGCCTGAGATATTTCATGAACAATATTAATAACGCTCAATTTGGCATGGGCTTTGTAATAGTTGATTAAATAAATATTACATGGTCTTCGGTTTAATTTTGTGCATGATTAAAATGTAGAAGGTCTACCAACAAGAGAAATACAGCTTACTTTCACTAGCAGGTCTGTAAATGGCGAATATTACTGGGGTCTATGGTAAACTAAGATACTTTTCCAATATTTGGACAATCCAAATTGAAATTGTTCGACGGGCAAGCACCAAACTTTTTCAATGTTAAACAAAAGCTTTTAGTGTAGAGGGAGAAAGTACATTATTATAGTATCGAGAAAAAAAAACGTCTGAAGCTAAGGGTGTAAACAAAACATATATCCTTATGAAAGGTATTAACCTCTGCGTATTAGCCGATTGTTTACTACTTTGCAAACAACGTTCGATTGTATTTTATCATTTATTTTTTTTGGCGTTCCTATTTACTCAAAAAATTTTATTGGAATAGATGTGTGAGATGTTTCTCTCCCCTCCCTCTTCTTCCCTCAAATAAAATAATCAAAAACATTTTCAATTTCAAGATTTTAACCAATTTGCATGTATATTTTGGCTTCATTTTTTTTCTCCTTTTTTAGTTTTAAATACTTATCTCGGCAACTGGTGTGGGAGCCGGAACGTATCTAAAAAGCTCCATAGCCCATGAGAATTTTAATACAAAACTTGCATGATTAAGCATAACTTGATGGATACAATGGCGAGGGAACAATCCGTGGGAATTTTAATAATATTCCGATTCTAAATTAGTTCTCTTACTTAATTTCGGTTCAAATACAAAAATTATTTATTTTTTAAGCACAAACAGCATACTTGGTATTCGTTTAATTTATTATACAGTCTTACAGTTAATTTGATGCTAATTTACCTTAAGACCAAAACCATTAAAATATTTACAAGGAAAGTTAAACAATGTGTATAAATTTTAAAATCTAATTAATTAATATCAAGGACAGACATATTTATGGATCGTAATTAAAAAAATATCAAGTAATATACAGGGTGTTCCACTTTTCATAAGTAAGTAGACCCTCCATATTTCAGGAATTAAAAAACGGATCAATTTCAAATTTAGGTGGGAAGTATATACTTAAAATGTGATTGTCTTGACGCGATCAACTTTGATATTGGTCATTGGCATGCGACCGTGTGGGGAAAATTGAAGACGAGTTTTCAAAATAAACTATTAGCGATTTTTTTATAGAAATTTTGATTTTAGATTCGTATTTTTCAAAAACCCCCTTCCCTTATGTTAAATTTGAACAAAATATTACACGACTTTCCGAAATACGAGCTCGCATTTTTTTTAAATATTTTAAAAACTCAAAAACTGTTGTCTCATTCCTTTATTTCCTTCAGCACGTTGATATGTGTCATATTAATAATAAATGATAACTATTATTATAACGAGAAATTTGTAACAAATAAAACAGTAGAACATGAAGAATTATTACTCCAAGCCCATGAAATATTTTGTTCAAACTTGATATAAAGGGGTTTTTAATATTGCTGAATGAATACGAATCTAAAATCAAAATTTCTATAAAAAATCGCTAATAGTTTTTTTTAATCGACCCCAATTTCCCCACAGGGTCGCACGCCAATGAGCAAAATCAAAGTTTATTGCGTCAAGAAAGACAATCTAATTTTGAGTATATATTCCCCACCTAAATTTGAAATGAATCAATTCTTTAATTCCTGAGATATAAGAGTGTACTCATGAAAAGTGAAACACCTTGTATACATATAATAGATTAATAATATTTAACGTTTACATTCTGCATTGGGTGAAGAATATAATTCCTTCATTTAACGATTTTACAGCAATTGGGCCTTTGTAGTAAGACCATCATTAAATTTCTTCAATTTATACGACTGAAACTCGTACAGTCATAAAATAATGAAGATATTTACAATTTTACAATTTTAATGAACTTCGGAAATTCCAGGATAATTTCTCCTATAACATGGCACACTCTTAAGATGATCAACGCCAAATTAGTATAAAAAGTAAGCTTTCATTCCAAAACTTCTCGTAATTCTGTAAGGTAAATTTATCAAAAACGATATACAGGACAGGGTAAGGCAATAGTGCGTTTGGCCTCGATAGCTCGAGTGCTATTAGAAATAGAAATAAAAAAAATACATACAAGTAACTAGATAAAAAAGTCTATAACTGAAAATTATTTTCGAATATACCTACAGGGCGAGCCAATATTACAGGATCAAATGCCTTTCTTTAAATGGAATGCTATGTATATCAGTACATTTTTTGTAGCCTCTTTCTATATAGATTCCTTTCACTCCTATATTATTATTGCCTATCTTCCAACCACTTGGACGTACCTAATTGAAATTACGCCATCTGCAGATGCATATTGAAAAAATGACTAGTCACAATAATTATGAGATTATAAATGGATCTTGTCGAATATCAAACGATATGGAGTAATTTCTTGGATCCTCTGTATGTGAAGGGAAACTAAATGTTTTTTAACTAATTAAATGAAATTTCACGTAAAAATGCGACAATTATTAAAGGCAACTTGCGACTTCTTGTAAAATGCAAATGAATTGATATTCACAAAACCATTCTGGGGTTTCGATAAAGATAAGGCATTGTATGAATACAGGCGAAGAAGGTAAAAAGGAAGTAGTTGAAGTCAATTATTATGGATAATGAAGTACATCATTAGTATATCGCACGTATAATTATGTGTATATGACTAAATGCCACTAATTCTAGTTATTTTTGGTTGTTTGGTATATGACCACACTGCACTTAATTCTAATTATTATCAACAAAAATATTACTGCTTGGAACAATCTAATTTTTGACACAAAAGCAAATGCTCTCAGGTAATTTATCAGAGAAGAACGTTTAAATAAAATCATGTTGATTAATATATTATGTATATATACAGGACGAAACATATAAGTAGTAGCAACATAATAATATTCACATTTTCATTGTTGTATACATTTAATGATAAAAACTAACTGGAAAGATAAAAAATGGCAGAAATAAAGAATGCCTATTTTTAAATGACGGTAAGGAAGGCGCCTAAAAGATCAAAGAGATCAGAAGTGGATTTTTGTATATAAATTGTTTAATTTCCATTGTAAATCCTAAACTTTACAGTGGGTTAAACTTGTACAATATATGACCTACAATAATAATCAATCATTTTTATCATATTTATAATAATCATCTTTATAAAGGTAGGTACTAGTATGGATATAAGTAAAATTCCAAATTATTACATTTTTAATCAACAAATAAACACCAGTACTAAATGTCACAGAATCCTGTCTCCAATAATGACAGATAAGTGCAAGGAAACTCGTATGATAAATACATAAATAGATCCGCGCACAATGGAAATAAATTAGCCCCTTTCGTTACATTTTCGTGTCATATTTCTGTTTCTTAATTATTACAAATACACACACTCAAAGCAGGGCAAGTAACAACATCCTCTGTTTACTGAACAGGTTATACACTAAGCAAAATTAAATAAACACTCGTGCAAAAACCAATCGCTTGAGAGTTCAATCAGTAGCAAGGGCTAGATAGGAATGAGAAAATGATACGGAATCGTGGTATGGTGGCGGCTTTCTTTCGATCCTCATCAATACCAGGTGGTATTGTCCTCATTCGGTTGTCTCACGTTGCTGTTTTGCGTATGCACGGAAATTTTTACGCCCATAACCGAATTCGGGTATTGCTCGAAAAATTTGCTCAGAACTAGTTTTGAACATCTGAAAATGTCAAAAGTCGAAATTTTTCGTTTGAACGGCTATTGCTTCAAGGAGAATTGAACAATACCAGTGTTGAATTTCTTTCAAGATACAGAACTAGTAGCGAGACTAGTAGTAGTATAGTGAGCATCTTTGACTACTCTGTAATCTGTATCCGTTATGTGTTCACTAACTAAAATAAGAAAGAAGCACCACACAATATTGGCTTTGTTTTTTACATAAATTTTATTACAGCAGAAATATAAAAAAAGAAGAAATGTATCAGAAAAACTACAGAATAGCTTGTATCTAACAGTCAATTATTTATTTATGCAAGATGGTATTTTGACTGCACAATATTCATTTTTCTTTCTATACAGGAACACGCTTTGTTCCCCCATTTTTTTTATTGCACATACATGAGCTAAATTCCTAGGCTGAATCAAGCCCTTTTGATGAAGCAGCTCTGATAGACATTTCGATATTGTTAACCAGAGTTCTGTTACAAAATTGTAATTCTCTGATAATTAAAACTCGTTTCTACAAAAAAGTTTTTCGCAAAACGCCGTTCTTTGTGGCTAGTTTATAAAATCCATCTTCCACAGCTGTAACTATTGCTATTACATTTCTGGGTGCTAATATTCCCCGATCAACGTCTGGAACTCGTACCAAAACATTATCACCAATATTAGCATTGAATCAGCTTGCGTTTCTAAGTCTCTCTTAGCTGCTCTACTGGATTAATAATAATGTTTTCTTTTCCTATGCAAAGGAAACAGTACAATTCTGTAGTATTTTCACTTAGTAACTTTAAAATACCACACTTGAATTTTTCCATTGCACTCTAAGCAATAAGACAAGTAAAAGTTTCGTGATATCGTTTCACACACGGTACAAGAACTATAGTAGGGCCAAAAAGAGTAGTCAGTAAATCAAAACATTCACCGGCAATTTCTTCAAAGTATTTAGCTGTTATGGAATACAGAAGCGGCAGCTTTTTTATACCATATAATTCCATATAATTGAGAAAAATATATCAAGTTTTATCCGCCTACCAGAGATGAAAACTACAACTAGTTCCCCCTGAGTTTACTGACTACTCTTTTTGGCCCTACTATAGTTGTATATCTTGATTATTTTGTGTTAATTAATTCTTACAGTTCCATGTTACTTTCGACTTCAATAAATGGATGGCTTTCTTTAATTTCCTCATCGATATTTATGCTATGTTATTTTCGTCATGATTGATAGAATTATCTCCTTCGTTTTTACCAGACAGATTTAGTAGCTTAGTTTAACACTCTGGCGCGATCATCTTCTGATTCAAGGATTTCGACCTTTCTATAATCACTTGATGAACTCCATTATAGCAAAACAACCCTCAATTATCAACAAAATTTGGAAATTTAAACTCCATCCAAAAGTGCTAACTAAACGTTTTTGATGACTCCTGTACAATTTGGTTTTTATGATGTATCTGGTTTTGAAGCTAAACGACTAATTTTCAAACAATATTTATTTCAAATTATATTAGAATTTAGTGAGGAACTAAGAGGATTTATTAAAGGCCTGTTTTCTGAGTTAAAGATAACAGTTGATTGATTTATTGATTTAAGAAAAAATAAATAAAAGCCCAAATAAGCATTTAAAGGATAAAATTGCATCTTCAGTTGAGAACTTACAATCGAAATTGCAAAAAATATATTTTCGCAATTCCGGGAATAAAGTAATAACTTCACTTCATTTTGATAGGGACTGAAGTATCACATTTAATCCCTCCGGGATCAAATAATGACAGAAATCCCGGAAGAATGAAATTACTAACAAATAATTTTAATATGTATTTTATTGAAAAAAATTATTTAGAATGGTAATGTTACATATTTACATTAACATTATTACAATTCGCAATATTAACTAATTTTTGCTGGGTTAATGCAGCAGATAAAGATACTTGATTCATACCAGATACGTCATTTTCATATTGAACTGGCGTTTGTTCCGATAAAGCTGCAGAAACGTTACTACGGCAACGTTTATCAAGACCTTCTATTAGTAAGTGTTCTTTAAGAGAGACTTCGCAATCGCAAAATCGGAAATTTTTTAAACACAACAATTTTCGTTATTTCTTAACATTTTCATTCAGTTCCGGAAGAGCGAAAAGTATTGTATATATCTTGGGACTGAAGTAGTATTCTTAATCCCTCAGGTAAATTATGACCCTCCCTTCGGTCGGGCCATAAACTTTACCTTCGGGATTAAAACTACTACTTCATTCTATTTCGTGATGTATCTGGTTTTGACTCTAAACGACTCATTTGTTGCAACAAACTGATAACTTGATGATTATTGTTTTCTTTTAGACTACAAATTACAGTCACTGTGAACGCTAATACAACATGATGTTTCTACTATAGATTATAATTGCATTATCATACTGTTTATTATCATTTTTTATTGTAAATAAATATTTGTTATTTATCACCATTCCAATAACAACGTTGCTATGACTCAGGTTTTTATGATAGATGCAGAGGCATTATAATAATTACTTACTTAAATTTTGTGAAAATAAAAACACTAAACAAACATGTTACAATGTTTAGTCAATCCTTCTCCTGCAATAAGTAACGATATTGGCCAATCAAGAATTATCATCAGATAATAAGATTATTCACTCAAATTCACGATAAGGAAAAGGAAAATTTTGTATATTAAACCTCTGAATTATGTTTAACTGTTTTCCGTTATTAATGTAACAATGTAACTGATAGTAATGCACCCAACCTTTATTCAATCGAACATACGTGTGTTTAAGACATTTATTAACAATACAATATATAAGCTATCATTTATTTCCCCTTTGAATCCTTTTTAAATACCTAAGCAACTATAGGTAATTATTTATAATTATTATTCCCTGCAGATTCCTAGTGAATGTACATACATTGACAAAATAAAAAAATATTTAAATATCAATATTAATTATGAATATGGCATTATAAATATCCTTTCACCATTTGTTACGTAAAATAATGTTTATTCAACAAGAAAAACAGTAAATACGATTTTTACACCCGATCAAGTGATGTGCAGGAACTGGAAACATTTCGCAGAATTAAAGTTAATCCGATGAGTAAGTGGGTAACTATTATCGTCAAAATGTTAAGTTAATTAAATATATAAAATAATTATACACTGAACGTGTGTAAATTCGTGATATAATCGATGTAGTGCTATTGAACAAACGTTGGTCAATGAATATTGTAAAGATGTAAAGTTGCTCCAATAAATTCTTCTGAAATTGGAGCAATAATTAAATGGTTATTACATTCTCCTGTAAGAGAATAATGTTCATATTTAATTACTTTGGACACCTTTGGAAGAATGCCCACCTAGGTAATAGCCCTAAATCTAACTTATTATATAAATAAATAGTTTTGCTTTGGTTTAATTAATTCTTATACTTAAGTATTGTGCCTTAAACAATACTTAAGTATAAGAATTAATTAAACCAAAGCAAACCTATTTTTTGGAATCAATTTAACTTCAGCATTATCTCAGAAAATGTAGCTATTAAAACAGATTATTTCAGAAAAATAAAAAATTAATTAAAAATAACTTATTTTTGTTGTTCAGGTTGAAAACCTTTTTTGGCCTTACCGTACCTATTTTTTGAAAATATTTGTGTGCCAGTCTAGTTGTTAGCTAGTTTAGATTATGATTTCGGTGTTCACAAGATAAATGGATATTTTTAATATGATCGCCACGGGCCACTCCATTTTTGATCTCATACAGCATACATCGTATATTTAGTTGTTCACTTAATTCCTCTGAAGCATTTTACGATCTTCAGCGTAACATTTTATGAAGTGAATTTTTATTTTAAACCAATAAGTCACTTCATCTGTAAAGCGGATTACTTCTCACAACATAAACTCGAAATGAAATTGCACTTCTGAAGCTTTAACGATTTAAGGCCAAATAAAATTGTAACATAATTACGCAACGAGGTTTTTCCACAAAGATACAATGTTTGTGTTTTAAAATATTTCACTTTGTTTGATACAAGAAAACAAGGCGATTTATAGAGTGGGGGGGTAAATTTTACCTAGTACCACCAAGGTGGTTTTAGGAAGTTATATGAATAAAACAGGAATTAGTGCCACACACCAAAACAGAAACATGACCACTGACCAGCATCGAACGCGTATTTCGGAGTTAATGCTCCTTATCAGCGTTGCAAACAGATCAAGGAACAAAACTATCAAAAATTTAGTACTTTGCAACCTTTGATAGATAGTTTTGTTCCTATCCATATTTTACGCTGATGAGGAGCAACGATTCTGAAACACGTGTCTGTGGCAATTGGTTTTATTTTTTTGGGATGAACATGAATTAATAGCCATTAACAATTTTTGTGTAATGTAAGGATTCTTGAAGAGGTCAACAATAGTAGTTATAATTTAATTACTACAGTAAATATTTGTTTTAATAATTTGTTTAATGAATCAGATTTATAAACTTTGGTTAATACTTTGTCCTTACATGAAACGGGAATTTATCCCTACTAAAATTGAGCAGTAAATAAATACCCGATGTAAAAATACACGCTGCGTTCAGACAGAGGTGGGTATCGTAATAAAAACAATCGTTGGTCGTACATGTTGTGTGATATTATGCATTTCAGAGTAATTCAAGTTCAATGCACTAGTGGCTACACTAAGCAACTTCAAGGTAAGCCGTTAATATGATAATCATTCGAGGAAAATAAAAAATGGTGAATTTTCGTGGGCAATTATTGTGAAGGATATTGACGTGGACATAAGTGACAGAATTTCAAAATTTCAAATTTTGAAATTAGGTCAAGAGTGAAGTACCCCTATTTTTCCAAAATATTTAAAGATATTTGCAAAAGTTGTTTGGCATTGAGAAAAGATGTCAAATACCAATATAGCCACCTAAGACCGACAATAATCAACAATAATAAAAACAAAATGTTTTTCGAGTAGGCGCCTGTAATTTGGTATTTGACATCTTTTCTCAATGCCAAACAACTTTTGCAAATAACTTCTTTAGTAACTTCTTTGCGAAAACTGAAAAGTTAAATTTTTTGGCCATTTCACCCTTGTAAACCCCAGCCGGGGACATACTGTATATAAGCTAGAACGAATTCCTGTGTTTAAATCAAATTCCTATTACTCCAGGAAACGTAGGCTCAAGGTGGAAAACTATATAGGATTTGATTTTTATTTTTTTTTATACTGGTCTAGGGATGCTCAATTTGGGTCTGAGTTTGTGGGACACAGCTGTCCCCGGAACATCCCCATCCACCCCCCCAAAGGGTCTTTTTTTTTGCTTTTTGCTTTATATCGAGCTTGCGGTGCATGCTATCGCAAAAGTACCTATATTGAAAATTAAAGAGGAATAAACAGTGCACAATATGAGCCATGTTTGGTTGTTGTACGTCAAACCGTTTCTTTGCACGGGCACCTCAAAGTTGGCCCTCCCTTTGAAATAGACACTTCGTCATTTTTTTATTGTGGCTCACAGACAATACTAATTAAAAATAAAACATATGGCAGTTTGTCACCGATAAATACCTGAGTTTTTGGTATATATCTGTTTTTTCTGACATTGCTCTTTTTCGAGATACAGGGTCGGCCATCCCAAGATTCACTCCATCGTATCACCTATATAGGATAGTTCAAAATTTATGGTATTATAGACTTCAACGTGCTGTTTGAAAATACGTATCAGACGATCAGATTTTTTCGCCGGAACTACCCCTTAACCTAAAAAAAGCGTTTTTAGGTTAGGTTTTTCTTTAATATTCGCTCTTCAGGGCACTCTATGAGAAATCGTCACGTATTGTTGTATACTCGCTTATATGGTTTATTATTACTGAATATTAAAGAAAAACTTAACCTAAAAACGCTTTTTTTAGGTTAAGGGGTAGTTCCGGCGAAAAAATCTGGTCGTCTGATACGAATTTTCAAACAGCACGTTGAAGTCTATATTACCATAAATTTAAAACTATCCTATATGAACAACCCCGGTGATACGATGGAGTGAATTATAGGATGGACGACCCTGTATCTCGGAAATGAGCAATGTCAGAAAAAACAGATATATACCAAAAAATCAGGTATTTATCGGTGACAAACATATGTTTTATTTTTAATTAGTATTGTCTGTGAGCCACAATAAAAAAATGACGAAGTGTCTATTTCAAAGGGAGGGCCAACTTTGAGGTGCCCGTGCAAAGAAACGGTTTGACGTACAACAACCAAGCATGGCTCATATTATGCACTGGTTATTCCTCTTTAATTTTCAATACAGGTACTTTTGCGATAGCATGCACCGCAAGCTCGATATAAAGCAAAAAGCAAACAAAAGACCCTTTGGGGGGGTGGATGGGGATGTTCCGGGGACAGCTGTGTCCCACAAACTCAGACCCAAATTGAGCATCCCAAGATCAATGTAAAAAAAAATAAAAATCAAATCCTATATAGTTTTCCACCTTGAGCCTACGTTTCCTGGAGTATATTATTATGTATTTGTTGATTTGTTAATTTATTATGTTTTGCAGTTTTACTACAATTCTTTTTTTTTTCGTTGTATACCTTGTAACATGAAAGCTTGTCACTTGTAAGGTTAGAGTTAGAGAGTAGTTAATTTTGATGAAGGCGCTTCTCAAAATTTAATAGGAAATCAACTCTGGAATGACTGGGTTTGAGCAAGTTATTAACGATTAGAGTTAGAGAGTAGTTAGTTTTGATGAAGGCGCTTCTCAAAATTTAATAGGAAATCAACTCTGGAATGATTGGGTTTGAGCAAGTTATTAACGAGATACCAAACGAGGAATATGGAGAAAAATTATCTTCAAAACACTTTTAAGGCTATCAGAAGAAATGATGATAGGCAGGATGGAGATTTACATCCGATACCTAGATTTTAAACAAAATTCGCCATAATATTAAAATGTAGTAGGTATATAGCTTATGTCGTGTAAGTGTTCTTTTTTCCTATAATAATTTCGTTAGTCGAAGTTTCTATAAACACCAAAACAGTAACGCTGCACTTACGAATTATCATAATCCAGAGACGATTTAAACTGACTCGAGTTCTAACAACCCTCAGATCATGTCAACTTGAATGGCGACGCGCGTCTAGAGCAATGTTAGTGTTTTGGTGTTTGTGGAAACTACGACGAAGCTATAATTACTACATCAAGGATTCTAACCCTCCAGGATTTATAGTAGTCTTTCTCCAGAAAAAGTCCTTATTTCATAAACAAATTATGTCTGCAGAATATACTAAAAATATTCTTAATAACGTTATATATCTGTAGATTCTAGAAACATTTAAAACGCTCCACTCTTAATATATAAGATATAGCTGAAGATTGAGAGGATATTGCTAGAATATTTAAATGTTCACGATATATATTTTCTGCAAGTTTTGACAGAAAACCCAGATTGAAATGAAAAATTGGAAGAAAAAATTTTATGGTTTAACCGGAGAAACGTTAGAAAAAGAAAAGTAGAAAAAATTGGCACATTACTTGAAATGAATTAAAAAAACATATAAAATAAACCATTTACAGCATGAATTTAAATGAAATATTTGGTGTGGCATTATAAGCAACTGACCACTACAACCATATAATCCTTCCCTCAAATTTAAATGGTGAATCGTACTTATTTTTCTTACTAAATATTTTTGCTGGCATTTTGGATGATTTATCACTAGATTTAAGAAGAAAAATGTGGTCCATATGTAGGACAGAGCTCCATCTTATTTCCCCAATGAGGTTAGATATCATCTGAAAGAGATATTTCCTCGACAATCGACAATAGATTGGCAGAGGAAGTGACTTTAAGTGGCCAGCAAGGAGTCCTGACTATAACCTTTTAGATTTCTAATTTTGAAGAAAATGAAGTAGGTACTTAGGTATATTAGTTTATGCCTATGAAATTCATTCACGAAATGAACTCTGGGAAAAAGTACAAAATGCAACTAATGCTTTCATCAAAAGAATTTAAAAAGGCATAGGAGTAGGAAGAGGCCACGTAGAACATTTATTTTGCTAGTTTTGTTTATTATTCCGATTTATCGACCAAATAAGAACACTTATAAGCCTGTTTAAATTTTTTTAACAGTATAAATCACAAAAGCTTTTTTTTATCGGATGAATTTCTCTTTGTAATGAATAATAATTTTGCCAAAAAGTGATTTTATGAGAAAAACTGTCGAATGTCAGTTTTTCGAGCAAAATTACTGATTGGCAAAATGTCTAATTTCTGATTATAAAAACTTATCCATAAAAGAAAAGCTCAAGTGTTTTTTGCGAGATTTTTTGACGATAGAACATGCACCTTTCTTATGGTTGTCAAAGTGACAAAAATATCATTGTCAAATAGACTTTTTTATAGTTTAGGAGTTAATTCATCAATTTAAAACACTTCTGGAGATTCTGAACTGTTTAATGGCGTTTTTCTCGAAAACGGTTAAAATTACCAAACAAGTACAACAATTTTACATATCAATGATGTTTTCATCATAATATTTTCTAATCTAAATTACCAGAAAAAGTTTCGTTTAAAAAATGTATGAAGTAATAAATAATACCTACTAATTTTGTAACAATTTATAAAGAAGTAACATTATTGCCAAAAAAGGCAAAAATTAATTCAACTTTGACACCCTGCAACTTTTCCCACAGCAACATTTTAGCAATAAGGCATGTATTTGGCCAAAGACAAATAATCTGTGGCTACTCTATATCCCATTAGTTATGGGAAAAGGGACAATAGCTAAGAGACAAAACAAACGTCTAGAAAATTAGGGATTCCTTTTTGGATACAACACAGTAGATTTCATCAGAAAATTAAATAAAAATGGCGAAATTTTGTTCAAGTCTATTGAACATTTATATAATTTATTGAATGGTAGTCCTGCAATTTGCAAGTATGAAATTAATTGAAATGAAGATCATTAATTTATATCAGAACCTGTTCAACATTGTACTTTTAGGCTTGGGCATGGACACATGCTTCCAAAAACGTGTTCTATTAATCGTATACGAGTACGTATGTTTTAATATTCCAAGACATTTAAAAACAATTTGGAAACACGTATGCTTAATTATTATCAAAACATTGGAATCGTATACCTACATTATAATTAGGGAATTTTGAATGCAATCGCAACTCTCGACCAGTTCACTTATACGTATCGTTCTTAGTCGGAAGTAAAGGATAAGATAAAAAAATGATTGCCAATTTATTTTTATAAATTCCACAGGTTTTCCAAAGAGATAATAATAATAATAATAATTTATTTATTAGCCATAATCTTAATCTTAACAATACAATATAATGTTTCAATAATATAATATAAATAATAATAATAATAATGGTCTAATAAATAGCAGAGCGAAAACCCCACGAAAGCAAAGCTTGTTTGTGGGGTTTACGCAGAGATTATAATAATCCTATCATCATTACGGCAGAGATTATAATAATCCTATCATAAGAACAGGGAAAATGTTTAAATGTCTGATAAGACCTGTACCCTGTACCACTTTAAATTGTTGTTGCATAAACGTAAACAAACTAGCAACTCATTAGGTTTCTTTAGTCAAATTTAATTAATGTGTTCTAGGAAGAAACGTTACAAGATAACTCGTACATGCGTCTCATAGGCGTACATAGGATACATTAGATATAACTTTTCTGTTGGATATATCAAAGATTTGTAATTTTGCTTACAATATTCATAGGTCGAACGATTACTAATATTTATAAGAAGATTATTCATAAAATAACTATACTTGAAAATATCATTGTCATTAATAGCAGATGGTAAAAGATAATCCAATCTATAGTATTCATTCTATTCATAAAATATATTTTTATCCATATTATATCCACACTGACGACTTACGATAGAATATCTTTCACTGATAACAAAATCAGAAATCGGAAGGACGTACAGGGTTATCCAACGAAAAGGCCCACCCTTATATTTTCTTTATTTTTCGAGTTAGGAAAAAATGTTTCAAATAAAAGTTGTAGTGAATCAAATGAACTCATTTAAAACCCCTGCAAAGAATATACAGGGTGTTCCATAAAAGCGGGACAAACCTAACTTACATTTTTTTAAATGGAACACCCTATATTTTTTTACATTTTTAAAATCTGTGTTTTTTGTGATTTCAAAAATATATATATGTTGCATCTTATCTTTTACTGTCTTTTATTTATTGCAAATTTCGTGAACAATATTATTTATACCACAGCATCTGCATGCGATGCGTATCAATCAGGTTAGTAATGGATGAAAAACAATTAATTTGACACTTATGCCTTACAGAATAATTGAATAAATTCAAAAAGCAAACTTTTCACCATGGCTAACCTGATTGATACGCATGCAGATGCTGGTGGTATAAATAATATTGTTCACGAAATTTGCAATAAATAAAAAACAGTACAAGATAAGATGCAACATATATACATTTTTGAAATCACAAAAAAACACAGATTTTAAAAATGTAAAAAAATATAGGGTGTTCCATTTAAAAAAATGTAAGTTAGGTTTGTCCCGCTTTTATGGAACACCCTGTATATTCTTTGCAGGGGTTTTAAATGAGTTCATTTGATTCACTACAACTTTTATTTGAAACATTTTTTCCTAACTCGAAAAATAAAGAAAATATAAGGGTGGGCCTTTTCGTTGGATAACCCTGTACACTCAATTTAGTAATATTGAATAAAAGCTATGGTTTTGAAAATATAATTACCTACTCTAAAATTTGTTTTAGTTACTAGGTACCAGGAAGTTCTTAGAAGAAACAGAGTTACAAATATGGCATTGGTCCGCTAGATCTCCAGATTTATCGCTTGTATGAGCATATGTGGAAAAGATGAGGACTTGGAGGAAATCCGTCACTATCCACAAGTAGCCTGGGACGAGAGTCGAGATCGTCAGACAGACCATTTAGTTTTGGAAATGACAAGTCAAAAATATTTATCTTCTTATGCATGCTTTGTAATTTAATTTTATACTGTTTTTCCATGTAGATTAAATTCTTTAGAAAATCATCTTGTCTTAAATCCATTTTACAGTTTTACATTTATATTGATACTATAATATCATGTAAATGCTTGCCATGTTTGTTCAATTAATTTGCTACGCCACTGTATGCAGATTAAGGAGTGAGGTCTTCTCTTGGCAAGTTAAAGGTCTCTTAGCTAGTGCTTCGTACTTTCACATAATCTCCGGTTTATCTTGAATAGTTTCGAAATTCAACACACCTCATGTTTTCATCAATCAGCCACTCATAAATTTACGTACCTTTGAAATTTCACTCACTATACTTCGTAAAAATTCAATTATTGTAATCACGTTTCTGAACCGCGTTAAAGTTGGGTGATGATTAATTTTTCCAGAAAATAATTACTTTGTGTATTTTTATATTATCTTAAATTCTTAAATTTTAAACGAGATTAAAATAAGTTTATCGGAATTATTATATTGAATGCAAACCTCTGGCATTTGGCGAGTTCTTGTATATTTTATCTCATGTTTTAAAGGACCCCGCACATTTAGATAGGAAAATGGCTTTCTGTGAAATTTAATAAATATGGGTGGAAAATGTTCCTTGAGTCATCCTGATCAAATGTCTCCATGGGCACAAACTTTTTTATCGGGTGGTTTTTGAGTTACAGAGGTTTGAAAGTAGCATTTTTTAGAAAAATTAAGCAAGCGATTAGGAGCTTAGGTCACCGGGGAAACAATTCCCCGAAGATGATGTTCAGGCTAAGGTCGTCCTGAGCACTAGGTCCAACCGGGATGATTTTCCATCTTGAAATCGTGATTTTTGACCTCCAACACCCCCCTGAAGCATACGGATGTGCCGATACGGGCTGAAATGTGGTTGTTTCCCCGGAGATGATGTTCACGGTAAGGTCGTCTAGCACACCAGGTGCATCCAGGATGATTTTCGATCTTGAATTTGTAATCCTCGACCTCCAAAACCCCCCCAAGGCATTCGAATGTGCCGATTCGGGATAAAACGTGATTGTTTCCCCGGTGACCTAAGCTCTTAATCGCATGCTTAATTTTTCTAAAAAATGCTACTTTCAAACCTCTGTAACTCAAAAACCACCCGATAAAAAAGTTTGTGCCCATGGAGACATTTGATCAGGATGACTCAAGGAACATTTTCCACCCATTTTTATTAAATTTCACAGAAAGCCATTTTCCTATCTAAATGTGCGGGGTCCTTTATAAACAAACAATTCCTAGGATTCTCGGTCATTCTACACATCAAATTAATTGATATCAATGGCCAAGAAAATGAAAATCACTACATATGAATATGGGTGAATTGTCTTATTCAAACTTTAAATTGACTGTAAAACAACTCACCCAACTGATTACTGAGAATACATCGGTTGCAGTCGTCATAGCTTACCTAGAATAAAATAAATAATTAGATATTTTTTTTTTTTTGTCTGGTTTTTGGCCTTATATGCGGTGTGTTTTGGCCACAATTAGATATAATATCAACGAAAAAAATTAAATATAAAGTCAGAAACCACAACTGAGAGAAGAGCGACAGGATAATCACAATTTAATAAATCATAACCACATCAAACGCCTTCGTGTTTTTTTTATATATTATTCCTGTTATTTATATACTTTGTGGTAGAACAATATATAATGTGTCTAATATTTTAAAATATTCTTTTAGGTAAATTACTGAATGTACTTTCCTGATGAATACCAATCAATCAATTTGTTTAATAAATTAATCGAATACCGAACAAAGTGTATGGAAATTAATTTAGACACAAACTAAATTACAGTTTGTGTGTAATCTGTTAAGAATCGATGGCGAATGGCGATGTATTAGTTTTTGCAACTATTATAATTTCTAAACAATTTAAACTAAAAAAAGATCCGTTTCGCTTTCGATTGAGGATTATACTTTTTTACACATTTCTTTCATTTTACGAATAACAAATAATAAAAACGCGAAAAATTAGGAAAAATAAATTTACGTGACAACCGCGCGTTCATAGGTTCCTAGCGCGCATCTTACAAAAAAATGATAAGACAATACTGGTTTCAGATTATACTATGTAGATATAAACTGATATCCCCTAATTTTTTCCGTAAAATTGAAAACGTTAAAAAGTTTTTATACTCTATTTACTGAACACAAATAGTTAAGCTCCTCCCCACAAATACGCGCTAAATTTGAATATAATATTTCTATTTATAAGAGTAAATAAACTGTAATAAAACACCAAATAAAAGTGATAGACTTATTATTTTGCTCTGACGTCCTAAATTAGTCACTACATTGCCATTAGAACATTCCCCTGCCAAGCCATCCTGACTTCCTCGCAGATAAGTGCATCATAACCAAGGTTGTCTTTAATTCGTTGGAGGATAATAGTATATTATTCGACAAGTATATATATATATACTAATTTAAATAACTCACGAAGATGAATTTTACAGCGAGTGCTGTAATTCATCATGTGAGTTATTTAGTATTACCACGAGTTAAATACTATACTTTATCTACGATTATAACAATAAATCGAATAGAAATCCGATTTCATCATTTTTGGCACAATTATTACTTAACTTAATTAAATGTCAAAACTATTCAAATGTCAAATCACTTTCCTCCCCTCAATAATATTGGACCATTCTATTTCACCGTATCGGAAAAGAATTTCTATTGGACAGGCTAGGCATGAAGTTAAAAGAGATTGGTGGAAACAAAGATTTATCGGTGACTTTTTACGACTATAACTCAACGCTATATGTTTATGGATAATATTAATTGTTCAAAACCAGTTGATTAATTAATAGATAACCTAATAAGAGTAGATAAAAGTTTATAACTCATAAGTGATAAACTAAAAAAACAGTATTTTGGTGCATCGTATCATGAAAACGTGACATTATAAATTCACATTAAAAAAATATCCATTTCTTTCACTGTTTTGACGCCTCATCAGTTTTATAGCCGCTCTGTCGCGACAGTGCCTTGTATCACACTACTACAGTTATATACCAATTATATTTTAAAGATGCCTATAATAGTAATAATTAACGAACTTAGTAACATTTAATTGATCTGAAAACGGAAACATTATTTATGAATATTACGTGCAATTATTATTGGCAATATTCACATGGCGGTTTTATTAATGAGTCTATGCGATAAAAAAGTAATGAGCAAAAATCGAATGTGTAATTAATTATTTACACTGGTGTTTATATTAATATTAAATAAGAGAGACTGATGTAGGTACAGGCCCAGTTTACTAAATACTATTATAGTGTATTTAAACTTTGGTACAGGTAAATGTTTTTTTCAAAAGAGAGTGACGCCTCGCCACAGTGAAACAATTGACACGATATTATCAAAATATTCATTGAACTTAATTCTGGGAATCACGCCAAATTCTAAAAAATAAATAGAAATAAGAAAATTGCCAAAATATGTCAAGATAAAAGTGTAGTATCAAAGGCAAACCTCAACAGTTTGACCCAGAAAACCACTGGGGCAAACTGTTGAGGTTTGCCTTTGATACTACACTTTTATCTTGACATATTTTGGCAATTTTCTTATTTCTATCTATTTTTTAGAATTTGGCGTGATTCCCAGAATTAAGTTCAATGAATATTAACTATCCGCCACAAATAAACTACAAACAATATTATCAAAATAATTTGGAAATAAAAGCCTATTTACGGATGGGTAACTAGGCGTATGTTAAGATTGTAACTTCTTAACGTACGAACAAAATTAAGTAAAAAAAATCCATGGTCTACTGATTTGAAGGACTAAATTTCAAAATTTGAATATTTTTAATTAAACAGCCAAAACAATTTCATTTTCTTTTTTGGCAGCGTTAAAAACAGTTGAGGTACCTATTGTTGACCACATTCACAGGGTGAGTCAGTTTTTTTAGCAGGACTTTTAACATTGATAGAAGGCCTTTAAATAAAAAAAAATTTTTGAAATAAGAAATGAGTGTAAAAAAAGTTTAAAATGTATTGGTCCAACTGTTAAAAAAATATGAGCCTCTTAACTTTTGACCATTTAGGTACCACTCATAAGCAAAAAAATATGACAAAAACACCTTTTTCCAGTATAGATTTACGTCCAAAATGTAATCACCATCACTAAAAGCAATCTTCTGTTATTTAAAAAAATTAAATTTTGTGAAAATCTTTGATGCTCGATAGCACCTTAACCTCGACCTTAACCAAGCACATTTAGATGGAGATAAGTTGGGCTAAATTGTTTTATATTGATCTCAGGAAGATGTGACAGAACCCCTGTATATTTACTATATTTCATATAAAAAAGTAGGCGTTTTCCATGGCGGTAAAGTAAAGATAAAGATACTCAAACACGTCGACGTTTCTTATGTGTCCTTATATCATTGTGGTGAACTATTATGAGGTTTTTGGGCAACATACTGTCAGTTAAGTTGTAACGAACTGATTTTTTCCGTGAAGGATTGTCTGTTTTGTTTAATATGGCAGTCACTTGGGTACACCCTGTAGCCTCTGTTAGTATTTAAGTCCTGGTTTAGTTAACATTGAGTTGTAAAAGCCGCTGGTAAACAGGCAGTAAATTAATCGATTAATTTCCGATAATCCCCGGTATAGCTAAAATCCGTGAATTCTTCAAAGTAATGACGGAAGTAAAAATCATTAGTTACTAAAACTTGTAATACGTGTCTGTTTTAATCCGGTTCTCTTCGCAATAGTCTTTCTAAATAAAAATTGCAAGCAGTCTATTTCCGTTTATAGATGCTCCGAGTAACTGTTGCAAATTATGTAACACGCTCGGGCTTAGTACGTAACGTCTCTAGTCCGAGTCACGTGTTCAAATTCAATCCTGAGCTTGAACGCGCAGCTGAATACGTCGGCAAATATTTATTATAAATTTGCTGAAAACGGTCATTAAAGAATCTTTGGTTGTTCCGCTTGTTTGTATTACATGTCATATCACACACTCACCGGCTGAGCCTTACATTGTCCTGTTCATGGAGGTATGACTCAGTCTCAGTGAATGTCCCTCAAACATGGTAACATGGATTTATCATACGCCAGCGAGAAACATTTCAATGTCCAGCGAATGATCTAAATCATTGTTTTTGATTAAGGAAGAAATATTTTTCCTGGTAGCGTAGCTCTGTTTGAGGCAGTAGTTATACGCGATTATTAATCAGGAAACTCGGAATACAGGAAAAGAATATCTGTGGCCTATTAAACGCGCTCCGATATACATATTTGTGTCCTGCTAGACAGTCACACTTGCTCCCTTGCTCGCCTGAACCGATTGCTTTCACAGCATTATCAGCTGTACGTACGTACAAACCCTAACCGAATTTGTTTAAAAACTGTAACCACCGAATTTGTCCTACATTCTACATTTAATAAAGATGTTATGTGCTCTATTAAAATTCGCGAGTTGTCATTTCCGTTATGTATCACTAATTAAACCTGTTTGGGAAATTGTCCAGTCCGCTAAAAACAACAGTCATCCCTGGATCCCTGGACAGAAAGAACCGTCTTCTTTACTGATTAGCTACTCCGCAAGCGTTCTCACCCCGGTGAGCCAGAGAGTGCTGATCCGCTGATCCTTGCACGAAACTGGCGCCCGAGATTCCGTCTTAAAAAGTGTTATTACAAAACTGGAAAGTACCTACTGTTTGTAGGTAGTGAGTTGCAAACAGCCCCAGCTAGGTAAGAAATAGCGTCACAAAGTACTTAGTACTTAGTATTTCTCTAGTAATTAAATAAATGTCCAATTCTATTATTTTATTAGCAACAAATTATTACATTATTAATTATATACTTAATGAATCTTGGTGCTTACGATGAACACGCATGTATATCCTACAAGGGACCAGCCTGATTGAGAGAAGTGTAGAGCGACAGACCATTAAAATTGATGTGGAGCAGAACAGGGCCACACTGGGAAAATTAATAATTAACGATTATGAACATTTTACTTTAAAAGAGAGTGATAGTAATAATATGCACCACGATTAGTCACACGTTCGAGAGTTATGCAATAATACTTCAGTTTTCAAGGCACACTTTTATTTTTTTGATATAGAAATTAAAGTTGATGGCTTTTATTTCAACTTAGAAGTTCATTGACGTCACCACTTTATCCACCTTGTTCAAATTCGAACACAATTTAGTTTATCAGCGTTTTCCTTTGTCGTCTTGATCAACCCTTCGCCAACTCCTGCGGTTTCATTACTTTTACTAATTGTAGAAAACTTTTCCTGAAAATCTTACATGCCATGTAACACTCAGGTCTTCTGCATCCATTGTTATTCGAAGACCGGCGAATTATTTACATCATGGATGCGATATTATTGCACACCCAGGAATGTATGTATATTATTGTATATATACGGTTTAACAGTACGAAAATTAAAAAAAAAGTGAAATAGCTGTTAATTAATACCATTAACACTAAATACGATCCTGTACAAAGGGCAGGTAGCCGGTGAGTGCCCCGGACTGAACAGGTAGAAGCAAAACGTAGACAGCTGGGGAGCCGGTTCTAAGGTTACTTCTCCTTCACAGCTCCAAACCCGCCGAACAAAGAAACCTCGAACCAACAACAGGGGTGATTGATCGGATCCACTTCCTCTAATTCCATTTGAAAAGCTGATTATTTAACGATACGTGAATTACAGACACTGATTCCTTTTGTTACCTTCTTTATAAAAGTAGAACGAAAAAATAAAGGATACTTATGGCCGTATCTTTCTATTGGGTTATATAATCATTCTTTTGATTACCCAAAATTAGTAACTTTTCTTATAACACCGAAGATATTCAACATTATCAACACCTCACAATTAACATAATGAAATGTTGAAATTTTGATACTAAAAAGAATATTCTCACCGTATAAGAGAAACCGGTAACAATGGGCAATAAGTATAGTAAATTTTAAATAATTTTTTTTCATTGCTACGCTAAATTGCAAAAAATATACAGGTTATCGCCAAAATTTTGTCGGATGTTAGATATTTCCGGCTAAACCGGAAGTTAGATGTATAAATGGCATATACCTTTATAACCGCAATAATATACCATATTGATTTCCGTAATAATATACAGGGTGAAGAAAATTTGAAAAAACCGTTTTTTGACACACCTCGTATATTAGAGGTTCTATTGCTTATTCGACCTTACATTAGGATTCCTCATAAAAAAATACATGAGAGTAGATTTTGGTTTTTCGTTTTAGCCCAATAATAAAGCCAGGAGATCGAGTGAGCCTCTTACGTGGAACACCCTCTACTTAAATACAATAACAAGGAACACAAATAAACAAATGAATCAGTATGTTCAACGTAAAATATAAAATTATTATGCATTCGTTTATAAATAAAATGTCTACGTGAAGCCTACTTTCGGGTTTCCTATAATTTACAATTTATTTATTTTTGATTTTCAAATATTAAGACTACCTACATAAAAGATATCTACTAATCCGATATGAAATAAGTCATATCCTGAGGTCTAATGATGTTTTATTATTGTTGATGTTTGTATATTATTATAATTAGCTTGTTTTGTTATGACACACAATGTACACAAATGCATAAAAACATGTTATTTTTGGTGCTTTGAGAATAAAATTATCCACTGAACAGGAATAATATACAAATAAAATAGATTTAGGTTTTTTTTTGGTTAGGTATCATCAGCGATCAGAGATAATTCATTTTTGTAGGTTTTGTTACTAATCCAGATATACCGGGAATAAGTAGATACAGTAACTTAACGCAGATGCGGTTTTTGTCAGCCTATTTACCTTATAAATTCCGAGATATATTCAAACATTTCTTTGCGAATAAAACTGAAATTCAGTCTTCTAGCATGTACATTGTTAATGCATTTCAATTGCATTGTCTACTAATATTAGAAATTTGGTAAACAAAAGCTCATGAGTAAGGTGGTACAAATAAACAGTTTGCCGAATATTTTCACTAGAATCCACTATTTTTTTTGTTGGAATTTAGTCGTTTTTATTATCAAATAAGATACTCAATACAATATTCAGTTTGCAAAAAAAAATGCCTGTCGATTAAAAAGTGGACCACAATGTAGGTAGTATGTACAGAATTTATATAGGTATACAACTAAACAACAAAGTTTTGTAAACGGTTCGTGAAAACTAACCAAATACAAAAGTGAGTATCGGATATGTGGAGCTGGGCGCTCTTGCAAACCGTGTTTGTTAACGAAACGTTCATTGTACAAAGTTTCGACAACTGTCAGTTTATGCAGTAAATGACCTGATAACAACAACAAATGTCTACATTGTGTCCTTCAGCAATTGTTAATTAAAACAACGTTCGCAGCAGACGTTATTGCATATATTAACTAAGTCAGCACCGTTGATGATGATATCTCTGGGCTATTATCCTTATATATACATGTATGACTTGATGTTCAAGTTCATGGGATCAAGAGGTTAATAAACAATTACTGTTCGACACCTAATTATTGTTCATTTCGTTATGTTTCACGTTTAATACAATGCAGCATGCACTCTTTGAAATATACCTGTTTTTAGTATTTATCTATTTTTAGTAGGTAACGTATACTTTTAAAATACTCTATAAATAAAATTACTTATAATTCGACGAAAATGTAATCGTAAATTCTTTTTGAATCTGCCGAACTATTTGAACTGATTACGATTTATGTAGGTGATATTTATTAATGTCTATTATACTGGCAAAAATAATTATTGTATTCCTAAAAACTTAAGCTTACGTATACGGAAAACCCAATTATATTTATCCAAAACACATGACAACTGACGACAAGTTCACATTTAATTCCGCAGAACGTATTATAATTGGCTTGCACATAAATCTCAAAACGTGTCAAATATTTCAGACTTGCCAAAAACTCATATTCATATAGGATTATGTTTGTTTATCGTTTACAAGTAAAATATGAGGTTACAAATCCTAATGTCATTTGTAACAAAATCAATAAAAACGTGTCCTACAACGAATGTAGGTACAAATAAAAATTTAATTAGTATTGGGTGATGCTTGTCAAAACGTATGTCCTAAATACTCACATAAAATACATAATTAATAAAATAATAATAATAAATGTATTCATCATTCATCATTGGTTGCTATAAATCACGAACTGCCTAAACTAATGCAATTAGGTTGCTTGCATATTCAAAATAATGGTAATAAATAATATAATACGTACTGTTAAACTGATCAACAAAATAAACAATAAACTTTGGAACTGAGTAAATTTGGATTCCTGCCAGCGATTTAGTTCTGTTTGAAGCATTCGCTAGTCCAATCCTTTGTGTTTTAGTGAAAACACGAACTGATAGACGCGAGGATGATAATCGAGTCAAGATAAAATGACGAAATAGAGGGTTGCATTAAAAGTGATCCAAATCTGTATTACCCCTGAAATCTGATATTATGAGCGACTTGAATTAAAGTCAACTTGCATTCGAACAAACCATTCATTCCGAACACTGCAAGATATTCCTTGCTTGCATGAGTTAAAAATCGTTGGTGGAGGAACCAAATTGCAACCATGCCTTGGAGATGCTTGGTGAAAGTCGACAAAAATTTTAATTTCTCGAAAACACGTAATTTTAAATCCTTGGTATGAACCGTGGACATTCTCGTTGGGTAAAAACCGAGGTAAAAACGAAGTGCCTATAACCTGTCTGACCAAAAGATATAAATAGACTCCTCCCCATTAATTTTACGGTTGCACAGAACGGTGTGCGCAATAGTCAGTTTTACTCAATGAAATTAATGATAGCCATCAGATATCGATGAAAACCTAACCTTAAAAAAAAGCGTTTTAACATTTAATCATAATATTAATCGTTTGCATTACATACCTTAATACTTAATACACAACCTTGTCTAAATTACATTTCCAACGAGTTTTGGTGTTGGCAGGGCAGGAGCAAACCCAAATAGTTATTTTAGGCAACTGTCACAAAAAGTGACATTTTACGAATCCATAGCTTTCATAAAGTGTCATCTTTTTGTACTCATTTGTCAATCTTACTTTTTTCGGTAGCTTTTACTTCACCGACTCTTGTCAGTTGGTTGAGGTGCACCAAATTTTTTTAGGCAACTAAGGCAACTGTCTCAAAAAGCAAAATAATTAATACATGAAGCCGTGAAGTAAAAGCGGTCAAAAAATAAGATCGACAAACGAGTACGAAGAGATAACACTTTACGAACGCTAATGGATTCGTGAAACGTCACTTTTTGTGCCAGTTGCCTAAAAAGCAATTTTTGACAGAAAAAGGCGGCCATATTACCCTGTCACATGCATCTCTACGTTCGTGTTCAATCTAATTCTTAATAAAACGAATATTCATAAAGAAAATATTGTAATGAAATATAGCCTAAACGATTTTTCTGTCATATTTAAGTCTCCTTCCTTTATACGTACCTACTTATATAAACGCAAGTATTTTAGTTTTTTCGAAAACGAAAATACTTTACACTTACAGTTTTCACATAAAACAACAGGTCCGTTTTTGTTTTCTTATTATAATTAGACGACGTGCAACAAAAAAAGAAAATGCACTCTCACAAAACGGATTAGTCGCCAAAACGAAAAACAAACAAACTATGACAGCGCATGACAGAATTGGGTCACTAGAATACTAGATGAGTAAGTACCAGATTGACGAAACAAATCCACATTATAGTCAACTAAAAATCTTTATCCAGGAAAACTATATCAGGAATCTCGGGTTGAAACTATTTCAATCAATTCCAACAAGATTGGGATTGAAAAATTATCATTTAAATGACAGGAGCATCGACATACGTTTTGACATGTGCGGCCTACCCTACACTTATGTCAAAGATTAGTTTATAAAAATAAAGCAGTCATTTAACTTAGCTTAAAATAATATTTAACCGTGATTCTCATTACCACTTTTCTACCTAAAAAATATGTAATATTTTGCAATAAAATTAGCAAACATCTAAACATAAATACATATATATTTAACTAACAATTAACTTTCGTCACACCATATTTGTCATAATTCCTATAACAACAATAAGTCATAAACTGGATTCTCGTTACTTCATCTCAGAGTTATTCCTTCTTGGGTTTATTTACCTGCCGAAGAGCGATCGTATAATAATTTTTACCTTGACATTAATCTGCAGCAGATTGTTTATTGTTATTATGACTAATAGTGAACCTAGTGCACAAAGAGATGAGAAACGAACGAATTCTAGGAATATTTTGAGAATATTACTCAGCCGTTATGAAGGCCTGATATTTACAGAAAAAGTGTCGAAATTCGTCACCGTATATCATGTACAATGAGAACCAGTTAAAACAATATAGCAGAAGTGTCTACACCCTCAAACTCCAACATA
This sequence comes from Rhagium mordax, assembly GCA_963680705.1. Taxonomy (NCBI): domain Eukaryota; kingdom Metazoa; phylum Arthropoda; class Insecta; order Coleoptera; family Cerambycidae; genus Rhagium; species Rhagium mordax. The sequence continues at coordinate 28,969,365 of OY796661.1, read as the reverse complement.
CAATATAAAATTATTCAAAAATATGATAATTATGTAGGCGGCAGCTTTTTAAGGGTAAAGTAGGAGGTGCTGACTTATGTAAAATTTGATAAACGAATTTAAACATCTAGATTACGAAGGTAGGTCGGTGAAGGCTGAACGTTATTATAAATTCAATTTAAAGAGTACAAGTAACGTGTTTTTTAAATTCGGTCTGTTGTGAAACAATTATTAAGATTAATCATACTGTCACAGTAATGAAAATTTGCATGAGGCAAAACTGTTTCCTGTTTAATAATCATTTCTTCGAGCAACATGAAAGGACTACACGAGTGTGACATATTTGCGCCTCTTATAATTCTTTCTACTAGATTATTAGGCCAAGCAAATCTAAACGTTGATTGTAAGAGTTATAAAAAGGCCCAACGCCGTAATAATGCTGGAAGGACCTGTATGTTTTTAAAATTTTGTAAAAAGATTTAAATTCTCTTTCCAAAAATATACAGGGCAGGGCATTCCATTTAAAAAAACATTGCTTTGTTTTTCTCACTTTTATTTGACTTTCAATTGTTTTTTTGGTGATATTTTCGAAATCCTTGGGAAAAATACTATAAGTTACGTTAAATATGTTATTTCCGAACACAAACCAAAAAACTGTGGTAAGCACGTTATAGGAATCACCCTGTACATATCCACAGGCACCAACGGATATTACGTTATCAACTTCTCGCTGCAATTTCACTCACGCACTTGCATCAAACTGGTAAATTAATAAAATTTAGAATTTGTAAGTTTTCGATTGAAATAATTTTTTAAAATGTTTTTTGAGACAGCCAAAAAATTCAGATAGTTAAATGGTACAATAAAGGACAGTCAAGGTGACAAATCGACGATTCCTACTGTTAAAAATTAATAGTAAAAAAACATTTTTACAAACAAACTTTTGTATAAATGTTCTAAAAAGAAGAAAATAAACTTTAAATTATATCAAACCCATCAATTTATTACATTATACAATTTATATGATATAAAAGCTTGTCGCGAGAGTTTAATATTGTATTCTTGTTTATTTACACAGGCAAATTTCGCGACAAGCTTTTATATCATATAAATTGTATAATGTAATAAATTGATGGGTTTGATTTAATTTAAAGTTTATTTTCTTCTTTTTAGAACATTTATATAAAAGCTTGTTTTAAAAAATGTTTTTTTAATATTAATTTATTTTTTATTTTTTAGTTTTTTTGTATTCTTTTCGTATTTTTCTCAGCAAACCCTTTCTTTTGATACCCATATTATGATGATAGATAAGAAAATTTTGTCCGCCATCTTGGGGCGTCCGCCATATTGAATTTAGTGTGATGTCATTTTATTTTTCGGATTCTTCTCAGCAAAACCCTTTTAATTGATACCCATATCACGGCGGTGCATAAAAAATAACTAGTCCGCCATCTTCGGGAGTCCGCCATATTGGATTTAGAATGACGCCACTTAGCTAAACATGCATTGTTATCCAAACTAAACGTGTATGCAAAATTTTAGCTCAATCGGTTGGGGATAACTATTTTAAAATTCAGTTGCAAGATTTGACCTAAACAAACAAACTAACATACCGTCAGATATTCTGTCTGATGTGATGTATTAAATGAGCGACAATCCTATTGAGCATGTTTTCGATACAACTTGTATTTCAATGCCAATGTAAACCTGGAACCACATATTTTGTATCCTATTTTATAAAGTGTCATATTTCTCTCACTTTAGGTAATATCATCGAGGGAAAAATGATAAAGAGACGCAACTGTCAAGGTTTCGAGATTTTAGTGTTGTATTTTTTTACCAATAGCTTCATGATTTTCTTTAATTTTAAGGGTTATACAGCCACATTACAAATACCTTAAGCACTAAAAATTGATGACACTCGTGAAGTTATTGGCAAAAAAATACAATTCTAAAATCTCGAAACCTTGACAGTTGCGCCTCTTTATTATTTTATACTCAATGGTAATATGTAGCAAAATGAAAATAATTTTCACAATGTTGCTATGAAACTTGAATGAACGAAGTAGTAGCAGGTATACATATGTAGGTATAAAAGAATTAGTATAATTTTACATATATTTTGAATATAAGGAACTTAAATAGGTAGATATCAATGGCGCCTTCATTTTACAAATAACATAGGTAGGTTTTTTTGCATACAGATTCTTTAGCAGTTCCTTTTATCTCTCCACAATGTTCTTGAATCTTGATACAAGGTTAAGGAGCAGGTGTATCTCGGATCATCCTATTCAGTAGTAGGTATACATAGTTTTACTTCTTTCCATTACGCTTATATGGATACTTACAAGGTGGCTCCAAAAACATCATATCTCCGACAAGGAATTATTTTAAAATAGGATTCCTGCACAAGTAATCAACATGCTGTTCTACTTAATCTTTGTAGTTCTTAAACTAAAAATAAAATACTTGATCCATTCTTAAGTCAATTACATATGTGCATTTGTTTTTTAAATAACCTATTTCTTTAATGTTCGCAGTTTTTTTTAGACATTTAAAAATAATTACCGGAACAGTGCTAAGCGAGGTGCTAAGTATATATTTTGCATTCTATTTTGAGATTTTAAGAAACGTATATTATTAATAATTTTCCATACTGATTCTACTCTCGACCGGCAATATTAACAAATGCTACAGTCTCGGTTTGATGTAGGAGAGCCTTATCCTTGGAGGATAAGAAATTTGTCATTTTGATTTCATTATACAATATAGAAAGTCTCTGCGACATTTAGATCAGCTTTAATTGACATTTTCATGGTTCATAATTATTGTTGTTATCATTAGTGTTCTCATTATAATGTTATGTATAAATAAATCTTAGATTTCTTTGTTTGCTCACTGAAACTTTGCAACTGAAAAAAATTTGCTTATAATATCAATTTGTTTCAATTCCACTGCTCTGCATTGGCGCTTAAGTGATTGGAGTGACTGAAGATTAACATCTACAAGGTAATTGTTAAGAATGTACTATACTATAAACAATATGAGATAATCAGAAATTTAAGAGTTTATGATAATATTTACATTTCATTTTCTGGGAACCAAATAGGAAGTAGGTATGTTGTTTTACGATGAGATATGTGTATATAGTTTAAGTATACAATATACAACACAAACATGTTTTTAAAATTCTTCTTACTTACCCGGAGGTTACTTACTAATAAGTTAAATGTTGTGCAGGTGAGGTATTAGTACTTTACTATAATATAGATTTGATTTCGGCAACACCTGTACTTCAGTTTTCACAGATTTGATTTTAAAGCCGCATTAGCTTGCAATTTTTTCATGCAATTAAAGGAGAGGCTTGGTAGAACTAGAAACGAGATAACTCCAATATCGTAAATTAATATGACATGCTGGATTTTACTTGTTTATTTATTTATTTCACCATATGTACCTACAAGAATTTTAATTTAATTACTTTGATATAGATCATCAATCAAGTTTAATTATGGTCATGGTCAAAGAGCTGATTGTGAATTTTCAATGGAAGGCCATTAAAACACTGCGTTCTCGGTAATTATACAAAGTAATATTAGCAATTTTTAGATATAGCTGTTAATTATTTTAATTTCACTAATAATTTCCGTGGCCCCTATATAGAGAACTTCTAACTTAAGAGAGAGAGCAAAATATCAAAAATAATTTGGTACAATATGGTTTTAGGTATAACAATTTGTTGGCAAATAATCGAACTGGAACCAGACTAGTAAGTGGTCATAATTAAAATGTTTTATCTTGTACGCTATTAACCATGATCGTTGAGTGAAAGAATTAGGTACCAAAAGGGGCACAACGTCGTAATAATGCTGGTTTCGAAATATAGGTGGAGCTTCCGTAGCGTTGGTTCAGGAACTCGAACTGCCAGTGTAGTTAAAATTGTCACATCCGTACGGACGAGATGTTACCTCCACAAGGTTTCAAACCTGAAACCACACTGTTATTCGTACGTAAACCAATGTTGCGGAAGCGCCATCTATGTATCGGAACCAGCATTATTACGGCGTTGTGCCTCTTTGTAATTCTATTACTCAAAGACTTGATCCAAAATCAATTAAAAAATTAAGTTACGGGTGCATCAAGAATTCTGCCCTCTGGCAACAAAACAACGTAAAGTCCAAATGGTACAAGCGACACTATTACAATAATAATAATTCTGATCCATTCAAGAAAAATAAATTCTTGACGATGATATTCATCAATAGATGAGGAATTACAAAAAAACTAAGTAAGTAGTCAAATAAGTAAAATAATAAAATAAAAAATTTCTTGAACAATTCTTACAGTACAGTATAATTGCGTAAATATATCTTTTAATTAACAGGTCTCAAAACGTCCAGATAAAAAACTGACGGATTAGTGCAGTTGAATTATCACTATAAACTAGGTGTGATAAAAAAAATATTACTGTTTTGTTGGTATATAAAATGTCTTTTATTTTTATCAAAATCAATATTTGATAGGGAATGACGATTATTTACGATTATAATATGTATCATTTCCATTAGTTCTTTTTTACTTTAGTTTATACATTTTTATTTTTTATACACAACTACAGTGATTTGATTGGTTACATTTTTGTGTCATCTGAGTAAAATAACTAATCAAAGACATATAATTTCGGATCCATGGCTTTAACCCATCCTTTATTGTAAGCGAGATATTCAAAATAGCTCCTCCAGTTTTTCAGTGTTCGAATGGTACCAACAAATAGTCTAAACCTGATTGTGATTAATGTGGATAATCTAAAATTAATAAAATTATCAAAGGGAGAAACAAACATACCGCCAAATGTAATAAAGAAACAATAATTCTTAGATTTGTTTATCTTGTCCTAATATTTGTCATTTAATGGAAGTTATTGTCATGATATCTATAAAAATTGAAAGGAAATTACCCGCTTTTTACGTCTTAAAATTTTAATGGACTTATTCGAGTTTTTCCAGTAAATAAGCATCTTAGTAGAAATCGAACATATAATTTCAGCGCATTCCATTTGACGTGTTAGCATCATCGGTGGATGATTAAAACCAGTTTTATTCATAATCAATATAAATAGAAAACGTTCAAGGGTTTCAATTTTTTTTTCAGATAAAATAAAATAAGTTGATATTCCTTTTGTTAATGAACTATACTACTGACTCGTCCTTAAATTTGTGATTCATTAAAGTTATTGCTGTATTATTTGCAACAAAGCAGATTTCCATGGAAGTTTCATCATAAAGGAGAGAGACATTCATATTTGAAAATATTTAAAATTTTGAGTGTTATGAGGTGTGATATTTCTTATATAATTCATTACTAGTGGTCGGATGTTCACAAGAACCAGACTTTTTCGATATAAAATAAAATTAATTTACATTATTAAATCAGTTTTAAAAAAGTCGAAATATTTTACCTGCGAACAATAGACACGCATGTATTGAACCATTTGTTTCGATCTGCTCCTGCCAAACGTACAGTACCCTCGTGGATCGAATATATTGGAATTACAGTTTAACGACGTAGAATATTTCTGCATTTAGAGCCAGTTCTGGATTTGAAGTTAATAACATCGTTTGAGGTGCATGGTGCATGCATCTGCCATTGTTAATTTGATTTTAAAACGCCCTTTGTCCTTTGTGATTTGAATCTCAGCGGGTTGAGTTTTTTCTCGAGTTTTTTATACAAAGTGTGATTGAAATATGTTTTCCTTTGTTGGATGAAAATGTTCAATGTTCGGCAACACACGCCGCCGTCTTTGTCAGTTGAATCGATAGTGCCTTTATTTTATTGATGAATGGTGTTTTTACAGTAATCTCTCGTAGTTTATTACGTTACTTCGAAAGATATATTGCTAGATTTCTATTATACATCTTCCGGCCTGCGTCGTCGTGAGTAATATAGCTGCTTGTTTTGTGATTCAGCTAGTTTATCATTGTATTAAGGTAAGGAGGGGTGCATATCCTTTAAATTGGTAAACAAATGGTATTCACCGCTGCCGTTTAAAGTAATCTTCGTAAAATTGCTCCCTTGATGTTCATACGTCAGCTAAGAGGTACTTATATTTACTTTGGATATTGCCAAAAACGTGGTTTTTATCAGAGCAGACGGCCTAACGAGCAAACACCCGTCAATATTTACGCCAGTTTTCTAAAGTGTGTATGTCTGCCTTTGTCTGGTGCATCGAAAATAGCCCTGCCCGTCCTTTACTTCATTGAAATCTGCAATTTTCATTTTTAAAGAATCTAAAGAATGTCTACTTTCTCGGCGCAATATCAGACCCCAAAATACCCTATTCTAGTATTTTAATGCCTATGTTGCTAAACTTCCATGTTCGTTGCTAAGAAACTATCAGAAAACCGTTCGGGAAAGTTACGTTTTCGGCCTACGCCGGGAAAATAACTTTCCCGGACTTATTTTTTATCTAAATTCATTAATTTATAACATTGATTGCGATTTAAAAAAAAAAATAGCGTACCTCGTAGTAAAAGCACATTCCCGGACTCCGTGTTACAATCTTTACGGGCGTCCGAGAATGTTAAACTTTTCCTACTAGGTACACAATATACTAGTTAAAATAATGGAGTAGCTTGAGGACTTGCATAACAGAATATTAAATTTGACGTGCTATTTATTTTACTAATGTAGATTTTAGATAAAAAATATGCGAAAGCGATAAAATTTGCTGCTGTCCCAATAAATATTCTAGAATATTTTTATCTGCAGCTCTATTATAATTTTAGCAAAACAAACATTTCCACAACACCTATATACACCGAGAGATAACATGAATACAATAATTATGGTCTGATGATTCATGTCATCATATGTTTGTACGAGTGTGTACATACTCATTGACTATAGATATGAGTATTTAAATGTTTAAAATGTAACAGATTTTACCGAGGATTTTACCTTTGAAACGTGCAAATCAATAAATCTTTATTGAATATTATGAAAAATGCTGATCATAATTATTATTAATTTAATTTCGAACACGAATTATTCATAGTCAATGTATTGCATTTTTTATTTAATTGTTACACATTTTTTTGCAAATAATACTTAGTTTTTTAATAATTTATATTTTATACGTAAATGAAAAACATTATAAGATTGTTTTGTTGTAAATGCATGGTTCTATCAGCCTTTTAATTGAAAACTAATAGTCAGTTATGGACACCAAATCGTGGTTCCTTTAACATTCACTATAATACAAAGTGACACATGGTAAGAATAAAGTAAATTATATATGTATACAGGGTTCGTAAGCCGTTGGTAACAGCGATTCGATTTTTTGTGTGCATATGGACTGAAACGGATCCATATCCAGATATCTTCCACTTTATCACTTGTACATTTAATACAACTTTATATCAAAACTAGAAAAATTAAGAATCTTACTACATGCAACAATTGGGCCAGTTATATCCTGTGCACTACATGCAGTAAAGGAGTGCGTTATAAAAAATTTCGACAAAAAAAATACAATCCGTATTTGGTATTGAATCAAACGCACAATTATTATGTTCATGATCAGAGGACGCATTTTGAGATATGCCCTCTAAATTGCACTTTCGATTTTATGGGTATACGATTCGACCACGAGAATTTACAGACTGTGTCGAATAGTAAAAAAATAACTGTAAAAAAATATTTTCAATTAGTATTTTATAAAACGATTTACATTTTCACCACTGCCAATTAATAATTCATTCGCCTAGTATTTCCGCCAATTTTGGAACAATGCAATGAACTATTTATAAAATTAGTTAATGAATTAAGGTGGTAGGTGGGTTTAAAAACGTTCACGTATTTAATTAATTGTGATTGCCCGTCGACGATTAACGATTAGCATAATTTTGTTGACTAAATGACATCAAGGTGAAACCTGAGAAATAAAGAATAAGCTCGAAAATAAGTATTTACACCTCGATATACACACCTTTAAGTTTACATTGAAATATACAAATAAGTAGGTAGGTACCTGGCAAATTTCAATACTTTGGACAATGAATTAAGTAATTTTTGGATAATGATTCTTTAGGCTATTTAGTTTCAACCTCGGTTTCAATGGTAAAGAGCCATTTGGTCTGAGAAAAACCTATCAATAGACAATTTACAAATCACCAATTTCATAGTGAGTTTCAATAATAGTAATTCATTAGTATAAAATTACTTATAGATTCGATTAAAAAAATGTCCGCCACCATACCAAAAATTTCCAGAGAGAAAAAAATTTGGAACTATGGTCTCTTCGATTACCGACTGGCAGACGGTAACCTATTGTACCTAAAATTTGGCTTTGTTTGGCTATGCGATTCTTTTACAAACATTACCATATTGTTTACCTTTTCATCAAGTATTTACCACATACAATCTAATCTCCTTTGCATTCGCTATCACCAATAATTTACGAGAAGAAAGGGATATTTACTTATCAAATAGAATAGTTATTTAAGTACCTACTGATTTCTCAAAATCGACGGCACTAGAGATGTTAAAGCGGATACCGGTAACCTTAGTAAAGAATTTTGCAAACAAATTAAGTAAATACCTCGGTAAATACTATAACCTGATCGCTTTCTGCTCTTATCAGTCTTATCACGAAACAAAATTATATATATTATGCGCTGTTTGTTTGTTAAAGTCTTGTTTACTGAGAAGTTAGAAACAGCTTAAATAATTATACATATACCTACATTTATCACATAAATTTTAGTTACTGAAAATACGAAATATTTGTAATGACTGAAATACAATTGGGTGCGGGAAATTGTTATGCATTATCCAGCATTCTGTAAAATTAAATGACCCACCGATCATTCAATCATTACAGGAAGTATACAAGGTAGACATAATATGTATATTGCACATAAGCGTCTAACCTAACTATCCTGATGCTGATATGTTACCGCCACAGCCTTCATAGATAAAGAAGGCTGTGTTACCGCCTTCGTAGATACTACACCCTTGCTTGCAATCCCACTGCCCTAGGCGGGTTAACATTACAGAATCTCTTTACACATACAAGCAGGTAATAAAAAGCAGAAGTGCGGATTTTAATTAAACTTTTGTTAATTATCTCCATTCGTAAAAACGAATATCCACCTAAATTAACTTTTTCATCAAAGCATTCTCTCTCTACCTGGAATATCTTTCGTTTGCTTGTTCATTTCTTTTATTCGGCAAGCTCTGTTTCATCTGGTTCTTATTTCAATTCCATTTTATTGTACCCGTCATTATAGTTCCTCCAGCATTCCTCCGCTGGTGGTTGGCGTTTGTTTATTTTTAAGCAAGCTGTCTGTCTATCCATTACACGGTGGATGTCTATATAAGCAATCTTGTAAGTCTTGAGTTAGTATTTTCCACAAATAGAAATTATTATCCATCAAATTTCATAAAAAAAATATTTAATTCGTCTCAAATTGTGACAAACAGAATTTTTTGGACTAGATTTCATAAAAAAATATCTAAATGCTTATAAGTGACCGAGTAAGTGACAAACGGACACACTTATGTAACGTGTAATAATTTGTTTAAAAGATTTTTGTTTTTTTCTTCGCCGTCTTATTTAATAGTTATTTTTGTATCTAGGGTGCGAAGTGCTACTTTCGTGATCGAGAACGAAAGTGTTTTAACGAGGCGCAGCCGAGTCAAAAAATCGTTCTAGATGACCAAAGAATTTTGCACCCGAGTTGCAAACAATATTTTTTCTACTACCGATCGTAAAGTAGGTACTAACTTTCCACATGCTGTAGAGTGCGTAAAGTTAAATTTTACGCACTAGTGCGTAATAGTATATTACGTAATGAGAGTTGTAAATAGCATATTACGCACGAATGGAAAAATTGCGCACGACGCCGCGTAGCGGCTAGTGTGGCAATTCCATGAGTGCGTAATTGCTTTACAACTCGAATTATGTACTATACTTTACCTACGATCGTATTTATTGATATTAAAACACAATTTTGTATTATTTATTGCTTATGTCAGTTTTGACAGCGTTAGAAAATTAAGTTTTGCACCTGCCATTTTTAATAATTTTAGCCTGGTGTCAGAAATATGAACTACAAGTGTTGTGTAAAGTTGGTCACGTGGTCACATTGCATTGCACCTCAGCGGCTGAGCGTGCGATTTGTTTACGGTGTGTAAGGTTCAATTTACATAGGTGGCGGAGAGTGCGTTTTCAGCTATTTACGTTAGCGATCGTAGGTAAAGTGTTTTTTACCTTCCTAGTGAGTAAAGTAACATACTAAACAATTGCATACCTATAGAGCACAATAATCATAACTTATTTTAAAAATGTTAAATGTGGTTATTTAATTTTATGTAGTCAGTTTATTTAATATCACGGTATATTATTATAAAACATACCTACCTAATTTTCAGTATTCTTTAACAATAATGATTGAATTTAAATTTTTTACAATTCTGAAGTTTCATTTACATTCTTGACATTGACATAGACAAAGAAATAATAGACATTGATTATTGATTAGTTTCACCGAAAGTTTCACTCATTAAAATTAAGTGGGCTATAACAGTATTGAGATTTTTAAATGACAGGTAGGTATGAAGCTCGGTATGAAGTTTTGACGTAATAGGTAAGTTTTGACGTTTCACATTATTATTAGAGAATTTGGGTCCATTTCGGTAGTAGAAAAAATATTGTATGCAATTCGTGAGAAAAGTGAGCTTTTTTCACTCATGGGATTGTCGCATTCGCCTACGGCTGGCTCATGCGACAAAATTCCCATTCGTGAAAAAATCTCACCTTACGCACTTTTTCTACAACGAAAAAATATTTTTTTTCTACAACTGTCAAAAAAAGGCTATGTTTGCGCATTAACGTCAGTGTCTAAAATGAGACATTTTTTCATTGACATTATTTTTTTTGCGTTACCATGACCCCGTGAGCAAAATTTTTTGCACACTAGGTTGCAAAATATTTTGCACATCATATACCTATTGTCTCGCCTATTGTTCATACTGCCGTCTGAATTTTTCCGGTGGAAGATTGAGTGTAACAAGGTTGGCTCTGCATCTGATATTTCTGGTGGGGTATAGGATAAATCATCTTCACTTTCGAGACTCTCCCCGAGTCTCCATTATTATCGTATGTGTTATTTTACTTAAAAAAACTCACAATGTTCAACACTCACAATATCGAAAACGTCAGTGAAAAATGTTTGTTGAGACATATTGGTTTCCATAGTTACCTGAGACATCTGCTATTTCTTTTTAAGTTAATTTGCATTAAATATTATAATAGAAGATATCGTTTTATGGTTTTAGTTTAATCCGAGGTTTAATCAAATTAAAGTCGTAGAAAAAATATTGTTTGCAACTCGGGTGCGAAATTCTTTGGTCATCTCGAACGATTTTTTGACTCGGCTGCGCCTCGTCAAAAAACTTTCGTTCTCGATCACCAAAGTAGCATTTCGCACCCTAGATACAAAAATAACTATTTTCTACAACTGTCAAAAAAAAGGCTATGTTTGCGCATTAACGTCAGTGTCTAAAAATGGAACATTTTTTCATTGACATTATTTTCTTTGCGTTACCATGACCCCGTGCACAAAATATTTTGCACACTAGGTTGCAAACTATTTTGCACATAACTACCTATTGTTCACACTTCCGTCTAATTTTTCCGGTAGAAGATTTCTGGTGGGGTACAGGATGAATTAATCATCTTCACTTTCGAGACTCTCCATTATTATCTCATGCATTATTTTACTTTAAAAAACTCACAATATTCAACACTCACAATATCGAAAACGTCAGTGAAAAATGTTTGTTGTCAAACATATTGGTTTCCATAGTTACCTGAGACATCTGTTACTATTTCTTTTTAAATTTAATTTGCATTAAATATTATAATAGAAGATATCGTTTTATGGTTTTATTAGTTTAATCAAATTAAAGTCGTTGTAGAAAAAATATTGTTTGCAACTCGGGTGCGAAATTCCGAGCGAAATTCTTTGGTCATCTCGAACGATTTTTTGACTCGGCTGCGCCTCGTCAAAAAACTTTCGTTCTCGATCACCAAAGTAGTGTTTCGCACCCTAGATACAAAATAGTATATTATATATCGCGGGACTGAAGTAGTACTTCTAATCCCGAAGGTAAAGTTTATGGCCCGACCGAAGAGAGGGCCATAATTTACCTGAGGGATTAAGAATACTACATCAGTCCCAAGGTATATACAATACTTTTTGCACGGAACTGAATGCAAATGTTAAGAAATAACGAAAATTGTTGTGTTTAAAAAATTTCCGATTTTGCGATTGCGAAGTCTCTCTTAAAGAACACTTACTAATAGAAGGTCTTAATAAACGTTGCCGTAGTAACGTTTCTGCAGCTTTATCGGAACAAACGCCAGTTGACAGTCCAATATGAAAATGACGTATCTGGTATGAATCAAGTATCTTTATCTGCTGCAACCCAGCAAAAATTAGTTAATATTGTGAATTGTAATAATGTTATAGTAAGTAAATATTAATGTACAGGGTTATTCCATATATTTAGAGAGCGTCTACCTCACTTATTATAAAAGATAGAGAAAAACTTTAAATACAAAAGCTGTAGGGTTTGTCCTAAATCGTCAGAAGTGTTGCGCAATATCACAAATAGATATTGGAAAGTTAACAAAAAACACCAAGTTGGTAAAATCAAATAGATCTTTTTCATCTGAATTCAAAAATATATGATATGTTGATATTTGGTTTAGCCGTTTTCGAGATATTTGCATTTAAAGAACGTGATTATATTGTTTTGCCATATTGCAGTTGCCATGAAAAAACAAATGCTCCAAACGTCAATAATAATTATTGTTTATTCGGGTATCACATTTTCTTCGTTCTGTCCGTAAATTTAGGTGGTAATGGTTATTCGCAAAAATCAAACAGATGAATAACTCGGGGAAGCAACAAAATTGATATGTGAAAACGATAACAAAGGACATGATAGGCAAAAATGTCAACGATGACCAATTGAATTTTTCACTACACGTGAATTTGTTTGTATCTAAGGTAAATCCCTGAGTTATTCATCTGTTTGATTTTCGCGAATATACAGGGTGTTAGGTACTGGTCATTACAAACTTTGAGGGATGAATCTCCATCAGAAATGAGGTCGAAAGAAAAAAAAACTCATGGTCCTTTGAAAACATGCCGAAACGCAGAATTCATGATTTCAAAATTGAAAAATTTTCTGCACATCTTCAGATATTAAATGGAACCAGCACATTTTCAAACTGCAATCTAAAATGATATCCAGATGTCATAAATCAATCCTTTCTTGTCTAGTTGTCTACGCCTCCTCGATACAAAATTAAATTAGAAAGAATTCTGCGTTTCGGCATGTTTTCAAAGCTTTCAACAACCTAAATATCTCGAACACGAAGCCTCTAATCAAAATTTTGCAAGAGTAACTTTTTCTTCTAAATTCAACGTAGAATCCGAAAATATCAATGAATAAAAAAATTATTAGAGGATGGTAAAAATAGGGTAGAAAAAATGGGACACCCTCCTATTATCTACGCCCCTGAAAATGTTTGATGATTCGTGGTATTATTGTTCGATGAATACTTATTTTACTAAACTTTGGTTCAAATTTGATTAAAATCGGTCCAACGGTTCAAAAGTTACGGTGAAAAAACGATTTAAAAAAGTTAACTTCAACACCCTGTATCTTTTTAAGGAAGCATTTTAGGACCATGAGTTTTTTTTTCTTTCGACCTCATTTCTGATGGGGATTCATCCCTCAAAGTTTGTAATGGCCAGTACCTAACACCCTGTAGATGGAAAAATGTTAGAAATAGTTGTTTTTTCATGGCAACCGCGATAGGCAAAACAATATAATCACGTTCTTTAAATGCAAATATCTCGAAAACGGCTAAACCAAATATCAACATAAGTATCATATATTTTTGAATTCAGATGAGAAAGATCTATTTGATTTTTGAAAATATATAGGGTGTTCCCGAGGGTGTTCCATTAGAAATTTACCAACTTGGTGTTTTTTTTTAACTTTCCAATATCTATTCGTGATATTGCGCAACACTTTCTGGCAATTTAGGACAAACCCTACAACTTTTGTATTTAAAGTTTTTTTCTATCTTTTATAATAAGCGAGGTAGACGCTCTCTAAATATATGGAATAACCCTGTACATTACCATTCTAAGTAATTTTTTTCAATAAAATACGTATTAAAATTATTTGTTAGTAATTTCATTCTTCCGGGATTTCTGTCAGTATTTGATCCCGGAGGGATTAAATGTGATACTTCAGTCCCTATCAAAATGGAGTGAAGTTGTTACTTTATTCCCGGAAGTGCGAAAATTATTATGCGGACTGCGGAGCTTTGAAAGCAAAAGAATGTAACTATAGATACCTACTAGATTTGATTTTTATTATTTCTAATTACAACCGATAGTGATTTCGACACCAATTTCCACGTCTTAATAATTATAATAAATGAACTGTAAAACAACAAAGCAACCGACGCTCTATAAATAATGATAATTTCACTGGAATTCGATCTACCTGTTTTAACGATTGTCATTATTTTGGAGGCTTAAAGAAACTGATGGATAAACACTCCAAATTAAAGGATAATCTATGTTACGGTATAATTGAAGTTAATTGCGGAACTGAAGTGTTTATAATTATTGTTAAATATCAATTGTTCTAAATATCATTTAATCAGTCGGTATAGCTCCTATTTTCACTAATGAATTAGGAACCGAAATTCGATGATTCAACTTCAGTGCGACCAATTCCGTTCGTGATTTTTGATAGGTAAGTTTCAATTAATTGAAGAATAGACCCTCTACTTCAATGGACAAAAATAACTAGTGATGGTAACAGTCAACTCAAGACTATTTGTCTCAAAAGTGAGCAAGTACTTCCAATAGGATTTGACATAAAAAATTTCACTACACAAGCTCTAGGGAGACAAAATAGGGGTAGAAGTAACAACATTGTACTCTCTTTCAGCAGAATAAGCGGATGACTCGGCGGATGATGTAAAGGAAAAAGTTGGAATATATTTAGATAATATAAGTAGCATGAATCCGTCACTCTTTTATTCCATCGAAAAAAGCTTATAATAATAATAGCGACTGCTCAAGTAAACAGACAGACATATTTTTTAATCAACACCTTTGTGAATTCATTACAGTAGAATTAAAACGTAGGTTTCAATTTCTTTATCTAGTCCTGATTGTATTAGAACCGAGATTAGAACTAAGACCAATAAAAAAAATGCACTACCCACCTTATAGAAACCGTACAATGCGCTAACTTAAAGCGGAAGCGCAAGCAGTAACGCTTAACAATAGCCAATATAGGTTCGTTTTTTAACAAGGCAAATAAAAATTTGGACAATTCCAATTTGAACTTTCTCCATTGTATTTAAGTGGAATAAAACGCAATTTTGCAACAAAATGTCAAAGGAGATACACAAAAGCGATTGATCAAAGTTTTTTATTCTACCAAACATTAATTTGTTGAAACTTCGGTTCTTGAATTCGATCACTGGAGATAGAAACAAAACCAGGAACGAAAACCAACTAATGCTCACAGTGTCCTTTAATTGATTTTATAAAAACGCTACAACACACATTTTTATGCTCATTTTGTTGAGAGAAAATAATCTGTAAAGGATCTCTGTCTAATTTGATATATCTATAATATAGACCTAATCCGATCCTGCATAAAACAATGTTTATATGGTATAAGAGTTCTAGCTTGCTCACCTAAGCCTAAGAGGTCAGTCTTAAGGCTGTAACTCTGACCTTGTATTGCCAGTTTATTCTCCTAAATAGAAGAAACCAACTTATGGCCTTTACCACTGTATATGGATACAAATCGGTCAGATTATTATGCGTTTAAGATCATTATAAGGTTAACTGGTGTCACAGCAAGAAACGATAATTTCATTAATTATTTCGAAAAACAGTGGCGTGTAGCAGATTTGGGTAAAAATCGTCGGTTTCATAGAATTTTGGGTGATTTGGCAACATTTTACATAATAATAATATGACATGATCCTGAGAAACACAATGATGTGTCTGTATGCGAATAAAATTTGGTAAATATGGGGTTGTTGTTGTTGAGCTCCTCAGACTACTGCACAGAGCATATATACCTACTCTATAATGTATCGTAAATGGTGAATAAAGATTATTATTATTATTATGAAATTAGGGGATAAATAAACAATTCTCGTTAATTATTTAATTTATTTATTATTTTGAGCAACATATCATTTCCTCCAGAGAAAGTTAGACAAAAAAATAGTTTGTATTTGCATTGCATTTAAACATTGATTACCTTAATCAATGATTTAAATACAAAATTAGCCACAACTTAATAATACCCAAAGTGAATACCTATGCAAGGGTGGGTGCCCCAGTGGGTGCTCACCGATTTCATCAAATAAATAGAGAAAAAACTGGTTGTTTGTTTTTATCCTGTCATTTCATTTTATCCCGTTTTTTCCGTCCGATCAATTCAGAGTGATTAAAGTAAAAAACTCTAGGTATACCCGGGTAGGTATACCTAATCCTTTATGTTCGTTTGATAATTAACATAAACCGACAAACCGATTAAGATTAAATAAAAAAAAGAAGTTAAACTAGTATTTACATTTTTAATTCACTGCTACTTTCATTTGTAACGGATTTAAATAGTAATTTATAGCGTGCGAGTGGGCGCCTAAAACCAACAGAAGAGAATTTAGATAAATCCGAGGATAAATCACTTCTCTTTTGAAAGAGCTACATTTCTAATGAGATTCAGGTAACTTAAAAAAAATATTTTGATATAAAAATATAAGGTAACTGTTAATCAAAACACCTTGTGTCTTCTAATACAACCACAACGCTTGATATTAAGTTTATTAAAGATAACGAGGAGTGGTGTTAACCTTATTGACATTTGACCTAACAAAAATCATCGTTAATGGTCTTAGAAGGGCGCCGTACTTGATTAGGAGTATTAGGACCTATTAAACTTAATAGTTAAATTAATATTAATATACTGTTCGCAGAAGAGTATGTTTTTACTTGCCAGCAAATTTTTAAAATTCGTAAATGACGGTATATTCAAGAGTAATGGAGGAAATGGTAATTTCCTCGGTAATTTCATTTTGGGTCTGGATTGATTATTAATTTATTATAGGTATCAATCGCAGTATTTCGGTATCCAACGTTTTGCAAATTATTTTAGAAACCACCAGTTATGTAATGCTCTAAAATTTAAAAAATCTTTTTTTAAGTAGATAAAGGCTGTAGGCTGTGTGACACTTTACATGTTTTAGTACATGTTTTCATACAAAGAACATAATTCCAACTTAAAATGGTGAGAAGTTGGCAGATATTTAGGGAAAATCTAGGATTTTACGTTGCAATCCTGTACCTTGTATGAAAAAATATATATGGGTACTAAAATACGTAAGGTGTCACCTCGGGTATCACACAGCCGTACGAAAGTATTTTTGTACCATTGTTATCTCAATAAATATAAAAGTATAAAATATATAAATTTACCTAGCTATTATATATTGTCACATTGTGTTTGTCTCCAATTTTGTAGTAGAATGCCGACATGACGCCTGTTGACAAAACAAAACTAATTCAAGTGGGCATATACCAATTACGATGGCGATGGCGTGCATATGTGGAAACCTAACTACTTAAAAAAAAAAAGTGTAACGTAATCACATCGATAATCGTCCACTATTTCCCACGTATACCCAGATATTTTGCTGTTTAAAATTCAACACGGCTTGATCAATTCTTTACATTATATTCTGAATATTGATCAGAATAGCAAGAAGTTTTACACACGACAAGTGAAAATAGAAAGAAATAACAACCAGCAACAGGAGAGAACAAAAGTAGCAGTTGCAGTAACGACTATAACAATAGGTATTATACCACAAGGTCATATGATGGTTAAAGGGCGAATCAAATATTTGAACGAAGGAATGGTATTTTTATGGTTTCTATTCAACTTACACTATTATTCGCCAAACACTCGAGCAAACATCATTTAAATCGAGATTTAAATGATTTAAGAACACTCAATAGTCAATACAATGCGCAAAAAATTGTAGCTCTGCAGGGTCATGTTCTGGAACCTTTTCGTCCGAATATTTTTCCTATTAAATCAACATTATTACCACTATTGGATGCTCGATTGGATGGAATCGTACACCTACTATTATCGAGTCTGCTCAACAACACCTCAACACCCACTGAACTACGAGAGGTGTTGTTGTTCAAGTGGGTGTTGGTCTGCTACGAACCACATTTTGGTACTAAAATAGGAGGTTACCTATTACGAGTATATTAACTATACATGGCATCTATTTTTCGTGTTATTTTTTTCTCTGCAGCATTTGCCAGAGGATATCTAAAACCGTAAAAAACGGCTGTAGATCAAAATGTTTTCAACTCGGTTTTCAACCATTATGTTAACATCGAATTCTGCTGAATAATTTTCTGTCTATCTGTCTGTCTGTAGTGCCTGTACGTCCATTTGTCTGTTACGATTTTTTTAATTACAATAAATCAAGGACAGACAGAAAGTATAGAATCCTATTGAAATTTGGACTGAAGCTGTGGGTGTTGGCTAGATAAAGAACCGCAGTTTTTGAAAAAATCATAAGCTACATACAAGATTTAAGGGCTATTTTACCAGAAAAATTGAGCTGGAAAGAGGCAATCATTGAAATGAAACTAATTCTGGTCTAGGTACAATGTGCACTACTACAACTAAGTTTATATCATCTTCAGGATGTAAGGAATTACTCTCGGAATTACTTAAAAATTGGGAATGGAAAAAACTGTTACGGCCAGAGTTTTATAATCGAACTTTAAAATGTTTTTAATGATGTGTTTAAAACTCGGTTTAAAACGTATTTTAAACGTTTTAAATAGTTTTGACCTCGGTTTTGACTAGAATTGAACGATACTTATATTATAAGTAAAGGGAAGGTGTAAAATAATAGTCTTGAATCCGACCTTGAATCTCACAACTCCTTCTTAACAAGCTACCGGTTTCGGAACCTTTATTTAAGTTCCATCTTCAGGCTTCGGAGTGATTAGTTAAAAGAGGTTTGTCAAAATTCAATTGAACCAAAACCATTGTACCTATACAGAAAAAATTAAAATTGTATAAAACTAATTTTATTTTTTCTGTATACAATGGTTTTGGTTCAATTGAATTTTGACAAACCTCTTTTAACTAATCACTCCGAAGCCTGAAGATGGAACTTAAATAAAGGTTCCGAAACCGGTAGCTTGTTAAAAAGGAGTTGTGAGATTCAAGACTATTATTTTATATATATATATATATAATATTACTCACATATGGATTCCCTTCGCAATACTTATATTATTCTTAGTGTACTACTTTCAGATGCTATAGATGCTAGATGGCGCTGACAAACATATCTAGGGGATTTACCCTCGTTATAAATGGCTTGATTTATGTTTTTGGAAGTGGATCAAACATCGCCGAAATACAGCTCGGTATACAGTATACATAAGTATAGTCCACTTCAGAGTTCTAGCGCAGATAAAAAATTACCGACAAAGGAACACGTGCGGCGGCGTCTTTGCGAACATTAAAGAGGCCGCGTTCTGCTTTGTAAATGCGGCATTTTTTCCCTGCGATACAAAAATGAAATTAACTATAAGCATATTTTTTTATTTGATAAAACACTATAGTTTTAACGAGAATGATAACTTTTAAACTTTTTGGTTTTAGACTTGTTTAAAACATCGTACAGTGCCTTAAACACTCGCTTAAACATATTATTTGAAACATGCAAATTCAAAGAGTACTTAAGTAGTACATATTTCTTAATTACTAATTTTCTAAATCTAAATCAAATATAGGTTCAGGTTGTTGGTACTGTTGCTAGTACATAATATAATATATAATATAGTAGGTACAGGGTTATCCAACGAAAAGGCCCACCCTTATATTTTCTTTATTTTTCGAGTTAGGAAAAAATGTTTCAAATAAAAGTTGTAGTGAATCAAATGAACTCATTTAAAACCCCTGCAAAGAATATACAAGGTGTTCCATAAAAGCGGGACAAACCTAACTTACATTTTTTTAAATGGAACACCCTATATTTTTTTACATTTTTCAAATCTGTGTTTTTTGTGATAACAAATATATATGTATGTTGTATCTTATCCGAGATCTTATCTTTTACTGTTTTTTTATTTATTGTAAATTTCGTGAACAATAATTATTTATACCAGCAGGATCTGCAATCTGCATGGTTACCAATCAGGGTAGCCATGAATGAAAAACAATTAATTTGACACTTATGCCTTAAGCCGGCACCACACATGCGGCATTCGGCGAAAGGCGAAGTTTGGCTTTCGTCGAAAGCCGGCGCCACACATGCGGCATTCGGCGAAAGGCGAGCGGTTACTCGGTTACTCGGCCGCATGTATGTAGCTGACGCTCGCCTATCGGCGTTCGCCATTCGCCATTCCCGCTTCGCGTCGGTAAATTGTCGCGAATCAAAGGATTCACGCGTCATAAATTCGATCGGTACACACATTCGCCCAATGTTTGGGATTGTTTTTTGCCAGTCTTGACACTTGACAGCGTTTGTGTTGGTTTTCGATAGTTGTTTAATAAAATATAGTGGTTAAACGACGCTCGCCTATCAAAGAGTTCGCCTTTCGCCAAATGCCATTCGACGAAAGCCAAACTTCGCCTTTCGCCGAATGCCGCATGTGTGGTGCTGGCCAAATGTCATTCATTTCCTAACTCGAAAAATAAAGAAAATATAAGGGTGGGCCTTTTCGTTGGATAACCCTGTACAGGCCGAGGTACAGGCAATCGAAAAACAAACATATCTAATATCTAATTTGTACAGATTCAGTTAAAAATGTTAAATTAACTTTAAATCACAGTAGGTTTAAAGTGTACCTTGTACCTCTCGTTGTACCTACAGATATATATTATGTTCTTACTTTTTAAAAATTTCGTCAATTACAGATTACACCAAAATTAACCACGTCAAACGGCTGACTGATATCGAATAATCTAACAATAATCTAACCTCGAATCTAACCCAAGCACAAGTTTTGTAATTAAATTTTTTATTGAAATAAAATACCTATATAGGTACCTATATTATAGGTACGACGAGTATTATTTTATACCTGCCTGACACTGTTAAAATTGACAACTAAAAAATAATTCGTACCGCATATAGGGCCACCTAAATCTAATCCTGTTTACATTTTAGCCCAATTCTCAAAGAAAATTGTTACCTATTCAATACAAAATTAAATTGAAGAGTATAATTCACTCATTATTTATTAGCCTAATTCGTACAGTAGCGCGATTAGTTGAAACATATTTTGCAGTTTGCAAAATATTTATATAATTAGAGACTCAAAATAGGTAACCGATAAAAAAATATACCTACAGGTATACCAAATAACTAGCTTGGCTGGGTACCTTCCTGCGTTCCTGTAAACTGCAACCTGTTGGCTTGTATTATTTTAATAAATAAAATAAACTCACCGTTATAATTATCGTACGCCGTAGGAACATATTCACTTGGAAAACTGTCATTACTATAAGAAACTGCTAAAGACGTTTTTCCCACTGCTTGATCGCCTACTATCACACATTTTATTTTATTTTGTTTTTCCTTTTCAGTTTGCGGTTTTTTCCTAGTTGTTGTATTTGTGTTAAACAAAGTCACAGGTGTAGTTTGATTTAAGAGGGGCTGCTTCGTATAATGGAGGGTGGAATTGCATTGAGGGGTCATATTATCTGCTATTTTGTTTATGTTCTAGTAAAAACAATGTCAATGTTTTAACTGTCACTGCACGTATACTATACGCATACCCGGAGCGCAGTAAAACACGAACACCTCTGATCAAGACGGGACGACCGTAAAACTGACTCATTTTCGATTCGATGTGCATAAAGCGACCTGTAGAGAATCCAGAGTGAGATACCTATGTGTTAAGAGCGAGATAGATTGATATAGATAAATACTTACCTGCGAAATTTTTTATCATGTAAATCATTTATCGAATATATGTAGATATACCTACTACACAATACATTTTAGGGATAATTGATTATATTACGAATTCAACTGGTGTTTTTAGATTTCCTTTATGTATTTGATTAATATCTGTCACCATCGCAGGCAATGTCCGTTCAATTAAAAAAATATATATTCGAACGCTGTAATTATACTTTCCAGGTGCACTAACACGGGTCGTATTTGGGCTGTATATTTTTTAGTTATGGATTAAAAAAAGGTTTAACTTTTGTACTAAAATAAAAACGATTATAATATTATAAACACCATAAAGTAAGTAACTAAGTAACTACATTTTAAGCTTCTTAAATAAATCATTAAATCCAGCAAAATTAATTAAATTAAATTGCAATATCTTGCGCGTGCGCCGCTGATACAATTGCAGCAAAATTAGGCAAATTAGCAAAATTGTAGGAAAGTAACCAACATATCTATGGTAACCAATAAAATTTGGGCCTCCTAAATAATTTTATTAATATGCAACCCGTAATACAAATTTGGTGTATAATGTAAAAACATCATTTGTTCAATTACAAGCTTACGCTGCAAAATTTATGCAACCAATTTTGCACAAATTTAAAGAACGTAGAAAAACGCAAGCTTCTTTCCGGGCGGCGGGGATTGTTAAGTATCAACTCAACTTTATCTATTCTGTGGTGTCAACAGCGCCAAACCAAGAACCAAAACATACTCCAATAATTAATGATAAATAAATATCTACAAAAATACTGACAGAGTTTCTACTGTTCAGTTAATTAATATGAATGATGTAAAAATTGTAAATACATCTTATATTTTATAATTATTTAGTTTGGCTTTAATATGCGCGGCGCCATCTACCATTCATGTAGAATATTCGGATTCCTTTTCTCTCTTTCTTGGACCTACCCTTTTCCTTCAGTGCATAATGTATAGTTAGTTGTCTAATCACGAACGTCAATAAATCCATATTTACATAAACAATTTAAAATTTTGTTTGTTGTGTGTGCTCTATTAAAATAGTAACCGAATAACTGAGAATGTACTAATTATTTACAACGGTATGTAACAAATGGTAGTTGCTTATAAACGTTTGTTAAAGTAATAGCGTTATTCATTGATTTTACTATAACTTCAAGTTCAATGCACTATATTCTTTCATTTAGAAGTTTAGAAGGGATTACAATTTTATTCAAGTATGCGAAAGGATAGTAACTGCAGTTACAAATGAGAATACTGAATACTGGCATTAGTAGGCGATTTTAATTGAGTAGGTAGTATAAGGTTAATCTATTCATAATCCATGTAACACTAATGATTGAATAAGGATTAAAATTTTTAACAATTACTTGGATTATAAAATTCAATGGTTTTTTCCGCAGATAATATGCATTTCAATTATATGCAGAGATTCTGTTTGTCAGCGTATAGAAAGAAAACTACATTATTGGTTGTGTCGGGCCTATCAATACTTATACTATTCGGATTAGAATATTCAAGGTTAGAAGAGAACAAAATTAGCGAATTAATGAACGAAGAAAGAGATGCTCAAGTAGTAGCAGAGGCATTGATGAAAAGTATAAATGTTAAATTCATAGAAACTGCTAATAAAGTAAACAAGGACCAAAGTACACGGTCGAAAATAGTTACCGAGTTAGATATAGCAGGACTGTCTAAACTAGAACAACCAAGTAGAGATGATATTGCAAGAAAACAGGAAGTGGAAATGGTACAAAAACAGTATGAAAACTTAGAAACGGAACAACAACTTGGCATACCATATGTTAGTCTAGATTCAAAAAATCCGTACATTCCAAAGAAACGGATAGTACATTTGGATTTAAAAGGGGCACCACCAATTATTCCCTATTTTAAAAGGTTGTTTCCTTTGATTAAGACTTTGGGAGCAACAGGCATATTGCTAGGTATATATATATAATTATTTTTTCTCTTACTAGTGATTAGAGTAAGTTCAGCGATTTCACTCGTATTTTAAAACACATCGAGCCACGCACAGGGTTTAATTCTACAGTGCTACACGGTGTTAGTTGATATTCCCCAAAGTGTTTTCCAGAAGTATGTTAAATGTTAGAAAAAAATGGATATTGTTTCAGACTAAAAACAAATTAAACTTGCCTATAAAAAATTTGTCATTTTGCTGTATTTTAATCTCATTTTAGAATATGAAGATATGTTCCCATTTAGTGGTGCTTTAAAAAACTTATCAGCCACCAATGCCTATACCATCGAGAATATCAAAGAAATTCTCAGATTAGCTGAAGATTCAAAACTGGAAGTTATTCCGTTAATACAAACGTTTGGGCACGTTGAATTCGCTTTAAAACATGCTGAATTTGCTTATCTTCGAGAAGTATCTGGAAGCCCTCAAGCTCTCTGTCCTAGCCGAAACAGTGCTCTTGATTTTATAAGGGCGATGGTTACTCAGGTAATAAACACAATAGTTGTTAATTTATATATTTGCATGACCTGATAAGCACAACAGAATAAGAAACTGATGTTTGTAATATAAAAATAGATTTGTATAAAGCCAAAGATTATTTCATACATATAGTCAAAGCTATTGTTCGTTTCATCACCATAATATCATCTTTCTCGAGATCTTTCTCTAACAAATGCAATGTTGGATACCAAAAAACACAGATAAATATTGCAGTATGATAAGATGAAGATTTGTTGTTTGTTTCTCCATAATATGTTTTTCCCTTAAATACCGTGGTCCTTCTTATTTTGTAAATTTTCAGTAAATTTGAATAAGTGTGGGGTAATATCAAATTGTGTAAGTTTTAAACATTGTTTCAAAAACAAGTAATATGCAGACTGGTTATAACTTCCTGTTTCCTGTGTCATCCTTTGTACTAATTTGCGAGTTTTTCCAGAGAGAGATAAAAAATAAAGTACGCCAATATTCTTCATCATCTGATTATTATTAAATAGACGTTTAACTTTTGACCTTTTTATTTTTCAGGTTATGGACCTGCATCCCGCAGCAAAGTATTTGCACATTGGCTGCGATGAAGTCTTTCAAATGGGAGAGTGTGATATTTGTCGCCTAGAAATGCATGAAAATCTGTTCTTGAAACATGTGAAAAATGTAGCCAACATAGTGCACAGTAAATTTCCTCATATACGCATACTTGTATGGGACGATATGTTACGACATTTATCTCAGCAAGCAATGCAAGATATAAATTTGGGTAACCTAGTGGAGCCAATGGTGTGGGTGTACGCTGAAGACATATACCGATTTGTTCAGCCCAATGTATGGGACAAGTACGCTGCTGTGTTCAAGACTGCTTGGACAGCATCAGCTTTTAAAGGGGCATTTGGAGAAACACTTTATGTGCCGAATGCCAAACGACATCTTGAAAACAACTTGCGGTGGTTGGATGTTATGTCAACGCAGGCTCTAGCTTTTAAACAAGGTTTAATGGGTATAGTTGTAACGGGGTGGCAACGTTATGATCACTTTGCAGTTCTATGTGAGTTGTTACCCGCTGCTATCCCATCACTAGCACTAAGTTTAACGACAGTGACTCATGGATATTTTAACTCCTCCCTGAAGGAAAAGTTTTTAACGGCTCTTAGTTGTCCGCAACAGAATATTGCGCATAATTCTCCTTTCATCAATCTTGATTCAGATCCTTTCATGTGGGACAAACTAAGTCGTTGCATGTTCCCTGGTAATTCGTTTTTCAGATTAACTAGCAGGTTGCATAATATAGAAACTGAGGCTAGAGAATATTTAGATGTAACGAAAAGACAAAAGGGATGGATGACCGCATATAATATTCGATACAATTATAGTCTACCGTTGAGGGTGGAAGAGTTAACTGCGGATCTGCCAAGAGTATATCATGGCATGATATCTTTGGCTAGATCAGCAGTTGATGCAATGATAGATTTGTTTGATAATTATACGATATCAGAGTGGATCGAACAACGGATTTATCCTTATATAATAGAGTTTGAACAATTACAAAATCAAAGTATTGCGTTGAAAAGTGTCAATCACTGGCCATCAAGGCCTTTACCTCCTTTGAAAGATTTACAAAGGTTAGGTGTTGCTATAAATTAGGGATTAATACTTATATTTATTACAATTTAATGATATTCACAAAATAAAATTTATTACTCTCACTTTATGACTTCACGGTTGTTTTAAGAAAGACTGAAATATATATTTTTATTTGTAAGCTACTTAAAAATTATTATGGTCTAAAATTAGAACAGTTTTAAAATCTATGGGTAGAAAGTTTGACCAGTTCAATTGGCTACCACTAGAATTTTTTGATATCAATTTAAGTACTATTTTCAAGTAATTTACTATATTTGTAGGTTCTGGAATTATTAATCTGTATTGTCAAAGCCGTTGTAAGAAAAGTATTGCCACAAATATTACCCATGCAAAAATAAAAAGAAATTTCAGTGCTTTTTTGTTTAGTTCTAATTTTTCAAGGTGTGTCCAATTTACAATCCTGTATAAGGGAAATAACTCAGTAAAAATAAAAATCATTTTAATCCATCATTTATGAACAGAACAATTAAAGCATATTATACAAGATCTGATGTAAAATAGCACTGTACTGTGTGTCTTCATATATTTATTTTAAATTGGCTAGCAATGAGCAAATAAGTAAGTAATATTCTTGAAACAGTGGTTTTTTTAATAAAAAAGTGATATACTTTTTTATAAAAAAAATATACCAAAATATTTTTGTTCTTATAATTATTAATAATAATTAACTTCATCAGTATTTCAAAAGCTACTTCAGTTATCCAGTATATAGACCTATGGATTATTTTTAAGATTTATTTTTCGATTCAAGAGGTTGAAGATTCCATTGAAATATCAGTGTTTGAAATTGTCCTAATTTTAAGAATGAACCTCAATTTTTAAGCAGTTTATTATACTTTTTATTTATTGTTCGGCCCAAAAGTAAAAAATAAATAAAAAGTGAGTGAGACGTGTTCAAGAGTGATTTGTCTGAGGGATATCTTAATTTAACCAAAGAATTTTTTATTTTAGTTTGCCGTTTGCCATAATATGTGAAAGTACAATGAAAAATTTTTTGTTGTCAGGTTTTGTATACTTCTTGGGCCGTGTGATTTTTAAACATTAAATTATTTTTTTTATTCAGAGTAGTTATATTTAAAATAGAAGAATGATAAAAATTTAAATTATATTTCGTATGATTAAATAATGTGTAAGAACTATGAAAAAATTATTTTAAGTAAGTTGGGTGCATACTGATTTTTAAGAAAGGTCATATGTTCTGGGTGACAATAAAACAGATCATCTCCAAAAGTTTTTTATTTTTCATAATAAATTTTGACACTCGGGCAACAGAAATTCACCAAGAAAACATTTTAGACATGTTTACAATAATAGTTTACATCATGTTAAATATATGTTGACCATCCTTATTGGGCACTTTCGGTGTTTCTATTTACTGTGTCGTATAGTTCTTATACTGCATGATAACTTATTAGTACAAGGGTAGTACTTTCAGTTTTTTTGTCACTAGCGGGTCCACAACTAAAGAACAAACTCGTTTATTTTTTTGTCGTAAGGAAACCATTTTCAACAGTTTCATTTCAATAGGGACAATTTTTAGTCTGCACCCACTTAATTAAAAATACGCCTAAATCAGGTACCTAATGTTCTTTGTAACAAAGAAGTATTTAGATGAAAGCTTTTTTAATTTAAATTGCACATGCAATACATAAAGAAATAAATAAGCTGTAAAAAACATATGTTTATATGTTCCATAAAAACAAAATATAAACATATATACCGAGATATATACCCAATGCCAGATTAAGGATCATTGGGGCCGGGCGCAGTAAAAATTAAAAAATTATTCTCGTAGATCTTTTTTTATTTTCATGTTAAAAATATTATACATTACCACGATGCACGGGGCCCTCGAGACTCGGGGGCCGGGCGCAGTTGCGCCATTGCGCCCCGGTTAATCCGGCATTGTCTATACCTAGTAAATACCTATAATTTCTTATATATAGTAAAAGTCTGGAAGTGTATGGAGGTAAATAAGGCATAAATGATATATTTTATACATTTGAAAAGTATGTTGGTACTTCCTAAAAAACAAGATAACCCAATGTTGGAAATAGTGGAAGAACATCACCCATTCTAATAAATTCAGTAGACATTTACGATATTATTTCTGTATAAATAGTATTTAATTTCTCTTCGTTTCAGAAGAACGCCACAAGATAGTCAAAACGTTAAATATTCAAAATAATCTATGTGAAAAAGAACCCAAAAATTATTCTGCAAAAAGTATTTCAGGTCCTACTTATCTTATCTTTGCATTTAAGGTGCCGCCTTAAAAATAAATTTATAATAATAAGGGTGAGAGTATCCAATCTCACATACATGACGCTGTGCTAATGGCTCTTTGCCAAAGCCAATAATAACTTTCATTCACACACATTCAGAAGTAAGAGCAAATTTTTTGGTTACCAAAAACTGTCTTTTTGTGTCTTATTTACTCCCATAGACTTTCAAATTTTTATGTATGTTAAAAAAATGGCAGGCTGTTGTCTTTCCTTGTAATCATCTGGTAACAATACTGCCCTAATATTACAATTTTTGGAAAAGTTACGAGCATTTGAAATTTTTTGAAACTATGATCCAAGTTTCAAATGCTGGTAACTTTTCCAAAAATAAATATTTTTTTAAAAGCAAAAAACCTTGTTTTAGAATGTATCGAAGATTATTGTAATATTTCAAAAAAAAATCAAATATATAAAATTTCTGGACTTTCCAGGCCCGGGCTTTTCGGAATTTTTTTTCGCAAATTGCTTTTCAATTTTTTTCCGTCAATGTTCTCATTTTGATC
Organism: Rhagium mordax; assembly: GCA_963680705.1. Lineage (NCBI taxonomy): Eukaryota > Metazoa > Arthropoda > Insecta > Coleoptera > Cerambycidae > Rhagium > Rhagium mordax. Next base: position 28,940,367 of record OY796661.1, on the reverse strand, counting down.
CCAAATGAAACCTCTTATAATTTGGTAGAGGTCTCATGTCTGTAAATAGAAAAAATCGAACATTGAAAATTCACCAGCTGTCACTAATGTAAGCTAGTAAACTATCGGTTCCAAAATTGCATTTCCTGGTAATTCTAGAAACTTTATAGGCAAATGCTTTTATTTTAGCAAACAGAACTTTTTTCCATCTTGCTACGACAATGAAAACAGGAAACAAACTACATAATATTTTTGAAATATATTTCAGTACTACCTTTAACGTCTATCCCAGATTCTGTTACCTGTCTCCTGTCTCCTTATGAGTTCAAGACGGTAATATAATATTGGTAAAAAGGCCATTCTGGATTAAGTAGACTGAACCAATTCTTTTAATTTTGTTTCACAATTGCAATTTTTAAAAGTCTTGTAAGCTAAAGTGGTACAGATAAATAAAATAAAAATAAACCAGGCGTCAATTGAATTATGAATAAGAGTAGATAATATAGATATTTGTGGGAACCAAAATTCCAATATAGTTTAAATTTTATAGAAAGTTAATAATAATAATTGAGGCCACACTGTACAAACTTGCATTTACTTCTGGAAATGATTTGTTTTCCCATTCTCATTTAATTTAATTTTATTATTTAAAAATGCACAATGCAAAATATTGCCACTTTACAATTCACAATCACGAAAACAAAACATTTTTCAGGAATAACCGCACAATTACTAAAAACTTAGATATTGTCCATGTCAACTATTGGCAGCTGTAGAAGTTTATTTAGAAGTAGCCTTAAATACTTCATATTGATATAGAATGTATGAATGTAATATAGACTACAAAATAAGAACGCTATCATGTTAAAAGTGGCATAATTCATTCAAGCTTTATATTGGAGTTGACCAGAGCCTAGGAAAGTCTTTCTTTTTAAACGTTTAATCTCAGTCAAAGACTAGAGATTTTTTATTTGCCTAAAATTTATTAAACAAGAGATAGTATTACGTGAGCCTCCCCTAGAAATTACATAGCCTCTGCACTTAAGTTGATATACAAACTGTTAAAAGGTTTGGTTCCATTTTAATTCTAATTGCTCATTTTACTTTGAGATTGATGAAGTTTTTCCGGAAATGTTTTCCATCAAATCTGGTGTTACACAAAGATGCTTACTTCATAAAATCTACTATCGACATATTGTTTTGATTTGAATAGTGCCCTTGTATTTATTTTGGTATTGTATCCGGTCTATAACTAGGCATAACTAATGAATAAATTGTTCTTTTCTACAATCGTGCAAAAAGTATTAACTTTTTGCACTATTTACAGTGCAAAGAGTAATACTTTGTTGCACTAGTGCAAAAGTAACTTACTTAAAAGTAGTTTTGTTGCTAGGCAACGAAAGTTTATTCGTAGTAATTTGTGGATGGCGTTGAACAGTGACAATTTATCTAGTTGTCAGTTTGACTTTGCCATTTGAATATTTTGTGTTAATGTAATATTCTGTCCAATAAAATTAAAAAAAAAATCTATTTAATTCAACCGTAGAAAAAATGTTGTGTGTAACACTTGCAAAAAATGTATTTGTTACACTCGGCATGATTGCAGCTCTCGCTTCGCTTGTTCTGCAAACTTCATGCCTCATGCAACAAATATACACTTTTTGCACTAGTTACACAAATAACTATTATATCTTGTTTTCATATCTATATATGCCACTTTTACACATACTTAATTATTTATTTACAACTCAGACCACTTAGAAATTTAAAGTAGAGGTGGTATCTCGTAAAATATTACTCATAAGCCACTGCCTATAGCACAAATTTTTGAATCATTGACTAGTTTCACAAAAATCAAAGACCTGGAGATTTTTTTATCAAGTGCCTAATTATATTATTTATTTAATTATGGTATGCCTATCTTTTTATTGGATTTATAATGTTTTAAAGTTTAAATGGCCATCTCTTTATCTTGAGGAGATCAGCAGATTTGGGTGTAAAATATTCAATCCATTTTAAATTGTGATTTTATTTGTTTCATTTACAATGCAGTCAATGACGTACTAACACAGACGCAAGCCATAATTGGCACTTTAGAGCATCGCGTCCTAAAATATTAAGAAACAATATTTAAAAAAATTCTAATAATATTTATTAAAAACGTTATTTTTGTCGTGATCTAGATCAGATCCATTTGAGGTGTGATTCTAATTTCAGAGAACCTGTGGGACAATGATAGTTACGTTATTGACTGCAGATCCGTTACCTAAAATTTTATTTATAAAGTGAATTATGCAATATTCTTATTTATATATTATTAATAACAAAATTATAATGTAGTGAGCATAAATATTGTATATTTAAATGATTAATTATTAACTTATTTTGTGATATTCATTTTAATATTTTTTGCCACACATCAAATTTGACGATTTACTGTTTAAAATACTCATTTCTTACCTGGTTAATTCTTTTAAAAGGCATTTGATGCCATTTATTAGATGTTATTTATATATAATACAATTATGTGTATTGTACTGTACTATTTATTAATAAAATATTGCAAATATCTTATTTGTTTATTCAACATATAATATATGTAGAGATCACAGCCCAAAGTGTATATCCTGCCTATTTTAGTGGTGGTGCCAAGTTTCAATTTTTCTTAAAAAAATTACCTTAATATTAATATTTTGCGATTATTAATTTATGTTTCTCAATAGAAAAGAAAAAATTAAATTTATTTTTACAAGCAGATAAGCGACAATTCAAATAATTAATTTTAATTTTAACTCTCAGATGTTTTTTTTGTGTGTTTGCTGGCAAGGTTCTTTTTTAGTGGATTGAAATATAACGATTAATTTTATTGAACGAAAATTATATTGCTTTGGGAAAATTTTGCGGGTGTTTAACATTGATGTTGAATACTACAAGAAGTGTTTATAGTAGGCTCAACAATGATAATGATATTGAAACATCTGCAATTCAACGAGATGTTCATAATTATGAAAATGTAATTGAAAGAAATATATTTAAAAGTTATAAATATATAGATACTGTAATTAATGAATGACCATGCAGATAAAATTATTGTAATAATAAGAGTCGCTGTCGCTAAAAGGGTTTTGAATATAGACAATGTAGACATCAAAGTTTTTAAGGCTGAGCAATCGCCTACTTTAAGTTCATGATTTTTTTCTGAAGCTCCCATCCCAGCAAAAAACACCGAAAAGATAGAACGCTTCCCAATTTTGAATAGAACTTGCTTTTTTGAATTTACATACAATTGCGCGTTTCCAATAAAACCAATAGTTAAAAATCATTTTGCATAATATCGTCCGTGCTAAAAATGTTCAGGGATATGTGTGATTGACTGTAAACTAAAAATCAAATTCTGTTCTTCACAAAATTGGGAATCATGCTATCTTTACAGTATTTTTTTGCTAGGATGAAAATTTAAGAAAAAAAATCATGAACTTCCCTTCGACCATGTCGAAGGAACTTCCCATGTAAAAGTATAGACGATGGTTCAGCTTTAAAGTAACAATTTGTTAACAAGTACATAGACTAAATAGGTATTTAATCTATGACAAGTATTATAAAAATAATATTGCATGTTATATATTGCCCTCCCCTTATATATTTAAGTAAAATTCGTATTATTTCTTCGTATGTTATGCAACCTCAAATACACGCAAGCGTCTTTTTCCCCTATAGTCGAGTGCAGAACTTTGTTTCTCCCATAGAAATATGACAGTACCTTTATGTGGCAAATGGCAGTATCACATCAAGGCTTGGTGTCACATCACAGCGATGCTTTTGTTCACGTTTTCGTGGACCGTGGACTGTACTGTATGACATAGGTACTTGTACAGGGTGTTCAACGTAACTTGTTACCCCCCCCCCCTAATAAAAAAATAGAAAATTTCATCTTATTGCATTTTTCACGTACTTTTTAAATATGTTATCGAATCATATCCATGTCAGAAAATATACAGTGGGTGCGAAAAATGTGTTTTTCTTTAATGGAACACCCTATATATTTTTACATATTTGGATTTGCCTACTTTTTCTGATTTCAAAAATATATAATACTTGTATATTTCGAGTAATATTAAGGAAGTTATTAATAAAAAACCGTTTGCAGTAACAGATAAATTATACTATTTATTTTATCTTTACAACAATCATTATTTCAAGAAGACGAGATATGATCTGATAACATATTTAAAAAGTATGTGAAAAATGCAATAAGATTAAATTTTAAATTTTTTTATTACCTTATAAATAAGGAAGTTATGGGGGGTACCAAGTTACGTTAAACACTCCGTACAGGGTTAGTTTTATCAAAGATCATTTCATATACTAGATAGTCAAAGCCACTGTTTATTTGCAAAATTGGATGCCAAATAACAGAGAAGTATTGCAGTATCATGAGCTTAAGTTGGGGTCCATTTATGAGCGATAAAATTAAACAATAGGTCTGACTATCTAGTGTATACATGATCTTTGGTTTTATTAATGTAAACACCCCATTTTTATTTTTATTTTTCACCGATTCAAGAATTTAAAAAACTGGCCTGACACGGATTTTTACGTAGATTCCACTTCTGCTAACGGATTGGCAATTGCGTTTTAAATATACAGGGTACGCAAAAAAGTTAGGTTTTTTAAATGGAACACCCTGTATATTTTGACAAATTTGCATTCCGCCAATCATTCTGATTACAAATATATACACATATTGTATACTCGCTTTACTGGTTTTTGAATTATTTTCACTTTATTATGGATATGTTGAAACAAAAATGTTATTTTATAAATTCAGATAATAAATCAATAAATGGAATAAATCAAAAACAAAGCAAAATATATGAATTATTAAAACAAATTACGGAACATTTTCAACATAACCACCATTAACTTCAATACATTTCAAACAACGTTTAATAACATTCGAACGGAGTCCAGACCTGAATCTGAGAGGTAACACAGGCTCCATACCGGATTTAACGGTCGCCTCACCAAGGATGATGCAGAAAATCTCAGCTTGGAGGGTAATGGAAGACGAGGAGTCACTAAGCGACCACAGATTTATCAGATATGACGTGGACCAACAGTTACCTATAACGTTGAGGAATAGAGGAATAGGATGGAAGCTGGCCCTACTAGATAGGCCAGTATTCCAGAGGGAAATCAGGAATCGTTTGGGGAATAGCGAAGCAGAACTTACGGACGATACTCTAACTAGAGTAGTCTCCAGAGCATGCGATAAAGCTATGCCCAGGAAGAAGGCAAGCAGAGCACCCAGGGAGATTTATTGGTGGAATGGCGCCCTAGGAGAGCTCAAACAAGAGTGTATAGCTAGTAGAAGAAGATACACGAGAGGAAATAGGAGAGGGAGAGGACAAGAGAGCAACGATGTAGCCGCTCAAGCTTATAGAGATGCCAAAAAGAAACTCAGAGATGCCATCGCCGAAGCTAAAAGGACAAAGTGGATAGAACTATGCATGGACATCGACAGAGATGTTTGGGGAGATGGATATAAAATTGCTACTCGGCGCATGAGAACCCTCCCCCCCACGATACCACCGGAAAAAATGGAGGGAATCATTAACGGTCTGTTCCCAGAAAGGGAAGAGATAAGGTGGGGCGAAAGGGACATAGGTGAGGTAACTCCTTTCTCTGAGGATGAGCTCAGAACAGCAGCCTCCAGACTTAAAACCGGTAGAGCCCCAGGACCAGATGGCATCCCACCAGAGATTGTCAAAATGGTTGTTCAAGAATGTCCAGAGGCGGTATTGGGTGTAATGAACCGGGCACTAAGGCAGGGGGACTTCCCGACCAGATGGAGGAAAGCGAGACTCGTCTTGATAACGAAGGGAAACAAACCCCCCGGGGAACCATCGTCCTATAGACCTATCTGTCTGCTCGACGCAATGGGAAAATTACTGGAGTACCTCATACTGGGGAGATTAGAAAAGGAAATAGAGACAAAAAACGGACTGGCGGACAGCCAATTTGGATTTCGCAAAGGCAGATGCACGGTAGGCGCATTGAAGCGCCTTACAGAAAACGCAAGAACGGCACTAGATACGAAAAAAATATGCCTCGTCATCACCTTATATGTTAAGAACGCCTTTAATACGGCTGGATGGGGACATATAGTCGAGAAACTAAATAGGCTGGGCGTAGCTCCTTATCTGGTTAAGATGCTGGAAAGTTACTTCAGTAATAGGAAAATAGGGATAGACACAGAGGACATCACCCGATGGAGACAGGTTACGTGCGGAGTGCCGCAGGGATCGGTGCTGGGACCGACCCTGTGGAATGTTATGTTCGATGAAATACTGAGATTACCGAAGGCAAACTGTACTACCACAACAGGATACGCAGACGACCTGGCAATCACGGTCGTCGGAAGCCGAGTGGTGGAAATCGAAGAAGAGGCTAATTTAGTTATTAGGAGGATGGAGAGATGGCTGAGGAATGTGAATTTGGAGCTAGCACCAGACAAGACGGAGGCCGTAGTGGTCACCAGAAAGAGAAACCTCCCGGCCATCACGGTCAGAGTCGGATCGACGGAGATTAGACCTGGCAGTGGTCTGAAATATTTGGGAATCTGGATAGACCCAAAATTAACATACGGGCTGCACATTACGAAGACCGCCGAAAAAGCTGGCAAGACGATGGCGGCATTAGGAAGATTGATGTGCAACACAAGGGGACCCAAATCCAGCATAAGGAGGGTACTATGCAGTGTGGCTCACTCCATACTACTATACGCAGCGCCGGTGTGGGTACACTTGATTTCAAAAAAAAGTAGTACACTTAAATTTTAGCAATGTAAACATGACTTTTGCAAAAATAATTATGTCATCTTAAAAGTCATAGCTGTCACAATTTTTTTCAAGTTGAAGATTATTAATATTCAAGTTTGATTAGGGAACCATTCCTGAAAATTTTAAATATTTGCCAATTTTTAATAATGGTTAACTAACAGAAATTCAGAAGATTAGGTATTGTTTCCAAATTGGAAAATGGATGATGCGGAATTGCTTCTGAATATAACATAAATAAATCCACTGTGATGAAAGTTAAAAAAATATGGGAAAATGAAAGAAACTATATCCCCCAAGCATGGATCTGGTCCGCCTAAACGAAGTAATGAGCAACAAGATGAAACCCTTATAAATTAGTGAATGCAGTTTTGGAAACAAATTTCCCTGCATCAAGATCTACTGCCTGTAGAGTGTAGAAGAATTAAAAATAGCATTCTGAAGTGTGGTTCTGCTGTTAGAAAATACAAATTAATGGAGGAAAAAAACAAGGACAGATCATATCAAGCAAAGAAAGAGAATTGTAAAAAAGACAGATCATGTTTGCACGCAACCATATTATTGTTGAACAATGAAGACTTTTGGTCAAAAGTCATATTTTCTGATGCAAAAGTTTTCCAGTCGTGTAATGATGGACATATAACTATTTTCTATCGTCCTCAAAATGCGGAACAACTTCGTGCCATAATTGAAGATGAATGAAAAAGTTTATGTAGGTATAATACCCAAATTGTAGAAAATTTAGTTTTATCAATGCCTAGGAGGCATGATACTAAAACCTACAGATATGATCACTTTCTGAATGAATTTTGAACCAGTTCGCGCATGACGTCAACCTGTGACAAAAATGCATACTGATTTATGGGGAAACTAGCTTTTAATGTATTTTTAGTTTAAAGTTATTGAAATTTTCGTTGTATTTCGACTGTTATAACTGTTTTGGATATTATTTAAATACACAAAATAGAAAATAAGACATTGTGCACAATATGAGGGCGTGTAAATGCAGAACATGCTTTAGGCATGTGATCTTATTTTGAGCTAGAAACAAAAAACTTTTATACAAGTAATTGCCATAATCACAGTCTTGTATGCATAAAGTATATTTTGTGTCTACTTTCAGATTTTAAACCGTAATTTCGGTGTTATAAAGCTGGATATGCTTCTAAACAAAAACCCTACCAAATTGCTTATAGTGTGTCGTGGTTGTGTGGTAGAATAGCTTTAAGCTAAACTCCGCCAGGGTCCCTATTCTCGAAACAAGGGAATGTGTTCCTATGAGAGAATGACGTCAATATGACGTAAGTTAACATTTACTATTGGTTGAGTTACTATTATAGAGAGAAAATGACGTCATTTTTCTCATGAGAATAAATTCCCTTGTTTCGAGAATAGGGACCCAGGACGTTAATATAAATAAGTCCTTAAAAAAACGGTAGAGGGTGGCACCAATAACTAATTTTTCGTAATTTTGTCCTAAAGCAGGTTCTGCATTTACAAGCCTCAATATAATTTATTTATAGAAAAACAAATTACATTAATTCGTTTCAATTTATCTAGATACTATGTATTGTAACCTTCCCTCGTCCGCGGAGGTTCTTAGATGGTTATTTTGACCCCTGAGGGGTGGCGCGGCGGTGTTATCTGGACGGTGCATCTCGAGCGCCAGTTTCTGTTTTAGAATACAGAACACCATTTTTTCTATTAGCAGGATAATAGACGCTTAGGTGGCTGCAGTGGAGAAACTGTTAAGCCAGGAGTCTATATTAACCCATAAGCAAAACTCAGGAGTTTCGGATTAAGACTAACAGGTTTTATTCAGGAATTGTTAACAATTTAACACAATAAATCACTTTTGGCTACGGTTAAGTAAAGCACAGGTATATACAGGAAACTTTAAAACAAGCAGGCTACATAGGGCAAATATTAAAAGCTTCAAACTTCCTCTTATTTTTGGGCAATTGGAATAGTTTTTCTTAACATAAAAATCATCATCCAAAAAGTGCTTTGAACATATTTTACCGTTATTAATATTAAAATCGTACATTTGATAGCACTTTTGAATCCATAAACAAATTTCTTTAGCAGCAGGAAAACTAAAGTATCGCAACTAGACGAATAGCTTTTACTTCTTCTATTATTGTTACTGGTGCAATCCATCACTGCACAGTAAACCATTGTTTATACTATTAAATAAACCAAAACACACAACCACAACTGATCAAATTAACTAATATAGCGTATTCACACCGAATTAAAACACAATAATCGAAGTAAACAAACTAAAATGCGTACATTTAGACATTAAACTATGACAGCCCTCGCAAAATTTAAAAATTTGTCACGTACTGACGTCAGCCATTACATGTCATGCGCGTAAGCCTATCTGTATTGTTTTAGTATCATGCCTAGGAGGCTACAAGCAATTTTTGATGGGGATGGAGCAATGACTAAATATTAATAATTACTGTTATTCATGTTGTAATTTGTTTATTTGTGTTTTAAATTTTTATTCAAAATGTTATATTTAAAATATATTTCTACTAAAAATAGGATTATTTATTTATTTATCAGTATAAACTTACGTAATTACAACTAACTGACATATTTTCGTTATTAAGTTAATATTTTCATTATTAAGTTAATTTCAATAATTTACTGTCAAAAGAACAATTTAGACAACTAGAAATAGGCCATTTCCTTATTCCTTATCTAAGAGTTGTACTACTTTTTTTTGAAACCAAGTGTACGAGCCCTTGAAGTAAAGAGTTATTTAAACAGGCTGACCAGGATACAGCGGTGCGCAGCGCTCAGGGTGTGCAGCGCATATCGAACTGTATCTTACGAAGCAGTACAAGTGGTGGCCGGGATCCCACCGTTGGATCTCTTAGCCAAAGAAAGGACGGAAACATACGAAGGGAACAGTAAGGAAGCAGCCAGAGAAATGCTGCTCTCGAGATGGCAAAGAAGATGGGAGGAAACGACAAAGGGAAGGTGGACTAAACGAGTCATTCCTAGAATCAAGGAATGGGTCGAAAGGAAACACGGGGAGGTGGGATACCACCTCACCCAGGTGCTCACAAGGCATGGTTCTTTTGGAGATTATCTCCTTGGAATTGGGAAGCTGGAAACGAGAGAATGTGTGTATTGCGGTGAGAGGGACGACGCCGAGCACACGGTATTCTACTGTAACAGATGGAACGAGGAGAGACGGGAAATTAGCCATCTAGGACCCGACGAACTGGTCCAATTTATGCTGAGAACACAAGCGGGATGGGAATGTGCGGAAGGAGCGATCAAGCGAATTATGAGTCGCAAAGAGGAGGAGGAGAAGGACTTTAACCTGAACCCCTAATCGTGCAAACGGAAGGGGGACGTAGGGGAGAGTGAATTATTGCAGAATAACATCTACTACGGGCAATTAGTACATATAAGAGGAATGATCCGTATCTTGACGTAAAGCGAAAGCGGTTCCAGGATACGCGGAAGACTGATTCTGGGGGACCACTTGCCTGCTAGGCCTGGAACGGCCAGCAGCTACGCCCCCCCCCCCCCCTTAAAAAAAAAGACCTGAATCTATTTGATTATTTTCTTTGGGGAACACTCAAAGAAAAAATTTACAGTGAACCATTGGAAAATTTTAAACAATAAAAAAATTAAATTGTAAAAAATATAACTTTGCTAAATTTGGATGCAGCACTTTTTCGAAAAATTCGTTCGAATTTTATTAAACGTGGTTTGAAACGTATCGAAGTAATGGTGGTTGATTATGTTGAACATGTTATATAATTTGTTTTAATAATTCATATACATATTTTTAATTTACTTCATTTATTGATTTATTTATATTATTGGTTTATAAAATGACGCTTTTGTTTCGACGTACCGATCCATAAAGTGAAAATAACTCAAAAACCAGTAACCCGATTATACAATAGGTGTATATACTTCTAATCAGAATGATTAAAGGAATTCAACTTTGTCAAAATATACCGTGTTCCATTTAAAACAACCTACCTTTTTTGCGTACCCTGTATATTTAAAACACTATACTGCCAATCAGTTAGCAGAAGTGGAATCTACATAAAAAATCGTGTCAAGCCGGTTTTTTAATTTTTGGAACCGGTCAAAGATAAAAATAAAAATAGGCCGGTTTACATTAATAAAACTAACCCTGTACAGATCAGTGGATTGTACTGTAGTATTTAATAATTTCCACTACGGTTTTAATCAGAGGTTTCAAATTTCATCGTTCCGGGCCGGAGGGTGTAAAACGCCGACCTTATAGAACTAAAATTTAGTGCAAAAGTAAGGTGACCATTGCGGAAAACAGGAGAAGCAGGGGTGGCGATGACAACGAGAATAATAAGAGAATAATTTTAGAGGAAGCAAGAATTAGATTTTCTTAGTTGAATGTAAAATTAATAATTGTAAATCACTTGGTTGAAATAAATTGTTGAAGAAGCCGATAAAAAAAAACTTACTTATTATCTGAAAAGAACCTAAAAAGAGAGAGACTGACCCTGGGACGAAGCAGAGCTCGTTACAAGGGGGTTTCAATAACGAAGTAGGTATTCGCGAAAATCACGGAGTGGGCGACATCTATATTTTTTGGCGTAATCTCAATACATGATTCATGATACAACTACACAAGATATGATATCAAAGCGATCAAATTTCGTCCGGTTTGCGCATGACGTCACACAGTGAGTAATTTTTAAAATCGTACCTTGCGTTCTTTTTTACACCAGTATGATGTGGTGGATTTAAACATTGGTTTTCAAATTCATAAATTTCCCACTCTTTACCTTGCTAAATCCACCAACTCACCGAGCATTGCAGCCGGTGACTAGTGGTTCCATCAGGTTAATTCCAACAATACTTTAAGAACGCTTACGATTAATTTAACCAAGCAATTAGAACAGTTTTGGGACACCGGTTACACCAGGTGGATCCACCGGTGTAAAAAAGAACGCAAGGCTTGTCGCGTTTTCGAATTTAATATCAAATTTTGTTAGTTAGGAACTCTGTTTTATGGCTTTTATTCATAATATGGGTTCACTGCTTATAATGTAATACTAAGTTAATGGGTATTTAAATTATTATATTTTAGATGAAATTTATTAGAGGCCAGAGATAACACTGATTATTACATTTGATTTATTTTATGGAGATATTTCTATATTATACGTGAATATAAGTATAATAATACGAAATTAACTCCCAATTTATATTTTCGTAGGCATGTATTTCGATTTGTAATTGTTGAATATGTCTGGCCCTACAAATTAATAATTTTGGGGTTCTTGTTATTCGAAGTTTTCGAAATTACAAAAATGGCAAGTCAAATGTAAAAAAGGATAAATTAACCATATATACAGTCAATATATTTGATATTTAAGAATTTTGAAGAATGTTTTTACGTAAAAATACAGTGCGATCGCCAGACAGTATGCAGCATAATAGAAAACTTATTTATAATTAATTTCTCAATAATTGTTTCTTGTCGAAAGTTAAGTATACTAAGAAAAACCAGTTTTGACGTCAAATGTTACCTTTAATATGTAGGAAGTTAAAAAAATATAAAAACGTTAATAATTAAGGTAAAAATGTAAATAAACTTTCTCTAAAAATTTTCTAGTTACTAAGAGAATTGATGCTAAATAGTACATTGTGTGCTTAGTAGGAAAAACTTAATACATTCCCGGACGACCGTACAGATTGCTTATCGAGGCGTAAGCAACACGGAGTTCGGAAATATGCTTTTACTACGATGATACACATACTATTTTTTCTGAAACCGCGTTTCCATACACCCTGCAGTTTTTTTATTTCAGGGAACTAAAAAACTTTATATCGTGCGTAGAATCTCTTGATTGATTATCAGCATCACAATCGTATACAGCACATCTCATTTTCGACGATTTCTTAACTTTTAAACCCAAAAATATCCGCAACAAATTGACAATTCTACCTGACACTCCTGACAGCCGGGCGTTTAATGGCGTCCTAGCTCACCGACTGACGTCATGAGCTGCGCGATATCCTAATCTCTTATTTATTGTATCATGATAGTGAACAACAAACCGCTGTCATTACTATGTCACTGTCAGTTGACGGATTTCTTAAATTTGTCTTGTGATTTTTTAAATTAAAAGTGCGTTTAAAGTGTTGTTATTATATTTAACTAGTTTATAAACAATATAACAATGCAGTCAATTATAAAACGGTTGACACGATACTTTAATAAAAAAAGATTTTTACTAGAATTAACCTCTAAATTTATCGTAAATGTCAAAACACTGTCAAAGGTTTGTTGTTCACCACTTGGTTCATACACACGCTAGATTTTCAGCGCCATCTCGCGGTACGTGATTTTCGCGAATAACAAAAATAACAAATTTCAATGTGTTTTAGATACTGGCACATAATAAATAACGTTTCCTTCTTTCTGTGATACTTGTTAATCAAGATAACATAAAATCTGGTAACTGACTAGACTTATTTTATTAATTTGGTATCTCTATATAAAAATGTATTTATATACCACATTTCGATCTTGAAAAATGCACATATCTTTGACAAAATAGAAAATACGCAGGCACACCTTTGAATAGATTATTGTTTACTTTATTCGTGTTATATCATAATATGTATTTAGATTATTCTAATATTTTATTTTTGTATACAAAACATCTGTACATGATGGAACGTTTAACCAAAGTTACGTTGCATAAAATATATGCCTGTTATTACCAAATAACCAAAAACAAACTTATACCTAAGTATGGGTTTTAATAATTTGAAGTAACAAGTATGTTATAGGCTAGTAGGCTAGTTAGGCATGTTATGATGATGATTAATAATGTTATCAATAACGGAAAACGTTCTCTCATTAGGGCTGATTTTATTAATTTTAATATTTACATTTTACGCTCAAAATCAAAACGTGGTATTTCAAGAGTAGGTAATTATTTTTACTTATTTACTCGTACAATAATAATTTGTATACAGTAGCGTAACCAGAGCACTATTTTTTTGGAGGGGGGGGGGGGCACTGTTCAAAATTATTTGTACGTAAACGCCGTCTCTGGCACCTCAATCAAGAAATACATTTTTTCGCATTTTGACTAATAATATGCTATTTTACTAAATTCAAAATCGTTTAATAAAGTGGCACTTTGCCATATAGAAATGTTACTATGTAGAAATGTCACTGTTAATAAAAAACAGTTTGACAGAATATTGTTTATTTAAATATTATCGAGCGGCATTTAAAATATCTTCAGAACAATTTTCTAAATTGTTTTCAGTAGCAAGACTCATTTTTATAATTAGTAAGTATATAACTTAAAATCAATTCGACTCACAAAAATGAAACTTTATTGTTGTTACGTAAATAAACAAAGCCGTGTCAGGTTACTATACACAAAAGTAGGTACCTACTATGATATTTTTTAAATTTCAAACTTTGTAATGTTTTTATGTCTATCACTATTTGCTTATAATTACCTACTAACACAAAATGCGAAAAAATAGTATAAAAAAATCTCGTAAGAAAAACAGTTTTACTAAACTCATATAGTTTTGAGTCACTCGCTCGCTGCGCTCGCTTGTACTCAAACACTATATATTCATTTAGTAAAACTTTGCTTTTCTAAACTTGTTGTTTAATGTACCATTATATCCATCAATCATGTTGAATTTCGAATTAATCTACCAATAAAATAATTTCAAAAATTGTGAAGAATGACTTTTATTCTCGAATGCAAAAGTAGCATTTCGCAATCTAGCATCAAAAATAACTATTTTCACGTGTTTATTTGTTTTTTTTTTAAATCGGCATTAAAGTACCTCAAAATTGTCATTAAAGTGATAGAAATAAGAAATAGTCATTAAAGTAATTCATTATTGTACGATTTTTGTAGTTGGCAGAGGTCACAGATAAACTTAAATTGTGTTGTAATTAAAAGGTAAATAAATAAGTTTTTTAAATTCATAATTGAATTAAGTATCACTATTATAATTGCTAAAAATAATGGTTTTCTTACAAAAAATTATTCCGATTTGACATTTAAATAGTTATTTATGTATCAAGGCATTAAAGTTAATCTTTTTATCATGAATGTGGAGTTTAGTTTAACCACATGAGTGATAAAAAGGAACTTTAATGCCGAGGTGCATATTACATTTTTTTTTAAATCCAAAAACTATGAAATTAAGATTAATTAACTCTATTTTTTAAATAATTTTCAGTGACATTAAGAAATGTCATAATTATTTAAAATTTTAAGTGACATATGGAAATGTCATAATTATTTTTAAATGTCAAGTCTGATTAATTTTTTATAAGAAAACCATTATTTTTAGCAATTATAATAGTGATAAAACAATACTGAATTTAAAAAACTGTATTTATTTACCTTTTGTTACAACACAATTATTATCACAAGCAATAAAAAGTTAATGTTTACGTTTATCTGTCACCTCGGCCAACTACAAAAATCATACAATAGATTACTTTAATGACTATTTCGATCACTTTAATGACGATTTTGAGGTACTTTAATGCCGATTTAAAAAAAATAATTATGACATTTGCGCATCCTAAAGCTATCTCTCTCGCACAATATGACGTCATCTGGATTGCAGAATTCGAAATTCGTGATGTAATAGACATGGAGAATTGTGATAAATAATATTGTCGCTGCTTTTAGGGCATTTCTCTTAGTTTTGTTATCATTTATATCAAGTTGTTGCTATATGATTTACATTTAATAAACATATAATATATATTTATCAAAAAAAATGAAGCTATTCTATAACTTTCTCTTATAGCGCTATGAACCTCTATAAAATTATAGCAGGATGTAAATGGCAACTTTACTTTTTATTATTACTTATTAAGACAGCCTACCTTACTTTCTATAATATTCAGCAGTTTATTTAAATGCAAACTACAAAAATAAAAATTACATTCAATAGGGTTAGGTTTTTCTAAATAGACACTATTTTATATTGGATATAAAAAGTCAAGGTCAAAGGCTTACATCCCTTACAACCAGCGCTGTAAAATGGGTTACAGAATAGCACCACAAGTTTTTATTATTTTTGAACTAATATCTTGGCATGTAAGAAAATTTTATATGAAATAAGACAAACAACAAATTATAAAAATATGTAGCTTTATTTAAATTTGAATAGGGCATGCAAAATTTAAACGTTTTACCTTTTCTACAGGTTTCATACAGAAAAATGACTTAAGAAACAGATTAAAATTTACTTAACTTAATATTCTTTACATTGATTTTGTCCTGGCGACTACAAGCAATAACTCACTGTTTTATTAAATTAGCATCTTTTGGAAACCGAAAATACTTTATATTACTCCCTGTGGTCACTCGGGTATAGTTTTTACATTTTGCCACAGAACAATTCAACATTTTAGCCGTAAATCACAACGTTAGACGATTTACACGTTTACACATTAAAACATGTTTATATCACTATACTATTACAAAACACGTTTTATTAAGAACATGGCATTGAAATTATAAGAAAACTTGGAAAACATAATATTCTACAGATCAACAAATTCAAATCAAAGCAAAGCACAGCGACTGTGTCAGTGTCAGTGTCTGCCAGCTGACGTCATGCGCGGCGATTTCATTTTTAGGTCTGTCTAATGAGCATACCATAGTCAAATTCTTTTCGGCTGCCCATCTTTACCTAAGTGCAGTTGTTTAGGGCAGTTGGAGGTGGTAAAATACGTCATTTTGACGTCACAAAAAAAATTCAAAGTATTCTATTCATCTGATTTCAAGATTAATATGTTTGGTTTTGTTTTGTTTTTAATGAAATTTATAACCTATAACGTAACCTGTACTATAATTTCATATGTTAACTAACTTATTATTGTTATCATCAAATTGCCAAGCATAGAAGTTGATCCAAGCATACCCAACTGCAGAGCTGGTTAAGCTTGGGAAGGTAGGGGAGGTAACCCTGGTGAAGCATTACGTCACTAGGGCAGTCAAAAGAATGTAAAAATTGGTTCCCTGGGCACCGGGGCAGCTGAAAAGAATATGAC
Source organism: Rhagium mordax (assembly GCA_963680705.1). Lineage (NCBI taxonomy): Eukaryota > Metazoa > Arthropoda > Insecta > Coleoptera > Cerambycidae > Rhagium > Rhagium mordax. The sequence continues at coordinate 28,923,459 of OY796661.1, read as the reverse complement.
TCATGTTTCCTTATACCAATGACAGATGTAAACTATAAAGACATGGAACGACATTGTTGTAATTGAAGCAAGAAAATGTATAAAATGCGGTTGGACACTGCCAGAGGGCGACATTAAATTTTTCTTCTTACTCTGTTAATAGTATCCATAAAACATATATTACATTATTGATTTAAAGTTATTTCCAAAAAACGTATTAAATATTTAAAACCAGTAGTATCAGTAAAGAAACAGAGAAAGAACAGTATCGCCCTCTGGCAGTGTCCAACCGCATTTTGTACATTTTCTAGCTTCAATTACAACAATGTCGTTCCATGTCTTTATAGTTTACATCTGTCATTGCTTATACCATGATTTTTAGTAAAAAATTAAATATTGAAACTGGATTCACATGTTCTAGACGGAAAATATAAAATTGTATATTACATATAGGTATCTGTTTCACCGATTCGGGAGGCCAAAATTGACCTTTTTTAGCATTATTCTTTAAGGTAGACATATCTTAATCTTAATATTAAAGCATGGGACCCAAGCTATGAAAAATCGAGTGAAAAATTGCGATTAAAATCTTCGAAAGGGGATTTCAAAAAGGGACTGCCGGCCCAAGACTTTTTAAAAATATTTGTAAAATATTTACAAACTACTTGTTTGGCAAATCAGCAGAAAAATTATCGACACATTTTAAATGGCAAACTTTTTGAAATTTTACAAAATATAATAAATAAGATTAAATTCAAATTAAATTCAAATTCAAATTTATATTATTACAATTTACAATTTACAATATAAATAATTGACGAATACTTTATATCTATTGTTTCTCTGTGATCTGCCTAACCTATAAAAGATTGTGTACAGTATCACAAAGAAAAATTTTTACAAATAATCAATACTTATAAACATGAGTTATGAAAGTGAATTGAAATCTTAAAAATGCATTAAGAACATTGTGGAAGGTAATAACCATATTAAACAATTGAAAAATAATATCATTATATCTGCGATTATTTCACTCAGAAATTATTAACCAATGAAACTACTACAATTTTTAAATTTGGACCAATGACAGCAGTATTATATCGATAAAATCCCTGAAACAGTTTTATCGCGATAAAATCATTCTTTATGTCAACTGTCACTTAATACGTTACTTTGAAATTTCGTCGTTAAAGATAATTATGTTTTTGTATTTAAATAATTTCTTCGTGAAATATTCTCCGCAAATACCATTCGTGCTTGAAAATTTTACCTATAAATTTTTTCTCGAGCGATATTGCCAAGCCAACAGTAATATTACTCGTGTAAATTGGTCACTTTATTATCAAAAATTAAATCCCTCGCGCTAAAGCGCTCGTGATTTAATTATATAATAAAGTGGCCAATTTACACTCTTAATATTACTAGGCAATATCGCTCTCGAAAAAAATTTATCGATAAAATTTTAAACACTTATGATATTACATACGATAAATACATTGTATTGAGGAGATATATTATATAAACTAGGTAATTCGTGGGACTTCAAAATTTGAAAACTGGTAAGCAATTTTATTTTCTACTAATAATATATTTCTTGAATTTTGTCAAAGTTTTCAAAAATGAATAATTTTAAATGTTTCTTTAACTTAGTTTTATTATTAATTTCTTTTAAGTATATTTTTAGGTAACATATTGTACAGTATAAATTTCTCTGACTGTGAATAAGCCTAACTCGTTATACAGGGTTCCCCATATTAAACTACCCATTTTATTATTCGAATAAAATCCTTTTAAGTCGAGTAAAAATATCTTTCATTACACTAAAATGTACAGCTAATTGTATGGGATTTACTTCGTACCCAAGATTTGTTCAACTTCTAAAAACCATGTCTTCTAAATGCCCTCCATCAACTTGAACTTTCAATTCGGAATGCAAAATTGTTCATCACCCAGCGAAGAAAATCTCCAACTATCCCTGTAATTTCTTCTCGAATGCGGTCTTTCAAGTCCTCAATTGTTGCAGGGCGACTTGCAAAGACCTCTCCCTTCAAATACCCCCACAGAAAAAAATCGGGTGCCGTTATGTCGGAGACCTAGGGGATTCTGCGAGAATTTTTTAACTACCGTATAATTTCTCGATTTGAAAATTTGCCTTGCCCCCCTAGGTCTCGCGACATAACGGCACCCGAGTTAAATCCCATACAATTAGCTGTACATTAGTGTAATAAAAGATTTTTTTACTCGGCTTAAAAGGATTTTATTCGAATAATAAAATGGGTAGTTTAATATGGGGAACCCTGTATAAGAGTTTGGTGGAATATCTGTAATTTTTTTTTAACAATATCTTTAAACTAGTGTTTTGCATTGTTTTAATACAATAGATAGCATTATTGAAAAGGCCACCCCTTATCAGTATACAATATCGAAGGATGGATTCAGCTAAGGCATTATAAATTGTAAGTAGTAATTTTCTATTTAAAACGTCTCTTATTTGATAGAACTTAGGTAACAATATTCTGAGCCGAACTGTTATATTCTCAACATGTTCCTTTCATTTAAGATTTTGGTCAACCAACACACCTAGATATTTAATACAGTTTGTTTTACGAATAATTGCCCAATTGCAGCTTATTTGATTTGTACACGAATTAGAATGGATTTTTATATAATTTATTTCTGGTTGATTAGCTGCAGTAGATGAAAACGTAACAAACTTTGTTTTTTCTACATTCAGGCTCAGAAGACTGTTTTCTAGGTAACTTGTAAGTTTTCTCATCCCTTGTTCTGATTTCTTATATACACTATTCCAGGATTCACCTACAAAGATTACCACAGTATCATCTGCATATGATACAATTTCTCCACCTACACCCTATATTTGCGATATGGAATTTATATAAACTAAAAATAATATATGGGCGCCAAGCACAGGTCCCTGAGGAAATAAAGTGTAACTTTATAAAAAACCTAAATTGCTGGGCATCCTCATTTAGTAACTATACTATTGCACTGCACACCTATAAACATGAAAGATCTAAACCTGTATTATCCAAATTCTATTGAAGAAAGTTATCCAGACAGATCGAGGAACCAATATTTTTTATACAGGGTGGAACAAAAGTATCAAATAATGGCTTTAACTTTGTTATTTGCAAAGTTACAAAAAAATGTTCAATACGAAAGTTGTTTGGTCCTTTACCATGCATGTTTTGAGTTTTTTAGTTTGTTGATATCTTCTTCTGGTTTGTTCCTATGGCAACCAACTTTTTCTTTTTAAATGGCACCCATAATTTTTTTTTTTGTTAATTTGAAACAAGCATATTTTTCTCTATTCAGTCACAAAATTTTGCAATTTTTCGAAAAAAAATAAGCGAGAAAAAAAACATTTATGCTGGTATTGTTGAATTTTACTTCAAGTAGGCTTTGGCACCTAGTTGTTATTACTATTAGTTTCATTAATAAAACTCAAAATCAAAGTTATTATTTGAATGGTAATGATAAAAAGTAATAGTTAGTTTATTTCTGGAAAAGTTTAACACATCTGAATACAATTAAAAAAAGAATAACACAGAAAATTAAAATTTAAGGAAAATAATTTTTTACTACTTTTTATCATTACCATTCAAATAATACCTTTGATTTTGAGTTTTATTAATGAAACTAATAGTAATAACAACTAGGTGCCAAAGCCTACTTGAAGTAAAATCCAACAATTTGGGATACCAGCTGCTTGACTTTGGTGCACTATACCCGGTTTTTCTCGAAAACGGGCAAATTTTAGCACTTCTTACAAGAGCACCTTTTTTATTTAGAATAAAATTTGCCATAACAGCAAGTGACAAAAGAGGCAAAAAGATTAATCTCAAAAAAGTTAGGACCTAAAATGTTCCCACAGAGTACTGTACTGAACGCCATCCCTGTATGATATAGCCAAAAATTAATAACACCAGAGCATTTAGCATCCCCAGAAACCTCACACAGCAAAATTTCAGCTCATTTGGTCGAATTTTGTGGAAGATAGGACCGAAACAAGATTTAAAAAAATTATTTTTAACGCCCTGTATCTTGAAAACGGAAAAAGATACGCCCATGGTTCATAGGGACAAATTGTAATGTTTTTTTAAATTCTATCAGCCCCTGAATTTTTGCTAGTGTTTTTCAGAACACCCTGTATATGTTGGTGACTATTAGGGTGAGAGAAGTAATACAATTAATGTAATAAAATAATATCATTGGTATTTTGATTTTATATTTAATCTGGTAAATTTTGAATTCTGATTTATTTAAAATAAACATTAAATTGTAAAAACACTTGAGCTAATAGAAATTTTTTTACCTTTATGTCAAGTGTAATTTTGAATTGAAAATATGGCTTTTCTGTGATAAGATAAAAATAAAATTGCAAAATACTAAATTCCTTAGTATATTACACAATATATCACAATATTGTGAAACACTTGAATACTTTGTTAAATTAAAACTCATAGGAGTTCAACTCAGAGACAATCCAAAGAAATGTTAAGGAATCTGTCCCATAGGGACCTGTAAACTCTTTATCGCGCCATTTTCTCGTTTATATTGAAAGTGTACGTTAAAGAATTCTATCGCCAATAACAATAATAAAAATTGTCAACCAACATCGTTTGATTTGCCATCTATTGTTAAAATCTTATGTATGTGGGCTACTACTTTTTATAGGCTTCATATGATCCGAATTAGAGAAGGTTAAGACCTAGAAATTAAAGCTAAAGAGGGAGGATTGTTTCATCACTACCACTGGAAGTTCATCAAGATGATTATGGAGAAGTCTCTGATGAACCTTGAGTTGGATTAGGTTGATTTATATTTAACTCACTTTTAAGTTGGTACAAAATGTATCGAAGAGCAACTATCAACCTTCGACCAATGCCCGTGTGGAGACCGAAAAATCTGACCATATTGCTTTATGGAAGGTATCCAAATATTTATTTCATAAATTCATAATATACTTTTAGAAGCAGTTTGCATCCCTCTGTAAATAACTGCAATTTTTAGGAAATGCAAGAAAAAGTTGATGCGGGTAGAACTAAAAATATATAGCACTTTCTAACTTCAACGCTAGACAAATAGTGGAAATTATCAAATCCGTTAGAATAAAACCGACATGTCGAACTACATGTGTATTTGCAATAATGTGATCTGATATGATAAAGTTCTGTGACAGGAATATTACCGGAATACATTTATTGCTGAATTAAATTTAATTTTTGTATCGCTGTAAAAAAATTTGAAATATGGTATAACGACCATAAAACAATAAATTTGAATTCGATTAAATCGCCAATGCCAATACATAGTTATCGCAGTAATAGCGATTTCGCTAACAGTGACTTATTGATTTTGGCATTAGCTTGAAAACCAATGCCCAGGTAGGTATTGTTGCGCTTTCTATTGTAGAATAATTTTGAGGGTATTCCGGACGGTGCTGTCCCTCGGTGGAAGAAAATGTATCTATGTACAGGGTGTTCACGTATATATTGAGACACCCCAACTTATTTATTTTTGAGTTTAGAAAAAAAAATTGTTAATACGGATTTTAGTGTTTCTTTTGAGGATTCAAAATATGCTATCAGAAAACAATTGAACGTCTGAAAAAAAAGATATATAGCAAACTTGATTTTTTATATATGTATATGTTTCTAAATTTGGATAGACCTTTTTATTCTGATTTCAAAAATATGCAGTTTTAATACATTATCTCTTATCGTTTTCGAGATATTAATTCATAAAAATTATGACCACCCATCTTGACATCAGGAATAAAATGATAGGCCCTGCAAAAACAATTTTATTTTAAGTTTTGACCCTAAATATTTTTCGTCTTCAGAGAAACCTATTTCTTTATAACTTACACAACAATGGGGTTATTTCACAATTTATATTTATGTTAAATGTACAATCAGGAACACTTAAAAATACTGTATATTTGGAAAAAAAGTATTTTTTTTGCGCCTACGTATTTTTAAACTCGGTTTGTAATTTGAAAATATTAAGTTCCCGCCAACAGCCGTGACGTCAATGTTTACGCATGCGCAGTATAGCGTAGATGAAATATCTCAAGAAAACTAACCTCACATTTTTCACGCTCTTAAACTCGACACTGAAATAGTCCATATTTTTCGCAAAGAATTCCTGAATCATAACGTAGTTCACTTCAGGTAAATTTTCACTGCTAGCTTTAACGAAATTAGGCTCCATAATAGTAAAAAATGATGAACTAACACAAACTAAAGCAAACTGTCAAAAGTGTCAAATGACTCTAGACTCTTAACAAAAACAAATCTTCCTAGATTTAGTTTTAAACCGTGACGTCAGAAGTTAATAAAATTTGAAATTATTGACGATACTTTTTATTGATTTATGAATAATTAACAAATAATAAAGACATGGTATTTACCAATACATTATTCTTGCATATTCTACTATCCAAATTGATAGGTATTTTTAAGTTTTTCTTTAACATGAAATAACCCTATTAATGCAATAGAATACTTCAAACGTCAAAACTTAAAATAAAATTGTTTTTACAGGGCCTGCTCTATCATTTTATTCCTGATGTCGAAGATGGTTGGTCATAATTTTTATGAATTAATATCTCGAAAACGATAAGAGATAATGTATTAAAACTGTATATTTTTGAAATAAGAATTAAAAGGTCTATCCAAATTTAGCAACATATATAGGGTATTCCATTTAAAAAAAATCAAGTTTGCTATATATCTTTTTTCTCAGATGTTCAATTGTTTTTCTGATAGCATATTTTGAATCCTCAAAAGAAACACTAAAATCCGTATTAACAAATTTTTTTTCTAAACTCAAAAATAAATAAGTTAAGGGGTGTCTCAACATATAGGAGAACACCCTGTACATATATTGTACAGGGTGTTCTGAAAACACTAGCATAAATTCAGGGGCTGATAGAATTTTAAAAAATATTACAATTTGTTTCTATGAACCATGGACGTATCTTTTTCCGTTTTCAAGATACAGGGCGTTGAAAATAATTTTCCTTAAATTTTAATTTTCTGTTAGTAATAATTAGTTATTCTATAAACTAACTATTACTTTTTATCATTACCATTCAATTTTGAGTTTTATTAATGAAATTAATAGTAATAACAACTAGGTGCCAAAGCCTACTCGAAATAAAAACCAACAATTTGGGATACCAGCTGCTTGACTTTGGTGCACTATGCCTGGTTTTTCTCGAAAACGGGCAAATTTTAACACTTCTTACAAGAGTACCTTTTTTGTTTAGAATAAAATTTGCCATAACAGCAAGTGACAAAAGGGGCAAAAAGATTAATCTCTAAAAAGTTACGACCTAAAATGTTCCCACGGAGTACTGTACTGAACGCCATGTATGATATAGCCAAAAATTAATAACACCAGAGCATTTAGCATCCCCAGAAACCCCACATGGCATTTTGTACCTGGAAAACAAAATGCTATGAATTTTGAAAATTTATTATACGCAAACGACAGCAGGTAAACGATTTGAATTTTAGCACCGTATTTAGAATTACATTTTCTAGATGCATGTGCATGGGTTTCGAAAATTTCACATTTTTCGATTTTTTTTTTTTTCAACCTATTCAAATATGCATGCACACAGCCCTAGATTATATAATTCTATATTATTCATAAAAATTTGAAACGATTCCGATGAATAGTAACGAAAATATGAATTTTCAAACATATGTTGGGTGCTATTATCCCCTTAAATGGAGTAATTACAAAGGGGTATGGTACGCGTATCAATACATATTCAACATATGTGATGTATGAAACGCACTAAGGTCATGAGGAGACAAATTTATTGAACAGTAAATCGTTGTTCATTTCATATTATGTATAGTATTTTGTTTTGTACTCCGTGACATTGTGACGTGGACAATGACTATACATAATATGAAATATCATAAATTTTCATCTGTAGTATTTGTCTACATGAGTGAGTGCATAGAATCATTTAAGCCTTCAGTAATAAATTTAGTGATAAAATGATGAATAAAATTCGATAAGGAAATGGATGAGACAGATAAAGGTAAAAAATGTCGCACCTTATTTCAGCACAAGGACGGGTGAATCATTGGCGAAACAACACAATGTTGAGCCCTTGGCAAATTTTTAGACTGGGGCCCTCAAAGAAGTAAGCTAATTAAGTGTCTCAAATTGAGACATAAAAAATTCTACCACGGGACGGGCCATTTGGGGCCTCTGGCATTTTGCCAGTCCTGCTACCCTATTGTACGCCACTGGGGCGAATATTGGTTGTGTGTTCTCGTTAGTATTGAATAAAAATCGGTTGAAGATATTTTAAATATTGTCTCCACAAGAATAAAGTATTTTCAAAAAGAAGAATAGTAGGTATAATAATTATTAATTCAAGAGTTATTTCAGAATTGGCCAGAGACTATAAAGGTTTGTTAATCTGTAAATTTCGCCAAATCTCTTTTCTGTGAAAACTTTTACTTCCCTAATATTTATTAATAGACAAGGATCGACTGCTTTACATATTTCCTATTAGTATATAATCCTCGATCCTCGCCTAACATTACGATGCGATAACTTCTGCTATGTACGTACATTGCCTGTTAAAAAATGAACATTGCTCATTTTTTATCAACAGTGATGAAGTTTCTTCAGAAAAATTTTCCATCAATATTAGTGCTCCATACACATCTTGTGCTTCATAAAACCTAGTACTGATATATTGTTCCAGTTTCAAATTATGCCCTTATGTTTATCGTATTATTATTATTACTGAGCATGACTGGTGAATAGATATGGTTTCTATTTAGTTTTGCAGTTATGCCACTTTTAACATCAAGCTTTAACGAGCGTATTTCTAGAAATTTAGGAGTTAAATGGTCATATTTGCAAAGTCTACAAATAAAACGAAATTACATGTTTTGAATTCTCTAATCGAATTTTTGCAAGTAGATGCAAGTAGGCGAAATACATCACAATGCCATAAATATTGGAAAAATTATATTTTCACATAACTTTTTCCCGAGTTTAAAGTTTAAAATATATCTATTGGAAAAAAGTGATTTTAAGACCACATTGTTCCTGATTTTACGGATCCATTACTTAAGCTACGCTGATGACGAGCAATAACTCCGACACACGTGTCCGTAGATGCATCATGTTTCTTTCTTGGGGTAAATAGCCCAGGGTCGATCTGAAGATTTATATAGGAAACCTTGAAGAAATTGGAGACAAGCTGAAATTTGGTATATAAGTTTGTATTGGGGTCCTTAAAATACCACCAAACCCCACCGGTAATCCGCCGTGCCTGTCACCCCTAAACAACCCCCGAAAGGGGTGAAAATCGGACTTTTTTTAGTTTTTTGGCAATATCTTAAAAACAAAGCTATATACGAAAAAATATGAGGATAGATAAATTAAAGAGTATAAAATTTTATTTAAAATTTCGTTTAGCAGATATATTTTGCTTTACCAGTGGCGGAGTTATGATATTTTTAATAACTGGGTATTTTGTAAAAATACTCCCTAGCCATTACTTATTGGATTTTGACATTAAATATACATAACAATATATATGGGTATTTCGGTAAATACGTTTAATACATCCTTACGTCAATAAATTAAAAATAAAAGGCATACCAGTGGAGTAGGTACTATATTTCTAATTTCATACATTATTCTGTATTAGCTAATAGAACTTTAACATTTTACGTTCCTATTAAATGTAACAAAATAATTATTTTAAATATTCGTGGAATTTCTGTTAGAAATTGAGAGAAATTATTTTTATATTAATAATATTTAGGACATAATACCGCATAGCCCAGGGTCGATCTGAAGCTTTATATAGGAAACCATGAACAAATTAGAGACAAGCTGAAATTTGGTTATATAAGTTTGTATTGGGGTCCTTAAAATACCACCAAACCCCACCGGTAATCTGCCGTGCCTGTCACCCCTAAACAACCCCCGAAAGGGGTGAAAATCGGACTTTTTTTAGTTTTTTGGCAATATCTTAAAAACAAAGCTATATACGAAAAAATATGAAGACAGAAAAATTAAAGAGCATACAATTTCCTATAAAGTTACGTTTAGCAGATATATTTTGCTTTACCAGTGGTGGAGTTATCGTATTGTAAATTCCAGTATATTTTAACAAAATACACATTTCCCACAAAATAATTACGTTACATTAATATATTTTACGTCTTTTACATCAAAACAAATTAAAACTATAATAATACATAAAATATGAGTTTTTTATGTAGTAAGTAGCACAGTTGCTTTTTCTTAAATAAACTAAAATACTTACAGGTAATGTTTAAGTAAATGAATGTAATGTATGTTTTTAATTACTTATTATCCAATATATTTTATCTGCATGTTGAGATGTCGTCTTCCGCCTGTAAATCCTCAACTGCCCTATTAAAACAGGTTACGACTGAGCATGCACTTTTGCAACCACCTGACGAACAGTTGCAAAAAATTTGTTTAAGGAACCCTGTGGGGTCTATATCTTGATCCATCTGGACTGGAGAGATTCCGGAATCACTAGAAATCCATCCCCAGTCCTGGAGTGGTAAGCTATTATTCAACCGTGCTTGAACCTAAAAGTTAATCATACATGTAAATAAAATATGTATGTAGAGTTACTGGATGAAATGCCCTATATGCATGGTACTGAGCTGCATTTATGATTCCAGATTTAAATCTTTATTTAAACTTTGCTTTGCTACATACTGCTGGTAGAGAATGTATCTGACGTTATTCAAATCGGTACTTGTTCTATTTTTGACGTATACGGAAATAAAAAATGTCGAAATAAAGGTGCTCAATCTGTCTTTGGATATATTTGGATTGTAAAATTATTCAAGAAGGTCAACCAACTTCTTCTTTTTCACAGTATTGACCAAATTAATTTTTCCCCTGGTAAACAGGCCAGATGTAGTATCACATCCGGAAATGGCGTGCATGGCAATAATAATAATAATAATAATAAACGTCTTTATTGATGGGCGAAGTTTAGTACAAAATACTATTCTTACACTTTATTTATTTATTTATTTAACATTTATTAAAGGTCCCAACTTATGCTGCAACTTTGAAGTATTAGTAATTTTATTTGGTTTCGAACTTCTTCCTGGGCGTAGCATATACAAATTTTGTTTAGCGTAATGGAGTCGTATCGAGAATATACGAAGAGAGCATACATACAGGGGCGAATGGCGACGCGGTATATGCGGTATATGTCCTTAATATTATTAATATAAAAATAATTTCTGTCAATTTGTAACAGAAATTCACTGATAACTAAAATAATTATTTTGTTACATTTAATAGGCACGTAAAATGTTAAAGTTCTATTAGCTAATACAAAATAATATATGAAATTAGAATATAGTACTCCACTGGTATGTTTTTTATTTCTAATTTATTGATGTAAAAATTTATTAAATGTATTTACCAAAATATCCATATACATTGTTATGTATATTTAATGTCAAAATCCAATAAGTAAAGGCCAGAGGATATTTTTACAAAATACCCAATTATTAAAAATATCATAACTCCGCCACTGGTAAAGCAAAATATATCTGCTAAACGCAATTTTATAGGAAATTTTATGCCCTTTAATTTTTCTATCTTTATATTTTTTCGTATATAGCTTTGTTTTTAAGATATTGTCAAATAACTAGAAAAAGTCCGATTTTCACCCCTTTCGGGGGTTGTTTAGGAGTGACAGGCACGGCGGAGTACCGGTGGGGTTTGGTGGTATTTTAAGGACCCCAATACAAACTTATATACCAAATTTCAGCTTGTCTCTAATTTGTTCATGGTTTGACTGGATCGACCCAGGGCTAAAACGGCAAAGAACATTTATTTTCTCTTTTTAATTTAACTAGTAAGTAAAAGTTGTAGGGTTATAACTGCATTATTTTAATATTCCATCAAAAACACAGTGACATACGGAAGTTAGGGGATACAATTCTAAAGTCACTATACCTGGAGGGATTGCTCACTTGGGTATAAGATACACTATAGTTCTTTCCACTTTTTTGGAAAATAATTATTGACGATGTGTTTTGTATGGCGTTATTACAGGGATGCAAAGTTTTGTATCGTTTTTAGACCAACCGAATAAATTGGACTTAAGTTCTGAGATTATACTAAACTGGTGCACAATTGAAGTGGATATTGGAAAAATATGGGTTATATTTGAATCTCAATATTTTTGGAATTAGGCCCAATCTTTTCATCTTCCCGTTAAGTTTATCCGGCAGTTAAAGTTGTTGATTTTCATTGTTGTAACAATTGTATCCTAGGTAAATAACTGCTGGATAAAGTTAATTGGAGGTGAAAAGATCGGCCCTTAGATGAATAATCTTAATACGGCTATTTGTAATCGTTAGCAAAATTCATTGACCTTCTTCCAGTTTAAATAGATTTTTAAATTGTGGGTATTTCTTTTATCTAAAAAGTGGTTATCCAGGCCCTTACATTTATGTTAAAGTTCAAAATTTTTGGGATTTTTTTAAACATATTCAGTAGGTACGATAATTTTGAGGAATCAATTTGAAAACTATTTTTATAGTTTTGTTATTTTTAGAGATATCATTTGTTATAGAAAAAATGGCGAAATTTTTACATTTTTAAGTTCAGCATTTTAATACGATTGCCAATAACAATTTTTTCCTCGAAACTTATTAAACACTCCCTTGAACAAATTATATAATAGGAAATTAATTCATTTCTTTGGAACTGTCGCATTCTGAGGAGATATATCGGTATGAATAAGACGAGTCAAAGATTTTTTATCATTGATGTACTGAAAATGTCAAAAATATGTTTTTTAAAATTTTTATCATTCACCAGTAGTAGTTGTGTTGCCACCACAAAAATTTTAAAAATATTTTTGACTCCCTAGAAAACATTTTTAGTACGCCAATGGCCAAAAAAGATTGACCCGTCAAAGCGGAGAAAACATTTGCGCGTTTGTGATATCGAGCACGATGGCGATGGCGTTTGCGATCGCAATCGCATTTAAGCGTAAACATTTATACACGGTGGTCATCCACAACCGCCAAGTTTACTTGTTACTTTTTTTAATAATTTGAATTTAATTTTAAAATAGAAAATAATTTAAAAAAAATTAATCAATACTTACTTCTAACAATCTATCACAGATTAGGATGATGCCAACAAGTAAATGGTGCACATTTTGGGCAATATAGTTACGTTGAAAAGTAATAAACTTAACAATTACATTTTTAATGTTATGCATAACCCTCAACCTCTTGAAAAATAAAATGTGATCAGCACGCTGGATTCGTATTTCTGTCACTTTTCCAATGAGGGGTCACACGCCATAGTGTTGTATTTGAAAAAAAAAACTTGGGGATTGTTTCCGCCCTCCTTGAAGGGCTACATTTCTCATATTTCTTGAAAAAGGTAGCATTCAAACGTTGACGTGTCTCGGGAATTTTTTGAAAAATTATTCAGCCGGTAGCGAATTTATTCCAGTTAAAGTATAATTGTTATTTACAAAAATTGGATCTACACTCGCAATTTACAATGCAAAACCATGCAATGCATGGTCTATTTTTATAATAAAATGACAAGTAGGTAGTTATTCTTCAAAATGAAGAAAATTCGCTAACAAACACTTTTCACGTGTATTTTTCACACAAACACAAACAATCAGTAGCAGTTTCTGCGCAACCGAACAATCCAAACAGAACGGAAAATTAAATAAACACACCGCGGTCGCCAGTTAACGTCACAACCTCTGCTCACACCCCGCATTTTCCTCGTACTAATGTTGCTCATTGATGCAACCTGTACATTGTACAAAGTCTACAAGCCTTGGTCTATACTAAACTGTTCTGATTTGTTTAGCTTCTATCGGAACGGTATCGGGACTGCTGCGCTAACAGAAAAATATTGTTTTCTGTTTCCCATTGAAACATCGAAAAATGGAAATGGAAAACATATATGTACAAGTTTCGACTAGTCTGAACGTCTTAAGATACACGATACACGATCATACACGGCACAAGCACAGTGTATTTGGTGTGCCACCTTTCCTATAATATACTTTCAACATTTAGCACAGAAATATAAAGTTTGTTTTGTTGAGATTGAAAAGAAATACATAGCCTAAAATCACAATTCCGTCGAGAACATAAAACACTGTAGGATTCTAAGAGAAGTGGTAGTTCACCAAAAAAATGCAACTGATTTGGATACCAAATTGCAACTGTGCTCCAGACATGCAAAAATGTATGCAAACTGTTCCCATACAATGTTTCGAAACTGTATTCATACTGTTTATCAGGGTGTTTCAAAGTTAAAGGGACATACGATACTTGTGGATAGAGGGCACTTTGGCGGTTCCAAATTACCCGGCATTAATGCATCCATCGTCCTTCCTTACTGTGATACAGGATGTTTAATTGATTTTGGCCAAATCTTTCTTTGGTCATAACTTTTGAATCACCCTGTATAATCGGTTCATACTTAGAATATGTGGTTCACTAATTTTACTTGATAAAACTTCACATAAACCAAAATCGAAATCCAGGTCTGGCTTTATAAAAAACTGACAATATGTTGCATGTGAAAATCAACACCACTATAGTGGGACTGTAGGGATCTGTTGTGAATACAGACTTCTGTAAATCCATCACAGTATGTATGGACAACACCACCTATAGTGTTGATATGGATCGTGTTAAATTTCACCTTGAACTTATCTTATCAATATTATTGTTATTCTAATCTCAAAATCGAAACTAAATATTTCAACAATTATAATTATCTTAACCAATTATTTTACCAAAAAAATTTATCTGTTTTTTACTAGATACCAGTGCAATTAGCAGAATTTTAACTGCATTTAAGTGCTTTGGCACATCCCACTAATGCACACGCATATATATAATTTGTAGAGGCTACATTGAATTAGTTAATAATAGTTAACACTAGAGTTAGGACCGTTTCACCCATTCTCAGTGAACACGCTTTATTATATTATCATTAATTGCGTTCGAATTATTTCTGAAAACTATGGCAGCGAAAATATATATGGACATGCCAGGAGGTCTTAAGATGCCTGCTGTTGGATTAGGAACATGGCAAGTAAGTAAACAAGTATTATTTTATATTTTACTATAGGCAACCGGTTAAGTTCTCAATATTTTAAGTATTAGAACATAGGGCACAAGATTTAAAATCATGACTGCAAGACTAAGTTTTGCAGAAATAAATTGCAATTGAAATCTCCGTAGAAGTATTTCAAAAAGGACTGCCGTCTTTTTGCAAATACTTATTCGTATAATATTTACAAACCACTCATTTTGAAAATCAGCAGTAAAATTAACTGACAGATTTCGAATTTTCATTTATTTATAAAGTTCTTTCATTTTATAACGAAAATTTCAATGAATAAAATCTTAAAAAATGTAATTTTATAAAAAACTAAATATTTAATGAAATTCGAAATCTGTCATATCTGATTTTAGTAAAAAATGTTTCGCAGATATTTTACAAGTATTTTTAAAAAGCATTTGGATCGGCAATCTTTTTTTTTCGCAAATTTTGATCTCAAATGTAAAACCTACTCTCGGTTCCGTGTTCCACCACCGAGATGTAGCTTTACACCGGCCACTAAGTATTGCATTTTATTTTAGGAAAATGTAGGTAAAAATTTCCTTTTATACCAGAAATTGTCAATAATAAAGCATCATTCCTTGTTTAAATTTAGACCATTATCTAAAGTAAACATTTGTTTAAAGCCTTCTTTTCCAAAACAGGCTGTTAAGTAAGTCATAGAGATATCTAAAATATTAAATCTGAGGTAACAGGAAGCGATAACATTAATATAAAAATGATTTATTTAATAAATCCACATTGCTTTGATGTACTGCAGATTATATATTATAATGAATCTTTAAAATTAAATATTTTTCCAAACGTATGGAAATCCGCTAATATTCGACTATTCCCAAAATACCGCCAGTACCATTAATACTAAATTATGATCTGCGACTTATTTCACTACTCCCACCGTTTTCTAAAATATTTGAAAAATTATTTCTGTAAATCTCATTATATTTTAGGGAAAATGTTGGAAAAATTTCTTTTTGTACAAGACGTAACATAAGAGATTCTCATTAGTAAAGGATTCCTTGCTTAAATTTAAATTTATATTCAACTTTGTTGCTATTATTCACTTCTAAAAATGAATGTTGTAATGAAGGTATTACCGCAATCAAAATAAATACGTTTTCATCTTCTTTATTGGAATAAACTTCTACTGTATTAAAATTTTTTATTTCACGTAATATCGTCGTCTGTAGCGCTCAAATCGTTCCCATATTTATTGATCATTATTGCAATGTGAAACACATATAGAAGTGTAAATAATAAGTAATGTAATAAAGTATGTTGATATTTGATATTTTAATGTTTTATAAATCTGATTCTTGCCTAGGGTTTCCAATCCCGGGATCCCCAATCCCGGGATCCCGGGATCCCGGGCAGGTTTTCACTCCCGGAAATCCCGGGATTTCAAAAATCAATCCCGAGTATTAATAATATGAGCAAATTACATAAAATATATATTACTTTTTATCTCACATGTATTCTGTGTACAAAGATCCGGTCCAGATTAGGGAACGACACCCTAGACACACTGGCCATTCTCAGGTAATTTTTTCAAAGTAAATTTTAGGCATTCATTTTTATAGAATAGATAATCAATAGATTAAAGTAGCAATAGATTGTTAATTTTTTAATTTTTTTAGAGTTTTATTATATATTTTTTTATGTATTATTATTATTCTTGCTCAATAAATCGTTTCTTCTTTAATTTTATGTTGATATTCGACAAATGTATTTAGATCCCGAGATTCCGGAAAATCCCGGGATTTGACTTTCTAATCCCGAAAAATACCGAAAGCCTAATCCCGTCCCGGGATTGGAAACCCTTAAATCTTGCCGTACCAAAATTACAAAAAACTTGTAAATAGACATTCTCCATACTTAACATACCCATATGTTATTTAAAATATTTCGCTTTAAGGTAACACAAATTGCAATACTGAATTATTTAAAATAAACATTAAATAAATTGTAAAAACACTTGAGTTTATAGAAATTCTCCACACTTAGCACACCCATATTTAATTTAAAATATTGAACTTTAAGATAACACAAAATTACAAAACACTTGAGACATTAATACATCACACAATATTTCATAATATTGTGAGACACTTGACACTTGACCACTGTTAATCTAATACTTATAGGATAGTTACTGAATTCCCAGAAGTCCACCCATCAAGATCGTTCGATAAGAACCTCCACATTCTCACATATTTGTGCCGCCAGTAATAATACCATACCAAAATTTGTGACCAACATCATCAACTAACTGATTTACCATTTATCGTTAAAATCCAAAATGTATATTGTCTATGCAAGCTACTTTTGTTCTTACAGTGTACTGACGAACCTGAATTGGAAACAGCCCTAAACGCCGCTTTGAAAATTGGATACCGGCACATTGATACTGCTTTTGTCTACCAAAATGAGGCTGTCATTGGCCGTGTAATTAAAGAGTGGTTGTCTTCTGGAAAGCTGAAAAGGGATGACCTCTTCATCACTACCAAGCTTCCTATGAGTGGAGTCCATGAAGATAGAGTGGAGATGTTTATGAAGAAGTCTCTGGCGAACCTTCAGTTGGATTATGTTGATTTATATTTAATTCACTTTCCAGTTGGTACAAAGTATATCGAAGGGCAACCCCGACCTTCGACCGATTCCCGTGTGGAGACAGAAAAATCTGACCATATCGCTATATGGAAGGTACCCGCATATTTATTTCATAAACAACTATTAATTTTTCATAATATACTTCTACAGTGGTTTGCATTACTTTGGAATATAGTGGTTACGAACGATTTATAAATTATTGTAAATTTTAGAAAATGGAAGAGCAAGTTGATGCGGGTAGAACTAAAACTATAGGAGTCTCCAACTTTAACGCTAAGCAGATCGAGAAAATTAACAAATCTGCGAGAATAAAACCGGCCTGTTTGCAAGTCGAACTGCATGTATATTTGCAACAACGGGATTTGGTGAAATTCTGTCACCAAAATGGAATTGTTGTTGTAGCATATTCACCTTTGGGGTCACCTGGATTTAATAAATTTCTCGCTAAATTGGGCTTAGAGTAAGTGCTCTTAAAAAAATCAAAGAAATGATATAATTATAAAATAATAAATTTGTAATCATATTCTACCACCCGCGAAAATTCTTATTCTAGACCAAGAGAACTACCTGACATGCTTCATGATCCTATGATCAAGAAAATTGCAGACAAGTATAAGAAAACCAACGCCCAGGTATTATTGCGCTACCTACTGCAGAAAAACATTGTGGTTATTCCGAAAAGTGTAGTCCCTACCAGGTTGAAAGAAAATATCGATGTGTTCAATTTTGCCCTTGACTCTAGCGATATGAAATCATTGGATGGCCTGGAAGTTGGCGAGAAAGCGCGCATCGGAGATTTCAAGTTGTTCCCTGGGTAAGTTAAAGAGCAGTTGACATATACTTAGTTCATTTCATATTTGTATCGCAGGGAAAAAATGCCGCATTTACAAAGCAGAAACGCGGCCTCTTTAATGTTCGCAAATACGCCGCCGCAAGTGTTCCTTTGTCGGTAATTTTTTATCTGCGGTACAACTCTGAAGTAGACTTTACGCATATAGTACAATTTGCATATAACAGCCATGCTGCGTAAAATAAAGTTGTAAATCACTTTCTATTTAAAAGCTGTCAAATAATATATTATCTACCATTAAACACAAAAGTCGGGCGGATGCAATAGTTTTTAACTTTAATAATTTAATAGCTAGGTACAATATTCAAAAACGAGCACACGTATGATACAAATGCCACAATTGGCCGATAAAGCTTATACGTACGTATACAATTCATGTAATGTAGTACGGGTGCCTCACATCTAATTTTGGCAGTAAGGCATGAACAGTCCGGTCTGGTTTACTATAACTTCAAGTGTTTTACTCCAGCCAGTATGTCCAAAATTCCTATGTTGAGGTAGGAAGTTATGCGACGTCGAGATATTTTCAGGGCTTGTGGAGCGGATATTGATAAGTGTATTGGTGAGTTGTCGTGAAGATCGGCCCGTGGGGTTCGCTGCCATATTGGAAAATGAGGTTTTATCCAAATATTTCGGTAAAGTAGAATTCATATTTCTAAGGCAGACAAAAAATTCCCGACAAAGGTGCACGTGCGGCGGCTCCATTGAATCGCTAAAGAGGCCGCCGTTCTGCTTTGTAAGTGCGGCATTTTTTATCTGTCTTATAAATTTGAATTCTACTTTAACCGCTAGAACGAAATCAAAAGAAGGATTTTAAAACTTTTCAAGAGTATTACAACTTTATTCATATGCACTTTTTTCAACGATGAATGGTTTTTTAATTATTTCGCGGCAAAGTTTTAATTTTGCCCCGAAATTGTTTTTTTTAATTTTTTCTTGTAAACGGTCACATTTATGAGAACTATATACCTCATGAGAAAACGAAATGGTATTTTTCATTTTTGTCTCGCAGTCTGTAGCGCGCCGGAAAAATCGACATTTCGGCGCACACATGGTAACCTCATTTCCACACCACCCGGGAGGTAGAGCCCTTGTCGCGTTTTTTACGTGGTTTTCCCAGAAGACCTAATCCACTGTTTGCTGTTACGTCACATTATTCCTGACGCTTTTTGTAACTTTTTGTTTCCCTTCTTTTGGTTGATTCTGCTCCCTTAGAAATTTGTTGGTTTTCGATGTCTTCTGTTCCAAGGTTGTGTTTATCAACGTATCTTTGCTATACATGTTTATCGTGTCTTCTTAAAACCAGCTATAGGAAGATCTGGGGTGTTTTCGCAATTTTCGCTGCTGCAATTTTGATAGATTATCGAGCACTTTAATCCCACTTTTCAGCATCAGCAGCCCTGCCCACAATTATGCATGCATGCAATTAGTTTCAGAAGTGCATCTGGTGCAGCTTTTCCATGCTTGCACTTGCAGGTATGTTCGGAAACTATGTTGTTTTGCCCCGTATCTCTTCCACCGACTTCCGACGCGACAAAACAACACAGCATGGCTTCGGAACCAACTTGATCCTGAAAAATAGAGCTGGAGTAGAGCGCAGAATGAACTTGAATCGTTTACCATCACAGGAAGAATTGCACCAGATGACGCCAGATGTACTTCTGAAATTAATTGTATGCACATGTAAAGGAAATTATGAGCAGGCTTGCGGATGCCGAAAAGTGGGATTAAAATGTTCGATCTGTCAAAATTGCAGCGGCGAAAACTGCTAAAACACCCCAGGATCTTCCTAGATGATGTTAAGAAGACGAGATAGACATGTGCAGCAAAGATACAACAGTTGTCAGACGTGGTGGCGAGAGGAGGAGGTGAGCAGTTGAGTAATTCCCCTTGATCTCCCACTATGCTCTCGACCGAGAAAGATAGTCGGTAGACGCACGCAACAGTCAGCGGTATACGATTAAGTTCATAGTAAATTCATCCATAGTGAAAGGAATCGCACGCCACTGCCTGAATCTGTTTTAAACTAGAACGTAGTCTATTGCGTGGGCTGTCGCCATCACGTTTGACGGCCGCTATACATTGATAAACACAACTTTGAAACAGCAACCAGAAGACAATTGAAAACGAAAAAATTTGTACGGGAGCAGAATCAACCTAAAGATGGAGAAAAAAAGTTACAAAAAGCATCAGTAATAATGTGACGTAACAGCAAATCGTGGATTAGGTCTTCTGGGAAAATAAAAATTGTGATAAACGCTTAGGTTGGAAAAAATATTAAAAATAGACTACTAATTTTAGGTTGGAATTCCAACTAACAAAAAGCTATCTTATTTTAGGTTAAACTAATTAAAACTTTATTAATAATGCACTGAACAAGATTTTAGTTGATAGTATTGGAACCAACCAGAAATTTTAATAAAATTGACATGTTCGATAATTTTAGAAAATGCATATTTTTGAGGTTAATTGTAACGTCACCCTTTCCACTTTTTAAACTGATTGACGTCATCGTGCCTGCGCGCGGGCGTACTATTCTCCTTAAATTTTAGTATTAACGTTAAAATTTATTTTCAGGTTACCCGATCATCCAGAATATCCATTCCCCAAGTGAAAATTGTTGATTTTGTAGTGGCTAAAAGTGCTTTTTGTATTAACAAATAAAGTGATTTTTATTAATTTATTTATTTATTTATTTGGTACACTATCCAACAGGTCCTAAGACCCAATTACAAAATAGGCAGAATAGAATATATAAATACAGATATATGTAAAAAAAAACATTTAAAGTAATACAACAAAAGCATGCAATCAATATAAATATATACATAATATGCATATTAATACAAAAAAGTCTTACATTATTTTAATTAAGGTACTAAATAAGAATCTATAATGAAATTTGATCAAAGTGTTACAAGAAGGTAATAAACAATAATTACTAATTATAGATACATTTTAATGAAACAACGGTACAGTTGAAAATATCGACGCGGTCATGTATATCATTATAAGTACCTATTACACATGACTTGAAGTGGAGAAAATTTTTTTATATTTGTTCTGGGCGTCACCAAATTAAATAAATGTGTCTGACACGATGCAATTTTGCGAGCCTGAAAAGGCAGTATATTAAGTAAGTCACTACTGTTGATTATGTCTTATGTATCAATCCATAAAGAAAAATCAAGTAAGAGACTTTGCGGCGATCTTCTAACGATACTAATGAGAACCTTGACTTGATAGAAGTTGCGACTGAGACTGATTTTTACGGAGACTGATGCATTATTAAACAAACCACCCCAGTTAAGATGAATAATAAATAATTTCAATTTATATTACATTTTTACATAAATGATTAATAATGATGATGAAAGTCAATGGGAAAAAATCATCCATTTAAAAAAGAATGTCCCGAAACGATAAAAATTAAGGATATATATTTACATTCGTTATTTTCTTAGTGTTGCAAAAATTATGTTTGGACATTTTTTGTGCCAGCGATGTTCCTGGTTCCAACAATCGCATTATTTGTGTAATTTGAAAATTAATAGTTAATATTACTTTAGGGTCGCTGAATTAAGTATAGAGTTGCAGAAAACACCCAGTTCAAATTTCAAACCGAAAAGCAATTTGTTTGTTTATAATCAATGAAAACGCCAAAGGTAAGATAATTCGGTTCTATATTGACGTAGAGCATATTTTTTTTTGATGTAGTTACAATGGCGGAAACCGAAAAGTAATAGTATATTATTCAACGAGCGAGTTATGAAGCCCTTATTCATTCCGATAATTTGCGCCCGGAGTTCGGTTTACACCCCGGACGAGGGGTGTAAACCGAATGGCCATAACTCGCTAGTAGAATACTATACTACTATCAGTAACTTATTGTAAAATTTCTGCCGAAAAAATGTGAACAATTGCTAAATTAGAATAAAACTGATCGATGAGTATGGTTGCTGCAAAATTAAATGTTATCATTTTCAAAATAAAAAGATGCTGATGAGAAGGAATAGGTTTTCAAAGACCTTCTCCTCCTGAAGAGGGGTTGGGACCTTTGGTGTAGAACTTATACTTGGAGTAGTTTTCCACACACACCAAAACACTTTTGCACACACTCGACGCGCGTTTCGCCAACCAAGTTGGCATCATCGGGAGATGATTAAAACAATAGTTCCCGATGATGCCAACTTGGTTGGCGAAACACGCGTCGAGTGTGTGCAAAAGTGTTTTGGTGTGTGTGGAAAACTATTTCAAAGACCTATCCGATTAGGCGTAAGAAAAGTGTCAAATGATGAAGAAGATAACGCTCTCATTAATTTTATGCAACAATAGTTATTTATTCACCAAGGGTCGTAAGTGCACTAAAACCTCACTGTACGACCCGCGGTGCATATTACATGATTTGTGGCATTCTGTTGGCCACGTAGAGTTATTGATAGTTTTGTGATGATACTGGTTAAGCATTGATGGTCCATTACAAGTTGTGTACAGTCCTACCAGTAGTTTATGAATGACATTTTGCCATTTTAGTACCAATAATGGTTTACTGAGTTTTACCAGTATTTTATAGTAGATACATTGCATTATTGCCATTTCAGTAGGTACCCAATAATGGTTCATTGCTGGCGATAATGGTTCATTACTGGCGTAAACTGGTTCGGTAATGGCAAAATCTATGATGGCCGGTGGGACATTTTTTTTTCGGGCCAGTACTGCCAGCCATCGAAGTACCACTAATGAGTGCAACATTTCAAAAGCCCTAAGTTCAAAATGTCATACAAACTTGAAATTCGCAAGAGTAGGTACCTATCTATCGCTTAGTTGGACGATCATCCAAACATGAATTTGTTAACTTGTTCAGATATCAAAATGTTAGCCAGGCAACGATTGCACTAATTTGCTTCGTTTCGTGCCATTCTGCCAGGAGGACTCTGGAATGGTTGAAGCAGAATAACGTCAATTATTATGTAACGAGAGAAGATAACCCCCCAAATGTCCCTCAAGCTCGGCCAATAGAACAATTTTGGTCATTATTGTGTTGAAGGTTTAAGAAAACGGTTGGGAAACCCAAAATGAACAACAATTATTGCGGGCACGAATTATTTGAAAAATTCGGGAAGTGGACCCAATTAAACATTGTCCAAAGAAAGATAAGACAAGTCTTAGTCAAATTGAGTGCCATTGAGGATCATGGTCCGCTATCATATATGTAACTTATTAGTTTTCATATTGTCAAAAGATATAAAATTAACAATTAATATTTAAGTTTGAATAAAATTTCGTTATTTTGTTGATTTAAGTCTATCGATTTTTTTCTCAAAACTTATGTCCCATACGTTAAGAGGAACGGTGTGCCAACTGCTGGGATATTTTAATAGTCAACTATCGGGGTTAGTAAGCGAATAGGTATTAAGTAATAATCATTCATTATTCGATTTGTAAAAGAATCGTGCATTAAAAAATCGATTCTAAAATCGATCATTTAAAAAATATTAATCGATTTTTTCAATAATCGATTTAAAATCGACATCCCTCGTCTCAATAATGGCACGAAGTCAAATGCGGGTGCGCACACAAACCAACTGACCGTCCACAAGATTATTTAGTCAAAAGCAGTCGGCGACCCCTTTTGATTATTGTTTAATTGGTTAGACATCGCAACATCAATCCAACTCAACTAAACGATTTAGTCAGGCTACAATCACAATCGTCCGTGTGCGGTTAGCCTTAAAGGTTGCTTCATTATTTGAGTTTTAATAGCGCTGCGTCATCTGTCAACGGCAGGAGTAACTAAGAAATCGATTGTCAGTTTTGGAGTGTTTTGGCTAATATATTTTTATATTTGCCCGACGCGCGACGCACGGCCTTGACTTAGACGCTCATGCAGAAAACATAAAAGCCGATCCCAAATTAGTTTAACAACAGTTAGCGAATAGTACGAAAGCGTATTAAGGCCACGACGAAAAAAATATTAAGTTGAAATTTCAACTTATTATGTTGAAATTTCGACTTACTAAGTTGAAATTTCAACTTACTATGTTGAAATTTCGACTTACTAAGTTGAAATTTCAACTTACTACGTTGAAATTTCGACTTAGTTAAGTTGAAATTTCGACTTATTAACTTAATTTCGATTACTTCAAACTTTCAATTGTAACTGAGTGTAACAGAACTTGGGTGTTAACTAAGATATAAACAAGTAGGTATAGTGTTGTGTGTAAAATTATGTAGTGAAACATGTATTGAAGCTTTTTCTCTCAATAAAAAACTTTAGTGGCTTTTATGAATCACTTTTTTATTTTTGACTGCACATTATTTTATATATGTCAACTACTATTAGAATTTAACAAAATAGTTCTGGTGCCACCTATACTGCCCTACATAAAAGATAAATTCAAATTGAGTTCAACAAACCACTTCAACACTTTCCCTTGTTAATGATAGTTGAATTTAAAAAAAATTAAACATGAAATAAAGAAAGAAACAATTACTTTAAAATAACAAAACATCCTATTAATTGTCTATTGTCCTTTCTATTTCACGTAAGTCTCATCTTCGCACATAAAATCTTCAGGCGGGTCTTTGGCAACGGTTTCGTCATAATGTCTGCTATTTGCTGCTCCGTAGAGATCTGTTGAACTCCAAGTTTTCCCTCTGTCACTTTTTCTCTGATAAAAAAATGTTTGATGGAAATGTGCTTGGTTCTGCAGTGAAACTCTGGATTTTGAGCTAGTCTCACTGCTGCAGAGTTATCAACTTGGATAATGGGAATATCTTTGAGTTTGATGATTCCTCTGAAAAGTCTGCTTAGCCAAATTGCCTCATTGGCTCCCTCATTTGCTGCGATAATCTCTGCTTTGGTTGTTGAAGTCGCTACAACTGCCTGCCGTTGACTCAACCAGGAAATTGCTCCTTCTGAATACCTCACGACAACTCCAGAGGTTGAGCGACCTGTTGTGCACCCTCCAAAATCTGCATCGCTGTAGATGTCCAAAACACCCTTGTCCACGTTGCTCCGGTAACCTATTCCCAGGTTTAAAGTCCCTGCTATGTACCTGAAGACTCTCTTGACTCGTACGACGTCCTCTTGAGTTGAATTTTCGAGTGTTCTAGTAATAAACCCCACACTATACGCCAGGTCTGGTCTCGTGCCAAGCATCAGATACATCAGAGCTCCAACAGCCTGTCTATAAGGAAATTTTGGTGCTTGGTCAACTTTCCCTGATGTGGAAATTTCTTCATCCTTCAGCATTGGAGTTGAAACTGGTTTGCATTCTGAAAAATTAAAGCGTTCTAAGATTTTCTTCGACTTCTGACTGGCCTCAGAGTTGAACTCCAACTTCACCTCAGCGTCGATCACTCGCACATCAGGTCTGACTTCTTCTTCAACCTGGTCTTCATACTCGATATCTTTCATAGGTAGCTTACCTTCCTTCTACGTTTATCAATTCTTTATTGGAATTGAACATCTCTTGACAGGATAACCTTGTGACCGCTTTGAACGAAATCGTACTATAGTTGAGATGGCAAGGGCCTTCAAGTATTCGAACAGTGAAGTTGAATTTCCAAATGCGATATGGGCAGAGTTAGTGACTTCAGCCATCTACATTCTGAATAGGACAGGAAAGTCGTCAAAAGAAGGAGTCAGTCCCTATGACTCTGGATGGGCAAGAAACCAAGAATCAAACATCTGCGCATTGTTGGATTTTCCTGCTACGTACACATACCAGCTGAGCAGAGGAAGAAGACGGACAGGAAAGCAGTGAAAGGAGTCCTCGTTGGATATGATGGAGATGAACGTTACCGAATTTACGTTACCAGCGGCCACAAGGTTATCCTGTCAAGAGACGTTCAATTCCAAGAAAGAATTGATGAATGTAGAAGGAAGGTCCAGCTACCTATGAAAGATATCGAGTATGAAGATCAGGTGGAAGAAGAAGTCAGACCTGATGAGCGAGTGATCGACGATGAGGTGAAGTTGGAGATAACTCTGAGGACAGTCAGAAGTCGAAGAAATAATCAAGAAGTGACGAAGAATACGAAACTGGGAACGAGTCAGAAGACATTGATGAAGAAGAAAATTCTCAACAAATATCAGGAAGAGTTTTAAGAGATCAATCGACCCTGAAGAAACCCAAACGTCTTGAATATTACGCCATGATAATAGAGGAGTTTGTAAATCAAATGACTCAGGATCCTGCGACCTTTGAAGATGCCTTGAGAAGCGAAAACTCAGCTGAGTGCAAGGAGGCCATGAATCGTGAAATCGCCTCTTTAGAGGAAAACCAAACCTGGATTTTGAGGGATCTTCCACCAGGTGCAAAGGCGATTCCATGCAAGTGGGTATTTCGACTCAAGAAAAATCCTCACGGCAGTCAAAAATAAAAAAGTGATTCATAAAATCCACTAACGTTTTTTATTGAGAGAAAAAACTTCAATACATGTTTCACTCCACAATTTTACACACAACACTATGTACCTGTTTATATCTTAGTTAACACCCAAGTTCTGTTACACTCAGTTACAATTGAAAGTTATAAGTAATCGAAATTAAGTTGAAATTTCAACATAATAAGTTGAAATTTCAACTTAATAAGTCGAAATTTCAACTTAACCAAATCGAAATTTCAACTTATGAAGTCGAAATTTCAACTTAGTAAGTCGAAATTTCAACATAATAAGTTGAAATTTCAACTTAATATTTTTTTCGTCGTGACCTTAATACGCTTCCGTAGAATAGCGCAAGGGTTAGGACGTGTTAAATTCATTAAATAACATTCTTGTTTTATTTTTTATTTGAATATTGTGGACATTATGGCTGCCAAAATTTTCAAGGATATGCCAGGCGGGCTTAAGATGCCTGCTCTTGGAATAGGAACCTGGCAGGTAAGACGTGATTTTATATTTTTGCGAGGGCAGGCAGGCAGGCGTTTATTTTAAATATAAATAATATAATACAAAAATTATGAAAATATATATTTAAAAAAATGACGTCTTTCGTCATCCTTAGCAATACTGTAATACATTTTTTCTAATACAGGGTGATCTACCACAAGTGTGCCAAACTTCAGAGGCCGCTATAATTTATCAAAAAATTAATGAACTTTCGTTAATAAACATATATGTCCTAAAACGCATAAGGGAAACTACAACCCTTTAAGGGGCATGATAATAAACATAACATAAACACACCACAGAAACTAGATGATGAATATCAATTTTTCGGTTAGTCCAATAATATGGTGGTGACTAAAAAAATGAAATTTTCATACATTACGACCTCAATGGAGGCGGATAAAATTACAAATTTCATATTTAACAGCTTGCTTTATTGGGGTAGCTTGAGGCGTGCCGCGTGAGAGGTACCTAGTTTTTTTACCCCAAACTTTCTGACGTTAAGTAAAATTATTTCCCATGCAATGGACTGATAAAAGCCTTCAAAATTTTTGTCACACCAGCCGTTTTCGAGTAATTTTGCATTGAAGGCCAATAAGCTAATAAGCTGCTAAAAAACCCTATTGCCGTTCAACGCAAATTATTGAAAAACAGCTGATGTGACAAAAATTTTGAAACAGGCTTTTTCGGAGTCCATTGCATGGGAAATTATTTTATTTAAAACTTTTGCTTCAGAAGCTTCTTTCTCATGCGATATGATATGGATATCCATATCCACTCATCTTGTTGCACAAACTACTACATAATAATTAATATATTGTACGTTACGTAAGCCTATACTGACACAGCCGACTCAAAACAGTCTAAACTTTTAGTTTAGACAAGTTTAGAGTTTAGACTGTTTAGAGTTGGCTGTGACCATAATGTTGCACAATATATATTATGCAATATTATTGATCGTCTAGAATATGCCTTGATGCATGGTTTGATCAATACGTAATTACGCGTTGAGGTAAAAAAAAAAATAGACGGTTAGGTTAGCTCCTTCTAATTGATACGCCTGTCGCTGTCGCTAAATTATTTTTATGGGACATATTACTAACCTGGTATACCTACCTACTTACCAAATTCTCTTTATGAAGTTGTAGGTAGTTCTATTCTAAAGCATTTTTTGACATATTATACCTATATTTATATGAACTTTTCTTCTCTACGTCTACAGACAGGCAGAAATGAACTATATATTGAAGACATTTGAATAGGTATTTCAAGGTTATATATTGATCCTAATTAACTTTAGACATATTGCGCAATATTATATACATGAAGTCAGTAGCTTGTCGCTTGATTTAGCAGTATAAAATATTTGACACGTACGGGTCATGTAATCGGTTCTTCTCAGCTTTCAGCGTGAACAGTTTTCGTACGCGCATGCGCCAACTATGGTGTGTTGTTGTCACTTGTCACTTGTCACTTGTCAGTTGCCACGCGTTTCACGTGCTATCTAGTTCGGGTTTTTAAGATGTCTGGATATTATTGTGCATATCGTGGGTGTTCAACAAAAACTGGGGAAGGACTAAGCCTTTTTAGATTCCCCAAGGATTACGAAAGGTAATTATTATTATTTTTGCGTATATTTCAATTGAAAATATTTGTTCAAGCAGTAAAATAACGACTATTAAATCTATTTCATTTAACGATTAAAGATAAAGTAAACGAAATACCTAATCAACTTGCCAATTTTGATGTACTTATTTAGGTTATAAAAACGCTATGAAGTAAATTGAAATAGGTAGGTATATGCGAACACATTACATCAGTAAAAAGTATTAAAATATTTTATTCTGTTAAATATACTAATAGGGTTTTCAAAATAAATAAAGTACTTAGATATAAAATTGAAAATTTTAACCCATATATAAATAAAAATATTTGTTGTGAAACATCTTGTTTTATTTTTATATACATACTATTAACACATATTATTAATAATAAATATAAGTGTGTGAATGTGGCACAAAATCCTTCTAAAATGTATTTTAAGAAATGCATTAAACATCTCTAATATTAGTTTATATGTGAATCAAACTAATTTATATTTTATTATAAATAATGCCAAAGTTTTGCAATAGAGATTATAAATATTAATTGGTCTACATTTTATAACATTTACCCATGCGCTCTAATTGCGATGAACAATATTATATAATACACTGTCATGCAGTTCGCTCTGTGTACATCTCGGTGTACATGTAACAAAAGGATAACTTCTCTCAGTGTAAACGTGTGTGTTTACTTCAAATCGGCTGGGCCATAGAACTTCAAACGTTCCGCCGGTACTGTCGCTTCTCTGTGATCGTTCTTCTCTGTACGGGTGTCCCACGTAAGAGGCTCACTCGATCCCCTGCCTTTATTATTGGGCTAAAATAAATCAAAATCTATTCTCATGTTTTTTTTTATTAGGAATCCGATTATAAGGTCGATAAGCGAATAGAATCTCTAATATACGAGGTATTGTTAAAAAACTGATTTTCTAATTTTTTCACCCTGTATGTTATTACAGAAATCGATATGGCGGATTATTGTGGTTATAAAAGCATATGCCATTCATAATTTTCTTTTTCATTAGTTTTAAGCTGTGCGTGAATTTTTAGAATAGTATTAGAATTAGCTTATTTTATTACTTTATCGCAGTTTGTTTCTCGAAAACTACTAATAAAGATAATAGATATGTATTATATATTTTTGAAATAAGGAGATTGGCTGCTTTTCAATTATTTCATACTTAATACACAGGTATACGGTATACGATATCGATTTCCGTAATAATATACAGGGTAAAAAAAAATTTGGAAAATTGTTTTTTGACAATACCTCATACATTAAAAGTTCTATCGCTTATTCGATCTTATAATCGGATTCCTCATAAAGAAATTCATAGATTTTGGTTTTTTATTTTTGCCCAATTATAAAGCCAGGAAATTGACTAAGCCTCTTACGTGGGACACCCTGTACCTACATTCTTAAAAAAAAATTTTCACTTATAAGCAACTTATTTACAAGATTCCCAAGATTATGCTTAGAATATTATACAGGGTGTCTCAGGTTTCACTCGGGAAAATTTAATAGGCGATATATCTCGCAAAAATAAAAAGAAAAGTTCATATGAACTTGTATGTTTTAAAGCTTCGTTTTAGAGATACAGGGTGTTAAAGTTAATTTAAAAAAACTTAATTTTTTCAAATATTTGGCCGATTTTGATAAAACTTTCACATTTTTAGTAAAAAATAAGGATCTATAGATTGAATAATTCAAAATACAATTTATTTGCCTCTTTTATTATTTATTTTTCCAGGCGCTAGCGGATAAACAAATTTAATTTTTTTTTTGACAAGTAAGCAAGATAGACAAAAAATTGAAGAGACAAAAACATTGTATTTTTAATTACTCAATCTAAATTAAATATAATATCAAATTTATAAAAAAGCAGTGACGTGCTCAAGTTATACAGGGTGTTTCAAAGTTAAACACCCTGTACTTTAAAATATCTAGTTAGGATGCCCCAGCGGAATAGTTAAATATTAAAAATAAGTACATCCTAACCTCAAAAATCCAAATTATATTATATATTATAATAATGAAATAAGTGGGGTAAAAATCATTAGATCTTTGCAAAAATTGGAATAAACATGTATTTTCGCTATAAATATGTGATTAAATTAAAAAAAAATCATTTTTGCGGCCACAGTTTGCGAAAAAAATTAAAACGTTTGTCATTTAATGAGAAATGGTCGTAGGATAAACTTTTTTTTAAAGTGTAGGTTTCTTATGTACAGGGTGAGCCACGTAACTTCGACCCCCCTTTATCTCTCTAAATATTGAGATATTTCAAAAATTGAGGGTTGCAGTTTATATAGTTTTTTCAGTAGATTTCAAAAATCATCGAAAATTAAATCGCAGCCAAAATATACAGGGTATGCAAGAACGCGCTTTTTTTAATGAAACACTATATATATTTTTACATACTTGAATTGGTCAAGTTTTCCTGATTTCAAAAATACATATTATATTATGTACTTGTATGTTTTAGCCAATAACAAAAAAGTTATTCATAAAATACTAGGCATAATTTTCGTTTATTTTAAATTACGCCTAACAAGGAAGTCCATGGAATAAATAAAACAAAAATTATTTGACAGTTCTAAAAACAAATCATGTAGTTGTCAGAATATGGCATTTATGAAATCTACTGAAAAAACTACATAAACTGCAACCTTCAATTTTTTAAATATATCAATATTTAAAAATAGGGGGCGAAGTTACGTGGCTCACCCTGTACTTTACAACTTTACAATATTGAATAAAATTATGTTCCATGCAAACGGTTCAAGCATGCAGGAGCCTTTGTCGAATTACGATGTTTTTTACGAAGACATATTTTTTATTCAATATTGTTTAATATAATACAGTGGCGATCGCTTTAAAATTGCAATAAATGTAATTTCCGGTTTAACCGGAAGTTGTAAAAAAAGTTTTATAGCCACATTATTCACATTACCTTCCTATGAAGAAAGTTTCAAACGAACTATCGTCTAAAATTTATTTAAAGAAAGTTACGGCGGTTTTAGTTTTTCAAAAATTATAAATTTTAAACTCAATTTTCTCGAAAACGGCTGGATTTTCGAAAATTTTTCATATAACGAAATCTAATTGAAATTAAAATCTCTTTAACATGCACTATATTTCTAAGCTCCTGTCATCCAAAAAATTCTTTGTAACGCAGCGCCATCTATCCCTTAACTTATTGAAAAACTATTTGTATTCAAAACTAAAGCTATTTATATATTCTAGCAATGGGCTTTTACAGAACTCAAATATCTCTAGTAGTTTCCGAAATATTTCACCTGGGAGTTTTTATTGGCACACCCTGTATAGTTGATATAGTTTTTATTGTACGACTATTCATAAAAAGAACCGAAAGTAACCTTACTATAGATATTAATAAATAAACATGTACATTTCATCGTGTAAAACTGACTATTGCGTACACCTTTCTGCGCTACTATAAAATTAATGGGGCGGACACTATTTGCATCTGTTGGTGAGACAGATTTTATATACCCCAACAGTTTGATAGCCTATTCATTTACGAGTTTTTTATTTTTCTACGACCAATAAAGCCGCAGATATTTAAAAAATAGTGTAGAGATAGCCCTATTTTGTTAATTTTTTCGGTTTTCGACTCATTTGCATGTATAAAACAAAAAATAAAAAGAAATCAACTTCCCGATTACTTACATCACTTTTTATGAATTATTTTGACTACTACAGGTCAATACACTCACACAAGGGTCTTTGTTAATATTCACAGAAAAAATTGCATATACGCACCACGTCCAGAAACGGCAGAAACTACAATTTTATTGAACGAATCGACTTACTATTTTAATGTGTTTTCCTAAACGAGCTACTTTGTTTTTACAGGCCACTGACGAATCTGAATTAGAAACAGCCCTAAACGCTGCTCTGGAAATTGGATACCGCCCCATTGATACTGCTTTTGTCTACCAGAACGAGGCGGTCATTGGCCGTGTACTCAAAGAGTGGTTGTCTTCCGGAAAGCTAAAGAGGGAGGATCTCTTCATCACTACTAAGCTTCCTATGACTGCGGTGCACGAGGACAGAGTGGAAACATTTATGAAGAAATCTTTAGAAAATCTTCAGTTGGATTATGTTGATTTATATTTAATTCACTTTCCAATTGGTATAACGATTGCCGAAGGACAATCTATGTTTGACGACATCCAGGCTGAAAAATCTGACCATATTGCTATATGGAAGGTACCCACATATTAACTTTATAAACTATTAATGTCATACAATATACAAGCTTCTAGGTATTTTAACTTGGATACATTTGGCGCAACTTTGAAACAATAATAATTTTATATTATATATGTACTTATAATTTTTAGAAAATGGAAGAGCAAGTTGACGCTGGTAGAACCAAAACTATAGGGGTTTCTAACTTTAACGCTAAACAAATCGAAAAAATTATCAAATCTGCGAGGATTAAACCAGCCTGCCTGCAAGTGGAACTGCATGTGTATTTGCCACAACGGGAACTGGTAAATTTCTGTCATGAAAATGGAATTGTTGTTGTTGCATATTCCCCTTTGGGATGTCCAGGATATAATAAATTTATAGCCAATTTAGGAAAAGAGTAAGTTAATTTCATTACTAAAATTTAAACTTTCGATGGTATAATAATATATAGAACAAAAACACGTGCATTATAATATTGCATGTGTCTTTCTCAAAAGTCAAGATCATAGTGAAAAGAAAAAACAAATATTTTTAAATCTGAAATTATATCTGAAAAGACAGCTAGGGGCATTAAAAAAATAGTTGAAATATCATAGTTGTGGCATGCCCATATTATGAAGACATTTAAGTATCGCATTCTTTATGTGTTTGATAATTAATAGCTCAGCCATTCAAGAGGTTAGTTGTTCAAATCCTGACCGATGTAAATTTTTTTCTATGCAATTTTATAAATTAAATGTGGTAGCTCTTGGAAAATAAAACCTATTATTACTAACAGCGAAGGATAAAATTATCCCAATGGAGGACAATATTATCCATCTAGTGGTCAGTTTTGTTGCTACTAGTATGGTTTGCCTTTATTATTCGTCTTTTCAATTACCTATGGCACACTGACGAGAACATAAAAAGTTTGAAACCGATCTGTGTCTGGTGTAGAAAAGACGAATAATAAATTTGGCTACCCAGTTGGATTTGTAGGTATAATCGTTGATTGAAATAATGCGGTATAATACAACGCAAGGCGGGACTTTAGTCCGTTGAATAGTTGTTTCCTATAATCCTATCTATTATTAAAACCTATTACCATGACCTAAATTTTTTTTTTTTTGGATATAATCAAATACGTTATTTTTGAAATTGAAATTTTTGCTATTTGTGTTTAGTATTTTCGGCGTAAAAGGACGTTGCTTATATATTATTTATCTATATTTCTTTATTCATTTTTAGACCCAGACAACTACCTGACATGCTTCATGATCCAGTTATCAAGAAAATCGCTGACAAGCACAATAAAACAAATGCGCAGGTAATGTTGCGTTACCTACTGCAAAACGACATTGTGCCTATTCCGAAAAGTGTTACCCCTGCCAGGCTGAAACAAAATATCGATGTGTTTGATTTTGCCCTTGATGCTGATGATTTGAAATCACTGGATGCCCTGGAAGTTGGTGAGGAGGCGCGAGTTTGCGACTTTAAGTTGTTCCCTGGGTAAGTCGTTGGATCTACTAACATCAGTATCATAAATTATCAACTGTATGTTAGTTGTTACTTGAGTGAGTGTAAAGAATTGAACAAAACAGATAGTTTTGGCTCAGTCTCCATAATGTATGTTTTACATGCTGGAAACGGATAAACGCAGATTTAATGACAAAAATCGCGCCTGTTTTTAACAAGTACAAATATGAATGACGTGTTTTATAAATTATTTTAAGATTTACAGTTATATGCCTTAATTTGGATGTTTTGTATAACTTTCATATTTTTACAATGCAGATCAAATGTATTTACTGTACAACTCACTGTTCAAATAAAATTTTATTATTAATGTAAACATTCATTTTCAGGTTAATGACTCATCCAGAATGGCCATTCCCCAAATGAAAATTATTGGATTACCAGTTACCAAAGATATTTCTATAAGAAATATATAATGCTTTATGTATATTATGTAGTATGCAAATTTGCACAAATATATTATATGTGTATGTCGCATTTGTCACTAATTAATTAATTAATAATTATTTTGTCTATGAGAAAAATATTTAATAACGCCAAGTGAAAGTTCACTTATGGCAGCTGAAAAGTTGCTTACTATATGGAACAGATAAACAAGTTATTTGTGGTAGGTAAATGAAGATTTCTAAAAGTAATCACTTTCCACAGATAAACAATAATTATATAGTTCACTAGAGGAAGGTGTAGTTTGTGGCTGGTGTTATTAAACTATACCTATTTCCTTTGCTAATAAACTTTTTAGTCATGGTAATTAAACTTTATTACTAAAGAATTTACTGGTGATAGGTGAACTGGGTTACTAATACTAGTGAATTGTCTCGTGAATTGTTGACCTATTATCATTATTCTGTTGAGCTAGCCGCTTCCATTAAACTGTATATTTGTTATTTGTCTCAAGTTAAGTATTCACTTGGGACTATTAATAGCTATTTACGTTATATACAAGGTGTCCACTTTTTCAATGGGATTGTATAGGTAATTCCTAAACCGTAGGAGAGAGAAGGTCGGTTAAATTAGAGAAAAGTTGTGATTTTAAAGCTTGTTAAGATGCATTTTTCAGACTTGAAAAATGTTCAGTAGTTTCAGAGATATCTTGAAAATAGTGCAAATCGCCATATTTAATTGCCAATAAAACGCAAATGATAAGGTTTAAAAAGAAAAGTTTTAAATAAAAGTTGTATGATGTTCAGTTGCCTATTTAAAATTCTCAAATTAATTAATTAATTTTATTGTTTCAACTGACGGCGCCGCGACGCCCAATTTTTTTTTGTGGACGCCTAACTTTTTTTATAGAAATTTGTTTGTAATCATCGTCCTAAACCAAATCTAAATTTTTTTTAGTAAGTGGAGTCTGTTAAAGTGTTGTTATCACTCTTGAGTATTTGAATTCATAGGTACAACCATGGTGTAAGACAATTAGGTGATGAAACGCCTCAATTAGAGTGTCTCCAAACTGTTAACGCAAGAGACGCGAAATCGTAAGACAAAGAGGGAGAGTGGGTGGCCGCGAGGGCCGCGCGGGCTGCGCCCCGCATCGTCCCTAGTTAATTTCCACTTCATTTTACCAGGTCGAAAAATATACCATTCGATGCAGAAAAATATGTAGAACACGATTGTTGAAAAATTATGTGTCTAAATTGTCGGCTACTGTGCAAAAAAAAAATAAAAACCATAAATGAAATTGGACGCCGGCACGTTTAACTCGAAACGCTGCTAAAACCGTTCGAGTTATGAAAAAAATTAACATAAACAATTTTATAGAGAACTAAATTTCCTATAAAAAAGTCAGTGACAGATGGGAAAATTAGGGGTTCAAAATTTACAATTATGGCCACCGCAAACGCTCGCGTCGGATTTAGTAATAACTCCGCCCCCTTGCACATAGTCACAATTAATTGTGTATCATGGCATACTTTGCTGAACCTACGAATTTAAATGCTCAAGAGTGATATTAAGGTTGCGATTTACTCCTCTGATATTAACCGCGATTTCTTTAGGAGTAAATTTTGCAGAAACTAATACACGGATTTTGAAAATTAATGTATCTAATTTTGCAGAAAAAAGTGTAAATGGCCGTGAGGTATTGAAATTACCATTCTTATCTATAATTGAGAAGGAAAAAATAAGACTGTACATATTGGCAATACGTAGGAAACTCATTCAATCGCTTTTATTTACAATTTTGTATTTTTTTTGTAAAAAGAAATTAGCTTACGGCCGAGTACAAAGTGTTACTTAAAAGCTCACCAAATATTGTCGCTCAAATTAACGTATCTTTCGTGAAATTGACCCCTCAAAGGAGAATTTTCACATTTTTAGGAAGTCTTCGCTTTGAGAGCACACCACTTCATTATAATAAAAATTTATATTTAGAAATTGGTATTATTAAAATCTTTAGGACAATACTAAAAACCTAAAACTATTATAAATATCACACCATATTTGTTTTTTTCATTAATCATAATAAACCAAAATAAATACGTATATTTCTCTCTCACTCTACAAAATCCCAACCTTAACACTTGTACAGGATCTACTAAAGAAAATGTTTAGATTTGGCTTAATAAGATGATGCCAAACCGAGTGCCAAACCAATTTCCGTAAATAAAAAGTCCATAAGAAAAATAAAAGTTGGGCGTCGCGGCGCCTACAGTTGAAATGACAAAAATTCAAATTTGAGAATTTTAAATAGGCAACTGAACGCCATTCAACTTTTATTTAAAATTTTTTTTTCTAAACCTTATCATTTGCGTGTTATTGGCAACTACACTGATCGTTTTTTGAAGTGGTTCACCTAAAAAATGGGTCCACTTTGATGACTTGTAACTTTTGAACGGATGGATGTATCTTTGAAAGGTTTTTTTTTGTCAGAAAGAGTGTTCCTTCAGCAGCGAGTGTGCATAATTGCATTCATTTGAGATTATTAATATTGATTTTACAGGGTGATTTGTAAAGCTATGATTTTTCTATCAATTTTTTTGATGCACACGAGGTAAACGAGTCACCCTGTATATTTCATTGTAAGATCATCATATAGCGTCATGTCTTAGTTATGCATAATTTTTTGAATTTTGGTCATAACTCACTGTCCTTTGAGGATATTATTTTTTTCCACTTCATGTCTATTTGCGTGAAAAAATAAAAGATTGCTTTGGAATTGACAGATGTCAATTGAATTGTTTGTAAAAATGCCGCGTTTACAAGGTGCAATTCTTGAAAGAATAATTGGAATGGTTTCGGCTGGTGTTTCACGGAGAGAAGTAGCTCGACGCTTTAATATTGCATACAGTATGGTCAATCGCGCTTGGATACGATACCAAAACAATAACTCCCCGCAATATACACACGGAGGTGGACGCCAAAGGGTAACAAATCCAGCAGAAGATCGTTTTCTAAGAAGAACCGCTCTGCAGAGCAGACGAACTAATGCTACCCAACTGAAACGAGCATTCGAAGTGGCCACGGGTAACATCATTTCAACATCAACAATAAGAAAACGATTGCATGAAGGTGGACTTCACTCCAGACGACCAGCTAGGCATCCAAAGTGGACTCGTGAGCATAAAAGACGACGTCTGGAATTTGCTTTGAATCACCAAAACTGGAATGCAAATGACTGGGCTCAATGTCTTTTCACAGACGAATCACGGTTTTCTGAAAGTCCCGATGCCAACCGCCTGCGTGTATGGCGAAGAGTGAATGAACGTGAAGATTGTACGGTAGGCGTTACACCTTTCGGTGGTCGCTCAATTACAGTTTGGGGTGGGATATCAATAGACCATCGCACTGAACTTGTACTTTTTGTCCATGAGACAGTAACAGCTTTGCGATACTTGGAAAGAATTCTGGAGCCAATAGTTCTTCCCTTGTATCATCAAATGGGTGAACAGTTTGTCTATATGGACGATAACGCGAGACCACATCGAGCCAACATAGTGAACGAATTTTTTCAACAAGAAAATATCACAAGAATGGAATGGCCGGCACTTTCGCCGGACCTCAACCCCATCGAAAACGTGTGGGATGCGCTGCAAAGAAGAATGTTGGATCGCGAAATGGAACCACATGGGATTGAAGAGCTGGGAAATGCACTTCAAGAAGAATGGGAGGCCATCCCGGGTGATCTAATCAATAACGTCATCATCAGTATGCCTCAAAGATGTGAGGAGGTTACAATTTTAAATTCATTCTTTATTGTTACTGCGTTAAAAATTTATAATAAACTTCCTTTTTGACATTTTCGCATTTTTGCGTATATTTGTAGTAAAAAATCATATCTTTTGACACAAATGAGTTATGACCAAAATTCAAAAAATTATGCATAACTAAGACATGACGCTATATGATGATCTTACAATGAAATATACAGTATACGTTTACTCGTGTGCATCAAAAAAATTGATAGAAAAATCATAGCTTTACAAATCACCCTGTAAAATCAATATCAATAATCTCAAATGAATGCAATTATGCACACTCGCTGCTGAAGGAACACTCTTTCTGACAAAAAAAACCTTTCAAAGATACATCCATCCGTTCAAAAGTTACAAGTCATCAAAGTGGACCCATTTTTTAGGTGAACCACTTCAAAAAACGATCAGTGTATTTAAAATGGCGATTTGCACTATTTTCAGGATATCTCTGAAATTACTGAACATATTTCAAGTCTAAAAAATGCATCTTAATAAGCTTTAAAATGCACAACTTTTCTCTAATTTAATCGACCTTCTATCTCTTACGGTTTAGGAATTACCTATACAATCCCATTGAAAAAGTGGACACCCTGTATATGCGGTATTTTATAGCATGCGTCTGATGTTTACTGAACGAACCGAAGGTGAGTTCTGTAAACAGACGAGTGCTATAAAATAGAGATTATGGTACGTATAATATACAAGATTGTATCTACCTTCGACTTATTAATTTTTTTGTACATAAAAAACTACTATAATCAATTAATATTATTTATTGTCAACACCACACAGTATCTACAAGTAAGTAATAACTAAGTTAATATCAATAGCTGTTTGCTGATATCTCCTTAGCCACCGGTGGTTTGCGTGCTTTTTTTTATAAAATGCGTGCGATAAATACATATCGCACTAGTGCTATAAACAGGGTCTAGGAATGTATCCCGACTGCTATTCATTGACGGAAAGTTCACCGACAACAAATCATTAAAAAGTTCACCGCCCCGCAATTCGTCTAAAGTATAATTCACCGATTCTGCAATAATTGAATAAGATTGAATTATTAAAAACCAAGAAACTTAGTTATATAGTCACATTAATTTATTTCGTGTCATACAATATCTCATATATTATTATGCTATTCACATTTTATTTACATGAGGGGAAGCTTTGGAAAATCTGAATTCTGTTGGTATGAATATGAATGACTGTTTTAATTACTGAGGTTATGTTGTAACGACGCTTCCTTTCGATGAATAGATACTTACGTAACCTTTCTTTTTTATACGGAAAACTCGGACG
This sequence comes from Rhagium mordax, assembly GCA_963680705.1. NCBI lineage: Eukaryota > Metazoa > Arthropoda > Insecta > Coleoptera > Cerambycidae > Rhagium > Rhagium mordax. The sequence continues at coordinate 28,883,088 of OY796661.1, read as the reverse complement.
CCAGTTCTTTCCCTTTTTGAAGTGTAAAGAACAACACTTTTGTTTCCTGGCGGTGTCCAGGAAAACCCTACATAGCTAACAGTGAAGACACGGTTTTTTGCCAGAGGGTCTTGAGATGACTATTATGTCAGGACGACTTGAATAATTTCTCAAACGGGTTAATTAGAAATTTAACAGAAATGATAACTCGAAATTTCTGAAAGGTATTATAACAGATTTATTCGATGTACAATTCGGACGTTTAATACAAAGGTTTATGGTGAAACAAAATAACATAAAATAAAATGCAGTAAAGCCTCGGTTGACTACACAGTCGGCTTTATACAAAAATATGACAACTAATTTTCAGCTGGTAAAGGAAGTACAATGAAATTTCGGACAACGCGGGCTCGCAGTGCGAGAGAATCGATATATAAACACGCTATTGAATGGATCGGCCGGCGTTGACGGGAAGCAAGTTATAGACATCCAAATTAACGGAGTGCGGTGAACAAGGCACAGAGATTCTTTGACTTTTATTTCAGATTTGAAAACTACTTAATACACGCGGGTTTGTACGGCCTCAAATACAGAGTTTTGTTAACCAGGAATTATATTTCCTTACCGAAAAATAAAGATTTAAACCATACACTGGGGCCATAAGACTACCAGACTGATTATCGAATTATTTTGCCAGTGTATGATAAATCCACGTTTTGAAAATACACTCGTTGGTGGCTGTACCCAACTACCAGACTGATTATCGGAAGGTACAACCGACGAATGTGTGATATAACATTAAATACAACTCAACGGAAACTTTAAACCGAACTCTGATTTGATTAAATAGATTTACAATGCGGCGATATTTACTCAATACAAACTGCAGTGAATCTCGGTGATTATTCAAGCTACGGAGCAGCGGTTGAATTACTAGTGTTCTTACCAAGATGGCTTACGGAAAAAATTGCAAAAAATACGTTTCGGGTCGGACTTTGCTTTCGAATGCGTAGGTATCGATAATTCGATTGATGTCGATTTGACCGTTCCCGGTGAATTTATTATCTTTTTCGCTGACGTATGCGGTCGGCGCGCTCATACAATATGTAGAACTCGGACAGGTGGCTTGAATGTAGAACTCGGTTTACTAAGTCCGCGCGGGTTACGCAATTTATCTTATTCAACCGGGCTAACGGAAAACGGAAATGCATTGCTAATAATTTTTAAACTATATTCCAAAAAGAACCGGCTTGAAACGGACACGGATTAATATTTTAGCAAGTTTTCGTAACTAATGATTTTTACTTCCGGCTTGCACATTATTTTTGAATAATTAACTGATTTAAGCTATACATGGGACTATCGAAAATTAATCAATTAATTTACCAGCTGATTTTACAATAAATTGATACCTTAATAATTATAACTTAAATAATGACAGAGTTACAGGGTGTACCCAAGTGACGGAGATAGTGAAATAAAACTGGCAATCCTTGACAGATAAAAATCACTTCGTTACAATGTTGAAAAGTCAAAAACATAACCACAAATTCAAATTGGTTCTACATAGTTGAGAGTGAGACCCTAAAGAAATCACAGCAATATTATCAGTAAAAAATTTGGCAATTCAGCCAAAAATAAATGACAGTGACTCAATTAAATCTGACACTTCAATATTTTGTCAATAGTAGATAACCCTGAGACAACCTAAGAAAAACATATCATGGCCTCCCCTTATGTAAATAAAATGTGAATAGCATATACATTTCACATTTCCAATATGTCTTAGCAGCTTGTTTTTCTTTGAAAAATAAGTGACCGTCCACTAAAATTTTCTATTTTTCCTTTTCACTTATAAACAAACTGAAGGGCCATAATGGGTAGGTATATGAGTATGAGATTGGTTGTTTTGTTTATAAGAATTTGGCTATGTTTCAAAAAAATCAAATTGACCATCACCTTATTCCAGTTTAACATTCTACCGCACGGTACCAAAAAAGTTTATATTTTAATGGTTGTAAAATATTTAAATGCTCTGCCCACCAGCATAAAAGAATCTCAAAATATCTCAAGTATTTTCAGTAGTAATACCACAAGAGATTGAATTTTCGCGATAAGTCTGTCTATTTATTTCTAACGAAACTGTGTTGCTTGGAAACACCACGAGTCCGTAGGACGAGTGGTGTTTTCAAGCAACTCAGTTGAGTTTAGAAATAAAAGACAGACTTATAAGATAAATTCAATCACGAGTGGTATTTTATTAGACTATTTCACGAACAAATATTTTGGTTGATAATTTCACTTGAAGTAGCACCGAAGCGACTCATTTTGACGTCTGTCTCTATAATTAATTTTTATTTTTATTTATTTTTATTAGACTGTCAAACTTTGCTTTGCCATCCGTATCCATGGTTACGGCCATCCGTAACCATGGTTACGTCGTTGAAAACACCACGCTGATAGACCAATTAGAGTCGGTGTTTTCGCTGTAATACAAGCTGTCTTTGGTTTGTGATTGGTCAGATTATGTGATAATTTTAAGGTGAGTGAAATAGTCAAGAAAATACTTAAGTCGTTACTTATTTTCCAAGAACTGTTATTTTCTTGAAGATTTTTTCCAGCGAATTTTAACTTAACTTCTTGTTTTATGTGTCTCTCGTTTTTATGTGTATATGTATATATATTTTTTACTTGTATTATATTTTTAGTATTTCGACGCTCTCTACAATTATTTGTATTTATTTTGTATCTAATTGAGAAATAACGGATTATTATTATTATTTTTTTTTAATTTTCTTTTTTCCAGTTTCCCGAAGCTAATGCTGGACAGTCTCCCTGTGGCCTCCGACACCACACAGAGAGAGCGCCAGCGAATAATCTACAGCAACTCCCCACATCCCGCAGGGTTAGTCACTGTAGATTCCAGACTCGTGTGCTCTAAGTAGACGAAGGGATCCCAGGATGACCGCTTTCTGCATTTGACCAGCCAATCATTCTGCCGATGTTTGCCTGACGGTCGGGAACGAGTAGTTCCAGTAAATCCGGCATTTCTCGTTCTCGACAACGGATTCGATATCTCCGGGGATATAAGGCAGCACTGGTGTTTGGTCTATCTTGTACGAGTGCCGAAGATGGTAGTATAGCACTCGTAAAGCCGCGTTATGTCGGTGGATATAGGCCTAAGTCGCATAAATCGGACATGCAGATAATAAATGCATGAGCGACTCCGGCGCCTGACGGCAGGTCCTGCAGTTGATATCAGGAACCTCTACACCCATCACGCGACTCCGATAGACCAATGTGTTAATAACACCATCTTGGCAGGCCACAATGAATCCCTCGGTCTCCGACTTCAGCCCCTCTGACCTTAAAAATACGAAGGTCAGCTATGTCGATAAATCCAGTGCTTCTATACTCGGGCCAAAAAGAGTAGTCAGTAGAGCCAGGGGCGTACGGATTTACGAATTTCATAAATTCCATAATTCGAACAAATGAAAGCGGATTGTGTTAATTATGCATGAGTATGAGTTACCATGTCTTAAATTTTAAATAATATGCTTACATCTGGCAACATTATCTCCACGAATTAGGTATAGCAACGCAGTTGAACAATGCACATCCGTTGCGTTGCAGCATATGTGACGCCACTGAATGCGCTACGATAGACTTGCTCGACGACCTTCCTAGTAGTCGAACAAATTATTGGGTAGACTTAGGCGCCACGTTCAAACATGTACTCTATTTGGTTGACTATAGCAATTACACATAATGACCTAGTTGTGGTTTTCGTCTCTGGTAGGCGGATAAAACTTGATATATTTCTTTGAATTATATGGGATTATATGGTAAAACGAGCTGCCGCTTCTGTATTCCATAACAGCTAAATGCTTTGAAGAATTGCCGATAACTTTTTGCTCTACTGACTACTCTTTTTGGCCCGAGTATATGTTGTTAAAGAAAACACCGTGCAGGGGTGTATCGACGTGCTGCCTGAACAGATTGCTCTGTTCGGCAGTTTTAATGCGGGCTGTCAGACGACTCGGCGGAAGCTCAGTAACTGATTCCGCATCAGCACCTCGCCGGCCTCCTCGCCTGTAGTCGAACACGAGACCGAGTTCATCTGCGGCCTTCTGTGCTGCCTTAAACAATAAAGCGCCAACTCCCACAGTTTCCTGATCTCTCACTAATCGTAGAAGCGGATCCGAGCTCCTTAGGATGTTACATGCCATAGTGCTACTC